>RAOV01000003.1:1977480-2577480 GCA_009806015.1 Neurospora sp. CHS-2018b
GTCGAGCAACAAGTGCCGGATCAAGGGAAGAAAGCACCCCCCCCCCCCCCCCCCCCCCCCCCCTGCACAAAGAAATGATCCTCCCCTCCCTTGGTGCCAAGAAAAAAATTGTACCATCGATCCTCTCAACGAGGCTTTTTGGCTTTCAGACTGTCGACTTGCGCAATTGTAGTGCGATTTCGGTAAAGTCCCGTACCCCAGCATGCTCCCCGTGGAAAAGAGGGGAAAGGGAGACGGCGGGCTAAAAAAAAAAAATAACGCCTCGCTGTGACGTCATTGAGTTTTTATCGATTTTATCGTGGTGCCCGCTGTGGATTCCCATCTCCGCTGGGCTTGTCTGTTTTGGGCATCCAACCGCCCAGCCTACCCCTGGGATCCGACACACACAATCCACCCCCGGCGCTGGGAAATGTGGACTCGGACCAGGGCTTGTTGACTGTTGACTCCTCGGGCTTTGTGAACTCACGGTGTGTGTGTTGTACGGTTCCAACGGTGCATCGACGATGGCGGAGGGAAATTTCGGGGGAATCTCGCTAGGGTCTTTTTCCGACCGCAAGCAAATCCCGACTTACGGAGGGAGTGCTGTGCAAAATTCGGCTGCCGTGCCGCCACACCGGAAGGTGTTGTTGGTGCTGCCCGTGGCTGCTGTGTGAGTGTGTGTTGGTTGAGCGGGCTTAACCTCTCGAGAGCATCGCGGGGTCCAGATTCGGGATCCAGATATCGCGGTAGGCTGAGCCGCCGAGGTGATATGGGATTTTGAAGATCGGAGAAGGGCTATCCAGTCGTCGCGATTTGTACAAGGTGGTGCAGCTGAGAGAGGTAGCAAACCCGACGACACCTGTGGCGACAGCTTTCAAGCCACAGGGTCCGGACTGATCTCAAGGGACACTTCAAGGGACACATCAAGGGACTTCGCTGGACCAATCTTTGCGTGCCTGCATTCAATCGGGATCGACAGTTGAACGGACGGAGATGACTGGAACCCAGAGGGTCCAGCACAGCCACGGAGTTGCAACGGTCCATCGACCATCAAAAGTTCGGCTCACTTGAGAAGTATCAATACCTGCATCCCGAAAAGGTCCAGATATCAAACGGCGGCTCAGTGCACCTATACACTACTAGTAGTGTGCTCATACACGAGTCGAGCTCTTTAGTCCTCAGGCAGTTGTTTGATACCAGACAAAAATGTCCTCGGAGACTTTTACTGTTCCCTAATTAGTACCTCATCACATGTTCCTAGGATCTTTCTCACCGCCGAAATGCGTTCCGTCGTCGATGTGTGGTGAAGCTTTTTTCACTGCAGTGATTTGGCATTTGCCGTCCACGGTTGAAGGCGCCTGGACTCCACTGGAGCGTCCATGAACGGTGTGGGGACTGGAGAGTGGATTTCTGGTAACCCCTCCTTAGCAATTTCGGCCTGTGCCGGTAGCGTTTCGGTGGTCAACGCCCATCGGAATTTGTTAACGACCATCGGGGCATCAGCTAACGACGACTCATATCACAAAGACGAGGATGCGGGTCGATTATGCACGTGCGTGATCAATAACACCCCCCCCATTCTCATTTTCTTTTGCTCATGATCATGCAAAATGCTTCGGGGGGCCGCTCACACCAATGTCGCAAGCCAAACTACAGTTTATATGACCAGCTCAAAACCACATGGTATAGGATGGCTCAAACCGAACTGCGTACGGACGTATTCGGTCTCCTATATATCCCCACGGAACATGCGAAAGACCATCGGGATCCGAACTGAAATATTCCCGCCATGTGCTCAGGCAGAAGGGTTAATCCATACTGACCAAACGCTTATGCCGCTCCACTATATAGACAATCTGAAAAATCGTCGTCGTGTCATCCACATGCTCACTTTCAAACATCCCAGAGGACACCAGCAGATTGGTAATTGCTGTAGGCGTCTGGAGCATCGCGCAATGTGTCGCCGCATAACAACACACAGCCCGTAGGCAACACGTGTATGCAGCGAACGTGCCAGACCCATGTCTGACTTTGCATTTAACTCGGAGCGAGCCAGCTGTCACCCAGAAAAGAGAGAAAAACGCCCTAAAAAGATGTCGACCAAAATCGACCATCCAATTCTACACTTTACCATGCATTGGACTTATGGGTGTCCCATGGTGGGGGGAGATTGCTTGGCCCCCTCAACCCGTCCACCCGTCGTCCTCCGCGAGGGTCAGCCATGAGCGGCATCAGCCAGACGGGTCGTTGTCCGTCGAGTCAGCCATCAGACCCCCGTTGGCTCCCACAGCTCCCTTCACACCATCGCATTACTTCTTCTTTTGGCTTAGCGAGGTGTGAATGTGAGTGTGAAAGCGACAGATGAAAATGGGACCGGTCTCGAGAGCCAAGACTCCGTTCCTGTCCGTTCACATCGGCCACCCTCCGTCGCTCTTGCTCGAGTCTCCTCACTCAAATCCCGTCCATTCTGGTGGCCAAGGTACCAGATGGTCCTTCCGAGTCGAATCGTTTTGGTGTACTGTACTTCTCTTGGCTTGTAAATTACTGCATTTCGCCTTCTATCTGTAGGCGGCCTCTCAAAGTTTATCTTGACCTCAAGGCGAACTTGGTCGTTGGCCGTTTCCATGACCATCTCTTCTACTATCTTAGCAAGAAGGAGGGGGAATTTGTGCAAAGAAGACGGCCCCTGTCGGCCTCGGCGGTCCGCTGACTACCAGAGTAAGGTACTTGGCATTTACCAAGCGTTGTGTATGCACTGTACAGGTACCGTAATAAACCCCGGTACTCCTCTGGCCTAAGATGGTAGCATCTCCATCCTAGTAGGTACCTATACTGATTCCACAGAGACGTACGGTAGGGTACCCACACACAACCCCTGGGCTTTAATTGATATGGTTGGGAATGCATTAGCGGCTGCTGCGTGTTGGGGTACCATAAGGGAAGTCCTCGTCTCAGCGGTAGAGACTGTAGAGAGGTATATACAGGGCATGCTCGGCCGGCCACACACCCGCTCGCGCCAGCCAGCCATGAGGTGCGGAAGAAACTCTTAGTCGCAATAAACGAAGAAGGAACCGACCGACCAAAAATTTCCCTTGCCCTCCACTCCCAGAGGCATCGCTTCCTTCTCCCTTCCATTTCTCTGGCGCATCTGCCGTTTCTCTCTTTTGACTTTTCAGTCTGCTTGCGCTGCCTCTCGTTTTCGCAACAGAAAAGGTGCCTCGCTGTGGACTTGCTTCTACGACCTGCCTAACCGACGCAACGCATCTTTCGGCAACGCATCTTTTCGGCATCCCCCCCCCCATACTTACTCGCGACACGCCCACCGAGTCGGATTACGAATTCGCCTGACACCTGATACTTGATTCCCGCAGCCTGCGTACACTGCGGCGTCTAACTGAAATCAGCTTGCTTGGCTTTGCATCTTCTGGCAGATTCGTCTTATCATTCCACGCGAGTTGACGACGACGACCGGCACAGCGGAGCTTCTCTACCGGAACCGACCGATTCAGCTGGAGTCACTATCGTGCCCGGACTACAAATATCTGGCCTTAGCCAGCATTTCGGTGTTCGAAGAAAGAGGGGGCAACGAGTCTCACCCATTGCGATTAGTTGACCCGTTCAGGAACCATGTTTCGCCAACGGTCAGTAGTTTGCGTTTTTTACCTTGCACTGGCTCTGTCTGCCCGCTGCCAACCGTCCCGTCTATAAGCGCCGGACCCCGGGACTGGCACCCGCGCTTCCACTTTACTGCCTGTCCTGTCCACTTTCTCAACCTTGGCCGTTTTTCTGACCACTTTTGCTTCACAGAACAAGTTCGCAAAAGCCCGGAGATGATCTGCTGGCGCACTTCAGGCAACAATTCCCTGAAGTAGCCGCCGCCACTTCATCTTCCGGGGCCGCAACGCCTGCCCGAACCGCAACCACCAGTCAAGCTGGCATCGCCGTCACAGCCGCAGAAAGGTGGGTGACTCTTTTCCCCGAGATAATCGTTCCGTTGCGTCGCAGCTGCTGGTTCGGGTGTTTCATCCTTGATTCGGATGAAATATGCTTAAAATAAGCACCTCCCGGACATTGCGGAAGCTCGCATGTGTCATGACCTCTAGCGCCGGCAGCCGTCGGGCGGGCCGGTCATGCCAGTCATGCCGTTCGATCCAATCTCGCCATCTGGATTCCCTGGGTTGGGTTTGGCTAACTGTGGTAAAACTTTAGGGCCCAAAGCCTTGGCCATGACGCTTTCCGTGACCAGGACCCGACTCCCCGGGCCACAAACGAGCCGTGGAGGTTCACCCCGTCTGCGCTAGACGCGAGCCAGTTTACCTTCTCGCAATTCGCCGGCGGCCATGGATATTATACCCCTACTCCGGGTGGAACGAACACCATCTATCATCCCACGGCCGGAGATCTCCATACCCCGACGCTTGGCCTAGGAATGGGCTTGGGCACGCCGCTGTCGATGCCCACCGCCGACGGATCTCTGCACCCCGGCCCAGCGCATATGGAATTGGGTGGATTCCACCATAGTTTTCCTCAGTTTCAACATTATAACGCCTTTATTCAAGCCGCGCCATCTCAGCCGTCCTTTGCGCCCTCGACTTTTCTTCACCAAGACTCGGGCTTTGAAACAATGGACCAGGACGGGTCTCCCATAGATTCGGATCAGGCTGATGAAAGGATGGGCAACATCGACGGCAGCTTCCAACAGTCTCCAATGATGGGCTTCCAAACCAGGCAATTCGGCATACCCATTTCCATGCCGCTACCGCCATCAGCCGAAAGGTTCCGCTTTCACACCACACTCAACGCACCCACTGCCATGATCAAGAACACGGACGAAATCCCTGTCACCTACCTCAACAAGGGTCAGGCCTACTCTCTGGCCGTCGTCGATACCACGCCCAACCTACCCATCGCCCCGGGGACCCGGTTTCGCACATTTGTCAGGGTATCTTTTGAAGACGAACAGCAGCGACTCAAGCCCGGCGTGTGCTGGAGCTTGTGGAAAGAGGGCCGCGGCACCAATGAAGCACACCAAAGAGGAGGAAAATTGCAAGCCGTTGAATTTGTCGAGGCTGGCCAGCCAGCAGAGGGTGACGACAAGAGGACGCGCATCGAACTGGAGAGCGCTTCGTTTGACGGTTTCTCGGTCATCTGGACCCCCGGTATCAACGGCTCAGCCGAATGCAATATCGCCGTCCGCTTCAACTTCCTCTCCACTGACTTCAGCCATTCCAAGGGCGTCAAGGGAATTCCTGTGAGGCTCTGCGCAAAGACACAACCCTATCTCCCGAATTCCCCCCAGTCACCAAACTCCAACGACGGAGCCGAGATTTGCTATTGCAAGGTCAAGTTGTTCCGCGATCACGGTGCTGAGCGCAAGCTGTCCAACGACGTTGCCCACGTACGAAAGTCCATTGATAAAGTTAAGCAGCAGATCCAGCAAGCCGAGAGCGGGATCAAGGACTTCAGCAAGAGAAAGAGATCAGGAGTAGCGCAGATGAAGACTCAAAGCAGCCAACGCCCTGGGAAGATCCAAAAACACAAGCGGACGTGGTCCATATCATCCGCTAGCTCCGCCGGAGGAGGCCCTCGTGTGCAGCTCGAGGAGGACCTCACCATGAAGCTACAGACCATGCAGGACATGTTCACCAGCACCCGCCCTGTCAGCGTCCTATACCTCCGTGGTGACGAACTGGACGACCCCGACCTGCATCCCGTGGTTCTTCCCGGGGAGTCCCTTGACCTTACCAAGCTGGACTCCAGGGAAAATAACGCTTGGCGCAGCGAGCGAAGCTCTATTGCTGGATCCTCTCTTGTTTCGCCATCTCCAAGCTCGCTCTCGCTTGCTTCCCAGATGTCCGTCAGCGGACCGAAACCAAACTGGCCAGAGCTTCCCAGATTCAACTCGGGCGATGCTTCCAAGGGACTGTCCGGCCAGCCAACTAGAATCAAACAGACCACGGATGATGATGGAAATCTGACGGGCTGGATCGAGTCTTTGGATGTCGACTCGACTTACCGCCCTCCCCCAGAAAGGGCGACCAAGCCCGTTGCCTGTTTCTATGTGGCCCGTCTAGATCCTGGAAACCCACAGGGCCAGGAAACTTATCGTGCGGTCTACCTCATGCAACGGAGCCTGCATGAATTCGTCATGCGTATTGCGCAGAAATGGAACCTGGACCCGAGCAGCATCGTCCGTACCACTCACATTCTCCCGCGCGGAATTGAGGTAGCAATGGACGATGATGTTATTCAGGAGCTCCCGGAAGGTCAAGACATGAAGCTCGAGATCCACGAAGTGAATGGCAACAACTTTGGCGTCAAGCGAGAATGGGAGATGGCTGTCGATGGCCCTGAGGCCGAGCTAGCATCACCAGCAACGACCAACAACAGCTCGCAGACAGCATGCGAGTTGCGACTGTTGTACTAAGATATGCATTGCAAGCCCTTGGAAGGAAGCATCAAACATCTTCCAGGGTTGTCTGTTCCATTGGGTGTCAAACTTATCACTGGACGATCAATAACAACTATAACATATGGTACACGACTAGCGCATAGGATAAAAATGACGTTATGGGAAACAAGGCAAACGGACATGCGATTGACTTGTATGGGTTCGGGAATGGCAGGTCTTTAGAAGGCTGGGGTCGGGGTTTGTCTGTCTGTTTGTCTTGTCTGGGCGGGTTTTTGGGGCACCAACGAAAAAAAGCGGCGTGGGCACATGCGTAGACACATACGTTGCATGTCAATGGGGAAGGGGGTTTTGCTATATGCTGTGTGGCGTTGATACTTGATGGTTCTTCTTCTTCCTCTATTTTTCTTCCTGTCGAGATACCATGGCCCTTGACGGGCACAGTTCCTTTTCTGCTTTCTTGTTCGCTTCTTCTCTTCTGTACAACTAGCCTGGCAAGCAAACAGAGCCAGGGGTGACAGACGGACGGGGCTTACAGGGCGGTTTGGTTGATTGGATACGGGACTTTTTTTTTACACTATCGGTTTGGTTGGGCGGCCTGGGGAGCATTTTAAACCCCTTAGTACTTGTGTTTATCTTCACTTCTTTGGGTATTTCTAACCATTACCATTACCCTTCTTCCACTATTGGACAGCGAAATACACACTTCCTGAACATACCTCTCGCATTATCATGATGCACATCCCCATCGTTGCTGGGCCTGGGGTTTAACGTGAATATGTCCTCGTGCGTCCTTCCTACTCTTGCGAACATCTTGATAGCCAGCCAGTCAGTCCTGTGTGGGTCGCAATGCTATTGTAGCGCGCGCCTCGACGGGCTTGAGAACAGCATCATTTACAGCGCAACAGGCCGATTTCTCCCTTTCCTTTCATTCTGCCCGAGCTTGGGTAGCGGCAATCACGACATTCAGCCGCAAGTGCCTCCTGGGAGCGAGAAAAACAGTCCAGGGTCCAGGTGGCGAACAACCGTTTCTTCAAAAGCAGCCTTCACGCAAAGCAATTGGACAAAAGGCTCATGCGGCTCATTCGGGAGGGAAAACACCCGGGATGAAGGCCGAGTCAAAAATAATACATGCTCTCCACTAAACGGGTAGTAGTTATCTGCGCCGTACCGCCAGCCGTGACAGCCGTAAAAGCTAACGGCCACGTCGTCGTCGGTTGGAGCCCCCTATTTCCAACTCACACAGACACCTCATTTCCAACCCACACACACCTCCAGGGTCCCCTCGACATATGTACACCAAATCCCTGGACTGAAAACAGATGCCGAAATAGTCCAGACAGTGATGATAGCACTGGCTCAAGCGGAAGAGTCCATACAGTCCATAGATGAAACGAAACGGCCAGCCTACGGGGCCTACGGCCATAAACACTCAATAATTTCCTGTCAATAGGGAGGTCCGTGGTCCTTGAGACCATGACCGGCACGGGTTATGAGCTCACCTCATCCAGCCAACGCTTTCAAGCCACGACATCCGTTGGCTTATGGTTACCAGGGGGTTGAGTTCCTGCAATCTTACGGCGCGGGTAAGTGACACTTAGGGTCCTCTGCTCTCTCCTTGGAAAGAGAATCACCAACCTCCTGCTATCTATAGGTTGTAGGCACGCAGAGAATAGTGTTGACGGAAAGTTTGGGACAAATGACAGTTGGTACTTTGACTCTCCAAGACCATCCTTTCCCGTATACACAGGCATATCAGTGAGATACATGGTGTACATCCAACAAGTCGAAGTGTCGAACTTCCTTTCCACGGACACCGCCACGACTGCCAACGTACCCGGACCTGCTGCATTGTCGCGGAATGTAACTGTGGTTCTGTGGATTTGTCTCCTTTAATTTACACTTTACAGTGTCCGGTAGACACATCACCCATCCGTCCGTACCATTCATTCATCCATTCATATTGCGGGAAATGGAAGTAGGATTATTTTGGTAGGTAATCTGCCCCTGAGAGGTGCAGTTCAGTTCATCCGATCGAGATCAGATGGGCGAGTGAGCCGTTGACCGGCTCTGTTCGGTGAGTGTCACTTGGCAGTTCATCCAATCGAGATGGGCGATGGTTGGCTTCCATTTCTCCCTTCCGTTACCTTTGCGTAGAGTACACTCTGCCCCCTATCCATAACGGAGTGCCTCTCACTCCACCTCATAGGGATTGATAGGGAAAATTCTGATTTCGATCACCACCCTTGTTGTTCTGGCTGTTCATCAGCCCACAACGGGGAGTTTCTACCGTCCGGTTTTCCTGATGCTCCTGGCATCTTTTCCCGGCCCTGCCCCGGATTCAATTCGGAGATTGAACCACCAACCCAAGGATGAGCCGAGGACCGATGCGAATTTTATCATTGCTATTGAGTGGTTGGGAAGTAACGACGGTAGAGACGGAAAGAAGGACAGACGTTCAGGATGAACTGACTGATGAGGCGCATGCATTGAGGCGCGCGCAACCGTGAAGAACTGTGGCGATTCAAGCTCTTCGAGATGCGATTGGCCAATTCGGCTTACACGCACTTTCTTTTGAAAAGCTAAAATGCCCCGCCATGTGAAGATCTCTTTCCTCAAAGGGGTGAAATCCGATCTTCTTTGGAACGGCGTCAGTCAAAGACCCGTCCTTGAAGTTCTCCACTGTACCCTACGAGCAACATATGTAGCGAGTGAAGCGATCATTTGAGTATTGTCGGTACCGCTTCGGGCGTTTTTCTCCCTTCTGTCTTTTTTTCTTTTAGTTTCTAATAATAAAGGATAGCCCATCAAGACGATCTTTTCTACCACCGCCGATCCCACACGCGTCTCGGTTTGAAAATCCTCCGAAGACCTTAAGCCGTGCCTGGCGTGCCTGACTAGACCGACAAAGTGACGGCCGGGGAAAAAATGGGGGGTTGTGGCGCGGTCGTGAAACTTCCGCTGTGCCCCCACCCCCCCAACAGTACCTCTATGATGCACACGACCTGATGAACCTCATCAACTCCAGGTTTGTCTCGGTCCCCTATCTTTTAAATCTTCAGTTATGTCCTGTCTTCAGCCACATCTCGCAATCAGTCCATTTCCTCCATTTCTGACTCTAGTACCGTATCAATCCAGGTTGCCAGACGAATGCTAGTACGTCAGCCGAATGGACGTACGTCTATCTATGACGGATACAAAATACATTCCAGGAAAATGATCGTATGATAATCAAGATGTGGCTGGGTCAGTCCTTTCTCCAACTCACACCGTAACGGGACCGGCACCCGAGACTCGAGAGGAGTCATCAGCAGATCGATATGCCCACAAAGGACGAAGCTCACCAGCCACTGCAACCTTCAGCTTCGTCAGTCGCCATCATCCCATCGTACTATACGGCAACTATAACCGAACGAGCTCTACATGAGCAGATCGCTTTGAATCGATCAACACCAGACAGGAGGCCTCTGAATCTGCAATGGGACAGTGGGGGAAAGGGAGGCGTCTGCTGTCCTACTCCAAAGCCCATCTAGTTCCAGACCGTCCGATTATCTGGGGCGGATAAGAAGTTTCGTTTCTGGTCTTGGTAGTAACAAAGGTTTTGCCGCGTGGGGATTTCTGGACGACATGTCGTTGGAGGGTGGAGGCATAAGCATGCACAATGTCCGTTGTGGCTTGTGGCTGTGTCTCACTCTCTCGCCTCCTCTATCTGTGGTAAGTGTTCAACCTCCAACTACCTCCCCACAACTCCACGAGTTACTTGGGGCCTAGGAATGCCGATTCCCATGACCTATCTCGTCCTCGTCCCATATCAGATGCCAGACACTACCGGACCGCATATAACGGCAATGCAAAACGGAAGCAGGCCACGGACATCACATCGCATTATACATGCCACTTGTGCGTTGTTCGACATCGGGGATTGCATGGGCCACCATTGTTTCTGATAGCTCCCGAACGGAACTACGGAAATTTAAGGTTTCAAAAAAGGCAGACGACGGATACCGACTTCACCGTCTTGAGCTGACATCAACATAGAGTCCGTCCCGTTGTGGTTTTTACCGTATGCATTTTGCCGGCAGAACTGAATGCGAATCTCATTCCACACGCACAATGGACCCTGAAGATGCCGATTTCTGTCAGCCCCCCTCCCTCCCCCAGTCCGCCGGGCCGGGGTGAAATGTGATACGGGAAGAAGCGTCTGCAGAGCGGTGCAGTGCAGGTTAAAGCAGGGAGGTAGGCAGGCTGGTACACTACTGTAGTGCAGTAAGGGAGGGGAGGTAGGGCAGGGGGAAGTTCTCCAAGTGGAAGTATTGCATCGACATCTCGCACGAAACCTCTCGCAACCTCTTTTTCCACCTCCCGTTGATAACGAGGGGTTATGTAAAGAGCTTGATGTACTAGTACATTCTCTACTGCCCCTCAGCCCCTCTTCCCTCTTAGCCTTTTGCCCCAGCTCACTCGCCACACTTTGCCGACGATCATAGCCCGATTGAGTGCGGGCGGGTTGAACAGGTGAGCCCAACCGTTGGGGTTGTGCAGTACCGTATGAACATGGCCTGCGAATGAAGTTACATACACATACATCTCATACATACAGTTACGGTTACGGTTACAGTCACAGCGCGTTGCAGGAGCAACCCCAACCCGAGCCCAGTCTGGCTCAGTGGTCCCCATGATCCATTGCTGCAGTGGTTGCTCAGAAAGGAAGAGGGGGAGGGGGGTCTGTCTGGTCTGTAATGGGGGGTGTGCATCCGTTTACATGGTGCGCTAGGAGGCATGGGAAACATTTAATTCTTCCTTCTTCCCGTATCTGCCGTAATCTCAGAACTATCATGCTGCCGTCCACGCACACTATGTACATCTATCACACTGGCCCTGTGAGGTACGTATATACACGCACGCACGCATACAGTATACTTGCTCCCGACCACATGGAACTCTTGTCCTGCCCACGAGGGTAAATCACCGCCGCTCCCCTGCAGACTCCCAGACTTCCAGGTTGTTCCCTTGCTCATCCGATCTGGCACATGGGACACATGGGCGGCGGGTTGACGATCACACGATGCCTAGGTGGTTTCAAAGCTATCGTATGCTGTAGTGTAGATAATCCGATAATCCATCCAGTACAACCCCGAGTTGCAAGGCTGTAGTTGTAGTGTATGTTGTTTCAAGACCAGCAGCCAAATCAGACCAAGGTGGCCCCTTATTATATCCAGGAGTGTCCATGGACTGCAGTGGTCGGTGGTTGTGGTTCTATCCAACTTTCCCTCCAAACTTTGGAGTTCAAAGTTCGATATCGTGCCAGAAAGAAGAGAAGAAGTTCTCCCCGATTAAATTGCTTCCTAAACAACGTTCAAATAGCAACCAACCCATGAACATTCCATTGCATTGATAGGATCTGGAACGCGAAGTGCATCACCACCTCGGCAACCTTCCGACACACAACACAGCACAACACCAACAAAACGCTGTGGCCTACGGATACCTACATCTCGAGGCCAGCCACGTGTGTTTCCAACTCAAAACCGCGTACCTGCGCCAATCGTCGTTCATTGCCGCCGTTGATGCTCCCCTAAAAGGTCATTCAACACTGCCGGCCGCCCGCGAGCAGCCCGGGCCACGGTTTCTGGGCAGGCTCGGAATTCAGTGTCTCAGATTCTGTAATTCGTAGGTGATATTGGCTTTCATTCTGTAGTGATGGTTCGAGTGTTGGAGACAGGCAAGACGGGGAACTGCATTTTCTGAGACGGGCGGTTCGTGCGTGATGCGTCTCTCTGGCATGACCAGATCCCTCGTAGTAAGTGGGTAGGAAGGGCATACTTCTGAAAGGCAGTACGGCTGGATAATAATGGGACTTGTGATCGTGATTGAGTCTGCCATCGCGAGTTTTTACGACCATGGTGTTTTGGAGGTTTCGTCACCAAGCTTGGACGTGGGATGAGTGACGTCATGACTATCGTACACTAAGGTAGGTACCGGCCGGCAAGAACTCCATGCCATGCGATGCCAAGCGCGCATGGACTAACGCAAGTATTATGATAATCTACTAACAGTCTTACGCAGTATCTCCTAGCTATCCAGTTAGCTGACCATCTCCCTTTTAGCGACACCATTTTCTTACTACAGGTACCGCTTGCAGTACAATGCACAAACGTTAAATTCAACGGCCTTGCTTGTAAAATCATGATCCTCTCATTGTTTCCCGTCTATTTTTATGGCGACAAGTTCTTGTTGCCGCTGTTGTTACTGTCGCTGTGTTGTTGTTTTTGCACAAGCAGGCAGGGATCACAGAGTAAAAGTAAACAAAGCATGGGTGTTGCGCTCAGGGGTAAATAGTTCGCAGGGCACAGGGGACAATAAGGACGAACGGGTTACGGGACGAACATGCGGTAAGTGGACAAAGAACCCTGTTCAACGAGTTTTAGGCAGTAAGGCTGTGAGGATTGGGAGACGACTTGAAGTTGCAATGTTGAGGCTGGATTTTGTAAGAGTGTTAATGGAGAGTTTCGTTGGGAGCGATGCGTTTTCCTCACTAGCAAGAGAGCATTCACAAAGAACCGTCAATTAGTGAAAACTTAATTTTACAGTGCAGATGATGGTTTGTTTTAACTATGGTACTTCGAAGTCCAAACGGAATCATTGGGCACAGCGGAGAAGGACTTCCCTTCTCTTGCTTGAGACCTTTTTGTTTGGACGATAATAACACATTACTACTACAGTTCTACTTTCTAGCCTGACGCTCAACTGATTTTTCCATCCCTTCTGAAGACTCCAAACGCAGATGCAAAGTACTAGTCCTTAATCCCAGAAGTTCCGCTCCTTGATGGCTTCGTAACTCCAAAGCTTTGTAATAGCAAACCCTTCAAGAAGCATCTAGCCCAAATCTGAGCCTAATACCCCATGTGAATATCCATCTGACCTGCCCATACGTAGTGTCCGTGACGCCTGACCTTCGCTCATAAAGAAAAGGAAGAAACAGAAACAGCAAAAGAACCCTGTCAAGAAAGGAAATAACAGAAGGGGTGGAAAGAATCGCAGCCAGACTAGACCCCAATGCTCTGTGTGCACTTGTAATGCATAACAGAGTCAGTAAAGGGCCCGAGGTAGGCAAGACCAGGCTTGTAAGGCATGGACTGAAACGAAGAAAAGGTTTACAACCTTCTTTTCTTGCCAAACAAAAGCCTCACCCCCCCTCTTTTTTACTCCCCCCAGCTCCAATCATCTACTCCTCGCCCCCCTTAAGGTTCACCATGCCCTCCCATTCTTTCTTCTCCTTATCTGCACTCATCTCTCTCAGCCTGATCTCCTCCCCCTTGACCAGACTTCCGACTCCAGCCTCTCCGCTTGGACTCTTGAACGGGCATCTCTCCAAGAGCGCATCGTCACCGCTGGTATGAGTTCTAGGGAAACCGAATCCGGTACCGCGTTTGAAACCGATAAACTGCTTGCCGCTCAACATCTGCCAGACCATCCAGTACACGTCCTCAAGGCACGGATCGCCGAGCTCCCACCACACGGGCGCCGGCTCGCCGTAGTACCTCGGCGGGTCGTCGACGGACCAGTCAAACATGACCGGCAGCGCACGGCAGCGTGTCTGCGGGGGGTTGTTGTGCTGCTTTTTCTCGTGCTCCGGAATGGCGGAGCAGCTAAGGGGCAAATGGCCGTGGCCAGCCATCCACTTGGCTACGCGCTCCTCAAAGGGCGGGCAAACCCATCCGCCGTGGCCGAGCAGGGTAGCGTGTCGCTGCGAAGAAGGGGGTCCGCTAAAGCCGTTCTCGTTTTGGGAATGCTCAGTGGAGAAGGCGACGACGCGGACGGTGTAGATAGAGGAGCGCTTCTTGCGGGCGGCAAAGGGACCGTCAAAATCAGGAGTGCAGAGGCGGTTGAGGGTGTCGTGGCCGGGCGCAAGGGAATCCCTAAGTGAGTGACGAGTGTTCCGAGGGTTCTGGTTCTCCTTTGAGATTGAGGACTCGGCTGTTTGGTCTTTATCGCTGTCGGGCGAATATTTGATGGGAGAAGAGGGAGGGGAGGGTGAACGCGAGGGAGTCCCGGGAATGACGATCTCGCTTTGGGTAGTGTCGCCTTCATAGTTTTCGCCTCCGCCATTATCTCCGGCTTCGCCCACAATGTCATCGCTCATAATGGTGTCGCCCTCATCATCGATGCTGTCAAAGCTGGTGCTATGAGGAACAAGGGGCTTGCTGCGGGGAATACCTGTGCCGACGGGGCGATCAGAGTCGGGTTGGGGTGATCTCGAACCGAAGCGGAGCGCAAAACCTGGACGCGGTGATGGAGGAGCTTGATCTGTCGACGGGCCGGCCGCAACGTCTTGTTCAGAATTGGAGGTGGCTGCCATTCTGCCAGACAAGTTGAGTGGAGTCCAACGAGAACCAGAGGGAGAGTTGACAGCGGCAGTAGAATCGCGGAGGTCGATATCTTCGGATCCGACGTGGACAGTCTTTGGGGTGGCATCTCCATGACTGTTGCTTGCAGACGACGAGGTGTTGGTAGGAGTAGTCGGCAAAGGTCTACGCCTGCTCATATTAGTCAAGGCCAGTGTCGCAATGTCTTCAAGCTCCTCGTTGTCACGCTCCTCCGAGGGACTCCGAGGAAATCCAGAATGGGTGCCGGCAAGTGAGGAGAGGAGAAGCTTCTTGGGCTGGACAGCAGACACTTTGCTGCTGTTTGAAGAAAGCGAGCGCTTATCACCACCCTGGCCAGGACTGTCCTTCACCCATCCCATACCAATCCAAACTTCGTTAGGGTTCATTCCCAAGTTCCGGATGACTTCGTCATCATCACCAGAGACGTGTTTGATCTGAATCTCCATGTAATACTCTCGCTGGCCGTTGTCGGTATACAGCCAGTCACCGAAGAACATGGTTTTGCCCCACTGTCAAGGAGAAGATGTTAGTAAGTAACCCCAGATGGGCCAAGGCTGCGTGACAGCAGAACTTGGTTGAATTATTTGCAACACTTACCTCCAGCTTAGAAGCAAGGCCAGTCCCCTCCTCGGATTTGTCATTGCGGGAATCTTGGGTCTCTTGCATGTCGCCAACTTCGCTTGCCCAATCCAGATGCATGATGCTGTGGTTCTCAACTTCTTCATAGAACATGATGTCCTGGTGCTTCCTCTCAAGGAGGTGCATAACCTGTCTGAAATAATAGCCACCCAGATCGGCGTTACTCTTAGGACCTTTTGATCGCAGGCTGGTTGGAATCCTAGTACGCCCCTCGCTGCCGGGAGTTTTCGCTCTGTTCTCGTCATGTTCGACAGAGGGTTGGGGAGCCGGAAGGCGGGTCATTCCAATGTTGGCAAGCTCATCGACGCCTCGGGTCGGTGAAGTGACCGGCGCCGGGGGAATAAACTCGTCAGCATCGACCCAGACATTATCTGCACTGGAAGTGTCGTTGATTTCGTCTTCGAGGCCAGGATTGTCGAGAGGGGGCGGCGTCTGCTCTCTGCTGCGGGACCGCGGGACGCGAAGAGGCGTCACCTCTGCAGGATCCTTTCTCTCCGATGCACGAGAGGACTCCATCACGACTTTGGTGTGTCTTGGGGAGCTTGGGGATGTGAATACGTCAACTCCTTGACGGCTTCAGTAAAGTGTGGTTAAGTTGCGATGCTGCGGGTCGATATCAGTTGAAGAAGTTTCAAATGAAGGTTTGGTTTTGTCGCGGGGTAGTGAAAAGGAAGATGCAAGCAAAGGCGGTCGATGGAAAGCTGGCGCAAACGTGGCAAAGGCGGATGCCTGGAGGTGAAGGGGGGGGTTTCCCTCAGTTTCCACTCACCTAGGGAACGGCTCCGGGCGACTTACAAGGTCCGTCAAAAACCCCGTGCCGAACCACCGGCACGCTGACAGAGGACGCGGGTGACACAACTGCTTGTATATCTGTTTCCTCCCGCCCCAGATACGGTGTCTTGTTGTCGCCGCTGGAAGTCTGCTGGTGGCCGCAGGCTGTAAGTCGAAGTTACCTAGCCGGAAACTTTGACAACGTATTGACTCGTTTCGATTTTCAGCCTGTTCGACCTTTCGAATGATCTGAACCCCGTCTGCTTGGACGTAAACTAACCAAGAACATCTATATCAAGGCGAAGATGTTCAGAAAACCATGCTGTCTGCTAACAAACCTCCAAAGTGCAGATGCGGCATCAAGATCCGCGACACTCACTCCTGGAATGCGCAGTTCTGAGTTTGCACATGAACGAGACTCCAATGGTAGCGATAAGGAATACCGAGTACAGATAACCTTGGTCGGCCAAGTCAATAAATATGTCCATTGAAACTTTAACATGGCGACGACGAAGGACATACCTGGGCCAATAGAGTGCGTCTAAGTGATGTTCTTTGGAAGAATATGGAGAATGATGTTGCTGAGACGAACCATTCGTCATATTCTCAACAGCGAAGGTTTGTTGCTCCAAAGACTGGAAAGCAAGGAGGCTCCATTCAAGAAATTGACCTTGGAACCCCACAGAACAGCAAGTGGAAGTTGCACCTCATGATCCAAAACCCAAATGTTTTCCTCACAACGAGGAAGGTGCGGTTGAGATATCGGCACCGAGACGGTTCAGCCCTCCACTGCAGGCTTACCTAGATCTAGGTCACTGCAGTTCGCACTTGCCTTCGGAAGGCCATCATCTCTTCCCATGCAGTGACTGACAAATCTGCCTGCCCCTGATGTTCATGTCGTTCAGGTAGGCACCACCATCGACGGTCACCAGGGGCAGAACTTCCACTTGATAGAGAAACTGGAAACTTGAAGTGTCTGTTTTGTCATGTACTATCCATCATCACTTTTTGGCGCGCCTACAACACCAGGACTCGCAATTGCTCATGGGCAGTTTGTTTGAACAAGACTGTTTGTATGTGTGCTGTGATAAAGCTAGAGACAACTGCCATCTCTCATATTGGGAAACAGTATTTTGGGGAGATAGAAACAAGGAAGAAAACAACACAAAGGGAAGTCAGATGTATACACAACTTGAAGGCAAGCGGAAGACATAGGAAGCAAATAAGACAGACCTCCTTGCAGGATCGTCTGTATAATACCTAGCGAAGAGACGAAGAGTACCGTACTATGGCTCTTTGGTATACGACGTGTATCAGATGGCTTTGAACGTCTGAGCGTATAACATGAAGGACAGCATAGGCCACCAAGAAGGGAGTCATGACTACCTACCTTCCACTTGGCAGGAAAAGTGGAAAGTAATGGCGTGTGCATCATGAAACGGTTCCTTCAGGAACGACCAAGCTGGAGGTGGTAGTTTCACTTGTGACTTCCAGTTGGCCCTGGAACGCCTCAGCGCCGCGATGGAGCATCGAGGAAGTGGTGACGAAATGGAACAGGTAATGAATGACCTCTGTTAGGAGGTACCTTCTTGCAGGTTGAACCATAGCCAAAGAGGTGGAGGTTGCCCCCGGTGAGGTCTCCCGTCCTGAGCGTCGTCGTGGTCCTAACGGGGTCGTTGACGTTGACGTTGACGTTGACGACAAGGCAAAATCGGGTGGGGTCTTGGCCGTGACTTGGCGCGCCGCTGACTGGCCCTTGCCGCGGCTCAAAACGAGGGACAACAAAGCCTAGAACTCCGGGGGCCGCAACCTGTTGGAGATGTTTGGAGATCGGCTGGCCGCCGTGATAGGGCCCGTTAACATCTGATAGGCTCGCGTTGGTCCCTACGGGGCTTACGGATACCGTCACTAACGACTGTCACCCAATGTCACCGAAAGTTTGAAGGGAACACGGCCCCACGGCGGGGCTGCGCCGTTCGATGTTCGGTCCCCTTAGTAAGGTCCTCCGCTGAATCTGGAGGCCAGTGAGACTGAGGTCTGAATCAGCGAACGGACAACCGCCGCCGAATGCATGAATCCTCCCAAAAAGAACGAGATCGCCCAAACAGAAGGCGAACGAGCCCTCGCCGTCTTGCTGGAGCACCTCTACCTTATGTAGGTGTTCGTGTACGAAGCCGTATTGCAGGTCCTCTCAGCTCCCGTCACCTGTGGTCGGGTGGCCAGTGCCTGCCCGTGCCAATGCCCAATTGAATACCTCTATGGATCGATGCTGCAGTGAGATGCTGAAAGAAAAAAAAAGTTCATGTAAGGTAGGTAAGAAATAAAAAACCAAAAAAACCGAAACCACGATACCTGTGGAACCGCCCCCGTATCGTAACTTTCTTCGCGTCCTTCTCTGCCATTCTCCATCGTCCTACTTTTCCTCCCTTTCTCCTAACCCACCTCCCCCTCTCTTTTCCTCTCCCTCTTCCCACTCCCTCCCCCCCCCGTCAACCACACTCGCACCGCCTTTGCCAATTCCTTCCCTGAGGGTGCTTCTCTTCTCCATCGTTCCCGTTCCTGAATTCGGTCGATTTTATTCTTCTTGGATCTCCACCACGGCGTGTGCCCTTTGTTCCTCGCCGTCGTCCAAAGCAACATCGCATTGTTGTCCCATCGTCACGGTCTCCCTTCGTTGGCAACCTGCGATTCAAGATCTGATATCTTCCGCCTCCCGCCCCCCCGTCCCTGAGTCGCTTTCCACCACTACCTAGGACTCAGCAAACAAGCGTCGCTTTGTGTTGCACTGTCGAATTCTGCTCTGCTTCTGCTAGTCGAGTTTCTACCTTTGCGCAATCACCATTGTTGTGTTGCGCCAGACCGATACTCTCCCCACCTCCGCCTTCGCCAACACACAACCAAAGCTTCCGAGCTCCGCCTCTCGCAGCTTCGACATCAAGCGTGACCCGCTTCGAACATCGAAAAAAAAGGTCCGCCTCTTGCTCGCAGCGACGACTCCAGTCCCCCGGGAAAAGGAGCCAGGTAACGAAACGAATCCTACACCGCTTTCTGCATACCGCGATCATCTGTGACTTTCGCTAGTCATGGCCAGTCCGTTGCAGTTCGCCTACCGAACCCAGAAGGCCATCGGCGTCTTTGATGCCGACCCTGTCTACGAAGCCCTTCCTGGATTCACCCAGCCCGAAGGGAATCTCCGGTGCTGTGTCTACTCGGGATGCGGCCGCTACTTTGCCTACGCCACTAACGAGGGCGTCGTCATCGTCGACGCGTCCGTCGGCCACGTCTTGACTTCGCTGCCCATCCCTGCCGTCTACGATCTCAGCTTCTCCCCCCACGGTACCTACTTGAGCACCTGGGAGCGCCCCGCCAAAGATGAGAATGGCGATGCTACCAAGAACCTCAAGATCTGGCGCACCATCGAGGAGCTCGCCGATGATGCTGAGAAGCAGCCCATTGGCAAGTTCGTCCAAAAGTCTGCTAATGGCTGGAACCTGCAGTACACGGAGGATGAGCGCTTCTGCGCGCGCATCGTCACCAACGAGGTCCAGTTCTACAACAGCAACGACCTCGGTACCGTGTGGAACAAGCTGCGCGTTGAGGGCGTCTCCGACTTTGCCCTCGCGCCCGGCAAGAACCAGAACGTTGCCGTCTTCGTCCCGGAGCGCAAGGTACGCTACTTGTTCTCCCGCATGCATCGCACTTTTCTATACCATCGTCTAACTCTTGGTTACAGGGACACCCCGCCTCCGTCAAGGTCTTCAACGTTCCCCAGTTCACCAGCCCGATTTCGCAAAAGACCTTTTTCAAGGCCGACAAGGTCCAGCTCAAGTGGAACCAGCTCGGGACTGCTCTGATTGTGCTGGCACAAACAGAGGTTGACAAGTCCAACAAGAGCTACTACGGCGAGACCAACATGTACCTCCTGAGCGCCAACGGCTCGTTCGACGCTCGTGTCACTCTTGACAAGGAGGGCCCTATCCACGACGTGTCGTGGTCCCCCAACTCCAAGGAGTTCGGTGTTGTATACGGCTACATGCCCGCCAAGACCACCATCTTCAACCACCGCGCCGTCGCCACCCACTCCTTCCCTCTTGGCCCCCGTAACACCATCATCTTCTCGCCTACTGGCCGGTTCGCCTTGGTTGCCGGTTTCGGTAACTTGGCTGGCCAGATCGATGTTTACGACCTCGAGAAGGATTATCGCAAGATCACCACCATCGAAAGTGGTAACCCTAGTGTCTGCACCTGGTCTCCCGACAGCCGTTACATCTTGACGGCCACTACTTCTCCCCGTCTTCGTGTCGATAACGGCATCAAGCTCTGGCACGTTGGTGGCGGTATCATGTATAACGAGGACATGGTTGAGTTGTACAACGTCATCTGGCGCCCTGTTCCTGCTGCCAGCCTTCCCAACGTTGACCCGCTGCACCCCATTCCCACTCCTCACCCCTCGGCTTTGGCCTACCTTGGCACTGTCAAGACGCCTTCAAAGCCTGTCGGTGCTTACCGCCCGCCCGGCGCCCGTGGCTCTTCCACTCCTCTTCACTTCAAGCGTGAGGATGAGGGAGGTGCTGCCCACTCGGTTAGCAACGGCGTGCCTCAGGTCGGTCCTAATGGGTTCGGCCGCCCGCGCCGTCAGATTCCTGGCGCCGAGTTTGCCGAGCCGGCGAGACCTTCTGTTCCTGGCGCCGTTGTGGACGATGAGAACTTGTCCAAGACTGCCCTGAAGAACAAGAAGAAGCGTAACAAGAAGGCCAAGGAGGGCCAGGCGCAGGGCGAGGGCGCGACTACTCCTAACGAGGGTGGGCTTGCCCCTCCCCGAGAGTCTGTCGACGGCCGCAGCCCTGATCGCAACCACCAGCGTCACCACTCTCGCAGCCAGTCGCGCAGCAACAACCTGGCTGTCCGCACTCAGAACAACCACCGCAGCCGCTCGAACGTGCGCCAGCCTAATGCTCCTGCTCAGCAGGCTGCTCCGGTCGTTGACGCCGCCACAGCGGCTGCCCAGAGCGCCAATGCCAAGAAGATCAGGTCTCTCCAGAAGAAGATCCGCGCCATTGAGGACCTTGAGATGAGGCATGCTGGTGGCGAGAAGTTGGAGGATACCCAGTTGAAGAAGATCGCCACCAAGGGTTCCGTGATTAAGGAGTTGGAGGCTCTGGAAAAGGAGGGTCACTAAGCCAAGGATGTAATGTGTCGGGAGTTCAAGAAGCTTGAGAGACGGATGGAACTAGAGTAGTGGTTATCAAGTTGTCAAGTTGGGTAGTTGAGAGTTGCCTTGTGGAACTCAAAATACTTGTTTTGCTACGTTTTCCCAGTCAGTTGCCCGGCATATGTGAGCTTCTATGCAAGTACTGTGCGGCGGTCATGACGATGATGTTGCTGATAACGTATTGCTGGGGTTTCTCTGTTCAATTTGAGGCTACGCTGGTGATTGAAGTCATGTTGGTGTGGTGTACACTATGTTTTTGGCATGTGGGTTCAAAAAGCGAAATTGCTGAGAGGGAGAAAGCCCGATGAAGCAAAGACTCACCTTGAAAATGTTCGACTTTTACCAAAGGGAAGGCGTTAATGGAGTGGCTAGAAAAAAATGGGCAAAATGAAGTCATGGCAGTTGCAGAATTGAGCGAGGCTAGCCTTTATTACGTCGTGTCTGTGATAACCGAAGCCTTCCTCGGTCTCTAACAACCTGGAAGCGTCGTGGAACAGCTTGTGATACATGTACCATGGACATCTCTAATCAAAGGGACCGACATGATCGTTCGTTGAAGTTTTCATCCGACTCAGAGGGCACCCAAAACCGACAGTTCGCCGGTTGCATCTCGCGATCCTCATGTGCACGAGCGCAACGGGCATGAACGTTCAGACCTTAAGACTACAGTACAGGTATTCATCAAGACAAGTGCACTCTTCAAGTCATCAGCTCATTTCGTTCACCATGCGCGCGTCAGTGATGGTATTATCAGCACACATAACGATGCGCAGGCAAATTAATGGCAAATGCTCAAGAACTCGAGTTCAGTGTGTGGAAATGTCCCAGGCAAAATATTTCTCTACTCCTCGACAGAGAAGAACAAAGGTAGAGGGTAAGAGCTTGAAGATTCTCTTCTATCCTCCGCTTTCCCCTCCAGAATGTCATTGCAGTAGACGGAAACCGGAGTGAATACGAAGGAACATATGTTTTATGTGTTGTGAAGAGAAAAAAAAGAAGAAAAAGAAGAAACCCAAAATTGGCGGCCCGAGACAGACTTTTAAAGCAAACGCAAGCCACTCCTGTAGTTGCCGGGTTGCACCGCCCCATGCAGGAATTGAGCCACGGGTCTTTGAGGTTGCGGTGGAGTCATGGGGCGATAAGGGGTCTTACCAAATAGTGGCTCGCCGATAGGCGGTTGGGTAAGCCTGCGTCGCAGTATTGAGCAAAACGGTTCAGGGTGTACTGTACGTACCTGCCTACTGTAGAGGGATGAAATGCGGGGCATTGATATCAAGTGGAAGTCGGAGGTGGATGCTCTTCCAGGAAGTCCCCATTAACTTTCTGCGACACACTCGAGGAAAAGGCTGCGCCGTTCTCTTGCATTGTTGTAAGACTCATCGATCTCGACTTCCTCTTTGGTAGTTACACCAACTACATCTCTCTACGACTCGTCGCGCGATTCGAACGAATTTCATAAATACCCACGATACTCGACCGGAACACCGTCGATCACCAACTTTTCAAACCAAGTCAGCCCACACCCAAAGACCAACAGACAAAATGGCAGGCGGTACTGGCCCGGCTGGTCGTGGACGCGGCGGAAAGTTCAAGAAGTACACTCGTGGAGGTATGTTTAGTCCAGAGGCTGCCGCGGCGGCACTCTCTCTACCCGTTACTGCAAAACTGGCCTTGCTAACCCTCAACCCCCCTCCCAGGTGGCCACCATTTCTCCCGCGACCTTCGCCCCCTCGACGCCGATGGCAACGAAGTCGGCATGTGGGGCGCCGGCGGCGCCAAGAAGGATTCCGAATCCGAGGAGGAATCCTCGGAGGAGGAGTCTTCTGAGGACGAGGCCGGCCCCTCTGGTGGCAAGGCCCCCAAGGCTGAGCTGACCCGCGAGGAGCTCAAGGCGCAAAAGAAGGCGCGGAAGGAAGCAGCCATCGCGCGCGCCAAGGCCGCCGCCGTGCAGGTTGGCGACCTCCCGCCCAGCGACTCGGAGGAGGAGAGCGAGGACGACGCCAACGACGCGCCCATGCCCGCCAACCCCAACCACTCCAAGGCTGCGCGCAACCAGACCAAGAAGCCCGTCGTCAAGGCAGCGGAATCGGATGATGAGGCTACCGCCGGCGTCAAGAAGCTCAGCATAGCGGACTCGGCCCCCGGCAACAGGAAGGAGCGTGAGGCGGCTGCGGCGGCTGCGGCGAAGGAGAGATATCAGAAGCTTCATGAGGCTGGTAAGACGGATCAGGCCAAGGCCGATCTCGCTAGGTTGAGGCTCATTCGTGAGAAGAGAGAGCAGGAGGCTGCTAGGAAACAGGTATGGCAATATTTGTTGCTCCCACGCAAATATGAGACGGACATGATTCTAACAGCTTTTCCGATTTTTAGGCCGAGAAGGAAGAGCGCGAAGCCCAGGAGAAGCTCAAGAGGGAACAGTTCGAGGCCAAGGAGGCCAAGAGGCGCGAGGCCGCCCTTGGTCCTCAGAAGAAGGCCAAGAGCAGCAAGAAATAAAGGCCATGAAGGGGTGTCTTTCTTGATTTCTTCCTTTTTCTTGGTCTTTTCTTGTTTTTCCATAGACCGCAGCGAAAATGCAGCGGTAATTTATTTATTGGGTTCTTCTCGTGCCTTTTATTGTTCCAGCCCTGTATACCAGTATATGCATTACGACCTATATGTTTCTCGTGAAATATGTGCCCGTTCCCGTCGACTTAGCCAGCATGTATATATGTCGTTACCTTCTTCCACCCCCCTCTTTCCTCTTTCAACATAGATCATTATATCCCAACTGAAGGATCCGACCCAACAGCCTCCTTCCAAAACTCATCAAAGTCCACTCCATTCTCCTTAAAGAGATCCCTAATCTTCTGCGCCACCTCAAGCTGCCTCTCCTGCGTAAAGCCGCCTTGCTGGGTCTCAAACTGAATGACCTCGATCCAGCGATAGAAAAGGTTCTCCTTTCCAATAGCCGCCAGCGCATCACGGAACGCAAAAACCTGTCTCCTGCGCTCATCCTCCTGTGCATTCTCTCCGGAGGCATTCATGTCAATCGCAATCCACCCAAACTTGTCATGGTGGCAAAGCACCAGCGTCCTGAACGCGTCAAGGGGGATCTCCTTCTTATCCACCAACGTAGTTGCCTTCACCATGGCCTTCCAGTCCAAATCCCAGTCGCCGTTCATGGTCAGGTATCCCGTCTTTTCCTGCAGCAGCATGGGCGAAGTCGCATTGCGGACCATTTCCCACAAAATCGTGCGCGCCTCGTTGCCCTGGGGCTTCTCCGAAAAGATATCCACTCCACAAACCTGCGTGTCCCACGACCGCGACCGGCGCACGTAGATCTCCTTGTCGCGGAACCCGACCGCGGTCCGCCACAACACGGGGCTGCCGTGCTTGCGCCCGAACACGAACTCGATCGGCCACGGCCAGACGAACACGGCGAGGACGAAATCGAACAGGAAAGTGAGCGTGCGGCGGCCGGCCACCGCGAAGAATTGTCGGTAGGTCAGGTCGGCCATGCGGATCGTCGTGGAGTTCTCGTAGCCCAGGAACGAAGAAGACAAAAGCGCCACGTAGTAAGGGATGATGTACCACATCCGCCATAGGAAGAGGGCGAAGACGGCGGCGTTGAGCAGGATCGGCACAGAGAAGATCTTGCGCTTGAAGGAGGCCGGCTTCTGGTCGACGTGCGCGATGTAGACGTGTTTCTTGGAGAGGGAGGAGGTGAAGGGCTTGAGCGAGTCCGGGGCGACGCGGAAGGGCTTGGGGGGCTCGAGAGCACCGCCAGAGCTGGTGCTCTTTGCCCCTTTGCTGGTTTTCTTGGGCGCCATGTTGGGCGACGGTTTGGGTGTGATGAATTGGAAACTTGAGGAGGGGACCTCAAGAAAGTAAAAAGATTTAAGAGACGGTGAAGAGATGGAGAGAAGTGAATGTTGGAAGCTTTGAGGCCAAATTTCTGGAGAGGCCGAAAGGGTCCACGTCAGGGGGAAGCTTCGACGGTACGTACCTGTATTGTTTGTAAGCCCCTGAAGCTACCTCCATAAAAAAACACCGCTATAACCCTAACCCGCTAGCTGGATTGCCTGCCGCGCAGCAACCCCTCGCTATTTCCGGGTACGTTGGTAAGGTATGTATGTACATGAAGCTGTCTTATCTTATCAGTCAACATGGTACCCACTTTAATTACCTATGTAGCGCTGCGCTGCAGCACCAGTACCTTTTGGCGAACTGCGGGACGGAACGGATCGCCCGTGTAAGTTACAAAATTCCACCTTGGCTGTCGCGCCAGGCTCTTGTTCTACTTTCTCCTCTCTGGTCCTGCTGGGCAAACTATGCCCTGTGATAAAACAAGATGATGAGGGGCGGATTGTTGCAGGTAAGTGCTGTTTCCTGTGCGCGCATGGTTCAACGACGTAAAGCAAGTCAGTTCAAGTCAATAGTTAGCTAACATGGAGACAACCACTGGAAATAGAAGCAGAGCACTTCCTCTGTGTGTCTGCTCTGCCGCCACAGATGGCAGCTTCGCCAGCAACAGCAGCAACGAATCCATCCGAATACCCGCCGCGTATACTCTTCGTGGGACGATAAACCTAGCTGGGGTACGCAACAACAGCCTGCGACACCAAACGCTGGAGGAGAAGGAGGAAGTGGTGGAGGAGGATGGGGTGGTTCCTGGAAACCGGCCGCCCCCGCGACCCCGGCCACCCAGACGACACCCGGAACGGGAACGGCACAGAGTCAACCCAAGCCCGCCAACGCTGGCTTGCTTCCTCACGAGATCGCCGCCAGAGAGCGCTTGTTGCTCATGGCCGCGGCCGCTGTGGCTCCTAAGCCCGCTCCTCAGCCCGCCCGAAAACTGGCGCCAGAACCTTTCAAACGCGCCCCTAGTGACCGTCCAGTGCGCCGGCTACCTGAAGGTCAACAGAACGAGTTCAAAGGGGCTCCGCCTCGGAAGGAACAGCAGGGACCTGTGGTGCGCAGGACGCTCCTGCGTCCGAAACAGCCAGGTCAAGAACCTACAACAGAAACGCCAGGACCCAAAACGGAGCGCGAAGCTCAAAAAATTCAGGCTCCTGTCCGCAAGGTATTGGAGCCTTTTGGTATAAGACGTTTTCCGGCACAGGCGCCTGAGCCTCAACAAGCTCCTAAGCCATCAACTTCCAGCCAAACGACTCCTAGCGAACCAATTCCCAGCCGACCGACACAGGACCCAACAAGTCAAACTCAACCAACTGTCAGCAGCCTATCGAGCCTCTCCAGCGGGGAATCACCAAAGCCGGGCCAAACCAGCCAACCTAGTGAACGAGTCGATGGGGCTCGGGGGCAAAGCAGTTGGGATGCCTTTACAGCCGCTAGTTCGACACCCAGCCAGCCTACTGAACCAGCAGGTGGAGGATGGGGAACAAGCAGCTGGGGAACAAGCAGCTGGGGCGCCTCTTCAGCCGCCAGTCAGCCAGCCAGCCAATCCCAGACAGATCGACTCCTCCCCCACGAGAAAGCAGCCAGGGATCGGTTACAGCAAAGACATACTCAGAACCAGCCTCAGGCTCCCGCAAAGAATCTGAGGAGCCTTGCTGATGGTCTCTTTGCCCATGATAGACAGACAGGTCAACTTTCGGCCAAAGATTTGCGGAAACGCCAAGAGACAGGTTCTCTCAAGGACGACTTGCAGAACGCCGAGGAAGAGGAGCGCCGTGCGGACACTACAGACGCATGGGATGACATATTTGCCACTCAGCCCCCTCCTCCTCCTCCACCCCGAACTTCAGCTCGTGAGGTTTACAACTCAATTTCATCCAAGTTTGCACCTCCACCGGATTCCAATTCTCCGCGTGAAACTGAAGGGCAATGGGCGGGGCTCATCCGCCGTACAAACGGGGGAGACGTGGGAAACGTCCACTTGACCGATAATAACGATTTTGTCAAGACCCCTCCCCCTTCTCAAGAAAGACATTCGGAGCCCAGAGATAGTAGCAACTTTTGGAAGCAGGCTGAAGATCGATATGCGACCAGACCAGCACCTCAAGCGCAGTCCGAGGCGGCTTCCGAGAGCACTCGGGAGGCCACCGAGGCGTTCAAGAAGCAGATGTCGGATGACTGGGATTGGGCTGACAACTACGGAGGAAAGCCCAAGGAGAAGGAAGGACAAAAGCTGGAGCACCAAGATTTCGAAAAGCCCAGGGGCAGGGATAATGCAAGACAGACAAGAGGCGATAGGGTTGCATTGGAAGAGATACCGATTCCTTCGCGGTATATCAAGGAGGAAAAGAAGCCCAAAAAGAAGGGAGGGAGGCGGCGCGACTACAACGAGGACGACGATTTCGATGATATGGCGTACGAGTATAAGCGTCGTGAAAGGTTGGCCAAGAAGGCTGAGAAGGAGCGGCTCCAGTATGAGGAGACTGGCCCTATTCCCATTCTCCTTCCCGAGTTCATCAGCGTTGCCAACCTTGGCATGGCCCTTGGCGTGAAGGCAGACCTATTTATCTCCCAATTAGGAGAACTCGGATTTGAAGATGTTGCCAAGGATAGCATCATGACCGGCGAGACGGCCGCCCTGGTTGCCCAAGAGTACGGCTTCGAGCCAACAGTCGATGCTGGTGAGGATGAGGACTTGAGGCCACGCCCGCCTCCCGAAGACCCCTCTAGCGTACCCCTACGGCCACCGGTTGTCACTATCATGGGGCACGTCGATCACGGTAAGACTACTTTGCTGGATTTCCTGCGGAAGTCTTCTATCGCAGCCGGTGAGCACGGTGGTATTACCCAGCACATTGGTGCCTTCTCTGTGCAGATGTCCTCGGGTAAGCAAATTACCTTCCTGGATACCCCCGGCCACGCTGCCTTCCTGTCCATGAGACAGCGCGGCGCCAACGTCACCGACATTGTCATTCTGGTGGTCGCCGCCGACGACAGCGTCAAGCCGCAGACCATCGAGGCCATCAAGCATGCCCGCTCCGCCAAGGTGCCCATGATCGTGGCCATCAACAAGATCGACAAGGACCAAGCCAACGTCGAGCGCGTCAAGTCCGACTTGGCCGCCAATGGCGTCGAGATCGAGGACTACGGCGGTGATGTCCAGGTTGTCTGCGTCAGCGGCAAGACCGGTCAGGGTATGGACGATCTCGAGGACAACATCCTTCTCCTGTCTGAGATGCTCGACATCCGCGCCGAGCCCGACGGCATGGCCGAGGGCTGGGTTCTCGAGTCCAGTATCAAGCCCATTGGCCGCGTGGCCACCGTGCTCGTCAAGCGCGGCACCCTGCGTCCCGGCGATTTCATCGTTGCTGGCCGTGTCTTTGCCAAGGTGCGCAGTCTGCGCAACGAAGCGGGCATCGAGGTCGAAGAGGCTCCTCCCGGAACAGCTGTCGAGATTCTCGGCTGGAAGGAGCCGCCCGAGGCAGGCGACATGGTTCTCCAGGCCCCGAACGAAGACAAAGCCAAGAACGCGGTGCACTACCGCATCGAGCAGAAGGAGCGCGAGGAGGCCATGGAGCAAATCACGGAGATGGAGAGGCTCAAGCGCGAGCGCGAGGCCGAACGGCTCGCAGCTGAAGAGGCCGAGAAGGGAGAAGACGGTGCTGCTGCCGAGGCAGAGGAGAAAGAATCGGGACCCAAGATCATCAACTTCACCGTCAAGGGCGACGTGCACGGCTCGGTCGAGGCCGTGTGCGCGTCGATCCTGGAGATCGGCAGCAACGAGGTGCGGCCGCGCGTGCTGCTGTCGAGCCCGGGCCAGATCACCGAGTCGGACGTCGAGCATGCCGCGGTTTCGGGCAGCACCATCATCAACTTCAACAACCCGATCCCGGGCCACATCAAGCGCATGGCGGTCGAGAACAAGGTCAAGATCATGGACCACAACATCATCTACAACCTGACCGAGGAGGTGCGCCAGGTACTGAGCGAATCTTTGCCCCCCACGATCTCGTTCAAGGTGCTCGGCGAGGCCGAGGTGGCGCAGGTGTTTGCGATTAATATCAAGGGACGGAAGTATAAGAATATTGCGGGTGTCAAGGTCAGGAATGGAATGGTGATGAGGAATGGAAGGGTGAGGTTGCAGAGGAAGGGAGAGGTTGTTTATGATGGTGAGTTTTTCTCTGTGACTTTGCATTATGTTGATGGCCAAGCTAATAATCACAAACAGGTACCATCAGTTCAGTCAAGCACGGCAAGAAGGAGGTTACGGAGATGCGCAAGGGTACCGAGTGCGGTCTCGAGTTTGGTGGAGAGTTTGACGACATCAAGGAAGGCGATCTCATCCAGGTTGTGGAGGAGATTAGAGAGAGGAGGTATCTGTAAGGGACTGTTGTCCTCTTGTAACACCATACATACACGATTGTACAAATACCGGGGATATCAAAAAATGGGCATATGTGGGGAAAAGATGGATGATGGCGGATATAGTATTGCATATATCAGCAGCTGGGGATATATAGAACATGACAGAACCACGTCAACAGTGGTGCATGTACGAATTGATCGAAGAGTTGATGGCAAATGAGCATTGCAACTGGCTGAATTCATGGAGTGGAAAGTAATGCATATGTAGTCCACATCTCGTTTGTATGATTCTTCTGATTTCGTCAAATGTGCTTCATTCTAAGTAAGCCATCATTCTTATCCCATCATCTCCTCCTCTATCTTCCTCCTCTGGGCGCAGATATGGAAGCAGACGAAAACGTGCCTGTCAGTGTAGCCCGCGCCCGCTCCTTCTCCAGCTTCTGCAGTCCTATCCTATCGGTAACGGGCGTGGCCGCAATGATATTGTCGAATTCGTCATCCTCCTCCCCGTTGTCCGAGTCCGGCTCGGCGTCGGAGTCTGGCTTGTACTGTCCCTGGGGTCGGGCAATCGTCTCGACCGTCTTCTTCGGTGGTTCGGGGTTGGCAAACGATTTGGATGCGAGGATCTTGCGCCGAATGGCCGCCATCTCGGCTTCGTCATCGCTGTCGTCGGATATGGCAAAGGGGTCCCTGTCTTCTTCTTCGTCATCGGAGGCTGCTGGCTGTTTCTGTTTGGGCGGTGGCTTGGTTCCGAGGTAGATACCGTCTATGCTGCCGTCTTCGTCGCTACCGTCTTCCTCCTCATCACTATCTTCCTCATCCTCATCATTCTCCTCCTCATCCGAGTCGTCCATGGCTGGTCTCCGATTTGTGTTTCCAGTCGTCCAAATATCATCCGACTCGCCCTCTCTGCTCTCCGTATACTCCTTCTCCAGCCTCTCCCTCCACGCCTCCTCCGCCTTCTTGATCTCGTCCTCATCCTTGCACGCCGAGTAGATCTTGAACAGCTTCGAGTTGATATCCAAAAACGCCCTGCCGTACGAAAACGGCGCCAAAATCTCCTCCGCCCACTCCAAATGACCACAAATCGCAAACGCCGCCGCCAGCGCCTCCACGCAGTTCAGCCGGAACGGCTTACCGTAGTTGACCGTGTTGGCCGCCACCAGGTACGGCAACAAACGCTCGCACTTGCCGCCCACCTTCTTCCACTCCACCTCCTTGGTGCGCGCCCACGAGCACTCCACCACCGCGGCGCCGTACTGCTCCATCAGCTCCTTGTCGGCCGGGGAGACTACGCGCTTGCCGTTGGGCGTGATGATCACGCCCGAGTGTCGCTGGCCTAGGTGCAGCTCGCGCATGAGACCGAGCTTCATCAGCTTCTTGCCCGAGCACCGCTTGGGGTCGCAGTGACCGAGGTCCCAGCAGGCGGCCTTGAAGGGCGGGCGGTAGGGGCGCGAGGAGGTGGACGGGTCGTGAGGGTTGGCTGTGGTGTCTTCGCCGCCGCTGCCGGCGTTGTCTTGAGGGGCTTTGCCGGCGCGCGGGTTGTTGCGGGGCGGGTGCCGGCCGTGTCCGCCTTTGCCGCCGCGCGAGGAGAAGCCGTCCTTCTTGTGGCGGACCATGGTGGTGATGGTTTGGGTTTGGTATGTGTGATGTTGTCGAGATAGCTTGTAGTTGGCGGACGTTTTATGTCGCAATCGGTAGTTCTGGCACGAGCACTGCCCTGTTTTTAAAAGGCAGAACTTGGATGAGTAGCGGGTGTCGCGGATATGTGCGTGTTGTGTGGGACCGCGCGAGCTGCTTGCGCTACAAGGTCGAAGTGGCAGATGGCGAAAAAGTTATCAATGCGATTGAAGACCTTGACGACATCGAATTTGGGGTTGATGCAGGTGGGTTGGTGGGGTCCGAGTCCGCTGCGGAGTGATTGAGCATCTTCCCCGGATTCATGCAACTCACCGGTTGCTGCGAGATGGACATTCCGCAGGGTGGCGCCTCCGCAGCGCTTGTCGAATTGGGATGAGACGGAGGTGTTTTATTCATTTACAAGGTAATTATTCTCGTAACGCAACCTGGCCAAACAGGTGTGCGGCTCCACTTTCTCTTGCGCCCCAACGGCAGGCAACAGGCCCAACCCGTCCACAGCGTTGAGAGGGGTCCACGAGTCTAAGCTCCCCTGGCAACAGCCTGGCTCCCAGGCCTCCAGGTCCTCCTTCCGTCAGTCAGCGATCCCTCCAGTGGCACCAGGTGGACATTCCCGTCATTGTTGTCCAGAAGTTCGGATCGAATCATACCTCAGTCTATTCTGTACTTTCTGTAATAGTAGCATATATCTCACTTAACCACCAGCGGACTTGGCCAATCCCAACGGCAATACCGGAACAGAGCTTCAAGCATACAACGCCTCTAGAATAGAGCTTGACCGACCGAGGCTTGGGTCCTGGCCGCCGACTTCCTTTGTCCAGGCGACTCCCGCCAAGCTGCGCAATCTGGCCCCAATACCTCCTCGATCTCTTCAGTCTCGTCACCAACTCACTCAATACCCTCAGACTCTCCGAGAACGCCGGCAACATGGAGGCGGCGTCTGCCCGCTATGCCACGCGCGACCGGTGGGCCGAGATGGGCCGCCCGGCACCCTCCCAGCTTCAGCGCTTCATCACGGCCGCCTGCAGTCCCGACAACTACGAACCCAACTTGGCCCTGAACCTCGAGATCGCCGACTTGATCAATTCCAAGAAAGGTTCCGCCCCCCGCGAGGCCGCCGTGGCCATCGTAAACTACATCAACAACCGCAACCCCAACGTCTCGCTGCTCGCCCTCAACCTGCTCGACATCTGCGTCAAGAACTGCGGTTACCCCTTCCACCTCCAGATCAGCACAAAGGAGTTCCTCAATGAGCTGGTACGCCGCTTTCCCGAGCGACCCCCGATCCGCCCCACCCGCGTTCAGCTCAAGATCCTCGAGGCCATTGAAGAATGGCGCTGTACGATTTGCGAGACGAGCAGGTATAAGGAGGACTTGGGCTTCATCAGGGACATGCACCGCTTGCTGAGCTATAAGGGGTACACCTTCCCCGAAGTCAGAAGGGAGGATGCAGCTGTGCTTAACCCGAGTGATGTACGTTCTCCGTCCCCATCCCACTCGTGTCAGTGTTGGACCATGTCTAACGTATCTGTTACAGAACCTTAAATCCGTCGAGGAGATGGAAGAGGAGGAACGCGAGGCGCAGTCTGCCAAGCTGCAGGAGCTTATCCGTCGAGGTACCCCCGAGGACCTCCAGGAGGCTAATCGACTTATGAAGATTATGGCTGGTTATGACACGAGATCCAAGGTCGATTACCGCGCCAAGGCGGCCGAGGACGTGGGCAAAATCCAACAAAAAGCGAGACTTCTCGAGGAAAGGTTAGAAGCCTTCAAACCCGGTGACAAGATCGTGGATGGCGACGTGTTTTCCGAGCTTGCAGCCGCCCTGTCTAGCGCCCAGCCAAAGATTCAGAAGATGTGCGAGGAAGAATCGGACGACCATGAAGCGGTCGCAAAGCTTCTCGAAATCAACGACAGCATACACCGAACTGTCGAGAGATACAGGTTGCTGAAGAAGGGCGATATAGAAGGTGCCAAGGCGTTGGCAAGTGGCGCGCCAGTTACGAGCACAAGCAACGGCAGTGGTGGTGGCAAGAGTGCGGCGCAAGAGTTGTCGCTTATTGATTTTGATGCTGAGCCGAGCGGAGGAGACTCGGCCAGCCAGTCGGCATCTCAGGGAGGAAACAGTCTCGAAAACGACTTGCTTGGCCTGTCGCTGGGTGAAACCAGCTCTTTTGGTCAAGGAGGCGGCATTGCGCTTGGGTTCGGTGCCAATACTAGTATGTCACTCGTTGCTATACATGCAGATTCAAAAGGAGACTCTTACTCACACTCACCACAGACATTCCTGGACCGGCACTGCTCTCGTCCACTACGCAAAACAGCACCGCCAGAGGCCCCTCCCCTCAACCTGGCCCATCCTCTTTCAACAACTTCAACTCATTCGCATCACCAGCTGCTTCCCAATCAAGCACCCCCAAGCCTCCCGCGTATACGGCATCCGCTTTTGCCGCGCCAGCCGCGCCGTCAACAGCGTCCAACGACCCATTTGCTGCTCTAGCCTCTCTCTCCTCTTCATCTACCCCAGCGCCAGCACCAGCACCAGCTGCTGCCAGCAACGACGATGACGAGTGGTCTTTCTCCTCGGCACTGCCCCCTGAGGCGGCACCAGCCCAGCCGAAGGAGCACAGGGCTGTTGTCTCTAACACTGCGCTCAAGGTTGACATGGTGGCTGTCAGATCTTTGGCAAACGGCCCGTCTCCAGCCATCTCTATGCAATTTGCTTTTAGCAACAACACAGCGCAACCAATCACGGAAGTGCACTTCCAGTTGGCTGTTACCAAGGTAAGCTCACTATCCGCCCATAAGTTTGTCAAACCACATTGCAGTGGACTGCACTATGTGCATTTTGCGTTTTTCTAGATGGTCACTAGAAAGAGATGCTGACTGTGATTCCGAAATAGGGATACGAATTGCAACTTCAGCCTCAAACCGGACGGACTCTTACCCCTAAGCAGAGCCGGGGCATCACGCAGTCGGTCAACGTATGGTATACCGCGGACAAGACCAAGAAGGTAGAGAGCGTCAAGCTCAGGTGGAGGGTATCGTACAAGGTTGGGGCGGAAGCAAAGGCCGAGATGGGTGAGATTCCCGAGTTTAGCGTGGCATAGGGAAGAACTTTGGTCAGTATGAGAGCCAGAAGAATGGGAAGAGGGTTGAGTGCATGTTTACGTTCAAAAAAAAAACATAGTAGTACGGAGCCAATTAATATGTAGTGATACGATGACCGGCAAGGGAAACAGGAAGATGCGGTTGACTTCAGTTTTCTGCTCACTGGGAGCTGTTCAGTTGATCAAAGAGAGGAGGAGATGCTGACGGAAAGTGGGAATGCGCCAACTCAACGTCCTCGCTGCAACATGTATCGGACACTTCATGCCTCTTTCCTCTTGTAGGCGATCAACGTACATAGGCACCCCTCAGTCACCTCATCATACCAGGTCGTACTTACCAGCTGGGAACAAGGTTCGTGGTCGCCACTTCCCATCACTTCTCACTTCTCATTTTTCGGGGGCTCCTCAAGTTGAGAAACAAAACTCCTCATCCTTTCATTGACAACTGTCCTAGAAGCACTACCTCCAGCCACCTTATCCTCCACTCCTAGAAATCTGGCCGAGCATCTTTCTTCACTCGACCCCTGAACGGCGGTCTGTTACGAATCCTCTCGCCCTCCTTCGTTCATCATTTGTGGCATTTCACAACATCTTGTCTGGTCTTTGTCATCCACCCCAGAGAGTAGAGTAGGCCCTTATGCACGATATTCAGCATAAATCAGTGGTAGGATATCCATGAGCGATCAATCTCAAAAAGGACGAACTGCGAAGCATGGTCGGCCCAACTAATCCTCGTCCCCGTCTGTCTCTTGTTGAAACCCCCCTAGTCCATTTCTTTGTCATTTGCACATTCATTATGAAACCCTCCCACAATCCAGACGAACTGCTCAAAGCCATGGAGCAACATCATGAACTATATATCGCCAATCTTCGGCTCCTTCATGACCTAACACTCAAGAACAACTCCCCTACTGTTCTCCCAAGAACCAGTGGGATTGAACGCTCACGCAGCCACGACAGCCCTCCGCCTACGCCGCCTAGAGGCTCGGGTTTCTCTCACGACAGTCTCTCTTGGTACACATTCGGTTCCAACCGTTACTAGCGCCAAACAAACGAGCTGCATACCTCGAGACCATATCACTTTCCTACTGAAGCGCCTTTCAACGACAGACCATCTCAGGCGCCCTCAATGGCCGACTACGAGGGTGATGATCTGCTGAGCCATTCTCTTTGCACCACCAAGCCAATCGAGCAAGAGTCATTTACGGAGCAAGATTTGAGAAACCATCTGGAATCAGTCAACGGCACCAACTGGGTTACAACGACAGACCTACAAGATCAGTGGCGTAACGGGTACATCACCACCCCAGATCGATTTTTGGAGCCTTGGGATGGAAAGGATGACGGCACATACAAGAATGCAACATATGAGGTATACGAGATACCCGGGAGTGGTGAGCAGAAATGCATTCCTGTCGCCAAGCATAAGGAGAACGGAGAAGACTCTCAACCAATCCTCAGCGTCAAGAGCGTCTGGGATACCCTCAAGGAGGTGAACAAAAACGGGGAGGCGGTCGGAAGAATAACGTGAGTGTGCCTTGTTACCACGGAAATTCCACGAGTCTTGCTAACGGTTTTTAAGTATTCTTCAAGAGGTTCCCCCTCTTGTACTCGGAGCAGTTCACATGACCATGCAGAAACACTTCGATATGGACGAGCTATTCCAACACCTCATTTCAAATGAAGGAAACAACGGGAAGACCAAGGTCCGTGACACCATCATCCAGTCACCTCGTGGATGCTAACAGAAAAATACCAAATCTAGGCTTATATGGATCGAACTACCGAATCAAACCCTTTACGGCAAAGGACATTCTTCTTCGTCTTCAAGTACTATACTGTTGTCAATGAGAATAAATGCACCCCTGCACCGTGGCAACGTTATGATACCCGTCCAGCTGACCGAAAATGGCCCGACCATGTCGACATCGCAGAGTGCAGCTCAATCTTGGCATTATCACTGGGCGGTGATCCGATCAAAAAATACCGGGCAAGGGTGAAGAAAAGAGATATCAAGGACCATGTGATTTTTGACACTTCGGCGCCGTGGCAACTCCTCAGTATCCAGTGTTTCCCAGACGATGAGCACACGATGAGAAGCGAGGGGTCAAGACGGCCGTTATGCAATGGTCCATTTGCATTTCTGGATAGTTTGGCTCTGGAGTACCATGATGCTGTTACAAGATACAGTCAGATCAACGACGAGGTGACAAAGCTGATCACACCGCCGGTAAGAGTTCTACCACTTGAACAATAACATAGACTCACCACTAACGCGTTAATCATAGAGCAAATTCATGTTCGACTCTGAGCTTCGGGACGGCCTCCTCTTTGAAGACGAAAACTTCTCGTATTCCCGTCGTTACTTTTGGGCGTACAACACTCTCGGTGTGATCAATGTAGGAATCGACTCAATGGTGTCGGCCTACAAAGAGACGTTTATCCAAGAGTTCTGGGACGGGAAACATGAGAAGCTTTGGGCGCACCCATATCCGGACTCGCATGATGGTCAAGCTTATGCTAAATGCATGGGTGTCCTCAGACATGAGCTGGACAGAGAAGTGAACAATCTGGAGAAGGTGCGGAAGAAGAATGACAAAACGCGAGATGAGATATCTTCGCTGAGGGAGCAGCTCTTTAGCGGGAGCAGCGTCAAGGAGTCCAGGAGGGCTATTGAGCAGGGAGACAACATTAAGATCCTTACCGTGGTATCGATGCTTTTTCTGCCTTTGACCTTTGTTACTGTGAGTCAGCCTCCACTATTCTTTTTCTGGTTCTACAATTTCCCCTTTTACCACATTATTTTACCGAATATTCATCATCCCCAATTTCGTTGTATTTACCTCCATACGCCTACACTCTGCCAGTTTTCTTCTTCCCTAACCCCTCACCTCCACCCTCTACATGCCCGAGAAGCTTGACCATTTGCACCGGATTGAGTTCCTACGTATATCAAGACGATAGCTCTAACGCAGTCTCAGTCCGTTTTTGGTATCACCACTCTCGAGATATCGGTCGACGACTGGAGATTTCCCGTTACTCTCATAGCTGTTTGCATCCCTTTCTTCATCGTCATATTTGTCCTCCAGACTCGCTGGGGCATGAGAATGGCCAAGAATATGGGGAACCGGATTGAAAGATATACCAGTGGGTTATTTGGTAGGGCGCCCTCAACAAACCCATGGCAGACGACTAGTGACTATGGTAGGTTGAGGGAACGTTCGTCCACGGCGAATGGAAACGGAGAGTTAAATGGGAGAGGAGAGGGCCGAAGAAGGCCTGCGCTCAGAGACAAAAGAACATACTCTGGCTCTTCATCAAGATTCTCTTCCGGGTCTGGCGCAAAAAGAGCAGGATCCCGACATGGCCTCCTTCCTCAGCATAAGCTCCGTGGCGGTGGATCATGGACGGTGATGGAACGGATGAGAGGGTTTCTAGCCTCTATGATTAACAGGGACCGCTGGAGTTGGCTCCTGTGGTGGAGGAATAAGGAGAAGACAGAGAATACTGCTGAAGGTGATGGAGCAGGTGTCGAGCAGGTGTAACTGTTCACGCCGAAATGTAATGGTTCGTAGAGAAAGGGCGGGCGGGTGTCGAGTAGTTACCGATAAATTTCCTTTTCTCTCTCTCGTCCTAGGTACAACGCGGAGAAAATTCCATACCAGAAAGAAACATGATACACCGAGCAACGATTGCACTATATCGCCTTAGTTCGTTTCCTGTCATTCCTTCCTATCTTCCGCCCCTGCTTCAGAAGTCTCCCACGAGACTACATGCCACCCTTTGGAGCAATACGCGCTGTTTATGCCTGTCGGGGTACTCCCACCTCACTTCCCCCCCCCTCCCATCCCTTCCCTTTTACCAGTTTCCACCCTTTCACCCATTTCCCCCCTCTCACCCGTTTCACTGAGCAACACCCTCCACCTTCCCCTCGGCATTCGTCCCATCCATCGGCGGGCCATCGTTCCCGCCCGTCGCCGCCCGTTCCTTCTCCCACTCCTCGGGCGTCTGGCACTTGGCACTCCACGCGTGGATCCGCGCAATCTCCTCCTTGAGCGCGGCGTTGACGAGCCGGTGCCGCTTGAGCGAGTTCTTGCCGACGAAGTCCGGAGAGACGATGAGGGAGGTGAAGGAGGCGCCGCAACCGCCTTTTTTTCCCGGAAGAGGGTGGGGGTTAGTTAAGTGTACTTGATTTTGGGGGGATGAGGTGATGGAGGGAGGCAGGAATGGGAGGGTGATGATGGGGGGGGGGGAAAAAAGGAGAGGGTGGAGATGAGGTGAATTAGGATGGGTATGAGTAGGTAGGTAGATGACAGTGTGATCTCCCCAAAGCGCAACAAAGTCGCTCGATGAAGATGTTGTGCCAGAATAGATAATCTTATCAGATCATCAGATAGCTGGTTGAGGTTCGGAAGCATGGCATGACGTCAGGGCAACAAGGCAGGTCCTCGATAGTGCGTGATGTGTGTTATATGCAGTACAGCATGTGAAGGGTGAAATCGGGAACGGGAAGGAACAGTATGCAGTGTAAACAAAGTAATTACTCGAAATGTACGTACCCGACATGTCTGTTACTTCTACGTGAGTGGCATTGAGCCGCGTCTTGAGGGCGGCCGAGAGGAAGTCCTCTGTGATCGCTGGTTCTTGGTTGTCGGCCATTTTTTTTTTTTTTTGGGTGTGTGTGATAGTATGTCTGATGTCCGAGGCAGGAGGAGGTGTCTTTTGGAGATCTTGCTTCGAAATGGATTGGGCAAGAATGGGAGGAAAAAAGAGACAGGCTCGATGAATAATTGGCAGGGACCAGCAACCTCAAGTGAGTGAGAGAAAGATGCCCCGCGAATTGAAGGTCTTGGCATGAAGCTTTCACTGAGAGTGGAAGAAGGGTTAGGGTTTAAAGTGGAGAGATGAGGGAGCTTGCAAGGTTCGTAACTCGGGAGCTTCATCCTCCCCCGCCTGGCTGGAGCTCCCTCGTTCGAGTCCAGGTTGTAAACAAACACTTCACTTGAACAATTGACGAGGAATCAGATGTATGTTGGTTGAATTTGTTAAGACGAAAAATAATCTTTCCATTTTTTTTTCTCTTCCATTTCCTGATAAACCCCGCTGACCAAACCACAGCTTAATTTTTCCCGGAGCTGCCCACTTTTGAGCATCAACAACACTTGCCCCGGGCACACTCATGAGCGCAGTCTTCAAGATCCCTACTAGGATCACCACCAGACTGTTTAACAAGCCTGCTGCATTTATCTATAAACCAGCAGCTGTCTTCCCGGGGGCTTTTGGTAGAGCGTATTGCCAAAACTCACATAACCACCCCACCGTCACAATGACTTCAACCCTCGAGAGCCCCCGGTTCACCAAGCAGGTAGTTGCCGCCATGCGCGCGCTGTAAGTACTTCCACTCGTAATTCTACACCAACTTCACTCACCAAGCCCGACCATCACGGCTGATACTAACTGCGACCAGCTACCCTGAGCAACTCGCCGACAAGGCGTGGGACAATGTTGGCCTCCTCCAAGAGAACATTGCCGTTCCCGGCCAAGACGTCCCGCAAACCGTCCTCCTAACCAACGACCTCACCGTTGCCGTCGCCGAGGAAGCCATCCGCAAGCGCGCCTCCGTCATCGTCTCTTACCACCCCTTCATCTTCCGCGGCCTCAAGTCCGTCACCCTCGCCGACCCCCAGCAGCGCATCCTTCTTCAGCTCGCCCAGGCCAACATCGCCGTGTACTCCCCTCACACCGCCGTCGACGCCGCGCCCGGCGGCATGAACGACTGGCTAGCCGACATGCTCGACGGCCACGGCGTCGAAACAAAGCGGAGCATCTGCCAGCCCATCTCGAGCTCCATCACCGCCTCTCTGCCCCCGGCATTCTTCAACTCCGGCTACGGCCGCCTCGTCGAGCTCGGCCACCCAGTCCACCTCGGAAACATCATCAAGGCCTACGCCGAAGGCCTGGGCGGGTTGAACCACATCATGATTGCCGCGCCCAAGGACAAGAAGGTCACGACCATCAGGAGCGTGGGCATCTGCGCGGGGAGCGGGGCCGACGTGCTCAAGAACTGCGACGCCGATCTGTTTGTTACCGGCGAGATGACGCACCACTACGCGCTGGCGCTGACTATGAAGGGGAAAGTGGTGGTGACCGTGTTTCACAGCAATAGCGAGAGGAAGTTCTTGAAGAAGAGGCTGCAGCCACAGTTGCAGGCTCAGTTGGAGAAGGAGGGCGTCAAGCACCCTGAGGTTCTGGTGAGCGAGGAGGATGCGGATCCGTTTGAGATTTGGGATGTGAGGAAGATGCCCGCTTGGGCTTTTGGGAAGGAGTAGACAGAGAGACGTCTGGACAAGTGGTGGAAATTGCGAGAGTTTGAGGTGTTGCGGTCATGACTGTCAATTGAGATAGGTACGGTGCAGTGATGGCCCTGGTCTAGGACTGGCAGGCACTGCACGAGAGTGAAGAGTGCTGGATCTGTGTATGACCTGACCCCCGTTGAGCATTTCCCCTAGCCTAGCTGGGTTTGGGTTTCCACAGGGGACCAAAAGCAGATCTCATCGTTCCTGCCTTCCTGCACATCTAGATACTCATCTACACAATCTCTGGATCGGGCAAGCACACCCTGGCAGATACTATCGGGGCATGGACTCCCCGAGATTGGATGGCAGCAGGAGCGAGGAACTGGAATACAATGCATCCCTGGTGGGTGTCGAGGGCGCGCCACCTCATCTCCTGGCGAGATATGTAGATTCTGCACCTCTAGATGCTGCAATCCATTCACGAAAAGGGCTTCAGTTTGCCAGTTAAAGATCCCACATACTACCTACCTCTAGTCATGAGGTTTCCAACCCCTTATAAGGGTACCCGGTAGGTGGCATTCCTCTACAGCTTCAGTTACTGAAGCTAGCAAATCATCAACGCAACGAGACCGCCACTATGATGAAACGATAAGTGAGCGTCCCTTCCGTTCTCGCTGCACAAAAGGCAGAAAAAAACGTGGGCCGGCTCTAGCCTAGTTGTACCCAGCGGTCCATCTGTTAGTGACCCTCGTGCTTAAGTATCAATGGTAAAATCAAACCCTCTACTGCCCCTCTTAACAGACCTCCGGGGTGTGTGCTTTTGGTCACTGCTCGGCTTCTTTCGAGATCGGATCTGTTCGTTGGTTCGTCGAGCTAAGACTGCAGGCCGCCCACTCAACCCACCATTTCCACAGCGTAGTCTACAACTCACTGACTCCTTCCATTCCGCCGTTAGCTCCTTCCTCATTCTCCCAATCTTGAAACTGTGTCGTATTTTCTCCCCCGGCCTAACTTCTTTCCTTCCAATCCCGCTGTCGCCGATATCCAATGTCTTGTCATAGTACAGTACCTACTTAGTCACAACACGAGAGAGCTGAAACCAAAACACTACGCCGTCAAGACTCAGGACTCAAAATTCAACGGGCCGAGCGATGCCAATAATATCTCTTTCTCTCTCTCGGTCAAACACTACTATGAATACTGACTTTCCCAGCTTTCCGGATATCCGGGTATCCAAATAAAATGGAACGGAAATATTGGGCTATGACGCATCCTCGTTCATCGTTCCTCGCGGCTTCGTTGATTCTTGGTCTTCTTGTCTACATGATGGCTGCTAAGTGCTGAGTGCTGAACGGGTAGTTACTTCCCAAACTTTGTCAGCTGAGGCTTAAACCACAAGACATGAGACAATGGAGCGAGGAAGCGAGGGCAGCTATTTCTTGGCTCGCCACATAACATCTTCCTATCACACTCGGTATGAGTGGCATGCATGCTGAACTGAACTGAACTGAACTTTTCGGATCTGATCGTGCCTCTGCTCTAGTGACTAAGTAACTGGGGAGGCAATTGCGTGAGTGCCCTGCTGAAGATGCTCCAAAGGGTAAAAACGATGTAGGACTGAGATAAAATTGCGCTTCAAGACAAATATGTCTCGCGCGCATTTAGTTCCTGGATCCTGGCTGCTCTTACGTTGATGATCTAACCTATATCTGCCTGTCTGTCTAAATGGCTGTATGTCTAACGTCCATTTCGTGCAACACCAGATGAGTGTCCTCCATTCCCCGGCCCTTGACTGCATTGACTGCCCTCTTCTTCAGCCGCAGCGATACCGCTGCTGACTACCTATGAGCTAGGTCTCGAGACAGACAATACGGCAAGTCTCATATCGCCGGGCTACCATTACGCTCTCTCTCTCTCTCTCTGTAGTGTATGTCTATCTGCTTACCCAGTCAGTCAGTTGCGCTCCACATCCAAGGTAGGTAGTTAGGTAGTCAGCCCGGTCTGACATGGTCGTCTTCACTTTCCCTGATAGCAACTTGCTTGCGTAATTTCTCCGCTTTTGTGTTTTGACGCCCACGCTTCACAACATGAGATCTGGGAGTGCCTCAAAGCCCACGGGGAATCTCGGGATTACATACATATTGCTGATGTTTTGGATCTTGAACGGCTGATGGTGGATCACGAGTGTACCTGTCCCTAGAGACGTTTTTACCTAGTTGATGATTACCGTCAAAGCATGGTATCGCCGAGGGCTGTAGAAATAACAAAAACAGCCAAAAGTCACAGCAGAGAGCGGAAAAAACATTTTCATCACGTTACGTCTCTCGTGGCTCGGCGCATGGCCGTTCCTTTCGGAGTCCAGAGAAGTTTGTTTCGTGTCTGGTTTGCCTCTCCCGGAGTCCTCGGCGACCCCTGGTAGATACCTTACTTTGTCTTGTATCGGAATGTGCTACACGATATTTCCTGATATAGACCATGTTTGTTGTTCAGTTTAGTTCGGCGGCGTCGTCTCCAGATCCTGGGGGTGATGACAGCTTCAGTGAGCAAGAAGATGCCGAGTCCTTCAACTCCAACCCCCCTGTGCCTGGTGTCATGGAGATCCCAGAACCCCATGGTTACCTTGACTCTCCTTAATCTTAAGCTTCACTCAACGCATCGTTTTTGCTCAAATAGCAAGATCCCTCTTCCCTATCGTCTCTTTCCGTTCGGCTAGAAGGGTGTCTTTTTTGGCACTTGACTTTATTCAGTCTTTCCCTTCCTGCGTTCTTTTTGGCATTCCCTCAGGGAGTTCACTCGTTTCCAGACGTTGCAGTCAGTCAGATTGATAGACGCATCTATCTCACCCGCTCCCTTTTTACTAGGCCCTAGGATCACTACCAAAGTTTTGACAATAAATCCTGATGAGGCTCGTCCTTATCATTCATCTGGCTCTTGCCAGCTTGGCAAGCATTGCACTGGCTCAAGATGTCTTGTTCCCGTATATGCATGGCCTGAAATACTCAGAGTATAATGAGACTGTCAAGTTGGGTTTATCAGGTGAGTGAGATGAGTTAGCATAAGATGTATGTCATGGTGGAAAGATACTGACAGAAGAGAAACAACCAGCCCACGTCTGCAAAGATGAAGCAGAATGGTACAGCATGACCACGGCAGACTTTGCCAAATACAAGGCCATCATCGTCCCCGACTGCCTCTGCAACACCAGTCTCAACACCATCAAGTTCCTGGACGACACGAAAAAGGTTTGGTCCCCGGCCGTGACGGGGAACATGGTCCTCATCGGCACCGACCCATCCTTCCACGCAAAGTGGTTCGGGCTTCCCGGTGCCTATGCCATGATGAAGGACGCCATCAGCCACGTCACCCTCGGCAACAAGAACGGCACGGGCATGTACTTCTCGCTCTCGTGTTACTACCAGAGCAACTCCAGCCAGATGGCTGTCCAGTCTCTGTCCGAGATCGGAAACTTCCAGGTCCGGGGCAACCTCAGCCACCCGTGTCTGAACGACGCCCATCTCGTGGCCACGTCCGATGTCATGACCTCGTTGAACGACGGTATAGCAAGTGACTGGAACTGCAGTGTCCATGAGGTGTTCTCGGACTACCCTCGGGAGGGGTCCGGTGGCTTCAATGCGCTTGCCGTGGCCGTGAACGCTTCTGGCCCGGGGCAACAGGAGTTTGCTGACGGCACCGTGGGTATTCCCTACATTATTGCGCGTGGAGCAACTCCCGTTGGGTGCGGAAACAATGTTACGGATACAAAGTTCCATGAGCAGTGCGACGAGGGCAAGGCAAACGGGACTCCGGAGAGTCTTTGCTCGGCGTCGTGCAAATGCATCTATGGCATGATCAGTCCCGGAGTGTGTCGTCCCAAGGACAACACTACATCGACGACTACCAGCCAGGCATCAAGTTCCACGATCTTTTCAAACTCTAGGTGAGTTACTTGCTTGACAGCGAAGCGATCAGGAGAAAATTCCTAACAAGTCAGCAGTATAATCGCTTTGAGCACTTCACTCCCTGCAAACTCAACCTTCTCTCGGCCCGTTGTCACAGTCACGGCAGCGCTCCCTTCAAGCAGCGTGACGGGAAATCTTACCTTTACCAATACCTCCAGCACTCCTAATCCCACCGGGCCGGAAACAGATCCCATCACGGTGACCGTATTTCCCTCCAGTCCCAGCTCACCATCAAGTGCTCCACCGACAGTTACCGTAACTCCTTCGCCTGTGCCTGCGCCTTCCTCAGCTGCTCCTCCCAACAACAGCACGAGTATGTCCTACGGCAACGGTACCACGCCGCTAGAGCCTCCTCATCCTCCTCCAACGGTAACTGTCTTCCCTTCAGAAGCCCCATCGGGATCACCACCAGGAACCGTCACGGTTCTGCCACCAACCTTCACTCTGAGGCCTCCCCCGCCAGAAGATCCATCAGGATCACCACCCGGAACTGTCACCGTCGAGCCATCCTCTCCGTCCAGCTCTGGTGGCTCACCATCACCATCGCCATCAGGTTCAGGCCCAGTCACCGTCACAGCTTTGCCGCCCACTCAGTCCGCCAATGGGACTTCTCCACAAAGTTCCGGCTCCCCGTCGTCATCAAACCCTGTATCAGGACCCGTCACGGTTACAGCTTTACCCCCATCCATCAGCGGCGCTCCGCCGTCTTCAATGCCCTCGCAGGCAGGCAATTCCTCGTCCCCATCGTCTCAGTCAAGCGGTGGTTCGGCGCCCAGCGGGCCCAGCGGGCCCGTCACTGTCACCGCTTCCGGCTCTGGTCGACCCAATAATAGTAATGCACCCTCATCGTCGGAGACAGCTACGGCTGATCCTGGTATGGGATCCTCGACCAGTTCTCCTGCGGGATCAGCATCTGGATCTGGCACTGCCACTGGAGGGCTTCCAAGCTCTGCTTCCTCTTCTGGTCCACAGTCGGGAGTACCACCAGTCACGGTGACGGCGCAGCCGCCCGACCAGCCGGTTGTGTCCTCCCAGCCACCAGGAGGAGGTTCTCTTTCAGATATCCCAGGTTCCTCGGGCTCTGCCTCGCCGTCCAGTGGTATATCCAGCGCCTCTGGGGGCCAGGTGACGGTGACAGCTCAACCTTCGGCTCAAAGCAGCATGCAGCCGTCGTCTGGTGGTGGCAGTGGTGGTAATCAGGGATCATCGTCTTCTCAGCCCGGCGGTTCGTCTTCCTCCGGTTCAGATTCGGACCAGACTACGGCTCCTCAATCAACGGTGACAGTTGTTCCCATCGCCAGCGGCGAGCCTGATGCAGAGGGACCCGACACGAGTGGGAACCCCGGAGCAGTGCCGCCGTCCAGTAGCCCAGTTACCGCCACGAACTCTGAACAATATCCGTCCAGCACCAGCGCGGATACTCAAACAGCCTCGGGAGACCCTATCTCCGCAAGTCCATCATCTGGAGGCGGAGCCGGAGCCGGAGCCGGATCTGGGACAGGATCCCAACTTTCTTCTACCCGCCCGCCGTTCAGCAACCAAACCGCTACCTTCACCTACTCGGGAACACCTGCATCATCCTTGCCTGGTAGTCAGACAACAGGAGATTCTGGGTCATCTCCAGGGGCAGGCTCTCTGGGTACTGCCACTGCTACACCAGTTCCTGTATCAGGATCAGGCACCGCGACTATGGGCGGAAGCAGCAGCTCGGCTGGCGTTGGCGCTGGTAGTGGTAGCGGCAGCGGCAGTGGTAATTCTGGTTCGGCAACGGGATCTGCACAAGCTCCTGGGGGAACAGGCACGGCCAATCCTTCTAATGGCGGTTCAGGAGCGGGTGGTTCACTCACTTCGGGTCCCCCAGGGGCCATTAGCAGTGGACAGCCTGTCAGTGGTACTGTATCGGGACCATCATCGAATAGTCCGTCGTCGTTGACTTCGGGGTCACCCATATCTGGGTCAGGATCTTCTGGTGGTTCGTTGACAGCCACTGCTGTATCTGGTACTGCATCAGCTACTACTTTGCCCGGCCTTCCCTCTGGGGGGATTTCGACACAAGATCCAGCCAACACTCATCCAGGCTCTGCTGTTTCCACAGGCCAAGCGGGTGGCGGAACTGGGGCTGGTGGTGGTGAAGCATCTCATACAGGGCCATCTGGGTCAGTCAACGGGACCAAAACAGGCAGTCCTTCGTCCATGTCCACGGGTGCTGGATCGGATGGTACTGGCACCGGCGGTCCGATATCCATGGGATCTGGAGTTACAAGTCCCTTCCCGACCGCAACGCCCGTAAACTGTGATTCGTGGATTGGTGTCGAGATCATATACATGATTGAGGAGATCGAGGTCTGTCCTGAGGGGGCGACCGGTAAGTCCACCATGATCCCCCAGAGGTCTTTCCGTGATTGATACTAACAAAGAGTGGTACCAGTCACAACAACCACCACCTCAACTACTGCCACCATGTCCCGGTCCATTTGCCAGACTTCAGCAACGAACCTCCCATGCTACCCTTGCATCATGGGAACTCCTGCCTCGTCTGATCATTCCTTCACTGTCACTAGGGTAAGTTGCAGCATCACTGACCGATACAGACAAGAACGTGCGAGTGTAACTGACCTTGTCCCATTTAGACGTCGTGCACAACGGCAACGGAGCCTACCGTAACCGTCACCATCCAGCCATGCAGCACCTGCACGACATCGACTTACACTGGAACTGTTCCCGGACACACGCCGGGAGGCCCTTGCCATGCATGCAGTTCATACGGCGAACCAGACGCTACCTCAACGGTAACAGTGATTGACCCGGGTGTTGGCCGTCCTTCTTCCGAGGTCTGGTTTTCGGCGCTGAACCCAACAACCATTGCGACTCGACCAGCAGGACCGGCAGCAAGTGTTAGTAGTGAGTCGCAATGTACGACCTCAACTCTTGTTGGAGTAGGCGGCGGGTACCCAGGGCCAGGGCCGGCAGTATCGGTACCGGGAACATCACCGGCTATTGTCCCGATTCATACCGATCCTCCCACACCTGGTGGCAGCGGTAATGAGCACGACCCAGCGGGGTATACCTACGGTCCTCCCCCTCCTCTTCACGATCCTCAGCCATCTGGTTCCGCGCCGGGGTTAGGGGAAGGAGGAGTGTCAACTGGTGACTCACATGGGCCCGCCATGACTCCCACAACACCGGCGCCAACATCGGACCCGGATCCGGTGGTAATAACCAATACAGCTGTCCCGTATCGCCCGACAACGGCGGTCGGGCCAGACTATAGTCCTGTTTTAGCCGGTGCTCCTGGTTCGAACATGAAGGCCGGGCGTGCTGCTGCTGGGGTGGTCCTTGGACTACTTGGGTACCTCGTAATGGTCTTGCTCGGTTGAGCAAAACCCGGCAGAAGTCTTGAGGTCGGTTTGCCCCGCTTCAGTCACACTGTCACACTCAACCCCACACTCTGAAGTGTGGTTCAATGGATGTGAGGGATTTGCCTTTTTGGTCTGCGAATATGTCAATAATGTTGTAATGAGATGGAGATGAGGGAGTTTCATGTTCCTGTTATTCAGAAGCGAGGCGAAGCGAGGGAGCATGCAGGCAAAGCATGCGTGTTAGTCATGGATAGCAGTGGGGATACGGCTGTATGGAAAACATCATGGAGAAACGAAAAAGTCTGTCGGTAGGTAGAGTTAACGTCTGTAATGTTGCTGCTTGTTAGTAGGACCTTAATAATATCTTCCCATGAAAAGCAGCTACAAAAAGAGTTGCCTTCTGTTAGCTCTCTGTAGTGGGCGGGTAGTATTCCCGGTGGACGGTAGGACGGACCTACTGACAGTGGTAGCCAAGAAGGGGAAGGGAACGTTCGGGCCGTTAAGGTTCTCGGCGTCGGCAAGGTGTCGGGCTTTGTCCCACGCGGTACCACTCATTCCAACGCTATCCATGGATACCTGCAGCTCTTGAATTGTGACCTCAGTTCTTGGATCTGGGCCGACGGCTAGAGGAATTGATGTGCCGTAGTTACCCGGTTTGCTTTCCTCATATTCACGCCATCAGCGAGTTCATCCGACATCTGGAGTGGGGTGTTCGGTTCACGCTTTGACGTATGCGAGCCGCGCACTGTCGAGAATCGAGATAGCGGGTGAACGGTTGTTGAAAAGAACGGGATGAAGAGGGGTAGCTTGAGTGATGGCTCAAAGAGAGAAAAGCCTTGATGGATAGACTGGGTGATCATCAGAGGATCGTCAATGCCGTGGAACTTCAGCAAAGGAGGGGTAAGGAAGGCAAGATAACCATGCGTGCGTAATGAGGGGACACGGGAAAGCAGGGAAAGTGGCATGTTCACATAACCGCAATGCTTGAAGTCGGGTCGGGTACGATGTCAGTTGGAGCAAGGAGAGAGGGGCAAGAGAATGCAAGGAGGGGATGCAGCTCGAACTGGACCGGGAGCAACCAGTGCAGGAGTGCACCTACCTTCCCTCAAGTGATGATAAAAAGGGCAACAGCTCCCCCCATAAGGTCTGCTCCTTCTTTCCCCTCCTCTCTTCCACCTTCACCCATCTCTTCAAGTTTAGCATCAACATTCGCCGTCGGTTCCGAGGACTACCACTAGTACCAACACGCAAGTATCATCGTACTTACTCTGCGTCTTGTCTCCTTCAACGTAAGGTGTTGACATACTAATACCCCTATTCAAGCAGATACTCGAGACAAGGGTACATACCACCCACCTCCTCCACCATGATGGCACAAACCATCTTTCTAGGAGGAGCTGAAGCCATGTCCTCCCATTTGGCTGGATGATTATACCATGAGTCGATTACGTTCAAACATACTTTCAGAGGTAACTATCTGAATGCATGAGCCGGTGCCAACTTCTCCCCTGGGTATAGGTTGCTTAGCTTAGCTCTCTCGCAAAGAGCAGCAGGTGGGTGACCTGTACCAAGGGGAGAAGTATAGGCTGAGAATATACGGCGACGAACTTGATCTGGATAATACCAGCGAAAGGATCATGCTTCAACTTCCTCCCCCGCTTCAACTTCCCCTGTACAGCCATATTAACATTCCCAGATAACATAATCGTTCAACCAACCAAAACTCTCGACCAAAATGTCTCCCTCCATTCTCGAGCCGCAGAGCATCCCCACTCTTGTCAACGTCGGTCTCAAGGCCGTCGGCAAGGACGATGCCATCGTCGAGCGTGATACCAGAGGCTTATCCAAGCCTCTTCTCGAGCTCATGCCCACCCTCGGCACCGATGCCTTCACCTTTTCCCCCATTCGCGAATCCACCGTTTCGCGCGCCATGACCCGCCGCTACTTTGCTGACCTGGACACCCACGCCGAGTCCGACATTGTCATCGTCGGCGCCGGCTCTTGCGGTCTCTCTTGCGCCTACGTCTTGTCCACTCTGCGGCCCGACCTGCGCATCACCATGATCGAAGCGGGCGTCGCCCCGGGCGGTGGCGCCTGGTTGGGCGGACAGCTCTTCAGCGCCATGGTGATGCGCAAGCCTGCCGACGTCTTCTTGGACGAGGTTGGCGTGCCGTATGAGGACGAGGGTGACTACGTGGTGGTCAAGCATGCCGCTCTGTTCACTTCGACTGTGCTGAGCAAGGTCTTGCAGAGGCCCAATGTCAAGTTGTTCAACGCCACGACTGTTGAGGACTTGATCACCAGGAAGCACCATGCCGAATCTTCGTCGTCATCAGATGATGGAGAGGCTGAGGATGAGGCCAAGGTGAGGATTGCGGGTGTGGTGACCAACTGGACCCTGGTGTCGATGCATCACGATGACCAAAGCTGCATGGATCCCAACACCATCAATGCTCCCGTCATCATCAGCACCACGGGCCATGATGGTCCTTTTGGTGCCTTCTCGGTCAAGCGCTTGGTCAGCATGAAGCAGATGGAGCGGCTGAACGGCATGCGCGGACTGGATATGCAGTCCGCCGAGGATGCTATTGTCAACAACACCCGCGAGATCGTCCCGGGTTTGATCGTTGGCGGTATGGAGTTGTCGGAGATTGATGGTGCTAACCGCATGGGTATGTTCAGCTTTTTCCTTTAATCAATCAAGTTTAATGCTGACTTGGGGTAATAATAGGACCTACCTTCGGAGCCATGGCCCTCAGCGGTGTCAAGGCTGCCCATGAGGCCATTCGCGTGTTCGACCTTCGCAAGGCTCAGAACGACAAGTGCTAAGCTTGGTAGCAGGTTGGAAGTGGTAAAAGAAAGAACACGTTGTTTAAGGGATTCGTCAAATGCTCCAAGTTGACGTTTGTTTTTTTGTTCGTTGGAGTCAATGGAATGTTGGAACACGTTGTCCCATATGTCGACCTAGTCATCTTGAAGATAGTCGGCCAAAGTCCCAGATTGTGTTTACGGATCTCTTAAGTCATCTTTTCATCTCTACATGTGCTGAAGGCCTCGTGAAACAAGACCAAGCAAAGCATCCATTCGCTTTCGCATGTGCTGAAGTGACGCCAAGGTTGGTCGAGATTTCCCTAGCATTGTATTTATGAAGTGTTCTGCTGGACCGCAAATCATCAACCGTAGATGATCAACGGAGTTCCACTTGACAGTGGGAATGTCGCGCCATGGAAGAGAGAGCTTCAACAATGCACGACATGGCCAAGCAACATAAGCAAGAGGAAAAAGCGACAAGAGGATGAGGGAAGGCAAGACATAACATAGAAATAAAGCTAATATACTGGCAAATAACCCCCATCGTATGGTATCTTTCCCTTTTTTGAGTCGCCTGCAGTAATAGACAAACAGAAAGAAGACATGCCGACCGACCAATAAACTCCTGCTCCACGACTCCGATCCCAGTCCTCCTTCCCAGTAGTAGTAAAAAGTCCAATCCCATGAATCAAGGGTGAATCAAGGCCCAGCGCTATTCAACCCAATATCCATCACGTTTTGCCTAGCAGCAGCAGCAGCAGCAGCAGCAGCGAACAAAAAAGAAGCATCAAAAGCATGAACTAAGCCAAGCAAGCCAATCCAACAACCAGGAATCCACCAATGCTCCTTGCGCTAACGACTCCTTTGGTTCTGGTCCTTCTGGTCTTACCAGCACTTCAAACTCTTCAAAAACCTACTTACCCCTCCCCTCTTCCTTTTACTCCCACCCTTCTCATCTAACCCACCCTCCTTCCCGTCCTTAGTCGGCAACGGACTCAACGGCTTCGTCCTCCCCCTACTGCTCCCCAACAACTCCTCCGCAGCCTCCTGATCCACGCCCGTAATCCCCAACTCGGCCAACCTCCTCTGCTCCACCACCCTCCTCACAATTAGCGCAAACGTCTCCTCAATATTCACCTCCAACCGCGCACTCGTCTCCATGAACCCGCACCCCCTCGCCCTCGCCCACTCCAGCCCCGTCGCCGCGGGGACTACCCGGTTCTCCGACAAATCGCACTTATTCCCCGCCACAATTTTCACCGGCGGGATAGCCTTCGCCCCCGACCCAGCCCCGCCGCCCATATTTGATCCCGTGGCATACCGATTCGACATGCTCCCGCTTATCTGCGCCGGCGATAACCCCGCCCGGCGCGCCCTCGCCGCGTTATCCGCCCGCGTCTCGGCCTCCATGTCGATCAGATCGTTGAAATACTGCAGCGCGTCGAGGCTGTCGCGCGACGTGATGTCGTACACCATCAAGAAGGCGTCGGCTCCCAAGTTGGACGAGGCCCACATGCCGCGGTACTCTTCCTGGCCCGCTGTGTCGGTCAGACTCAAGTGGTAGGTGACGCCGTCGATGCGCCGCGTGATGCTGTAGCTGTCTTCGATGGTCGGGTCGTAGTCTTCTGTCCATTGCGAGCGGACGAGACGCAGGGTGATGGAGGATTTGCCGCAGCCGCCGTCGCCGCAGATGGTGATGGAGATGGGGACGGGTGGCTGTTGGGATTGTCGGGTGCCTCCTTGTGTGGGGGAGGAAATGGAGGCGCCGGCGGTTTTGGCAGAGCCGGTGGAGGCTGAGTGCCCGTGACTACGGGGGTTTTGGGATGGCATTTTCTTGGATTCTGGTTTTGGGTTTGGTTTGGTTTTCGGTTGGGAACGTATTTGCCCTTGTTTGGTGATAGTTGGTTAATGTAACTAGCTGGGGTTATGTATGTGATATTCCAATGGGACAGGAAAAAGGGGGTGCTGTGTGCCCGCTTTGATATTGCAATTGAATAAGAAGTGGCGAAGTTGGCTTATCCTTAGCTAAGGTAAGATTCCGAAAGGAGGGTCAGAAAATAAAAAGATTTTGGGGGAGTAATCTGAAAGATATTTGATGGTAGACGAGGACAGCTCCGTATAAGAGAGGGGTCGGTCGGTTGGGTCGAGGTGGGTTGCAAGATAAACAAAGTTTGGGTCGAGCCTAAAAAGGAGGGGTGGGCGCACAGGGTGATGATCCGGCCTTGTTCCTGATGAGTGGTGGTGATGTGATGCAAGGTGGGATCCCTCCTTTTTTTTCTTCCTTTTTTTTCTACCCCTAGGTGCGAGCGCGTCGTCGCAAGAAAGTTTGGTTCGACGTCACGTTTGACGGAGAACCAGGAAGAAGCGAGGGAGTGGGGCGAAGTCAGGCCGAGAGAGACTGCAAAAGGGACTGAAAAAAAAAGAAGGTTGTTTTTGGTCCGATATGCTGGTTGTGCAACTGCAGTGCGGTGCCGTAGAAGCAAACAACGAGCGAACGAACGGAGCGAGCGAGCGTGCGTTTTAGTCCAGTGTTTCTTGTCGAGTCGATGCGTTGGCTTGCAAGGGAGAAGTGGCGTGGTTGGCCAAGATGGATTGTGATGATGTTTTTGTTTTTCTTCCAAAAGAACACCAAAAAAGAGGGGGCGTTGAAAATAGTAGCTTGATTCAGTTGGCAAACCTCCAAAAAAAAAGTGAGAGATGAGGAACAACGAGGGCGAAGGGAAGAAAACCGGTTCAGCTTTCAAGATGTAAAAGAGGGCGGGAGATGATGAATGGACTCGTATCAATATCAATGGGAAAGGAAGAGTCCAGATGCGCCGTATTTTGCAACCAATTCGTTGTTCCTTCCGGGGTTCATTGAATTTGATTTGGACCGATACCCACCTTTCATCTTGCCCGCAATGGGATGCCCACTGTGCCCTGCCCGTCTTTCACAGGGGGTGACGTGCATCATGATGGGCAAGCGATGGGGCCGCCTCCCGGGGAAGAGCCCTCGTGCGTTGAATGCGACGGTCAGCAGGGGAAAGTTGCAGCCTTTTGGGACCTCGTTACCTTGTTCACAGAAAGCAACGGCAACCCCCTTTGAGGCTTTGGCCTGTTTGGGGGCCTGATGTGCGCTTCATGACCCCCCGGCGTTCTCCGGAAAGAAGACGGCGTTGACGATGATGCTTGTTATGATGCCCACTGCTACGCTGTAATGAGGTGCCCGGCAGGTTGGAAACAGAGAGCCCAGACAAGCACAGCAACGAGGCATGGATGTAATCTTCCTCCGGCACGATCTTGTCTCTCGTCACCGGATCTGGGCCTTTCCGCTGTGAACAAGGGAGGGATGACATTTCGCGATGGATACCTCTACGATCATCGATAACCGCCCGTCGATGAGAGCATAGGTCAGTATAGCAACTACTGTATAAGACAACAAAGCTGTCATCTCAGGACTGCACTCACTGACTCACGCGCAACCGCCCGGTTTCTTTCTGTTTCTGCTTGGACAAAAGACAATGAGTCTTGTTCTGTTCAGATAGCCAACAGGGGTGCAAAATGCCCCTTTTTGCTTTTCCAGAAATTGGAAAGGATCAGCGCATAGGATTGGCTGTGATGGAAAACTCTGTGCAGACTATTTTCCCCGCTAGGCGCGGTTTGTTAGCAACGGGCCCAACGGGGAGGGGGAGCCCTGGGAGCTGGGACCGTCCCCAAATGCACGACCGCTCAACCGGCTGCGCTTCCGGCAGGGCAACCATGACAGAATGGCGCACAGCGATTGCATGCAGGAGCCGGCCTTGCAGCTGAATGGGGGAAGCTTTATGTAAGGGTGATGGAGTCTGTAATGCAATGTATGTAGATTCATGATGAACTAGGCTAAGTCTGGCCAGGAACTTAGCCGACTAAAGGAAATATATATAACCCCCTAATGTTTCGCCTACTAGGTACTTCCTTCCTGAGTCTGACTTGTACCTGCCTAACTTACTTAGGCTGTCCCCTATGCCTGGCCTGTACGCTACATAGGTATATATAGCCTAGTAGCTTAATAATCTGCCCCCGTTTAAAACGTTACATCTTTATAAGCTATTTTATAGTAAATATATAGAATGATCGTTAAGTTTATCTAGTCGTCAAATCTGTTTTTTCTTACTCCTTTATAACTATACTTCCAAAATTTCTAGCTTAATATCCTTAGTAGGTAATTATCTATTAAACTCTTTCCCTATACCTTTGTATTCCGCTAGATATTTCGTTCCTATTTTATTTTTCTTCTCGGCGGTAATTTTTACCGGTATATTTATATTTCTAATCGGTACTAAGGCTAGGAGTATTCTTCTATAAGGGTTTATCTATACTAGTTCTAAGTAGTCGACGTTAATAATATTATAAATCTTCTAATTATTTAGGAAGTTTAGCTTATATACCGATTAACCGACTTTTTCTATAATTTTAAATAGGCTCGTATATTTAAGATTGTATTTATTCCCGAATATAGTTATTTATAAAATAGCGTAGTTTTTATAGAGTCGAAGGTATACGGATTGACCGATTTCAAAAAAATTTATTAAATAATTACGGTCGAAGTAGTATTTTATTGTTATTACTATGATAGATAGGGTATTATAAATTTTAAGTCGGGTTATTGGGAGGTTTAGCGTTATAAGAGGTTTATTAATAACGATGTTGGATATTCCCGTTGATTGGAATCCTTTAACGATTTCGTTTAGAAATAATCTTGTAATATTAGTTCTAATATTATTATATTCGAATTAGAATTTTAATAGGGTTTCGACCTATTTTTTTTAGTCGTTAAAAATTTAAATATAATACTTTAAAATTAATTCGATTATTTAAATTAAACGTTTTAACTATCTATTAGTCGAGGGTTTATATATTATAATATAAATAAATTTGGTTCTTAGGTATTGTTAAATTGCCTTTTATATTCTAACGAAGAATTTTGGGTCCTTATTTATTAGAATTTATCTTGGAAGTCCTTAATTCTTAATTAGTAGTATTACAATTAAGGCTTTCCCCTATTATGGTGCTGTTTACGTAGATTTGCCCGGGATAACGAATATTTTTTTACTAAATTTATATACGTTAACGAATACAACGTCAAATTTATTTAGATTTAATAATAGTAAATTTAGTATAAAGTCTATTGTAATAAAGTAATAAGGGTAGGGCGGGCCGATTAACGGTTGTAGATTTTTGTACGGTTTATACTTAAGGACGTTATTCGCTTTATATTTCGGGTAGTTCCGTAAGAATTCTTTCAATTTCTTTATTCCCTTATTTATATAGAAGTTTCGTAGGTAGGGTATAGTTCGATTATAGCCAATATAGTTATCGTTATAAATAGTTTTTATAATATTGTATAAATTATTACGAAGGATAACCAACCTATAATCGTCGTTTTAGATTTTTTAGAATAGGCCGTTACGGATAGTAAACGGTAAGTCCGTTTTGTAGGATCCTAAAGTATTATTACGTTTTACTATTTAGTAGATTATTTTCTAGGTTGGATCTTCGAGGTAGCTTTTTATTAATTGATTTTTGAAGTCGGCGTTTATCCTAATAATTACGGCGCTTATCGAAGTTTAATTTAGGAATAGTTCGTTAATAGGGAATTTATTAAAAATTTTAATTTTGGGTAACGGTATTAGGTGCGCTTCCAATATAAATTTTAAAGTTTCTTTCTATACCGAATTACGTTTTATAAATTTTGTATTACTTAATTAGTTAATTTATAAGGCCTAATACTCTTTTAAATCGTTAGGGAGGACGTCGAATCCGCTTGGTTTCGTTGGATCCATAATATTATTATTAGAGTTGAGTTTTGAAAGCGTATCGGGAATAATATAGTAGATTCTAGGTTTATAAAGGATTTGGATATTAAATAGATTAATAAATTCGAATATTCGAATTAAACGTTTATTTAGGGCGTTAATTATAATTGTGTTCGCGATATCGATTTATTTTACTATATTGAGTACGGCGGAATGGTCTATAAAATAATAAATTCTAATTCTAGTAATATTAATTTAATATTTAGCTTTCGAAATAGTTTATACGAAGCTTAATACTTCTATTTTAATTGTTTAATAATACTTTTTAATTTATAATAGGGTCCTTAATAGGAATATAATAGATTATATTACTATACGTAGAGGGTATTTAATAATTTTATTATTAACAATTAATTTTTAAAGCGCCGATTCTTTAATATAATATATTTCGACGCTAATACCCTTAGTATAAGTATTATAATTAAAGTAAAGTAGGCGGCCGGGATTGAAATGATATAAGCGTTTTAGGTTGGCTAAGGCGGTTTTAATTACCTTAAAAGCTACTAATTCTTCTTTTATTAGTAGGGCGTATACGACGGCGGTAGATTACGTTTTCCGGCCTCCGGATCCGGGCTTCCGGTAGTAGATTTTTAGTAAATCTATTTTCCGAATTTAAAGGGGGTCGATAATAATATTATAATTGGGTATATAGTAGCGTTAATAACCGGTTTACCCTATAAAGATTTCTAGATCCCTTAAGGTTTTAGGAAACTTTAATTTTACTATCGCGTCGAATTTTTTTTATATTATAATTAATTTAAAAGAATTAATTATATGGCCTAATATAATTATTAACGGAAATAGGGCAAACGATTTAGAAGGCCCAATCGATATATTTTTAATTTTTAACTTAGATAGGACTTCCTGCAATTATCGTTTATAGTCTTCGATAATTATTAACGTAATAATAATATTATTGTAATAATTTTAAGCGCCGGTACTATTTAGTAAAATATTTATTTGATATTAAATATATATATTTGAATTTTTATAACTTATAATAATAATATTGTAGGTAAATTAACCTTCGGGCGTTATTATAATAAAAGCTTATCGACTCTGAGGGTGGACTCGCTATTAATAATAGAATAAAATAGCGTTTAAAACGGTAATAAATTAAACATTAGTAATTAAACTTAGGATATTATCCTATAACCGTATTAAGTAGGAATTAGGGAGAATATTGCGATTTAAGGTTCTAATATCAATTATTATACGGTTTTTACGCTTATTTTTAATCTATTACCAAATAACGAAAACTAGAAAGGAAAATGGGATTTAATACTAAATTTTAATAATTTTCTCCGAATCGAATATTTTTCGTATTATTTATTGAACGACCTCCCTATTATCGGCCTTGAAGGGGAAAATACGAGAGTATTTAAGAATATTATTTTCCTATTTTAATTTTATTTTTACCTTTATCTACTAATCTTTTAGTAAGTTAGCGAAGCTTTTATCTTAAAAAATATTTTTAAATTCGTTAAAAAATTTCCCGATTCGTTTTAAGGCTTTTAAATTTTAATTATATATTATTACGCTTATATTATATTTAATAACGTTATTTATTTTTAAGTTAGGGTCCTTAAAAATCCTTTTATTTCTTATTAACTTATTTGTCGTTAAATAAGCGGCCTCGTCGATTATTTTAAATTCAATATAATAAATATAAAGGTCTAGTATTATAGAAGATAGGTAGCCGATTTTAACTCCTTTATATATAGAAACGGTCTTATAAATTTCATTAGCGACGAATATATATTAATAAGAGGCATCGGTTATTTAAGCGTAAATTATTAAGTTTTAAATTCCTATAAGGACGAATAATAAGTCTTCTTCGGTATTTAATAGCGTTAAATTATAATTAACGTTAAACTATATATAAGTCTTTAGTAGAATAACGATATAGTTGGTTAAAATAATTTTTATATAAATATAGTTATTTTTATCCCTTATTATTCCAACAAGGATGGAGATCTTTTTATACGAATCGATTACGGCCTTATTTTCTTTTAAAAAGATATTGAATTTTTTTAGGACGAAGTAATTTATACCGAATAATATATTGGTTTATAAATCGTCGACGATTATAATTTCCCTTATAAAGATTATTATTGCCGGGCTATTATTAGGTATTATATTTCTAAAATATATAAGTAAAATAATATAATTAAATATAATATATTTACCGTCGCCGATACTTCGAATTGTAATTGGCGTAGTTCGAATCCGAATTTCGATATTAGGGTAATATTTTTTTAGGATTAGCCTATTTATTAATATTGAATTATAATTTATATTTTTATAAATGTTTAATTCGGCGGTTTCTTTAGGGTTGGGAATAATTTATAAATATATATATATATATAAACGAAAATTAAAATTTATATTAATCGAAGGCTTGCTATCGACTATTAATTAAATAATTTTTATTTTTAATTAGGAAGGAAAGTAGATTCTTATAATACCTACTCTTTATTAATTAAAGTCTTTTATTAATTTAAATTTAGTATTATCAGGTAATTATTTTTTAATTAAATTTAACTATTAACGTTCGTTCCGTAGTAAATTTAAATTGAATTAATATCGATCTTATTTTTGCGGTAGCCCGACTACGAACGTTTTAAATAAACGTTATAAATATATTTTATATATTAAGTCCGGCTTAGGAAATTTTTGAAATAATATTAATAACGTTCGGACATTACTATTAATATAAATCCGGTAAAAATATCGCCTTATTCGTTAGGTTATTATAATTCCTTTAAAAATACGAAGTAGGAGGGGTCGACGGGATGGTCGGGGTTAAGAAACGTTCTTATATAATAGTACCTTTCTATTTTTATATTATATATTTGGATTTCGTTTTTATTATCGTTTTCGATTATAGGAGATTAGTAAAATTAATTAACGTCGTTTGGACCGTAATAGATAAATTATTATTTTATAATTTTAAGTACCGTTAGTAGAATAAGTAGGTAATAATTTTCCGGGACGAGTTTAGTTTAGGGGCGGTTATTAATTTAATTACTTTAATTTTAATATTAATTATATTAATTTTAAAGTTAATTTAACGGGCGGTTTTAATTATATAATTTTAGAGTCGGGGTTTAGTAATTTCAGTTCTAGTATTTTTAATTTTAGTAACCTTAATTCTAATATAAATTTTATCCTCTAATTTAATTTCTAGTTTACTTTTAATTCTAATTAAATTAACGAGAAATTGAGGTTTATATTCTATTTTAAAATTTTTATAAAGTTAAACTTCGGATAATACTCTCTCTTTTATGTAATTTAATTATTAATATATCGATTATCGAAATTGAATTAGGCTTAGTTATATTTATTTGGATCTCGGGGTTGAAGGCTTCGAAAACGGCGATTAATTAATTTAGGAGGTCGAAGTTGTACCCCTTAATACTACGAACGGTAGTTTAGACGAAGGCTAATATATCTTTATTTTAATATACGTCCTATAATATGAATTTAGTTCTCTTAATTTTAATTAGGGCCGTTGAATAGTTTAATTTAAATTTATTTTTGAGTTTTATATAAATAGCGTCGATATTAGCTATTTCGAATAATAAGCGGTCGGCTTTAGAGAAAATATAATTATATTAAATTAAGGCCGGTCCTAAAAGATATTGTATCTAGACGCAACGAATTTGGGCTTCGTTATTAAATTTAAGGTTTCTAGCCTAATACTTAAATTTATCGATAAAAGTATAAATATTTATATATTTATTAATTTTTCCGTCGGATACTATTCTATTAATAGACGTTATTAAAGGGTTAAAATATCCGATATTTAAAGTTTTAACGCTATAATTAGAAAACGTAGGGGAGGTTATAGCTACCTTAGTTATAATTTTAATGACTATTTTTACTACGAGGGCGACGATCTCTACTTGAATTATATTCCTAATTATTTTAATATTTCTATTTTAATCGATTTTCTAATTCTAGAGTTCTTAACGTTTAGCTTCTCGACGTTCTACCTTACGACGTTAGGCTTCCCGACGTTAAATTTCTTTGAATTTAATTTGACGACGAGCTTCTTTAAGTTAGGCTTATTTACGAATTTTCTCGAATTCTATTTAGCAACGTTATTTTTTGAATTAAATTTAATATTTACGTTCGGCTTTAAATTTAGTTTAACGTTTAGCTTCGAATTTAATTCGATAGCGTTAATCCTCGTCGAATTTAATTTGCCGACGGGCTTTTTCAAATTCGCCTTAACGACGACGTTTAATAAGTTCGATTTAATAAATTTCTTCAAATTCGATTTAATAACGACGTTAGGTTTCGAAGTTTTGAATTTATTAACGTTAATATTCTTCGAATTCAATTTATTATTAATAGCGTTTAACTTCTTAGTATTTTTAAACTTTAAATTATTAGTATTCGGTTATTAAGCGTATAGCGTAGTCGATAACGGCTTTTTACTATTCTTTATACTATTAGTTTAATTTTTAAATTTCGAATTATTTTTTAATTCGTTACTAATATCCCTCGAACCTATTAAAAAGGTTTTGGGGCGTTGAAGAACAATACGGATTTAATTTTTCGCTAACTAATAGGGATAGACAAAATTCTTTGGGATTAGAAATTTCCTTAGAATTTACTTTGGGTCTAAAAATTTGAGGCGTTTCGGTTGGAAATAGTTAAGGTTAGTATAATTGACTTTAAATTTAGAAATTGAGGTTCGGTAAAGATAGAGTATATTTATATTTAGTACCGATTTTAATAGTTTAGTATATTAAAACGCTTTATAATTCGGGTTATTAAAGTACTTATATTATAAAATCAGGCCGTATAGGGACGCCTTATTTAATTTATTTCCGCTAGTTATTTAGGAACCTTGGAAACGAATTCTTCTTAATATTCCAATTGATTAAGTATTTCTCTTTATTAACGGGGTCTTCAAATTCGAAGGTAAATTCGAGAAATCTAATAAAATCGATGTCTTCTTCTATAAGTAAAGTAAATTAGAATTAACTATTAAGATAGAATTTAAGGATCTAACGCGCCCGTAGGTACTTATCGGTTATCTAGCTAGATTCAAAATAATTAATAGTATCGATTTTTAACTTAATTATATAAATCAATAGTCCTTAGCTAGGATTTGGGGTAATTAATAGGATCGATTTTCCTAATTTACTGGATTTAGTAGACTTGGGCCGTATTGAATCGGATTTATAGAAATCGATAGGATTAATTCTCCTAATAAATTCCGAGGTTAGGGTAATTAATAGTATTAATTCCTTAGATTACGGGGCAATATATTAAATAAATTGAACGTAGAGGCCGCGATTATTTAGTACGAATATATTAGGCGGGTATTTTTAATCTTAATTTAATTCGATTAGTACTTCGTTACTAAAGAAGGTTGGTGAAAATACTTTGCGGGAGTCGAAGAAAGAAAGAAAAATCAATTAATTCGATTCGTCGACGATAGTTTTATTCTACGTATTCGATATATAATAGTATACTACTCTATAAAGGTAATAGAGTTTGCAATGCAATGTATATAGATTTATAATGAATTAGGCTAAATCTGGCTAAGAACCTGGCCGACTGAAGGAAATATATATAACCCCCTAGTGTCTCGCCTACTAGGTACTTCCTTCCTGAATCTGACTTGTACCTGCCTAGCCTGCCTAGGCTGTCCCCTGTGCCTGGCCTGTGCGCCACACAGGCATGCATGGCCCAGTGGCCTGACACTTCAGCTGTCACGTCAAAAGATGGTTCGGTTAGTTGGAGAAAACAAGAGATATCAGTCAACAGAAAAAAAACCAACCCAGATGACCGGCACCGTGTGGTCATGCTTCCACAGAACAACAAACGTCTTCTCTAGTCTCTACTAGCCGCAGAGCAAACCAAAATAATGGGATTGCCTTCATCTTGAAAAAGACAAGTCACATGTCAGAATTGGGCAAAAGATGGACGAACGGAGCCGAATGGAGGAGAAGCGGAGATTGCCTGGCTGAAATGACATCGATCAAATGCGCAAGCGAGAGCCCCACAACTGCCCACTGTTCTGGTCCACTGTTGAACGGAGAAAGCCCGCCCGGGCCCAGGTCCGCCCACGTGCGAAAAAGGGTCCACACCCCGCCGGTCGCCGGGCGGCCGCATTCGCCATTGCCTTCCGTTCCGTTGTCTTTACTTGTATGCCGGTCGCCGTTGCAGTACACCCGAACAACCGGAAGGCTCTGCCTGTCACGGTGCCTTGTGGGGACTCGAGGGAAAGCACGCGGAGGTAGTGATATGTCTTTTTTCTCTTCCGTTCGCCAACGCGAAATGTCCAAAACCAACAACAGGTCCAAACGAAGCGCTGCACTGTATGTCACGGTTCGTCGTTTTCTTTCTTCTATTTTTCCCTCTAGTGAGCTGCAAATGGAAAATCTTGATCACCAATACAATGAAGCAACTCCTTCCTCGGTTGCACCGCCGCAGTCGCAATTCTTTCGTGATTACTCTCCTACCAAGTGAGTGGGTGGTGGTGGCCGTGGGGGGGAACCAACCACTAACCAGACCAACGGGACCGGAATTCATCCCCGCCTGTGATCTGACAGCAATTGAAGCTTTTTGCAGTTTGCTTCTTCAAAACCACACCACAAACGTTTCTTCTTCTTAATGCTATCGCCGGAATTATCTATCCCAAACCACTCAAACGACATTTCAGAGGTGCATCTCGCTCAGGTCACCATACAGACAGACTATTTCCATTTCATTATTCATCACCTTGCTGAAGAGATTTTTACACTACCAGAACAGCAGCATGAAATTCCAGAACAACATTGGTCGACGATGAGGTCATATTGCGAAAAATTCGGGTGCAGAGCCGATTGGATCCCCACTTGTCCAAGACAGCACTCCATGCTCCGGCGGGGAGTCGACGGCTCGGCGGGGACGTCAAACTTCCCAAATGCGGCCATGTGCGGGATTTACGGGCTCCGCCTTCCGGGCTGCTCTGCGGCTAAGGTACGGCTGTCGGGGCGTTGAAGAAGAGTGGATTGTCGACCTGGACGGTGGACCGGGGGACCCAAGCGTGAACCGTGGTTCGGTTCACCGTTCCCTTGTTTACGGCGTATGTGACGGCACGCATGGGGGGCATTGAGTGGGTGCAAAAACTCTGACTCTTCGGTTTTGCTTTGTTTCTTTGCCATGGATTCTCTTTTCTCTCTTCCGCTATACCCGGCCAACCCTGTTCTTCTTGTCACTCCCTATTCTGGAGAATAACAGGGCAAACAAACACAAACGGAGCGCCAGAACACAATGAACGGAACTCACAGCACGGACAAGCCTCTGAACAGGGCAAGTGAGGTTGATCGTGTAAGTCCAGGCATATACACTGTTAACCCTAACCCGCCTCTTCAGCGCACCCCAAGAGGCCCCGGGACAACTTCCACCCAACCACACTCTCTCCCTGTCACGAAAACACTCGATCAGATTAGATTGAATATCATCATCAAATCAACAAAAGTGAACTGACTCTAACTGACTCCATGAAAAGCTCATCGATGCGGTCAAATCCCTAATCATCCCCTTCATCCGGGACGCAGACAACGCCGCCTCTTTCCGGGCCACCGGCCAGCTACCCCCAGACAACCGCAATGTCCTCGTTGAATCCCTCCGACCGGACCAGCTGGTCAAGCAACTAGCGCTCTCTCTCCCCTCGGGTGAGGGCCAGGGCGAGCAGGGTCTGCTAGAAAGCATCCAGTCCATCCTCGCCCACTCCGTCAACACTTGGGACCAAGGCTTCATGGACAAGCTCTACGCCTCCACCAACGCCGTCGGCGTCGTCACCGAGCTGCTCCTCTCCGTTCTCAACACCAACCTGCACGTCTACCAGGTCTCTCCGGCCCTGACCGCGATCGAGAAGCACACGGCCAAGCAGTTCGCCTCACTCTTCGGCTTCATCGGCCCCCGTGCCGGCGGCGTCACCTGCCAGGGCGGCAGCTCTTCAAACTTAACCTCCATCGTCATCGCCCGCAACACGCTGTTCCCGCTATCCAAGATCCACGGCAACGGGCACAACGAATGTGGCGCCCCCGGCCCACTGGTCCTCCTCACCAGCGCCCACGGACACTACTCCGTCGAAAAAGCCGCTGTGACGTGCGGTTTTGGGTCCTCGAGCGTATGGACCGTTCCCGTCGATGACCAAGGGCGCATGCAACCCGCCGCTTTGCGCGAGATTGTCCTAAAAGCCAAGAGCGAGGGAAAACACCCCTTTTACGTCAACGCCACGGCGGGAACCACAGTCTTGGGCTCGTACGACCCGTTTGACGAGATCGCGGACGTGTGCGATGAGTTTGGAATGTGGATGCACATCGACGGGAGCTGGGGTGGCCCAGCGATTTTCAGCGAGAGGCACAAGCATAAGATGCGAGGGTCGCACAGGGCGAGGTCGTTGACGGTTAATCCGCACAAGATGCTCAATGCGCCGGTGACGTGTTCGTTTCTGTTGACCGATGATGTCAGGGTTTTCCATAGGGCGAATACGTTGCCGGCTGGGTATTTGTTTCATGGGCCCGCCGCGGGGGCGGAGGAGGAGGATGAGACCGAGGAGGGGGTGCAAAGTCAGGCCCCGAAGGAAGGGGTGACAAATGGGTGTGGAAACGGGAACGGCCCAGACGAGGTGTGGGATCTAGCCGACCTGACGCTCCAGTGTGGTCGCAGAGGCGACGCGCTCAAGCTGGCGCTATCGTGGATCTACTACGGCGCAGCCGGGTTCGAGCGGCAGATTGACGGCGCGTTCGACATGGCTGCTTATCTGGCTGATCTGATTTCCGAGCGCAAGGACTTTGTGCTGGTGTCGTCGAACCCGCCGCCTTGTCTGCAGGTGTGCTTTTACTATGCTCCCGGCGGGAAGTTGGCGGACGAGCCGGAGGAGAACACAAGGAGGACGAGAATCATGGTGGAGAAATTGATTGCGAGAGGGTTCATGGTGGATTATGCGCCGGGTGATAAGGGAAGCTTGTTTAGGGTGGTGGTTAATTGCCAGACGTTGAGGGGAACGGTGGAGGGGTTGGTTAAGGGGTTGGAAGCTGTTGGGAAGGAAGTTGTGTCGCAATGATGTTGGGAAAGTTCAGATTTTGCACCGCGAGCCCGTTTCGGGTCAACGTGCTCCATATTCTGGTAACATGTGAAGTTGGGCACCTCTAAATCAAGTTGGATTGTGCATAGTTGACAAGATGGGCAAAGAGAAAGTGGGGTGTATATAAAGTAACGGGATGATTAGAATTAGATACTGGTTCATGAAATGCGCACCTATGATATTTAACAGCTGAGCTAATGCTGGCTCTATGAACGTGACCAATGAAGCGGTAAATGCAGGTTTCGATTGTGCCTCTTTTTTACTTTGGGTTGTGATGGGTGATGCCTCTTTCTACCTATGCGACCGCTTTCTCGACTTCCTCTATTCTTGCTGTTTCTGTCTATCGTAACTCCGTGTCGTGTCTCGATCAGCTGCAGTTTCTTCCATTTGTTTGTATGGGCCTCGAAATCCCTCTCTAGGTGTATAGACCTCTCCCCAAGTATGCCCCAGACTCCCGAGACTCCAGAGACGCCGCTCGTGATTTCCGAATTCTTAGACCTTCTGTGCTGTGTTCCTACTTGGGCTCTTCCTTGAAAATGTGTCGCGCGTGGCTTTCCTTCCCTTCACCATACCCGTTTATGCCTCTACGCCAAACACCTCGATCTACCAATACTCCACAACATAACTCCTTGACCAAATCAACTCTTCCATCCATGCAACCCAACGATTCCATGCACCTCCTCCTGCTCCTCCTCTTAAAGTTCACTCCCCCCTCTTCCCATCCACCCAATCCCTCCAAGCCTTATACTCCTCATACCCCAACTTCTCCTTCTTCCCCTGATACCGGACCACCCTCAACTCCACCTCCCTCCACCTCGACTTATTCCCTTCCCACCCAGCCTTGCGCATCAGGCTCACCACCGTCTCTTCTTTCGTCCACCCTTGCTCCGGCGCGACATCCGGCAGATACGTCGCGCCGTACCTGCGTCCGCGGTACACAAAGCTGATGCGCAGCCCGTGCTTGCCCAGCACCCAGTCCATGGCATCGGCCGCGGGCTCAAAGTCGGTCAGCAGCGTCACGGCCACCTGCAGCGAAGGCAGCTCGGCCCGGCTGATGGGGTGGAAGCGCGTGTCTTGGAGAGCAGAGGTTAGGGCGTACGAGGGCAGGCCGGAGGAGAGAGACTGCGATTCGAAGGTGCCGATGCAGCCGCGGAGGGAGACGTCATCATCCGAGTCTCGGACGACGTTCCAGGTTACGAAGAGGGGGGATTCGTAAACGGGTGTCGGCGGTGCGGGAGAGGCCGAGGAGGCGATGGATGTTGCGGGCGTGGAGATGCCGGATTGCAGGGTGGTGTTGCTGCTGCTCGTGCTGGTGCTACTGCTTGTGGCAAGGGAGGTCGATGATGAAGAGGTCGACGATGGCAGGGTGGCCGCGGCTAGTCTACGGAGCGCGGGGATCTGGGGGGCTTTACTGGAGACAGTAGCCTCTTTGTCGTCGTCGTCGTCGTCGTCGTCATCGTCGTCAATGGTGTTGATGTATTCGGCCCATGACTTTTCGATTTCAGACAGGCTCATGGGCTTGCGACGCTCATGATAGGCGGCGAGTGCTTCGAAGCAGCAGAGACAGTGCTCGACGGTGGCCATGGTTGGAGGTGGGAGGGGAGTGCGTTTCTTGGCGAGAACGTGGCTGTACAACGTCTTGACGGCGTCGAATATGCTATGATAGTAGGAATGATGATGACGGTAGAGCAGGCGGCTGCTGATTAGTTGTACGTGCCTGGTTCTGGACACTGAAGATAGTCACATTTAAAAGGAGGGGAAGAGATTGTCATGCTCTTCGGAAGGAAGGCGACAAGAGAAAAAGGAAAAGAGGATTACGACGTGCGGGGGGTGGGGGACGATAGGAACGTCAAACTGTAAGTGGAAGTGTGCTGTGCAGGTGGGTGTGCTTCCGTCCACAGCGAGCGTGGTCAGCCATCATCAGCACGAGCGGCAGTCAGGCGGATGGAGCCGTGGCTGAATCATCCATCCGGATTCCAGCCAAGGATGACCGCCAGTCGGGAAATGGTGTGGTCACCATTCTTGAGTCGTTTTCCGGGTCATGGTTTCTAAGCACAAACGGAAACAGATGAATGGAAGAAAGGCGTCGAAAGCGAGGGGTAGCTCGATGGGTCTCCAGTCAATGACCGTGGCCAATCCAGGGTTGTGGCAGTGGCGGGAACAACAACCAGAGGTGGAAGGGGTTGCTGCTGATGGTTCACTAACATCGGAACCCCTCTCTTCACTCCCCGTCCTTGCCACGATGGAAGAATTCCAACTCACTCTTCAGTCCATCTTTCCGAATTTGAGATTATAATCTTCAATGGAGCTCACCATGCTCATCACAAACCGTCAAATTATCTCGAGTACAAATTCAAAGTGTTCAAACTAAGAGACCGTGGGACAGCGCAACTGTTAACACAGTAAAAGTCAGTCCAGGTCATCCATCTAGAGTCCGTTGGAGGCACAGAAGCATGTCAGTGTCATCCCGACAGTGACCTGTGGAGCCGACGGATTCCAGTGGATCTCGGTGGATCTTAGTGAGATCCACCGGATATCCCGGTCTCCCTTGACGGGACTCCCGCCGCCGTGACGCCGTCAGCGAGGTTCCAGAGGCATCTGGACCTTATCGATAAATCCTTTCTCGCTGATACAAAGACTCTTGAGGTTCTGGCCTCGGACATCACAGGGAAGTACCACCTTGCGGTCAGACCTCGAAGAAAGGCCGTACAAATGTCGGCATCGTCGGACTGTATCGTCGATCACTCCTCTCCCAACGTGGTGTGGGCAGCGCCTGGCGAGTCTGTAAATGGCTTCGACAACGTTGATGATTGGTGTTGATGTGAGCTTCGAAAAAGATGAAGCTGTGGAATGTCAACTGATGACTGTCGCCTGCTGTGCGACATTGACATATGCCGGTATCTACCGAGGTGGCACATGGTCCAAATATGTGAAGATAGGTAGAGGGATGGGTACTTCAAAAATCATCGATGTTTTTTCTCATCAAACACCTCTCTTCCACAATAACTACATTCTGCCATCAGGGTCTGGCCAAGGAGTGCCCAGCCCAGCCACTTATCCCGTATCACTAATATCCCATGGGGTTCATCCGTTCAGAACTGAAATGGAAACGGTTCGCGAGCATCAGACACGATTGACAGTTCGGTAATGGTAGGCGTTCTAGGCTCTGACAGGGGACGCTAGGACTGCAACACGGAACCTCGGAAGAGGCCCATCACGGTTTGATGTGCAAGCCACGGGGGCTCTGGGGTCGGCAATGCAACACTTCAACCGACCGGAGTTCCAGAATTTCGGTTTCAGCCCCCTGCGACTACCGCTAAATCTCACTTATGTCGGATTTATCCCCACGCTATACAAGCCAATTACATCGTTTGCTGTGTCTGGATGCTACGTTGAGTGCCGGCCTGCAAGTCCTTCTCGAGGTGTAATTGGCCGTAAAGCGTGGGGATAAATCCGACGTGAGTGAGATTTGGCGGTATGGCTGGGTTGATACCGGGGGTTGGGACCTCGCTGCAAAAGATGCAAATGATCCCGAGTCTTGGCCTGACTGGATTTTACGGAATTCAGTTTTGAAAAAAACAATCACCCTGGACGGTCATAGCCCGACTACGTTGGCCCAGCTAGAGTGATAGTATGACTAGTGCAATACATGAGTTGAAAGATGCTCAACGAGTATCGAATACCATGGGTCTTTCGCAGTAGTAGTCCGCAAACCACCGGTGCGTGGATGTCCCAGAATCGGTTCTTAGTCAAGGTCCAGATATCAGATAGCTGTCATCCATGATGGTGACCAAATTCCCGGTCCCTAACACCGCCGAGGATCAGGTACTCCGTTCGGTTTCGTCCCAATCCAAGAGAGATTCCGCGCCTTGGTTATCGTGGATAGTAACCCTTGCCGCGTTTCAAACAAGCCTTCTGGGGAAGTGGATAACCGCTCGGCTACCACCTTGTACTCGATCCGAAGGCAGTGCTGCACATGAATCGTATCCTGAAACACATATCGTTGATCAACCAAGCAGATCTTGATCACAACTTCAACATGTTTCTTGACACACGAGTACAAATAGTCAGCAAAAGCCGTCGATAGATTTGACCTGGGGTGTTGTCTCGCTCATCGCCCTCGTTCTGATATCTGCTCCGTTCGCTTCGGTTTTTGGTGTTGTTCCATTCAGTCTCTTCAACCATTGTCGCCGGCCGACTTTATTACGACCTTCCGAACTCTCATTCGCTCAACACTCGCTTGTCCCTAGCCCTTCAACGTCAGCATCATTCTCACAATGAAGCTTATCTCTGCTGTTGTGCTCGCCCTCGTCTCAGTGGCTTTGGCTTATCCCACTGCCGTCAACAACAATGGTGAGTAAGCTAAGCTGATACAGCAAGCCGCTTGGAAATTTGGCGTCCAAGTATTCATATTATTATTCACGACACTGACATAAGCGGCAGCTCAAGTCGTGAGACGTCAAGATCTTCAGCATGACGTTGATCCCAGTGTACCTGCGATGTCAGATGCAAACGGCAACGTCGTACCATTCAGCAGCACGTCGGTTTTCCAAGCTGCCGCTGCCAGCGGACAATGAGGCCAGGGTGCGAAAAAGGAATGAACGATACATACGCAGCCCGGTGTAACACGGGACAGGGCTATTAGGGGGGAGAGTCACAGCGCCATGGTGTGCACGAGATCGGAAGGGAGAGGCTGTAATGAGGATATTCGACCACCGCAGGACGGAATAAAGGATGGCCTAGGAGATTGGTCTCGTTCGGCGCTTCGCTGTGAGGCTGGCGTCCCTTGCGGGCTCCGAGATTTGGTAGACTTCATTATCTGCCTATCAGAGGGACTCTGGCCGATGCAATGATCGAGAAGGCCGGTGATGACGCACTGTCCCGGTCAATGCAGGGCGATTGAGTTTTTAAAAGGTTGATAAATAAGTAATAAGCTGAGTGTTTACCGCGCTTTCGGGGTTTGAAGTGCTGGTCTGCGGAGAGTTTCTTGAATAGAGTCGGTGTCAGACCAAATTCAGTGTACAGGGAGAAAGTGACAACTGCAATTTCTCTCCAGAAAATATGACTGTTTGGCAGGCCCTTTCAAGCATTCTTTGTAATCTAAGTGGATCTCTAGAGCTTCCCTCCTTGAGGCGCAGCCGGCAGGCAGCGGTCTTTTTTGACCCGATCATTGGTCAGTCTGGGCAAGTCTCGCGCTTGGTCTTATTTTTGGATCACTCGTCTCCCTTCCTTTTCCGCTTCCTGCGGTTGTACCGTAGAAACTCGCCAAATTGGCAAAACACAATGCAGGGTTAAAGGTGTCCGACAACCACGTACATGCTCATTGACGGCCGCCAAATGCAACTGGCAGACCTTCAACCCTTCGTTTCTGCACATTGTGTTTTGCCACTTTGGCGAGTTTCTACGGTAATCACCATCCTCCAATCCCCGTACATATGCCCGACAACTCCTAATCAACACAATCTCAAATGAGGGATGCCACGATGTCCGAGACGTGGAGTGACGGGGGCTCTATCTCGACGCCAAACGGGTAAGGATCGCGACAAGCGCTGGAGGCTGCGCTGTTGGTTCCCAGAGTGCCCCGTTGTGACCATATCGTCCACTGTCAACGCCTTTCCACCACCCTCCCGGACCTCCACCAAATCGTCAGATCGTCAGCCCTGCGCCTAACGCTCACTAGCCTAGCTCACGCTGTTTAGCCCACTTGGGCATGCATGCACTTTCACAAGCCCAATCAGGAAAAGGTGGCTTCCATCGATTTTCCTGTTCCTTGCTTTGCCATAGCGGCCGCGAGACAGCCACTGCCTAAATCTAGGTACAGACCACTGCAGCCAACGCTTCCCGAGACAACGAAACCAGAGACAACCCATGAGCCAGTGGACCTCTTTGGTTCCCTTCTGAGTCCTACAGGAATCCACTTCTGGTTCTCAGCCCTTCTCGTTGGGTTGCCGGGCGCTGAGCTGCAAAAGCTAGAGCTACGGATAAAATGCCGAAGCGTTCTCCATCCGACAAATATCTTCCCTCCGCTTCTACCGGCGGATCCGGAAAGGACAGGCCTTTGCTGTTAACATACGTTCGCCGATCTCATTCTACTATACCGACTTTCACTGCCACGCTGGGAATAGTTGCCGGGGACTTGGGAGCGGGGCGACCAGCATCAATGGGAAAGGATACGCGATTCTCGCTCAGGAGGAACAATGCTCGATGACCTCGACCAACAAGCGCCTTCTTCACTCTCAACGACACATGTTTATTATTGCGGCACCTCACATGCAACACTCGATAATATTTCGGCATGACTGTGAATCTGGACCAGGTGCTCTTCGCACGCGCCGAATGGCGCATTCGCTTCCTCGCACCATGTTGGATGGTACAAGTTGGGATTCTTCTCAGTCTGGTTGGCCTATTCTCCTACCGGCTTTCCGTGACTTCTCGCACCTTTGACGACGAGATATCGCATGGCCAGGATCCTATAGTTCAAATAGTGTATGTTAGGATAACTGCTCCCCACGCTCTCCCAAAACTCCTTCACCAAACAAAGGGCGCACTAACACAGAGGCCTTTGTTAGTTGGGAATCCACCCAAGTTGGTTTCTCATTAATATCTGTAGCTCTCACTGTTGCGGAAATATGGAAGGCGAGGTCTGAGACCTTGACCCATTTCTTCATGCTATGCACACATCTCATAAAATCCACGCTCGCCAGCGGAATGGTGGGCTTAGATGCCACCGTCTATGCCAAATATTCAGACCGCCACTACTCCATGGTTGGGTTGGCTTTGGATTGCATTCTGCTGTAAGGACAGAACCGCCCCCAACATAATGTTTTCCAGGCTGACGTTTGATATGAAGTGGCATAACACTCATAATGCTCTTCTACGCTTTCTACACATACCGCCGCCTCCTAAAGTTTGAAGACTATGACCTGGCATATAGCAAATCAGGAGGCTACAGCTACAGCAACAGCCATGGAGCGAATCTAGGCTACCGTGTAAAAATATTCGGAGGAAAGAAGAATAGGGAGCCCTCGCCAACACCCGAGGCCTTAAAGTCCCGGATTGACCAGGCAATCGGTGCCGAGTTCGGCTGGGGAAGCCGTCCGTCGGGAAGCGTAACGGAGCGCTCTGGCATCGTTGTCGCGTCCGGATCAGTTCAGAGCGGCGTACCCACCAGACCGGCAGAGTTACACAGGGCACGGAGCTGGGTGACCGAGACTGGCGTGGTGGGCCCGAATACTTCCGAGGATCACATTGATGCGAACGGGAGGAATACTGACGATGACTACCATGATTATTATGAACTGGCTCATGCACGCAGTCTCAGCATTCCGACACTGGTAGTAACTCCCCATGGTGAGGATGGCGACAGCGAAGCGTTGTTGACGGGACAATGGCGAGGCAATGAGGGAAGTAGATAAATGACACGGGTAGTCGTGTGACGTATGAAGCGCTTGGGACGCGGCGCTTGGTGTACCGGTGGTCTAACGGCAGCGGTTGGTTCTATGTTTTGGTTTAATACCCCTATCTGTTAATGAAATTGCATATTTACTGTTGTTCAGTTTGATCACCGGGACAATCAACGCGCGCGATGTTGCAACGGTAGGTTTATACCAAACATCTTCATTTTAAAAATAACTTGCCGAAAATGGGAAGTATAAAAACTATCTGTTTGCCTCGTGATGCCTTCCTTTTGGTGTTTTGAGCAAGAATAGCTTTTGTCTGATGGCGGGATGGCCATTCATGCCGTGCCTCAATACTTAACCCTAACCCGTAAGGTAGCATCTGTGTTCCAACGCACCAACCACTTTAATCACGAGTGGCATGAAAATGCGAAGAAGCTTTCGTCTTCCATTTTTATACGTCGCTCTGTTCCTACCTGCCAACCAACAAGCAACTCGAAATGGATTTATCTCGTGCAAAAACAAACATTCATCTGCGCCCACACACGGGTGGAAAAGCACAGCAACCTAGACACGGGCCGCACTGATCAGCAGCTTCGCATACGGGTACCTGCTCCCAACTCCCTCCAACATCCACATAAGCCGACGCGGCTGGTTGGATTCAAATTCGCAATCAATAAACAACTGTCGAATATAGGGGGTCCAGAGCTGCCACTACTCCGCCACCTGTGTGAAGCTCTAATTTTTGAGTGTTTGGCGTAGTGGTCAGTATCTGACAACAACATTATGAAAAAAACATTGCCAGCTGTGCAACGCACCTTGACGCCATCACGAACCGAATTCCCTATCAGCTGGCGCCATGAGAACGTCAAGTGGGGAGGCTTAGTGGCCTGGTGGATCAGCCCTACAGCACGGCTGATGCGTCTTTTCTTGGCCGGACGTCAACTCCGACCAACCGTCCAAGGGTCCAGGGCAGTGAAGGGAGGGCATCTGACGTCCCAACGGGGATAATCTGTTGACTGTTCAGCCAACTTGGGGCTTTCATCAATCATCACTATTGGTCCTGCAAGACGGGCGGGAACCGGATGCAACCAATTGGGCGCCAAGTTGGCGAAACAAGCCCAACTCAGCCTTGGTCAGATCCCATTTCTTAAGTACCCTACCGACGCCAGCCAGGCTTGCTAGGACTGGATATTGCCGAACGGAGTCGACTCGGAGTTGGTGTAACCATAAAAAGGCTGCGCTAGTTCTACAGGATTCTCTTCTTATATGGCCTTTCTTGGTCTTCACTGACGATGCCAACTCTTCTCGTCGTATCTGGCTTCACCATCGTGGCCATATTTGCCTCACTCGCATTCATGGCGGCCAAATGGCGAAAGGCGGAGACGCCTAGCTCCAACAACACAAAGTTCTTTGGCTCTCAGATCGGAGAGCAGTCGGTCATCAACTACAGCTATACGGATCGACCGTTGAAGTTGATGGCCTTTGATATCTACTATTTTTTCAAGTTCATCTGGGCTCTTCCCTACGTCTTGATCCCCCTGTCACCATCGGATTCTGGAGACTTGGACGAGTTATCTATCACGCCGGGAAATTTCTTCTGCGTTGGTCTCCACGCAGTACTCGTCGTGTTGCAGCTTGGGTTTATCGTGACCCTTCCAACACTAATTCTGTTCCCGGTCTGGACCGCTGCTTTGGCTATCGGACTGTTTATGCTCGTCAACTATGGGCTTTGCACTTTGCTGAACGGGAAGGAGGTCGAATACCACTCCGATCCAAAGTACGCACCAGCTCTTCCTGAGCATGCCCATGAACAGTGGATCTTCATCAACGGTGTGGCAGTCGGGTAAGTCACTGGCTGAAACTTGGTCTCACCATCCCCAGGGTTCCTGAGCGAACTGAGCTGACAAGAGGGTAGAGAGCACTGGATGCAGAGTAACCTTAACCGACTAGCCATTACATTCAAGCGCCCCATCCTCGGGATACACAACAAAACGTGAGTGCAGTACCCTCGGAAACCTTTTGTGTCACTAAAGCTCACCGATCCAGTGCCGGCATCTTATTCGATGTCATCGAATGTCTTGTCCAACGCAACCTCGGCTATGCCACAGCAGACGTGCGTGTCTGCTACCGGATCATCAAGGAGAAGCTCTACAACCCGCAGTACTCCAAGGTCATCTTCATCCTGCATTCCCAGGGCGCCATCGAGGGAGGCATGATCATAGACTGGCTTCTTCAAGAACTGCCCCAAAACCTGCTGGCAAAGCTCGAAGTCTACACGTTCGGAAACGCCGCCAACCACTTCAACAACCCGCATCGAAACATCCAGTCCCAACACAACGCCATCAGCAACCCTCTGGCGGCATCCACCGACTCCACCAACACGACAGCGGGAAGTGGGAACACCGAGCAAGCCCAGGCCCTGTCCGACAACCATCCCCTGACCGAAACATCCCCACAGCAGAGGACCACAACCACGGGTACCTCTCCCGCGACCGCGGCCGCAACCACATCGGACACCAACACGAACACCAAGGGCGAGGAGTCTTACTCCTCCTCCTGGGTAGAACCCAGCATCCCCTCCCTCACCTCCGAAACCAGCGCGATCACCCCGTCAGCCGTCTCCGGCCGCGCCATCGGCCACATCGAGCACTACGCGCACACGACCGACTTCGTCGCGCTCTGGGGCATCCTGCACTTTGCGACCTCCATCCCGGGAGCGCGCACCATGCCGCGCTTCATCGGCCGCGTCTTCGCCCGCACCACCGTCCGCGGCGGCCACCAGCTGTGCCAGCATTACCTGGATGGCATGTTCCCTCTCGAAAAGGACCCGAAGACGGGCGCTTTTATTGGGTGTGCGGAAACGGGGAATGAGTTTATGGAGAGCGAGATCACGGTTGGGGAGGCGGGGAGCGAGATGACGGCTGCTAAGGAGGCGATGGAGATTAGTTGGCTTGCTAATGGGATTGTTGGGAACGGGATTAATGGTGGTGATGATGATGTGGGAGGGGTTGCGGTTCACGGTGGTAATAGTCCGGTGGAACGAAGAGGACGGGTGAGGACCAGGCGCGAGAGCAAGCCGGCTAAGGTGAAGGTGAAGGATCTGAGTAGGTTGTGGCAGTACAGGAACGGGAGGAGTCCGGATGATAAGCCGCCGATGTTGGTGACGGGTGCGGATGGCGTTCTTAGGACTGCGACGGTTTAGGTTGCTGTGCGCGCAGCATCTTGGGCCATACCCACCACGGCAGTGATCAGGTGTAGAAGTGGAGGCCATGCTGGGTGGTAGTAGAGGGATGGAAGTGACGGCCGGGACCAAGTGAAGACGGAAGGAGCGAGCCCCAACCAAGTTTCAACACACCGGACGGACCCCGGATTTCCAGCGGCAGGACCTTCACTGCCCTGGGACGATACCTATAAGCTCCGAGTTCAGAGCCTTCCAACAACTCCCAGTAGCCTACTTGTACGTGGTAGGTGTGCAGGTAGCCAGAAAATGCGTGGTGTTTTTGTAGGTAGGCAACTGGTCTCGAGCTCAACTCCAGGATTGGGCCGCTGAGCTTTTTGCATTTTCCTTTTCTTGAATCGGTTTTCATTTTCTCTACTTTTGGATTAACATTCTATAGAGGAGTTCTTGAGAATCAAGGGGGTATTCTACCGCCGAAGTTTCCATCATTGCATGAACTATTTCCGTTGATGTTGTAAGGTCGTTGGTAATGATCAATACTGCCCTAATAATGGCCAGGGTTAGGGTCTAGCTTCACAAAGCCCCCCTGGTGACAGCCATGCAAACCGAACCCCACCACTCTCTCTCTTTCTGGGTATTTAGCTCGGTCTTCTCAAATTCATCACCCAATCAGATGAAACAAAAATTTATCTTGGCATCTTAACGCACCCAAGCTCCCAAGGTGCTCGCTCTGTGATAAGATAACGAAACTTTTTATTTGGATTCTAGCAACTTCATCCAGCAACCATCATCGCCTTGCCCACTCACTGTTTTTCTTAACCGCCTTATACCTCCATACACCACCGATCGACCGATAAACCGAGCGACCGGCAACATGGGCAAGAACAGAAAGTCGAAACGCCAATTGGTGCGCGACGAGAAGCGCGCCAAGAAGAGAGGATTAGAAATCGAACACGAAGAAGAGAGAGACGTCAAGAAGCAACGTCGCGAGGAAGCCCAACAAGAGGCCCTCGCTCCCGCCACCGCCGAATATGTTCCTCCTCCCCTAGACGGTACCTATGACGAGAATGCGTTCCCCGGCGCCCCCGAGGGCCGTCGCGGTCCCAACACCAACTTCGAACGCGAGTTCTTCGGCATGCTCGCCGAACAAGAGCAGGAGTACTTCCGCCACGCCGACGAATTGCTCGAGCTGAACGACTTCCCTTCTACCGAGGAGCGCGACATCTTTCTGCAGAACGTCTACAAGGAGATGCGCGGCAAGGAGCTCAAGCTGGCCAGCAGTCAGTCGTGCTCGCGCCTTATGGAACGCCTGATCCTGCTGTCCAACACCCGTCAGAAGAAGAGCCTGTTCGACGCGTTTGGCGGCCATTTCATTTCCCTCGTTACCCATCGCTTTGCCAGTCATTGTTGCGAAAAGCTATTCCTGCAATCGGCGCCCGTCGTCACCCAGGAGCTGAGCGGCGAGTACGAGCAGGAACCCCTGCCGGAGGGCGAGGAGGAGACGGAGGCCATGAAGTCGTCAATGGAGGATCTCTTCCTGCTGACGCTGGACGAGCTGGAGGAACATCTAGGGTTTTTGCTCAGTGATAGGTACGGATCGCACGCTATGCGCGCGCTGCTGGTCATCCTGTCCGGAAGGTCGCTGGATCAGGCGGGCACAAAGAGTCTGTTGCAGAGCAGGAAGAAGGAGTACATCACGGTGGAGGGCGCGGCGGCAAATGCGAGCGAATTGAGCTCCCAGATCAGAGCGGTTCCGTCGTCCTTTACGATGGCGATCAAGAAGATCATTGACGATTCCACAGCGACAATGGATGCCACGGCATTGAGGGTGCTGGCGAAGCATCCTACCGGTAACCCGACGCTGCAGTTGCTGTTGGAGCTGGAGTTGACAATGTTTGTAAAGGGCAAGGAGAAGAAAGAGAAGAAGCAGAAGAAGGACGACGATGAGGCGGAGGAAAAGAAGGAAGAGACACAGTCCGAGGTTACGCTCTTGGGCATGCTTGTCCCTGACGCGCCCGCCGCATTCGCCGATAACACCACCCAAGCCGCCGAGTTCGTTAACTCCATGATCTACGACCCGATCGGTTCCCGACTTCTCGAGACACTCATCACCCACTGCCCCGGTAAGATTTTCAAGGGCCTCCAGCAACACATCTTCGGTCCTCGTATCCAGAGTCTGCTCCGCAACGATATCGCCTGCTACCCCGCCATCAAGGTTCTCAACCGTCTCAGCAGAGAAGATCTTGCCGACGCTGTTGAGAAGTCCCTGCCCGAGATGGCGAGCTTCGTCGACAAGGGACGGTTCAACGTTATCAAGACCCTTTTCGAGCGCTGCAACGTCCGTAATGGAACTGATGAGATCAACTCCCTTCTTAGGGCTCTTACATCTGCTTACGGCAACGACTGGAAGAACCTCGTGCCCAAGCTTTGCATGCTCGACGAGGACGTTAACGAGGAGGAACAAATCCCAGAGGCAGAGGCCACCGAGGAAGGAGGAGAGGAAAAGGAGGAGAAGAAGGAGGAAAAGAAGGAGAAGCAGCAGCCCAAGTTCCAAACCCAAGAAGCCAAGAACAAGGCCTTCATGCTCAACCACGGCTCTCAACTCGTTGCCGCCCTGCTAGCAATTCACGGCCAGCCTTCAAAGGCCATCCAATCGTCACTTGCTGCCCTCAAGCCGGCACAGGTCATGAAGATGGCCACCACCTCTCACAACACCTCCTCGATCCTCGTCAAGGCTCTTCAGACACCCGCCACAACCCCGACCTTCCACAAGGTTCTCGTGTCATCTCTTCTTCCGCACGTTTACGAGCTCGCCACCTCGCAGCACGGTTCTGCTGTTCTCAACGAAATCATCACTCTGCCATCCAAGCCGGCCGAGCCCAACGCGCCTGCGGTGCCCTTCCACATGAAGGAGAACATCATCTCGCAGCTCGCGCAATACGAGCGTGATCTCAGAGAGACGTGGCTGGGTCGCAACGTCTGGCGGACATGGAAGGGCGACATGTGGAGCCACAGACGCCATGACTGGGTCAGGTGGGCGAAGGAGACGGACCCGGAGACGGCGAGAGTAGCGGCAGCACCCAAGAAGAGGGAGGAGAAGGAAAAGGAAGAGGCCGAGAAGAAGCCAAAGGGATACCTGGGAAAGAACTTTGATCCGAAGAAAGCCAAGCAGGGGTTTGCGGGGAACAAGAAACTTGAAAAGAAGGAGGTGGCGGCATAGAAGGTGGAGCGAACAAATGGGGGCCGCTTGGTAAGAGGATCCCTTCTTGATGAAGAAGACGTTGAGAGTCGATTGATATGATACCCTATGGGATGATTAGAGAATTGTTTTTAAAAAGATTGTTGTACAAATTTAGTCTACTTGCGATGATGGTGAGCGACGTCGGCTAACTAGAGTTACATACATAGTCAAATAGCGATCAGGTTCAGATAAGATTTATATATCCAAAAACAAAAAGCAGGTCTATATGCACCGGGTATCCTACAGCGCCAGGCCAAAGACATCTAACTAAGCCACCTCAACATCAAGATTGCAGACGCAGAGCCTGCTGCTGCCGCTCCCTAGCCTTGAGTCCCGCTCCAACAACAACCGGATCATGCGCCCCCCCCGCGATCTCATCACAAGTACACAACAGATCATGACCCCTGAAATAGTCATCCCCATAATAAATGCAAAGCTCGTCGCCCGACTTCAACGTCTTGTTCGCAAAGAAGGCAATCACCCTGACCTTGCCAATCTGCATGATCGACTCGCCCACATTCGGATCACAGCTGGAATTCATGAACCTCGTCCAGTTCCCCATCTTGCCCGCATCAACAATCGGCCGATCGGTATCCCACTCCAGCCCGACCTGCGGCTCATAAAGGTACTTATTATTGGCATCTTTCCCCTTCGTCGGCCCAGGAATGATCTCGCCGACGTAATGACCCAGGTACGAGCCCTTGGGGATTTCATACCGCCCGTTCGTCTTGACAAAGATACCGTACCCCTTGTCCGCGGTGCCGGTGTGGCGGATCTCAAGCCACTTCTTGAAAAAGGTTTTCATCCCGTTGTTACCACCTCCACTATGAATCTCATCATAACATTGCACACCGCACTTGGGGTCATCCGGGTTACGTCCGCACTCGAAGCAGGTATAGCAGAACTGGACGCCCAAAGCGTCGACCGGCTCGGCGAGCGCCGCGCGCGCGCGGTCCGCGATGCACGCGGACTCGTTCTCGGCTTCTGTTTTGGGGAGTGTGGGGAGACGCGGGCGCTGAGGACGGCCGGCGGCGTTCCATCGGCGCGGGTCGGCGTAGAAGGAGTCGATTTGCTTGCAGGTTGTGCCGGGGATGGTCTCGCGGGCGGTGCGGTCGAAGTTCCAGGCTTCGAAAGCGGTCCATTTGGGGCCGTGGCCGAGACGGCCGCCTTTGGTGACCCTGTTGTTTGCGTTGGCCTTCTTTGGTGGCATTTTGGTCTTTTTTCCTTTTCTAGGGGAAGTAGGTATTACTGAAGGGAAGTTTGCGATCTGGTGCTCGAATATTCCTTAACTGGTGGTGACGTCTGTTTCTTGTTTTCTTTTCCCAAAGGTTGGAGTTGTGGCTGTTTGAACTGAACGGTGAACAGAGTAGCTAACATCGTGATGCTGATCAACCCGTCCCGATCTTATAGTTTTTTTCTCACGCCCTGTTCTTCTCGGCTCTGTGGCACCGTTCGCCAAAGAAGCTCGAGTTCCCATGATCGCAAGTTCATTGTTCTATATTTGTAACTCGTGAAAGACTTGTAGAAGCCGACTCGGAACTTGGACAATGATTCGGGCAAGCCCTCGCTCTTTGTGCGGAACCGAATGTGGAAGTTTTCCATTGACGATATCCGAGTAATGAAGAAGCCAAAGACAAGTGCATTGTCGATGACAACAAACCACTTCGGTCCTCGACAATGACCATCGGCGCAAAACAAAGACCACCACCGAATGCCTTCGTGACGGCCTGCCCCCCCTTCCCAAGGCTCTTTCAGACGCTGAAAGTTCTCACCACGGCAACAACACAGCACACCCAAGCCCCCAGATCCGTAGTCAACCCACGAATGGCATTAACCCTCAACCACCTCCTCAACTCCCCCACCGATTTCTCTTTGCCCTCATCCTCAACAATAGCCTGAATCCTCGGCGCCACAGCCGGGACGAAGAGCAGATGTCCCGCGGCAAGCGCCGCCCCGGCCGCGTACCAGTAGTACGAACCCCGTTGCTTGAGTAGTAAGCGGTTTTGTGCGCAGAGGTTAAGTGTTGATGTCGCCATGGTGACCGAGAGAAAAGCCAGAACGCTCGGTAAGCCGGCGCGGAAGAAGGCGGCAAACCATTTGGGCAGGTATTGGTTGCTGTCGCGCTCGAGTTCGGGAAGGGTGAAGATGCGCAGCATCCAGTGCTGATCCCAGGCTAGAGTTAGGGATGCGGTGCTGCTGATGACGGGGGCGAGGCGGAGGAGAGTGAGGGGGTCGAAGAAGACGCGAGATGCCATTTTAATATGGGTTATTGGCGGTGGGCTTGGGTGAATGTTGTGGTGAGCTTCGCTCTTGATGAGATGTGAGTTCAGAAAGACGGGGAAGTTGTGAAAGTCCTCTTGGCCGGGGTAAGCCGGGATGATATTTCTACCCCAGGTAATGGCTGACCAACACGGTCCGGTGTAAGTCCATGTTCTCGGGAGAATGTCGAATGATTTAAGTGGGTCCAGGGTAAGACGAGGTCATCGTATCGCTTCGGCGCGCTCCTTTGCGCATCTGGCCTACTGGTATCTTCCGTTCTCTTTCTCATCCCACTGCCACTGAGATGCGATCTTCGCAACGTCCCGGCACGGGCCACAGAAGATGTCCGGATCATTTGCAATGCGCTTGAGCACATCCTCAAAAACCTCAAGCTTCTCCTCGCTAGTTTGCAAGAACGGATGAAATAGAATCGACATAAAGCCCTCATCTTCCAACGCAAGATCAATCTTATGCATCAAGCTTTCCTTGAACTGGGCTGGCGTCATGACCGCGGTCTGCTCTCGATAGGCCGATCGTTTATCAACGAACTTCTCCATATAGTAGAAGGCGTCTACCTCGGGCCACTCCAAGGGGAGTACGGTAATACCATTCAGGTGATTGAGCCACCTAAATTCATGGTCTACTGGTGAGATATACTTCAAACCGCTATCCTTCATCAGATCCCACGAAGTACGCTTTCCCAGCTCTCCCCCAGGCGGTCGGAACCCGACGTACTTGATCCCCAGCGCCTCGGCCATCTCAAAGCTCTTGTTGAGTTTATCGCGCACCTCTTCAAGAGAAAGAGAAGCCCACGGCTCATGTTGGTAGCCGTGCCATGCGACCTCGTGACCACGAGCCATGATGTCCTTGACGACGCTGGGATAGACGGCGAGGCTCCAAGACTCGATAAAGTAGGTGATTTTGATGTTGTACTTATCGAGCAGGTCGAGCATCCGCGGGAGCTGGTCGGTAATGGATGGATGGGTGCCAATGGGTTTATCCCAGGTTGCTTTGTAGACGTCTTGCGCTTCGCCGAGGTTGTCCATAGTGAGGCAGATGGCTGCTTTGCGGGGACCGCGCCATTGCCCGGACCAATCCATGGGGGATGGAGGTCTTGGGTCTGCAGTAGTGGTCATAATCCTGTGGTTTTTGCAAAGAATCCTCCTCAAGTTGTTGGAAGACCAATTGAGGTCAGAATAAATGCAAGTAAAACGAAAAGGTCGCTTCGTCGTGTGTTGTCCTGGGAAGAACACAAGGGGGCCCGGCTGCCCTGCCCCGCTCTCGGCAAGTTGCGCCGGTGGCCCGCAGCAGCACTTCGTACAAATCTCACCATACTACCATTCAGCCGTCCACCCCGCAGTTACAGTACATCAGACTTATCATTAATTGGCACATTTGCACTCGAGATTGTTAGGAAAGCATTGTTGTTACTCCAGGTGACCGTTATATTATCACTACCTCTACCTATCCGCAACTCCTGATATGGAAGCTAACCCTCCAAAAGGGTGGTTCCTGTACTTACCCATAGTAGAATTGACACTCAAAATCGAGAAACTAGAAATCGCAGATCGAAAACGAATATAACACAAACATACACATCATGGAAAAGACGTCATAAGAGAGGAGGTCCACCTACCAGTAGGGTCCGTAAACCTCCTCCTCTTCCTCCTTCGCCAACTCCTTTGCCGCTCGCCATTTCTCCTTACCCTCCTTGATCAAATGATCAAAGTATCCCTTCTCCATGGCCTTGTCGAATGACTCACTAGCATCCTTAATGACAACCTCAACAAGTCGTTTGGGCCTCCACGCGTACCTCTTCGCCGCCGACGGCATCACCACTCTCGGATCAAACTCCTTCTCGAGATGCGGTACCAGACCGGGATATTTGTCGATAACCTGACGGATCTGAGGATCCAACAACGACCTGACCGAGAACATCACGATTTTCGCCCAAACAATCGCGTCCTCGCCGTCCAGCGACTTGACGTATCCCGACAAACCGTGCGGGTTTTTACCCACTAGTTCTTGCCACTTGAGCGCCTTGCATTTGCCCGTCGCGCACCGCATGCTAGCCAATAATTCCGCTGTCCATTCAGCAAATTCTTCAAACTTGCGGTTGTGAAACAAGTCCAGGACGGTGTAAGTCCCGCTGCAGAGGAAGAGGAGCTTGCTCACCCAACTGCCTAACTCTTTTTTCCCCATGTCCTCCAGCTCATCGGTTGAGTATCCCGGGCCCTTTTTGACGACGAGGTAATTCACCAAGAACGCCCCCCATCCGCGGGTTAGTTGCTTATGCCATTCTTCGGGCCTACCGAGTGCCGTCAGGTAATCAGCTGCCTCAGGTTTGGGCACCCTGCTTTCGGATTTATCCAGGCCGTAGTTGCTGGAGGAGGTTAGTCCTTCGTCTTGGAGCACTTTGAAGAGGGGGATGAGGCCCAGCTTGTTGCACAGAGAAGGATCGGAGGCCCCGACGACGATTTTGTGAAGGATTTCAGAACGACAGTCGTGGCAGATGTAAGTGGAGCGCGGACAGGTGTCGCGGAAGTGGCGGAGGATGAGGGAGAAGGAGGGGACGTTGTAGATGGAGTGGAGGAGGTTGAAACTGGCTTCGGTGTCTATGGTGGGCATGGTGGGCGATGGTTGGGTCGGTAGGACGTTACCTTGATGTGATTTGGGTTGAGTTATCGTTTGCTAGTGATAATTTGATAATGGGTTGCTAGCTGAATAGAAGTCTAGTTGAGGGGTTCCGGACCGGGGTATTTGTATGCATCTTGTCTCCAGAAACTTCAAATCTCATGTATAAACAATCACGTTGTTCATGTCTTCTTGTTTGGCTTTTACGTCCCTTGTTCTCTTGGTAAAGTGCCGAGGAGATGAACAAGGAAGGCAAAGAGACACTGCGGAAGGCTTCGGTTTGTTGCTTCTTTATTCCTATACGGCATTGATAGGTTGTGCTCGTTCTTTAATGCCTACTCGATGGCCTAACATGTTCAACTTCGCAGGGGCTGTTCATGAAAGGATAGCCGGGATGGAAGGACCTCACAAAGCCCAAGGGTGGGAACTGATAATTGGTCTCCTGTTGTTGTCAACATCAGAACCACAGAGTTGACGGACATAATTATCTGATCTGGAGGTTTATTCACCGGCTCTTGTTCCTAAAAGACGTGGCATGTCATTCTCTCTCCTGTTCCATTCGTCTCTTTACTTGTATTCCACTTCAAGGGGACTCGGTAGACACTCGGCGATATGTTCGCAATCCCGACAGCTTGTGACAAGGTCTCTTCAAATATCACCAGAATAGCAACTCAGCAAAGAGAACAGATGTTAAAAGGAGTATTATTGGTCATTTACGACCTAATCGTCGATGCAAAATTTCGAAGGGTTGACTGACACCACTCTCAACCATCATGACATTTGCGCGACTCCACTCATAAGACCTCGGTTCCGGCCTAATTACCAACCAATTGAAACCAGCGCCAGTGGTTTAGTGGTAAAATCCATCGTTGCCATCGATGGGCCCCGCGTTCGATTCGCGGCTGGCGCATTTCTTTTTCCATTTTTTTCACTCGTTCTTCTGCCGCCCTTCGTTCGACCTCCTTCTTTTTCTGCTGTCGGAGATAACTTCCAATGTCTTTCCAGGTGCTCTTTTGGATTCTTGAACTTCGTACTTGCTGAAATTTGAATGAGCTTGGAACGGATGTAATCTCGTAACGCATTAGAACTAACCAGTCAGACAGTCATCCATATCGAGCACGGCCATTCCGAGTTTTTCCAGCGTATTCAGGGTCCTCGTTCACATTTTGCATTCCAAATATCTTATTTGTCGTTGACGAGGCCGTTATCTTACTCGGCCCGCCCACTCATCCACTAGCGAGGCTCGCAGGTTGCTCGACCGACGGAGGTGACAGACATACATTGAGCTGCCGATGCTGTGCCTATTTGGTGCAGGAACGGCAGGCGCGACAATGTCTCAAGAGTTCAGCTCAGTCCATCCGGCCGCCGCGCCGGGGATTAACCCTGCATTTAGTCCACAAATACTCAATCCCAAATGCCGTTGCGAAATTATCCAAATGCTTTTGTTTGAGTGAGTCGTGTAACCAAGAGCGCGGATTGCAGCCAATCTTGTGATACTGAGACAAGCACGACAAGCCAAACGGGCGTAGTTTTTTTCAGGGACATCGCTTAACGCCTTGTCAGGCACGAATGGCTTGTCACTGGCTTGGCCAAGCTGCTGGGTTACCTGGGTATGGAAGTGTGTGAAGAGAGGACGGACGGGGAGAAAGTCAGGCAACCCATGGAAAGTAAAGAAAGCTCCGGTCACCTTTTGATCCTATCATCATCATGTTGGAATGCTCGTGGCCTGGGGGAGATCGTTGTCTGGCTGCTTGTTACCGTAGTGTACACCCTGGGCTGGGCGGGCCTGGCGGGTTTGCAGGAACAGGGGGCGAGAATAACAAGCAGATATCGGACGCCTATTCGGGTAACAAACCCATTGGAAGGATTTGGAGTTATATCTGTGCTGTGCTGTGGTCTGTATGCGCTTTTCATGTTATTCTCCTTCTTCGTCCCTTCTTAATCCAATGGTCAAGGAAGGCGAAGAATCGTGTTTATGGTTGATAAAGTCATTCTGAGAACAGGTAGCTTGAGGACAGGTCATAACAACAGTGACCGGCCGGATCCAAGGACTTGTTGGAGAAGCTGTGTCACACACACATCAACTGTCAACAGGGGGGTTTCATGTTCGTTCTTGTGTCGCCTTTGAAGATTTGTTGCCGATCCCGCAGCTGTCATAAGCAGCAGATGCTGTCGTGGTCGCCTGTGGTAATTTGCTGTTGTGCATAACGGGGTTTGCCTAGTCCAAACGTCATGCTTGTGTGATCATATTGCACCCGGTAAGGTTACCCGAGACGTGCTCCAGGCTGCTGGATCCGAACGGTCACCACGTTTGTGAGGAGATTATAGGGATGTGATTTGAAGGAGGGTTAAACCGTGACAAAAAGAAAGGAAAAACGCTGATACAGGGGACGAGGTGGGAGGAAGCAACACACAAAGATACTGAAGGCGGCTGAAATAAGGAAAATAGCAAAAGCACCGTAGACTTTGTTGCCGGCTTAGCCAGGAACGGGGCCCCCCAAGTGACGCACAGAGCTAGGCTGTTTCGAACAGGCATGGACGATGCAACGTACTGCAGGAACAATCGTCGTGTGATGAAACTTCTCCGCAGATGGTGAGCAAAAATGATGCCATCTTCATCTTTAGCCAAATATTAGTTTGTGAGAAAGAGCCTCCAACGACGGAGAAGCATACCACGCGCGGGAGAGTTGCCTGTTTGACTGACTGTAGGACAATTTGGACAGATTGCGGCTCCTTTCCCCAGACACAGAGGTGCCGGGTATGTGTGTATCAGAAACTGCATAGTAGATCAAGCAAAAGGTGTTAGACATATACTTCGGATAATCGGAATGAGACTTGGGGTCTCCCCTTGGGTCGTGATGGAGAATGATGTCGATCTGGCGGACATCAAAACAAGGAAATGCCACTGATGGTCTTATTACCTGAGATTGGCTCGATCTGTCCACCGTCCCCTTTCGGAACGAAGTTTAAAATCAGCGAATTGAACAGGATGGAGGATTCCTTGTTGATAATGGAGGAGCAACGAGGGGGCAGGATGGCGTGTCTTTGACCGGGCAAGAAGAGCCCTACCCTCTGGTAGGACCGTAAGAGATAGTTCCTGAGAGTGGACACTGTACCGGGCACACATCGACATCGGCGGGCACCCTCCCCAGGGCAGGTTGGAGTTGTGAACGGCCTGTGGGTGTTCGGCCGTCCCAATCAACCTCGTGTTCCTGGCCTTGTCGCAATGGAGGGTGCTTCTGGCCAGGGGCAATGAACGAGCGAGTTCCCCTGTCTCCCTTATCACCAGCACACCCCCCTGACCCCTAGCACACCCCTAGCACACCCCCCCACTGCGACGTCCATCTCTCACATGGCCTGAAAGTTGCCCCTCCCTGCAATGGGGGGACCCGAAACACCAAGGCGATTCTCTTTCTTGACAAGTTGAGAATGGGGTTGCTTTGTCGAATGCGACAGCCTCCTTTCTTTGTGTTGGATTGTGTGGGTGGGTGCAGTTGGCCTCCAATTCGCTCGTCAAGTTGGATCACCAACGGCGCCGTCCATCCAATGCCCCGTTGCGGATGTTAACATGGCTTCTTTATACCTCCTCAGCAGCGACCATTTCGAGTCGGCGTCCAGTGGCGATGGAACTGTGCACGGGGGTGCCTTTGAGCCAAGTGTTTCTGGTTCCTGACTTTGAAGCCGGTAAAGGCGAATCTGCAACAGACATCCCCGTCACCTGCCCTGCTTCCCGTCTCCTCATTGTTCAGGGACATGGAGGTAGGAGCCCGTCGCCAATTGCAATATCAGAATATGTGGTGAACCCCCCTTGTAGTGTAGACTGGAGGAGAGGAGGTGTTGGGCGATAGACGAACGACCCTGTCACTCCGAACCCTTTTGAACCCTTCTCACTTTTGGATCCTTTCCTTTTCCAGTCTCACTGCTCCACCATTGACTGCAATCCATGCCTTTTGGTCCCGTCTTTATCGCACTTGGTCATTCGAGCTGTTGAGACTTTGAGACGGACCGCACATTCTCTTTCGGTATTGGATTTTTCTAGCGTGCTTGTTTCGGCACTCAGCTCGAGACACAAGACATCATATCCGACGCTCTCTCTTTCAATTTGTTTCGTACGGTCCCGACACACCTCAAGGCCAACCTCAACCATCTGTCCCAATTGTCGCTCCTTTTAGAAGTCAGGTATCTTGAGAACTTAGGTACCTGAGGTTCCTCTGCCCGGCCTCATCTCCACTGTGTGGTGACGCGGTAATTTATCTCCACAGCTACACTACGGACGCAGGCGCCCCCGAGCAGAAGCCAAACCCAAAGCATCGCCAAGTCCCTGGCTAGACTCCACAAGACTATACCGTATCTTGTTGTATTGAGCACTGCACCCACCACGGCAACACTGCAAGCCAACCACTGCAGCTGCGATTTTTCGCTCCAAGTTCCCACCCACGCGTTTCTTCCCCCTCTTTTCCCTCTCCACAGTTTCACCTTCAACTCAACCTCTCTTGGTCTCTCCAGACCGATCGAGGCGGTCTCTTGCTACCTCCAGCGAAAGTCGAGTCGAGGGCGGCTTGACCAAAATCGCATCGCATTCACATTTGTTACGAAATCTGCCAAATTTCCTGCTGCATTCTTGTGCATTCGTGCTGCATCCTCCAGCGCGCAGTGCACGTCAAAGCAGGTCTCGCCCCCCCAACCGGAAGTTTTGCGCTGGGTCCCTCCCGCAATTCCAAGAGGAACCCGTCCAACGGTCCTTTGAACCCATCCCATCGCACCAAACCCGTCGGCCTACCAACGACCCAGGCCCCTAGCATCTCAGTTGTCTAGCACCTATAGACACCAACAACACCCACCGTTTCGAACCGATCCGTCTCTTTATCCAAATCACAGCAGCAACAACCACCACCTCGACGCCCACTTCCATCATTCTGCTCGAGTCGCATCGTTGCAATCACGACCGCGTCCAGCTACAAGTCGACCGCCTCTCGCCACTCCCTCCGAGCTTTCCCCCGCCTCCCCAGCGACTGTGAGGCCCAATTGCTCTCGAACTTTGTCGACATCGATCCGTCACGGCATTCGCCTGCCCCCGTCCGCTGCGTCGGCTACATCGACATTACTCCCGAGAGGATAATATTGTGGCGCTCGCTGGACGACCATCGCTTTCGCTCCCTGCCGAAACCGTCTTTCGTGCGACCTTTGTGGACGTCGACCGTCGCTCCTTTCGCAATCTCTTGGCACCCTAATCTCCGTCAGCGTGTCCCAGCGGGACCACGCTTGAACGTCGAACTGATCGCAGTCGCGCGACCGATCAATCCTAAATACATAATAAAACAACACTCATTTGTCGTGGTTGCCACTACCCGGCAATCGTTTCCATCCGGGCCACGCGTCTGACCCTCTCGACACCTCATCGTCGCCCGCCAGATTTGCCAGAATGTCTGTGATGTTGCAGACACCTTCTCGAGCTTCCACCGGATCCACCTCTTCCTTCCAACCTCTCTCCCGACAAAACACCATGTCTTCCTACGAGGGCTCGCGGTCCGCCCGCCAGTCCAAGCGGTACTCTATGTCGGCGTTGTACATGTCCATGTCCGCCAATGACTCTGATCTCATAATCGAAGATGAGCTTGCTAGAGGTTGGCAGTCCATGTGCACCAACTCGGTCGATGATGCATACTAACTCTGGCCATAGCCCAAAAGGTCTTGCGGGATCTCAAGACCAAGATCTCTTCGCAATCGAAAAAGAATTTCGTCCTTGAGAAAGATGTCCGCTATTTGGACTCGCGTATTGCCCTGCTGATCCAAAATCGCATGGCTTTAGAAGAGGTATGCCGCCTGAGCAATTGCTTTCCGTACACGGCATACTGACCCGCGTTGCAGCAAAACGAAGTCGCCAGTCACCTTGAAGACGCAACCGATATACAAGAGGGCGCCTTCCCCAACGACGACAAAACACAGAAATACGGAAACCTGCTCTTCCTGCTACAATCGGAGCCCAGGCACATTGCGCATCTTTGCAGACTTGTCACCATGGCCGAGATTGATTCACTGCTTCAGACGGTTATGTTCACCATCTACGGAAATCAATACGAGAGCCGTGAAGAGCATCTGCTCTTGACCATGTTTCAGGTTAGCTTCTTATCCTCCTTGTGTCACTGCCTAGGAAATTCGCTAACCATGTCGTAGTCCGTCCTGACCTACCAATTCGATAATACGCCCGAATACTCTTCGCTTCTTCGTGCCAACACCCCGGTCTCGAGAATGATGACGACATACACGAGAAGAGGCCCAGGCCAGAGCTTTTTGAAATCGGTTTTGGCTGATAGGATCAACAGCCTGATTGAGCTCAAGGATCTGGACCTCGAAATCAACCCGCTCAAGGTCTACGAGCGCATGATTGAAGAGGCCGAAGCGAAAGACCCTGAGAGCCCCGAGGCGAAGCTCCCCAAGGGAATCACGCAGGAAGAGGCTGCTGAGAATCCCAAGGTTCAGGAGATCATCAACCCGCGGCTGACGATGCTGACAGAGATTGCCAATGGCTTTCTGGAAACCATCATTGATGGCCTCGAAGAAACCCCCTACGGAATCCGGTGGATTTGCAAGCAGATTCGGAGCTTGACAAAGAGGAAATATCCCGATGCCAATGATCAGATCATTTGCACGCTCATTGGCAGTTTCTTCTTCCTGCGCTTCATCAACCCGGCAATTGTCACGCCCAAGTCGTATATGCTCATTGACGGCACCCCTGCGGACAAACCGAGAAAGACACTTACCTACGTCGCAAAAATGCTCCAGAACCTGGCCAACAAGCCTTCATACGCCAAGGAACCGTACATGGCGAAGCTACAACCTTTCATCCATGCAAACAAGGACAAGGTCAACCGATTTATGCTCGAACTGTGCGAGGTGCAAGATTTCTACGAGACACTTGAGATGGACAACTACGTCGCCCTTTCCAAGAAGGATCTGCAGCTGGACATTACGCTCAACGAAATCTACGCTATGCACGGATTGCTCGAAAAGCATGCTGGTGAGCTGTACAAGGATGAGAACTCGCATCTGGCCATCATCATGTCAGAGTTGGGTACTGCTCCACCTCAGCTGCCGCGAAAGGAAAACAGGGTCATCAATTTGCCGCTCTTCAGTAGGTGGGAAACGGCTATTGATGACCTGACCGCCGCCCTGGACATCACCCAAGAAGAGGTCTTCTTTATGGAAGCGAAGTCGATCTTTGTGCAGATTCTACGAACAATCCCCGCGAATTCGTCGGTAGGCAGGAGGCCACTAAGGCTTGAACGCATCGCAGACGCGGCTGCCACGTCCAAGAACGATGCGGTTATGGTCCGTAAAGGTATCCGGGCGATGGAGCTGCTAAGTCAGCTGCAGGAACTCAAGGTTGTCGACAAGAGCGACCAATTCTCCTTGCTACGAGATGAGGTTGAGCAAGAACTCCAACATCTCGGCTCACTCAAGGAAGTTGTTATGGCGGAGACTATCAAACTCGAGGAGGTTTACAAGACAATCCGTGACCACAACGCTTACTTGGTCAGCCAGTTGGACACTTACAAGAGCTATCTTCACAATGTACGAAGCCAGAGCGAGGGCAAGACCAGAAAGCAACAGAAGCAACAGGTGCTAGGCCCTTACAAGTTTACCCACCAACAGCTCGAAAAGGAGGGCGTCATTCAAAAGAGCAATGTCCCGGACAATAGGAGGGCCAACATATATTTCAACTTCACCAGTCCTCTTCCGGGAACTTTTGTCATCTCGCTGCACTACAAGGGTGAGTCGTCTTCACAGCTGCCATCAATGATGAACATCACTGACAGTTCTGTAGGTCGTAACCGAGGACTGCTCGAATTGGATCTCAAGCTCGACGATCTCCTTGAAATGCAGAAGGACAACCAGGACGACTTGGACCTCGAATACGTGCAGTTCAACGTCCCCAAGGTCCTCGCGCTACTCAACAAGCGCTTCGCCCGGAAGAAGGGATGGTAGACACATCACTCAGTCTGGCTTTACTTTCCGTTGCGAGGTGAGGGATATCACCTCATGGGGATATCATCCCTCACCTGGAGTTGGTGGAGTTTTTGCTTGGCGGTCTCTTCATCTGACTCTTGATACCACTTTCGTTTTGCGGTTCCCAGTACTCTCCGTCATTCCCAACACCCATTTACCTACAAAACTGACCAGGCCGGATGAAAAGGGAGCAAGGGGGTGCCGGGCAGTCAAGAGCTCTCCGTCCAATGGTTGGAGCACTTTTCCGCCTTGACCTCACCCGGCTTTCATCCCATCGGTCATCCTAACATCTCTGAATCATGGTCGTTTTCTAGTTGCGTTTATATATGCACATAGTTAGCGAGCTGTCGTCCCATCTCCTTTTATTTTGCGGTCGTTTTGGTTATGCTCCTGTCGTTTTACGAATGGTTTCTTTTACCTCGTTTTTGCCGTCAATCACGCCGCTCTCGCTCTCTATGTAGGATGTTTTCCGCATGTACCTAATCATCTCGTATGTCTGTCTGGCTTTTGCTGTTCCTGGTTTTTCTCGGTATGGATTTTCCCTCTCTCACCACGCAACTGGAGGGGGACTCGGCGGACGGACGAATTGGACGGACGGACGAACGAACGAACGAACAACGACACCCACGAAGAGTGATTTCGGTCCCGCTCGGCTGGCCTGGCTTGGGATGGATTGAACATCATCTTTACGCATACTACATACTACTTACTACGTACTACTTAATAATCTGGAGCGAGTCGAAGGAAGGAAGGCAGGACGGGAAGCTGTGGGCGGCACGCATGCACAGTTTCGGTTTCGAAACCTGGTGTATGATGGCAGAGAAGTCGGGCAAATGCGTTGAAAAAGGGAGAAAGGAGGCAAGGTGGTGAAGAGTTGAGAAAGCTCTGGGACAAAGTAGAGGAAGAAGAGCGGAGGAAGCAAAATACTGGCGGAGCCGGTGATCAGAAACGAAAATTCGAATGAGTCTCCTTTTATATCAGAAAGAAAAGCCGACGGCGAGGCTGCAATGATACCCACGTACGATTGGTTGCCTCACCTTTACCAAAGAGGGTGGTTCTAATAAGTTCGGCGGGTCCGCAGCGCAAGATGCGCTGGGTTGGAAAGGGGACAAGTCAAGGGACTTAAGAGGTGGTTTCGGGTGTGTTATAATCTAGGGAAAAGTAAATTGCTTGGCTTCCAAGTCAATTTGCAATACGTTTCTCTCGGTTCCAGGTTCTGTCATGGTTTTCTAATATTCTATACTCTCGCTGTATGAATCATGTTGAACTTTTCTCCCGGTTTTGTTGGGTTGCGTTATGGAACGGGCTGTAGTCGAAGTGGAAATGTAGGAGAAGGATGCTATGATGTTATCAGAAAAGAGGAAGATGGGAAAGAACAGGAAAGGAAAGGTTCAAAAGAAGAAGGAAGAAAGGAACATGTACTATCACGGAAGATAGGTCTTACACTGTACTTGATACCGGTTGATTGATCGATGGTAACAAACCGTGGTGATTCCCTTATTGTTGCTGAAATCATTCAAGGACTCAGTCGATGTCTCGGCTGTCATGTCCTGTACTTTCTGTCTCTCTGGTCAAGTTGACGAGATGAGAACATGCAGTGGGATGGTAGTGGAATTTCAAGATACGCTTATCGCAGGTATGGGTTATCTGCATAGTACGCAACGCTTGTCGTCTCGTCTCATGACATGTGAAACACTGGAAAGACTGAATGCTTGAATTGGCCTAAGGGTGTGTTCGGCAAACCTGGAAATGGCCTTCTGAAAGGTTCAGAAACCAGATTTCAGAGGCCTGTTCGAATGCCCTAGAACTGATTTTGCCTGGAAATCCCAGTAAATCTAGTTCCTGGAAATTCCTGTCTCTACAACGGCCACTTAACTAATTAAATAGCCGTATTCTTCATGAAATTTCTAGGAAGTATTTCAGTACCTCAAAGCTATTGAAATTTCTTCCTAAAAATGATTTTTATCGCTTTTAAAACTACGTAATCACCTCTTTCATAACCGCATCCTATATTAATACTAGCAATACCCTTACGATACCCTCGATTTAAACTATTATAACCCTCGTACTACGCTGTAAACGTCGTGAATTACGTAGAAGAATTGTCACAGGCATTACTGCCCTATCCCTATATATAGGTATGTGCTGCATTAGTGCAGCTAGCTGGGTGCAGCTGTCTGGCTGTAGTATATCCAGCAGTCTGGGCATAGATTACTATTATATAATATGGCGGCTTTGGGTAGGTCTAGGCCCACTACCCTATACCCTATATAGTTCTCGTACGCGTATAGGATTCTCTTCTTATTCTTCGTATAATAATTAAAGTCTTACTTTAGTACTTACTCGCGCCCTATAATATTTTATTATACTTAATCTTCGCGTTAAAATATAACGAATAATTTCGGTCGAACTAAATTTAGTAAAGGTTAACGTAATAATTTAATTCTCGCGAATTTTACTTTTCAACGAATTATATAATCGTTAATATCGAATTAAGGATTCTAGTAATATTAATATCGATACTAAATAAATATTTAGAATTTTATAAGCGCAATCGTCGTAGAAGGCGATACGGTAAAGTATCCTCTATTTCTTATTTAATTATTTCGTTCGTATAAATAAAATGTTTAGCGATTAGAACCCCCCCGGCGGCGAGATTTAAATCGACTTCGTTAAGGTTTTCCTATAATTATTAAAAGGCTTTAATTACTTATAGATAATTTACGGTAGCGATACCCGTACGGGTTTTATAGTCTCCTTTATATTTACGGCTTCGGCTAAGGCTTATAAAGAAGTAATAAAATTATTTTATTATTTTAATAAAAAGATTAACGAATTTAATGAAACTATTTCCGAATAGAATAATAAAGCGATCGCCTTCTAGAAGAACGCTATAAAATATATTAATAAAGTTGAAGTAGCGGTAATTAAATAGATTAAGCGTATTAAGGCCCTCGAGGCTACTAAAAAACAATTTATAAAATAAATTAACGCTCTATAGAATTAATATAACTAAATTATTAAAGATAACGCCTCTCTATAAATTAAAGTAGTTACTCTCGAGTATAATAAAACTTCCTTTAATAATTAGGTAGAGGTATTAGAATTAAATAAAGAGGCTGACTATTAAACCCTTTTCAACTTATTAACTACAACTAATTAAATTTCGTTGAATTATTATACTAAATTTAATAAAGTATTAACCGACGTTAATAATATTAGGATTACAATAAAAATTATTAGCGAAGAGTTTAATAAAACGTAGGAGGAGATTAAGAACCTTTAAATTAACTTTCGTTTCGCTAAAGAGAATAAAATTATCGCCTAAAATAATTTAGTTAATATAATTAGGCTTATTACCTAAGAGAAAGGTAAATTCAAAATTACAGTTAAAAATAGTATAAAAGAGATCCCTAAAAATTAGAATATTAATAATTCTAATACCTAGGGTACCGGATATTTTAATAAGGGTAACCCTAAAGGATTAAATAAAGGAACCGGCTTCGGCTCTAATAATATAAGCGGCGGTCTTAGTAATAACGGCCCTAAAGGATTAAGTATAAGTAATTTCAATATAGGCGGCGGTCCTAACAATAATAAAAATTTCTTTAATAACAATAATAGAAATTTCCCTAGCGGACTTAATAATCCTAATAGTAATAGTAATAGAAGTTTCCCTAGCGGACCTAATAGTCCCGGTAATAGTAGCGGCGGCGGCCTTAGCGGTCCCAGAAATCCTAATAGTCCTAGCGGCGGTAAAAATCCCCCTCTTCCCCCTTCTCCTCCCCCCCCGGCTACGGCTCCTTAACCTAATTACTTCTATAAAACTTTCTATAAGGACCTTAAATATTTTAACAATAAAGAGACAAATACTATTAAATATTATAATACTTATAATGTTTAAAATTCTACTATTCGTAATTATTAATTAATAAATAAATATAAATTCCCTAACGAATTATCTAAATTCTTTTACACTATAGCCTACTTTAATAGTAAAGCCAAAATTAATATTAACGAATATTATTAAAAAATCCTCAATAACCCTTATTATTCAATCTATTAGAAATAGAAGATTAGTAACGAATTCTTCGCTTACTTAAATAAATATTATAAGTAAAGTAATTTCATAACCGTCGTTAAGAAAGAATTATTAAATTTTAAGTAAGTTAGTAAATACGTTAATTATAAGGACTTTAAAATTTGCTTCGTCTCTTTAGCGGATAAATACAACTATAATATAATTATTAGAATTCGCCTTTTATATTAGAAAGTATCCAAATCCTTAATAAATTTAATCGCTTATAATCCCGTTTAACTAAAGCGTAATAATTAGAAGGGCTAGTCAACCTTATTCTGTAATATAGCTAAAGCCTATATTAAATCAACCTTTTGTAATAATACTATTTAGGCTATTATAAATAATAATAGTAATAGTAATAGTAATAATAATAATAAATAGAAGGACCCGAACGCTATAGAAATTAATTATATTAAATTTAAAGAAATTTATAAGGATATTTCGTAAAAATATTATAATAAAGGCAATTATATAAATTATAATTAGAATAATTATATAACCCGCTAATATATTAATAATATTTATTATAATAGTAAAGGTAAATAGACTAATAATAAGGGTAAGAATTTAGGTATTACTATAAGTAAGAAGGCTACTCCGGTCGCTAATTATACTATAGCCGAAATGGCCATTCCGGCCGCGGTTTTAATTACCCCGGCTACCCCAATTCTAACTACTCCGGCCTAATAGGGAAATAACGAGCCCTAAATTTAAATCGCAGTTAGGGGTATTTAAGTAGGATATAAAGAAGGACGGAAATAAAGGGATTAATTATTAATAAATTAAATATTCGATAAATTCTTACTTATTAAAGTAATAAACGATTAAATTTAAGTAATTTAGAATTTTATAAATAAAATACAACCCTCCTATTAATGTACTTTTAATATCCTTAGCGTAGTAATAAAATAAAATACGTATTACTAATCAATTCCAATTATTCTAATAAAATTTTTATTGATTATTCCTTCGCTAAACGAATTTACTTAGAATTTAAACGATTAAAAAAAGTATAATTACTATATTTAATAAACGGCGGATTTAAAGAATAAGTAAAATAATACATAAAGATAATAATACGTATCGGGGAATATAAGGAAGTTATTAAATTCTTTGTAGCCGATTTAGTAATTAAATATCTAATAATTTTAAGATAGCCCTAACTATAATTCTACAACCTAAATATCAATTAGGTATCTAATAAAATTACTTAGAATATAGTATATATAGGTACTTATATTAATTAATTATTAGCGGCCGTAGCCGTAAAAGTAGAAATAGAAGAACTAGAATCGGACTTAAATATAGAATTAAAATTAGAACTAAATTTAAATACGGAATTAGAACTAAATACGGATTTAAATTCGGATACAAATATAAGAATGGTCCTTAATAAAGGATAGGAAGCTAAGAGAATATAGAAGGCTATAAAGAAGAGATAGATTATTAATAATAAGAAATTAACTAAAAAAGAACTATAGGTATCGAATACTATAAAGGTACCTAAAAATAAATAAGTAATAATAATAGAATTATATTTATAGCTAGCCACGGCGGACGATTTCGAAGAGCTATTCGGTCCCAATAGGAAGCCTAGTAAAGTAAAAGTAATAATAAAAATTAAAGGAAATCGTAAAATATAATTAATAGTAAAACTAGAGCGAGTTAAATATACTTACTTCTACGAATTCGATTCATTAATAGAAATAGGCCCCCTCAATTTAAAAGACTTTAAACTTATTAACGCTTACACTTTTATATTCACGTTTAAAATAAGAAGCGTCCGTATTAATTTAACTAACTAAATAGAATTTTAAGAAGCTTAGAAAAATAAATTACGAATTTTTATACTAGCCCTATTAAAGGATGCTTAGCGGGAAATTATATAAGGGAAAGGCGAGCCGTATAAATAATATTTTAAAAATAAGGAGGTCTACAAATTTATTAATATTTATAAAGCGGAAGCAACGGGAGAATAAATTTTAACTACATCTTTCCGGCTAAGCAAATTAATTAAAGAATTCGTAAATTAGGTCTATAATTTTAACGACAGGACTCTAACTCCCGAATTAAAACTAGAATTAGAACCCCGTTAGCCGATATTACTAACCGAAATTAATAGGATCTACAATATTACGGAAAAGGACGTATAGAAATTTATAGAAAAGTCTATAAAATTTAAATATACGCCCGAAAAAGTAAAAACTAAATTCCTAAACGAATATAAGGACCTTTCGAGGGTAGCTAACCTAATAGACGCCAACGTAATACTAAACTATAAGTCCTATAACTATAAAATCGAATTAAAACTAAGAATAGAGAAGGTATTACCGTATTCGAGAATTAGGCCTATATTACTATAAGAATTTAAGGTTATTAAATAGTAATTTAACAATAATTTAATTAAAGGATTTATTCGACCTTTAATATCCAATGTAGCCTCCTTAATATTATTAGCGCGCAAATTAAGAAGCGGCGTAAGAATTTACATCGATTATAAAAGTATTAATAATATTTCGTTAAAAAATAAATACCCTTTACTATTAATTAAAAAAACCCTTAACGCTATTTATAAAGCAAAGTAATTTACTAAAGTAAATATTATTATAACCTTTAATAAATTACGTATAATAGAGGGCTATAAATAGTTAATAGCCTTTATTATAAGGTTTAGCCTCTACGAATCCTTAATATATCCCTTCGGGCTATCGGGCGCACTAACCTCATTTTAAAACTTTATTAATAATATATTATATAATATTCTTAATATTTATATAACGGCCTACTTCGACAACGTTCTAATCTTTTCGGAAATATATAAAGATTACATTAAGTACATTCGGGAAATATTCTAATACCTAATCAATACGGGCCTATAAATTAATATTAATAAATACGAATTCTATACGTAGAAGACCAAATATTTAAGCCTTATTATTATTCTTAACAATATCGAAATAGATCCTAAGAAGGTAGAGGCAATTATTAAATAGGAAGCGCCAACGAATAAACGCTAACTATAGCGATTCTTAGGCTTTACTAACTTTTATAGAAAGTTTATTATAGGTTTCTCGTATATAAGTAAACCTCTATACAAATTAATTAAGAAAACAATTAATTAGAAATAGAATAAAGAATATAATAAGGTATTCGAAGTATTAAAAACGGCGTTTACAATAGCCCTAATACTAAAGATTTATAATTAGGAGAAGCCTACAGTAATAGAAATTAATACTTTAAATTAATCTACAGGAGGCACTCTATCCTAAATATATAACGACGGCGAATTATACCCAGTCGCTTACTTTTTAGCGAAGTACTCTATAACTAAGTACAATTATAATATCTATAATAAAGAGCTATTAATTATAATTAAAGTATTAGAAGAATAGAGGTTTAAATTAGAAAGGGCCGCTTAACCATTCGAAATTATTACGGATTATAAGAATCTAAAAATATTTAGAACTATAAAGAAATTTACCCCCAAATATATAAAGTAGTTAGAATTCTTATTACAATTTAATTTTATAATTAAATACCGTCCCGGATCAATTAACGTTAAACTAGATACTCTAAATAGGAAGCTAAAATATATTCCTAAAAATATAGAAGACAATAAGCTAAAAACTAGGGAGAAATTACTTATTAACCCCAATTACTTCAATAAGGAGATATTTAGTAATTTAATAAATATAAATAGCGAATCCTTTATTATAAATATAATAAATAATAAGGGCGAATTATTAGTAATTTATATATTGGAGGGTAACGTCGAGGAGGATAACGACGAAGGGTTAGGTATCTATATAAATAACCTAATAGATTTATTGTACGTTAATTCCCTTATAATAGTAGATATTCGTAAAATTATTAAAACAGGTACCTATTAGCCTAGGTATATAAAGAAGATTATACATATCCCCTTTACCGAATATTATATAATTAACGATAGGGTAATATTTAAGGACAAGCTAATAATTCCTCTAAACAATAAAAAAGTATAATTAGATTTAATTTACTATATTTATTTATTAATATAAGGTAGCTACCCCGGTAAGGATAAGACCGTAGTTCTAATATATAAATATTAGTAGCCGGGTATAATTATAATGGTCAATACGTATTATAAGGTATATATACCGTATAGTAAAATAAAGGCTATAAGAATATTATAGGCCGGCTTCTTAAAGTAACTACCTATTCTATACGCCCTATAGAGAGATATTTCGATAAACTACATTACCCCGTTCTCTAAATTATAGAGAGCGGGCAAGAGTGTAGAATATTAATATATACTAATCGTAGTAAATTAATTAACTAAAATAAGGCACTTCATCCCAATAGAGGGCTTAATAACGGAGGAATTAATTAAAAAATTTATTAACCGTATTTATACCCTTTATAATTTATTAAATACAATTATCTCCAATAGAGGTATATAATTCGTATCCGCCTTCTAGAAGTACTTATTTTAATAATTAAATATTAAATTAAAGTTTACTACGCCGTACTATAAAGAAATAAATAATTAAACCGAAAGGATTAATATTAAAATAGAATAATATTTACGTACGTTTATTAATTAGATTTAAAACAATTAGGTAGATTAGTTACTACTAATTAAATTCTAAAGTAATAATTTAAAATCTATATCTACGGGTATTACCCCCTTCTTTACTAATTATAATTTTTACTTACAAATAAGTATAGAACTATCTATTCCAACGCCCTTAAATATTATAGAGGCGTAGAAAAAATAAATATTTAACGTTAATTAATTAATCAATCGGTTTAAAGAAGTTTAAGACTTCGTTAAAGTATTTATATTATAGGCTTAAGCCCGGTACGAAGTAGCGGCCAATATTTACCGTATAAATACCCCTAAATATAAGGTTAAGAATAAAATTATATTCAATATAGCCAATTATACAATAGGGTAGCTATATAATAAGCTAATATTATAATTTAAAGGGCCCTTCCGTATTATAAAGACTAGTTCGTATATAATAGAGTTAGCTTTACCTTAAAATATAAAAATCATATACATTATTAATATATCCTATATTAAGCCCTATATTAAAAGATTCCTTAGTTAGAAGGAATTAATAACGGACATTAAAGTAAATAAAAGTATAATCGTTATTAGAACGGATAATTTCGAAGAGGATAGACGCTAGGAATTCTAAGAATTGCTAAATTACTAAAAGAAAGAGGGTATTTAAAAATATCTAATAAAATAGACCTATTACCCTCCCGATTAATAGCCCACTTCGAACCTAAATGGCTATTAAGAATTAGTCTGGCAATTTCACAATAAATACCTAGAATTCGGCGCTCCGTACCCAAATTTCAAAAAGGGGTAGAAGAAATAGTAAAAGACAAAGACAATACTAGAAGATAAAGACGAAGCCCCATCTCCAATCCCTACTACGGCGGTTCTAGTAGTAGATAACCGGCAAATTCGACGAAGTATACGACTAAATAATAAGTAAAAAAGAGGTTAATAAAAAAGAAAAAAGGAATTTAGTTCGATTTAGCTACGCACCCTAATCGAAGCTTTATAATATACCCTTTTTTAAAGTAGCTGTCCCGGGCCCGAAAAATAGTATATTTTACTATAATTTTACATCTCCTGTTCCCCTAATAACGGATAGCCTACCAATTAAGATTAGAGAATTAGAATTAATATAATCTTTAAGAAAGATTAGAAAGCTAGAATTAATATAAAAACGTAGTTATAAATAGGAATCGAATAGAGGGTCTCTACACTATTTATACCAATAGCGGCTATATACGTTTACACAAACCGCTATACTACGAACGTTCCTATAATACTCCCGAGGGGGTTAATAATAGTAAGGGTAATAAAAAGAGGTTATATATTATAATTAGAATAATTTAGGACGGTTTACAAGGTATAAGAGGATTATTAAACGTAATAATAAACGTTTCGGTAGAAGGATTATATTTAATAATATTTTAGCTAGTATTTAGCTCCTAAATAGGAATTTAAGCGCTAAATAACCTCCCGTCTTAGTATACGAATTCGTAGCCCTTAATTAGGCGTACCCGTAGGAAGGATTGGAGGAGGCCTACTTTGGTAGTATTAATAATAATAACGATGTAAAATAGTATTTGGAGGATTTTTCGGCCGCGGGGGCCTTATTTTAAGAAGGGGGTAGTATTACAAACATTACTGCCCTATCCTTATATATAAGTATATGCTGCATTAGTACAGCCAATTGGGTGTAGCTATCTAGCTGCAACATATCCAATAGTCTAGGTATAGATTATTATTATATAATATAGCGGTTCTAAGTAGGTCTAGGCCCACTACCCTATGCCCTACATAGTTCTCGTACGCGCACAGGATTCTCTTCTTATTCTTTGTATAATAATTAAAGTCTTACCTTAGTGCTTGCTCGCGCCCCGTGATAAGAATATTATAATTAACTATTATTATTATTATTGTATTTTAAATATATTAGAATCTTTATATCCTTATAAATTTATGTGGATTATGTAGAGTATATACGATTAAAGAGTTTTTATATAGGTATTAAGGTCGATTTAAAGATTTGATTCGTATAGGTCCCTAGATTTTCTATACTTTGGTATACTAATTCGTAAGCTATACTTCGTTATTTGGTTTACGAATAGTATTTATATACGAGAAGGTATTAATATTTATATTCGTAATTAGTTAGGGTATAACCTTTAAATTCGCCGGCTTTTTAATAGGTTATAGCGTCGATACTATATATAGGTTAATAAAAATTAGGATAAGAAATAAGAAGATACTTTATTTATTTATATTAAATAGGGTATTTTACGAAGTTTTAAATACTTACTTTATCCTTGCTTACTATAAGATTCGTTTTTTTAAACCTATAACTTCTTATATTATTACGGCGGACCCGAAGTTTTATAATTACTTTAAAAGGGTATTGGGCGCTTTCGACGGCTTATACTTTCCTATTAAGATCGCTATAAATAATTAGAAGTTATAGTATAATAAGAAGGGAGGTTTATTAATTAACGTATTAATAGTTTATACTTTTGAAGGTATATTAATTTTTATAATATTTAGTTAGGAAAGTTCTACTAACGATATAAGGGTTTTAAATAGTACCTTTAATTAAGGATTTAAGATCCTATTTAATTGGTTTTATTTAGCCGATATTGGGTATAGTTATAATAATCGATTGCTTATACTATATCGAAGTATATAATATTATTTAAAGGAAAGCGAGAAGGTAGTGCAAGGGCGCTAGTATGGATAAGTCGAAGGCAAAGCTAAGATACTATCTATAATAGAAGATTTAAAGTAAGGAGAAGAAAAGGAAGAGAACTAGATACATGCGTACGAACTCGAATAAATACCTTAGTACGTAAGCGATAGCGGGACCTATATACGGGTCGCTATTAGCCAATCCCTTTATTCGTATCCCCTTTTACCTATATAATAAATAAAAGTAAATACTTTTAATAGGTTTAGCGCCCGTTTAAGCTAGTCTTAACGCGAACTTTTCATATTATTTATTCTTTTAACCTTTATAGTACCCTATAATATTTTATAATACTAATCTTCTTATAGGGTATAGCGGGTATAATAGTATAGCCGGACCGGCGCCGTTATATTACCTCCCCCTATATAGAAAATTCGTTCGCGAATCTTATTAAATTAAAAGCTTTACAATAAATATAACGATCCTCTAATAACCTTATTTATATAAAATCCTCTATAAATACTTTAATTTTAATAATTTTAGTAGTTCGTTATTTTTATATTCCTTCCAATCTTTATTTAACTAATTTATTATCCGTTTAAATAAGCCTAGGGTATTAGAGTTAATTTTATAGAATTCCTAAAGGGCTTTCGGGGCGTATTTAAAATCCGAAGTTAGTTAGTACTTTAAATTAAGGTCCTAGCCTTTCTAATCCGTATTATAAAAGAATTTACCGTTAATAACTTTAGAGGTATTAATCTTTTCGACTTCTTATTCGAGGTCCTTATCCGTCTTTATATTAATTAATCCTAAGTATTCGGCGGTTTAACCGGGTAGAAGATTATTATTATATTTACGTAGCCGGTCTATATAGAAGAAATCGGAATTTTTCTAATTATTAAAGAATTTTAATCGGTAGGAGTAATTTATTTTCTCGATAATTTTATAATAGTTACGGGTATTAAGGAAATTAAGTTTATTATTAGGCTGTATAATAATTAATTAGAGGCGCTTGAAAATAATAACTTTATTATTTATATCGAAATTAAGATCCCTTCTCTTTTTGTTAGTTTAACGAACTTATTCCTCTTATACTTTTAATATTATTTTTCTAATATATTTTATATATCCGTAAATATATTAGGCGTACTTTTAAATTTATTCCCTAATTAATTACTCGGTTCGAAAATTTATATTTAATATACGGGTTTCCTAATCGAAAGGTATATATATTAGGTAGTTAAATATAATCTCGTAAGGGGAAAGGCTAATACTATTTTAAAGTAAATTATTCTATATTATATTAGAAGCGGATATAGCTTCGGATTAATTATCCTAGTAATAGTTAACGAAGGGACGAAGTTGTTAATCGAAGTAAATGTTTATAATTTTAATTTAATTAACCGTTTAATTATATTCCGCTATAGCGAATTTTTATTTCGTTCCTATTAATTTAAATATTTCGTTAGTAAATACTAATATAAATTAAAGTCCGCGGTCCGAAATAACTTTTTCTAATTGAAACGCCCATCCTTCCACCTTGAGCGGCGATCGTGGGCCCACCAGAGGTGCCATGGAAATCCATACTAAAGGTCGTAGTCCGTGGGCCTACATCGCGCGAAACTGGAAGGAGCGGCGATTTTTGTCTATCCGGGCCCAATGTACAGAAAAATCGGTTCGCATTCTGGCCCGTGCGCCCTATTAACACTATCGAAACACTATGTCTTACAATCCCAAAAAGGAAATTATATCGTCATCGGGACACTTTTGGAGCTAGAAATCATTTGTATTAACATTACCCCTCAACCGTCGCGTGTATTAAAACGTTACGAGTATTAGATTGACCGTGTTAATTTTGCGGTCATTTTGGCGTTTTGTGCACGTTGTTACGAAGTCTAGTTGTTGAGAAAAGTCGAAAAGAGTCTTCGAAATACGACCGTAGATGCGATTGTAGATGCGACCGTAGATGCGACCGTAGATACGAACGTCGAAAATGACTAAGTTAAATTATTAAGGAAATTGTTAAGGAGATAAGAAGATTGGAGGCGATAAGGAAATTATTAAGGAAATTATTAAAATAAGGAAATTGGAGGCGATAAAAATTTAGAAAAAATTGAAAATAACCAAGTCTTTTCAATAATTAATAACCCTAACCCTATAAAACAAAAAGGGTATGAAAATGATGAGGAAGAAACGGTGGTCATTTTGCATACGGCTAGAAGTTAATCCGGCCTTTGGTTGAGGAGAAATTTCGATTTAAAAAAAATTGACGAATGAGTATAAAAAATTCAGATTCTTTTTTTTTTTTTTAAAAAAAATGGAAAAAAATAAAAATAAAAAATTAGGTGGAAGGAATATTGGGCGTTTCACTATCTCCCTCGGGCATAACCGGCTCCGCCCAAGGGAATACTATTTTATACTATAAACTTTAAAGGGTTCTTTATAATATATCCGGGTAATATCCTAAGCGGTGGCTTTCTTTATATAGGGTATAATTTATAATAATTTTATTAGGCGGTTTATTATAACTAGAATATTATTATAACCGTATTTATCCTTAAATATTTTTTTAAAATCGATTATAATCGAAGTCTATTTCTTAGTAGGTAGTAGAATAAGGTATAATTTACTGGGGGTTTTATTCCTAAATATTTTTGTAATGGGTCTGGCGCCCAGGGATATGGTGCCCGGCTGTAAGCCCGGCCAAGCCTGCAGATCCGAGGCACGCTTCCTGGTTCGGCCGATGCCTTAGGCCACCTGTTCTCTAGTACTTAGCTTCCGGGCTGCAGGCCTTTCCCGGCCTGCAGACCTCTTCCTCCTTGTCAACAATCTCAAGCTCTATTCCACCCCTACTGTTATACCATACCTAATAGACCCGTAATATATTATTAACCCTCTTCTTCAATCTTTACCTTCCAAACCGCCAACCTTCGTTACCTTCAACGTCTACCTAGAAGAGCCCTTTAATTATCTATAACCATATCCATCCCGTAGGCACAAACCACTAGCGAACGCCAATAATAATTCGCCGTATCCATTTAAACCCTTATTAACGAAATAATTATACTCAAAACTTCCTAAACCTCCGCCGCCGCTACCCCGCCTACAACCACGCCGGCTTAACCCAAGCCAATCCTTCTTTATTTTAATAAATTCGTAAAGATTACTTAGGAAGTTAATATTTAAATTTATTCTATAGAAGCGAAGCTATACACTAATAGTCTCGCTATTAATAATTTAGAGGCTCAATTTTATTACTTTTACTCTAACCTTTTACCCTCTATTAAGATCGAGCTATTCCCGTTCGCTAAATAACCGTCTAACCGCTCCTCCGACCGCCTCCTTTAGAAAATCCGTATAGTGTATAGTAACCCGGCTGTAAATAAACGTATAAGTTAGGAACTTCTCGACACTTTCCAAAACGTTAAAAAATTAATAACGAAATTCTTCTTTCAATTCGAGAACGTTCTTTATAAAGCCGGTACCTCTATGTAGCTAAATAATACCAAAATTATTATTCTAAAGAATAATATTAATAAAGAGTAGAAGGACCGTATTCGGGAATGGCTAAAAGCCCTAAATATTTGGGCTAAACTTCTAAAATTCCTCCGCCGTCTTAATAGCAACAACTATCTTTCTAGGGCTATAGATACCGGGAATCCTATATAAATCGGTACTACTAGGGTTTCAAGACGGGGTAATAGCGGCTCTATAACCATCACCCTTAAATAACGATAAGTTTAGAAAAAGGAAAACCGTTATATAGGGTACGGATCTTCCTAATATTAAGTAAAAGCCTGCCCTAAGAATAAAGGTAAGGGCAAAGCTACTATACGGCTACAAAGTACTACCCTCGAACCGGTTAAGGATTTGGATAATAATGAAATTTATAATAATAACGATTAAACTATAGGAGCTAATCTCCTAAACTATTTCTTTATAAACCTAAAGATATTAAAAATTAGTTTAGAAATACTACGCTATTAACTATACATTTATACCGATTTACAACAATAATCTCTATTTACAATAATATTAGGCCGTAATAAACTATAACTATATAGGCTAGCAATTACTGTAAGGGGAGATAGTATCGTAGTTTTCCTAATAGGCACGGACCGTTAATAACTATATTAAAACTTATATTAAAGCTTTATTATTATTCTATACAAGGTAGTAAGGCTATAGGACACCCTTATTTAAATAGGAGGGTTTTTAAATATCTATAACGCTCTAATTTATATAGAATCAATAGTAATATAGGGTAAGGATTTACATAGATAAATAGGCTAGCTTACGATAACCTAAATTATATAAATCTAAATATATATAGTAATTAGGAAGCGTATAAAACCGACGGGTATTTAGTGCTTATGTACGTGTATAAGTAAAGTATTATAATATTATAATTCCTAGGGGCTCGGTATTTATAATAAGGCTACAAACAGTTGGGTATTTATATATTTCTTTTCAATTATCTGTACGAATATTCGGTTTAGGAGTATTTAAAGGCATTTCTACGGCACAAATAGGAGGCCGCTTATTTCTAACGATTTTGGGGATTTTTATTTTTGTATAATAATTTTTGTCTTTATACGTATGGAGGAGGGAGTAGGGGGGTAATGTAATAGGTCTGGCGCCTAGGGATATAGTGCCCGGCTATAAGCCCGGCTAAGCCTATAAATCCGAGGCACGCTTCCTAATTCGGCCGATGCCTCAGGCTACTTATTCTCTAGTACTTAACTTCCGGGCTGTAGGCCTTTCCCGGCCTACAGACCTCTTCCTCCTTATCAACAATCTCAAGCTCTGTTCCACCCCTACTACTGTGCCATACCCAGTAGACCCGTGACAATTTTATTCGCTTTATAAATTATATAATTTTTAATAAAGCGTTCGATATCGCTGGCTATACCTAGCTATTAATAACGTTAGTTTAGGATTGTTCGAATTTTATTATAGCCGGGGTATACCGTTATTAAGGTCGAATAAACTTCGTTAATAATATAAGTATGTAAATTATCCTTATTAAGGACGGCGAAACGGCTTTCGTAAATTAGGAGGCCGTTATTTATTATTATAAATTTTAATTTTAAATTATAAGCGCGTACGCGGTATTCCTTTAATAAATCCTCTTCCTAATTAACCCTTATAATAATATTTACTAATTTATATCCTTCGGGTTTAATTAAGTATAATTTTAAATTATTAATATTTAATATAAGGATCGGTACCGATTCTTTTAAAAAGCCATTCGATATAGTAATAGAGGTTAATATAATAATTTCAATTCTATTATTAGTTATTAAGGGTTTAAATATAAGAATATCTTTTCGCACCGTCGAAAATGTCTTCAAGCACCGTCGACCCACCCTCTCCCGCCCTCTCCCCACCCTTCCCGCTTTCCCAGCCAATCAAAATCAGTACATCCATTTTAATCTCTACACTCGTCTTTTTCAAAGCTTTTACTCCCCCGACAGCGCATTCGCTCCCGCTAACAGCGCATTCGCTTCCTCCGACAGCGCTTTCGCTATCGCAACTACCATTTACATCGCATTTATTTATATCGCATTCAATTACATCGCATTCAATTACATCGCATTCAATTACATCGCATTCAATTGCATCGCATTTAATTGCATCGCATTTAATTGTATCGTATTTATCGCTGTCTCAATCGTTGTCTCTATCGCTGTCTGTCTCAATCGCTGTCTTAAACGCTGTTGGGCAAAGAGTTAGAGTTTGGGGGCGAATGCGCTGTCGGAAGAAGCGAAATGCGCTGTTGGGGGAACGAATGCGCTATCGGAAGAAGTAAATGCCCTATAATTTTGAGGTACTTTGGGGAAAAAGTGGAAGGTGGAGTTGAAAAGGGATGCGGCCCTTTTAATTGGTTGTAAATACGGGAAGGTAGAGTTGGAAAGGATGTAGCCCTTTTGATTGGTTGCAAATGCGGGAGAGGGTGGGTCGACGGTGCCTGAAGACTTTTACGACGGTGCGAAAAGACATTCTCTTAAATATTTAAAGGGTATAGTACGCCTCCTTCTTCTCCTTTTAGGTTTTAAAGTCTTTTAATTTGTATAAAAGCGTATTAGCGGCCGTATTTTTAATACCGGGGCGGTAAGTAATTTCGAAATAGTATTAGGATAGGAACTCTATTTATCCGGTTTATTATAAGTTAAGTAATTGCTTCGTACTAAAGTATTTTAATATTTAATAATTTATAATAATTATAAAGGGCTTCAACTATTTTAATTTAATTAATTCGGGTCGCTAAGTTTAGAGGGCCCTTATAATAGCGAATAATCTTTTATTATAAATCGGGTAATTGTCACGCGTAGCCTGGGATGGGTACGGGTGCAAGGACTGTACTACCCTAATAGCTAACTTAGACTAAAGACAAGAAGTTGAAGGGGAAAGAATCCCAGGAAGGGAGGCCCGAAGGGGGGCCCGGGTTTTATACCCTGACTTCCAGGAAAGGAATACTCCACCCTAAATTCCGACAGGTAAGCGTCAGAATCTAATAATACATATGAAAATAGAAAGTGTGGCCTATTGAGCTTAAATCTCCCAAAACCGTAGCCTTAGGTTGAGGCTCTGCCAGACTCCCAATACTCTATCCATCTCTCAAACCACCAAGTTAAATATTAACAATAATATCCTCCTAATCCTCCGAAGGTCCATATACCTACCCATCTTTTCCTCCACTACTTTTACTAAGAATCTTAATTATCGTAACTTAATCGGGGTCTCGAATGACCGGGGAACCGTAACCGCCGTTACTTAACTATAAAAAGCAATATCGAAAAAAATAGAACGATATCGAACTAATAGAAAAGGATATCGAGAGAGAATAAGAATATTGGAATCGATAAAATAAAAACCTCGACGGCTATACAACTCTACTACATCTAAGACACTATCTAATGTTGAATTCAAATGGCGAGTAACGAAATCCATCTTACTAGAGACTACCAGTACCTTAGTTACTAGGAATACTACATTAGCGAATAAGAAGTTATCTCAAAAATAATAGTAAGAGTAGAAGAGAAGCTATTAATCTCAAAAATAATAGTTGAAAGACTAAAAGAGCTAAAAAGAAGCGAAAGAAAGAGGCAAGGAAATATTGAGAACAACGGGGACATTATCAAAGAAAGAGACCAAACGAGCAAACTACATATTAGATACCGTAAACTTAATAAAGTAGAGGCTAAACTTGAAGCTCTACTCCCAAGTATCTAGCTATCGGTAATAAATCGAAAATAAGAAATATCGAAAAGAGAAAAGAAGGAATAAAACGGCGTTGAAATCCGTCTTAAATACTAATGTCAATATTAAATAACAGGGGAACCGGATTGTCGGTAAAGAAGGGTGCCGCGCTTATAGTTGCTAGGAATAACAAAGACCGGATGTGGTTAACCAAAACCGCGGTTCGATATTATTATAGTTTACGCTCCAATTAAAGCAAGCGAATAGACTTAAAGCTCTTTAACCAAGTAAAAAGACGAACCCGGGTGAATGGTTTTTAGAATTACAGCTCTACGGACCCGCATCAAAATAAATGAGACGACCTCAATGCCTCTAAGTAAATAGTTAAATAGTACTTAGAGTTGAGGCTCTACTCCCAAGTGAATAGATGAGTGTTACAATACGGGAGGCATTAGGCCGGAGCACACTGGTGCCTGGCCATGCCGAATCCGGTATAGTTAATCACCAATATAGTTCCGGGTAGTAATAATAGTCTTAGACGGATTCGTCTCCCTCGAAACGAATTCCTCTCTTATTCAATTAATTATTATCTACAACCAGAAATACTTATTCAATAAAACTATTCATTAATACGAATTTTAAGTTACAATTAACCGTAATTCTTCAAAATAAATTCGTCACCTCAATAACGAATCCGCTACGTATTAATCCCTTTAACAAATCCGTTACTAACGGATTCTTCTCTCAAAATAAATCCATTTCCTAATAATTTTATTAATAAGTAGAATAGTAATTACAAACCCAACTCTCCTTAGTTCGTAGTAAGTAATTTTTATAATATTAAAATCGAATTACTCTTTACTTTTATTATTATTACCTTTTCCTTATAAAATATTTATATATTATTTCCTCGTCCCCCCGGAATTACGTCCTATATTACTAAATCGCTAAAATATCGGCCATTTAGACCGAAGCTAATAGTAAAAGAACTGACAATTTATATAAATTCTATAAAAAATATCCCGAACATCCCCTATAGGAGAGTATCAATATCTATAATTTAATAGTTCTCGATTACTATAAAAGAATCCAACCTAAACCCAACGATAGCAATCTCTATACTACTAATAATAAAACTTTCGACGATAGTAATTTATTTCTCTATTTTCTATATTAATCCTTCAATTAAAATATCCTTCGGAAATATCTTATCTCCCTCTTCGCTAAATTTAACGAACTTATTAAGAACAATTAAATTAATTAAACCCTTATAGTTTAAAATATAAAAAAAAAGATAAGTAGAATAAAGGTCGGGGATATAGCTTTAATTTTATATTATATTAAACTATCCTCTTTAACCGCCTTAATTATTTATCGCACTAATAATCTATTTTCCTTAATTATAGTTTAATATTATAAAGGCGAAACCGACCTTAAAAATAAAGGAAAGGCGGTTAATAAAGGTAAGGAAATTAACCGAATTTAATTTAGAATTAATTTCCTTCCTAATATAAGCCCGGTCTACCTTATTACCGAAGAATAATTTTATTTCGACTTTATATATATTAAAAAACTATTAAATTTACATATATTAAATATAATATATACCTATAATCGTTTTAATACTATAAAGACTATTTAAAGAAGTTTTCTCGATAATATTTCTTTAGAAAGGGATATACCAGCTATATTAAGGCTCCTCTCGTTTATATTATCCCCAATTTTACTAATCGTTTCACTATTACCCTCGCTAGCGTTAATATTAATTTCCTATTCTATTATTAATATTATATTTGGAGTAATAAACCTTCTACGTAAATTAATAATTCAATTAATTTTTAAAGTCCACTCCTATATTCGGAACGTAAATAAAGACCGTTAAATAATAAAAAAGATTAGAATTCAATCTATTACTTCAACTTCCTTACTTCCCTTTAAGCGCCGCAACTATAAAATATTATTATTTTTAATAATATTAAGCATATTCGAAATCCGTATATTAAAATCTACTACTAATTACTGTTGTTTAACTATTAAAGCCCTCCCGTAGGAAATTAAAATACGACCCAAAACCGACTTTAATACTTCTATACCTAATATAAAGAAAAATAATTCTAACCTAATTATAAAAAATTATACCTCTAATAATTCTACTATTCCTAGCTAATTATTTAATACTTTTAATAAAATAAATTTTAGAATAAAAACCTTAGGCGGCCCTTCGATTAATCCGGCTATTATTAAAGCCGAAGCTAATAATATTACTAGTTCTAATATTTATTATATAAAATCCAACGCTCCTATTTTCCCTACTTATAATAATACTACTACTCCCCCTAAAGCGGCCCCTACTAGTACAATTCCTTTACCCATTATACCCAATACTTTTATATCGCCTAAACCGGTTTAAAGAATAATATCGCCCCGAATTCCTCCGAATTTCCTACCTACTAGGTTTTATTTTAATTTCCCGCTTAATTTTCCACCTTAGGCTAATATTAATATTTATACTAATTATCCTTATATATATAAAATTATTCCGCCGCTATTTAAATATTTTAAGTATTTCGGTCTTAAATAAGGTATATTTCCTTATAAATATTATAATGCTCTTACTTATTTAATTAATTTCCCTTCGGGTCCTATTATCCTAATTATTAGAATAAATAATAATAGTAGTAGTAATATTCCTACTTACCGAAGGGTTACCGGTATTCTTAGTAATTTTAGTGGCCTTAATAGCCCTAGAAATCTTAATAGTAATGGACATCCTCTATTTCCACCTTTCTAAAGCCCTAATTTCCTTAGAGGAAGCCCGCTAAACGGTCCCCCGGGTCTATTATTTCCTAATCCGGATTATTATAATATAGGTTTTCTAAATAATTTCTATTCTATTAATAATAATTAAAAAGTATAGGAAGTAGGCATATTCTAGCCTAACGTTCTCTATAATAAATATTAAGGATATATAATTTTCTATATTGGTAGAATCCTTTACTATTGAAATTTCTTTAATTAGGAAATTAGCGTCCGGTAAGGTACCGAAGGAAATCCTAATAGATTTTAGAAATTCCTATCCTACTTCCTAAATTTACTAAAAAGTAAAGCTATAATATAATAAACTTCTAAATTTTTAATAATTAATCGGAAAACTTATATTAAATCCTTAAATATATTATTATAATTTATAAACGTCTGTTTTAATATTAAACTAACCGATACCGCCGAATAACTATAGAAGAATAGATTTATAAAGGCCCGTAACGCCCGCGAAATATCTATTTATATTTTTATAAAATAATTATTTTATTACTTTCGTTAATAGGGTAATATTATTACGTACCAATAGTTTAACCGGCTATACGTTAATTTCTATCCCGACTTTTAAAAATTAATAAATAAACTTACTACCGAAAATATTAAAGAAATATATTTTCAATATTTAAATATTAAAGCTAAAATTTAATAGAAAAAGTTAAAGGATCGTCGTTCTAAACCTTCCGCTTACTATAAAGAAAAGGATAAAGAGATTAATTATAATATTGGGGAGGAAAAGGTTAATTAAGGAGAGTTATTATCTTTCCGTAAAAATAACTAATATAGTTATTTTTCTTCTCGAAGTCGTAGTAAAGGTTACCGTAATTAAAGCTTTAATAATTATTGCTATTAGAATAATAAAATTAATAATAATAATTATCGAAATAGCTCTAACCGCCGAGGCCGCTATTATAAATATTTTTATTAATAGAAGACTAATAATAAAGGTAATTTATATTATAAGGATTATTTTTATTTTTATAATAATTCGCTTAACGCTAAAAAGAAGGTAAAGGAATTAAGAGAATTAAGGTATATTATTATTAACGAAGGCGAGGATAATAAATTTAATAAAATGGCTAATTTCGTAATTTATATCGAAGACGTCCCTAAAGATATTAAAAATACCGTTCCGATTACTATTAAATCCATTATTTCGTAAGAGGAATTTAGTAATTAAATAAATTACTATTAGGCTTTAATAACTTAAAAATTAAAGAACGAAAACATTTATTTTAATAACTTCGAATAGGATAAATCTTTAGAATAATATACTCCGCCTACTTTTAATAGTAAATTTATTAATAAGAGCGAAGAAATTAACTTCGCCTTTTAAAATAGTTAAATTATAAAGGCGAACCCTATTTTAATTACTAAACCTACGAAAATTCCCCGAAAAATTACGTATTTTACAGTACTAATTAGTTAGGATCCTAATAGCCCTGAAATAAATATATATTTAAATTTAGGCGTTTTTAATATCTTTATAAATAAAATTTTTATTTACGAATTCGCTAAAAATCCTTATTTCTTTCTTATTCTAGGTTTCCGAATTAATAGAATTTCGAATAGCGAAGAAATTATAGAGCAAATAGAATTTAACTTCTATATCCGAAATAAGATTTATAAAACGTAAATTAATAGGCACTTCCCTATATAAATTAACGTAATTTTAGAATTAGCGCCCAAACTTCTATTAAATACTTATTTTCTTATTAATTATAACGTAACTTTTAATTTTACTTCGGAGGAAATTTATTTTCGCTCTATATATAATATAAAAGTAAAAGGTTAAACTTTCTATAAAACTAAATCCGAAAGGTAGGCCTAATTTTATAATAAACTTAATTATATTAATATTAAAGCCTACTAAATTACTTTACGCAAGGTAACTTCCGTAAGGAAGGTAGTCGTCCCGGCCTTTATAAAGATCTAAGTTCCGGTCTATTATATCGATCTCCCGAAAGATCTTTAAAGGCTAAACCTAAAGGTATACTATTTTCGGTTAGAGTATAATAGTATCCTTAATTATATTATTATTTATAAAATTATTAAATTCGTTATTATAATAAACCGAGCCGCTTAGTTATTAATTATTAAAGCCTATAAAATAGTCGGTTATATTTATAAATATATTGGAAACGAATTTAATATATTAATTAATAATTATAATTTAAACTACTTTATACCCGCTATCTAAACTAGCTTTATTCCCGAATAATATACTATATTCTTTAATGAAGAAGACCGTTAATCCGCTCTTATAATATAAGAAATTAATCTTAACGCTCCAACGCTGCTAAAGAAGCCAAATATATTTAAACTACTAATTTAGGGATTTAATAAATTTAATAATATCCCTAAGGCTATATCTATAAAAAGGGTTAATATTTACTATAATAAACTTAAATTCGCTAAGAAATTTACTAAATTAATAAATAATTATAATGTTTTCCGTAATTAAAGGGTAATTCTAATAACCGAAGATAAGAAGATAAGGATTAATTTAATAGAAGGTTAATAAAACTAGCGGAAATAAGTGCGTATTTACTTATTAAATTATAAAAATTATATTTTCTTTAATAAAATTTATAATTAATTTTATATATAAGGGTATATAAACTTTATAAATTAACCGGCTCCCCTTATTTATCCTATATTTATTATTTAATATAAAGGTAAAGGCTGCGTAATTTTTAATCTTCGCCCTTTAAATAAAATTATTATCCCTAACGTCTACCCTCTCCTAGACTAATAAAATATTATAAACGATATAATTGGATATATTATTTTCTCTATCTTTAATACTTCCGGTTTCTTCTACTAATTACTTATTTATTTGAAGTATAAGGACCGAATAGTAATTATTAACCTATACGGTTTCGAATAATTTAATATTATATTAATAGGTTTTAAAAATATTCTTACTTTTATTTAACGCTTTATAAATTATTATTTCTTCGAATATTAGTACTTTATTTGTACTTATATTAATAATATTATTATATTTAATAAAACGGAGGAAGAATATTTTATTTATCTATAAATTATTTTAAATATTATTAACGAATATTATATTTATATTAATACTAATAAATTGTTCGTAAGATACCCGTCTATAAAATTATTCGGCTATATAATAAATAGTGAAAATATTAGCCGTACTAATAATTATATCGTTGCTTTTAAGTAAATTAAATTCCTAAAAACGTTAAGGGACTTAGAGATTTATATCGGTATAGCTAGTTAATTACGTACTAGAATATTATAATTTTAAATTAAGAATATTCTTTTCGAATAGTATAAGACCGAACTCTTCTAATAAAGTAGAAAATCCGGGGAATTCCCTATAAACGTTTCTAAGAATGTACGTAAGGCGTATATTATGCGAATTAAATTTATATTAATTAAAAAGGAGTATAAATTTTTCTAAATTATATAAGATAATTTATATAATTAAATTAAATTCTAATATTACGACCGTTCTCGGGCTCTATTCTTTAAAATTAATACTTATAAATAAGGTTTCGGCGTAATAATTTTCTAATTTATAAATTTATAGAATGGTAAGGATATTCTAAGCTGGGATATCCCTATAGAGTGGATCCGGCTTATTACTTTTATTTCTAGAGAGATAATTCCTACCGAAAAGTACTACGGCTCTACCGAAGCTGAGGTTATTATTATTATTTAAATTTTAAAGAAGTAGCGTAAAATAGTTTAATCTAACGAATTCCTTATTATTATCTTGATTAATTATTTGCTAATTAAAGGAATTTTAAAATATATATCCTTAATTATTATAGATTTAGCGAAAGCGAATTTTAAATTCGTTAATGTAGTAAATTAGGCCTTGCAATTCTAATTAAATATTTTCTATATCCCGGATTTATTAAACGTTATTCTAAATATTTTATTTAAATTTCTTATAGAATTTAACCGGTATACTGACTGTAATAATATAAATTAATTAAAAGATATTTAAATTAATTAAATAGATTTAGCAGCCCTAAATTTCTATTTAATAGTATTAATATTAATTTTAAAATTTAAAATTAAGATTGTAGACAGCTATAAGATTAATTTATACTACTAAAAAATTATTAATATACTCTACGTTATAATTTAAACGGAAATAAATTCGGCTCTTAAGGCGAATTCGGCACCCTAACGTACGGACCGACGCCGCTAATTACCGGCCGGCCTATTTAAACTCAAAAACGATATTCTCTTCTATATTAATTATAATAACGAAAAGAAGATTTGCTTACCCTCTAATTATATTTTTAAAATCTTTAATTTAATATATAATAAACGTTAATATATTGGGGTTAATTATATAATAGCCGAATTTAATTATATTTACTTCTATTATAAAATTTAAAAAGTCTATTTCTATATTAATTATTACCGAATATATTAAGAATATTAGATTAATTATTAACTTATTCCCGGTAAACTTTAACTTATTCGTCTTTTACTGTAACCTTTTTATATAATTACTACTAATTTTATAACCGATATACCTTCGGTCGAAGTTAAAGGGACCTTTTAGGTCCTACTTAATTATAATACGCTAAATACTTTAAATATTAATATTTATAAATTTAATAAGAAGATTCTATTAACGGCCGGTTATTCTACTTATACGGCGAAAAATTAGATTATTATAAAGTTGCGAATTTAGAATTTTACTAATTAGGGTATTTTATAACGGATTATTAATAATCGTAACGTAAAATTTATTTTTAAAATATAGAAGGAGATTTTTATTATATATAATATTAAATTATTATATTCTACGGCGTATTATCTTTAGATTAACGGGTAATCCGAACGTATTAACTAAATTATTGAAACCGCTATCCGCTTTTATTATATTACTTCCGACAACCTTTAAATAAATATTCTACTAACTATCTAATATTAATTTAATAATTCTTTATATATTATTCTAAATATAAGCCCTAACGAAATAATATATAATTTTAAGCCCTATTTTATATTGGATATCCTTACGTACGTCGTTAAGGATAAGCCTAATATAAATATAAATACTTTATAAGTCTTAAAGTCGGAATATTAATTAAAAGTTATTAAATTAATTAATGAAGTAAGTATAGTAGTAAAAAAGCGCTACAATACGAAATATACTCTAATTAACTTCGAAGTCGGGGATATAATATACGTACAGTTCGGGAACGGTTATAAATTACTTAAGAAATCTAAGAGGAAGTAATCAATATTAAAATTTAATCCTTATTGTATTATTAAAAAAGTTAATTATTTAGTTTACGAATTAAATTTCCTTAAAGATTCGTAATTATATTATATTATATTTATAGCCTAATTATATAAGATTATTAAGGGGCCGGATCCTTTCGAATAATAAGAAAACCTTCTAATAGAAATAGAATTAGATAATTAAATGCCCTTTATCCTTAGAAAAATCGTTAACCGCTATATACGAATCTATAAATGTAAAAGTAAAATAATAGAATTCCTAGTTACTAGGAAGAACGCCCTAAGTATAAACGTTAAATAATTAAAACGTTTTATCCTATTAAATTTAAACGAAAAAATAATAAAAGATTATAAGAAGAAGTTCCCTATCGATTAGTAAAAGGAATATAAACGTTCTAAATATATTCCCCCTAAATTTACGTTAATTAAGAAGGTATTAAAGTCTAATATTATTATAGAATTACTAATATAGAAAAAGGAATAGAGGAGAGAGGATTATTTAAAGCCGCCGTTAATACGGCTAATAGGTAAGCCGGATCTATTGCCCGTCCAATATTAGAAGAGTAGGATTCGTTATTTACTATACAATTAGTAAAAGTAACGGTAAGGAGTATAGATTATTTTTTCCTTTATCGTTTTAGTATTATATTTTAAATTTTATATACGTAATTTTTTTTTCTCTTCTTCCTTTAGTAATAATAATACTACGACCGCTATACCCTTTCGTACTTTATTTTACCTCGCACGTTTAAGTATCGTCTTAGAAAAAACCCTAGGAGCGCGTTTTATTATTATTTTATTCCTTTTTCTTTATATATTCATTCGCACTTCGCGTTTATCGTTAGTAAAGCCCAATCGGCTATTACCCTTACTTATTAACCAATATAGCCGACCAACTTATCCTAATTACTTAAAATAAATAGAAGAGAATTACAGCTCAAAATAAAATAGACTTTACTTAATATATTCCTAACGTTTTCCTAATTACAATTAGTATTTATAACGAAGAACTGTTCGATATAGCGAATATATCTATTAAAAATATAATATGTAATAATAATAATCGTATAATATTTAACGTAAACATCCGGTCTTATAAAGCCGTAGACGAATAAATTATTTTCGACTTTAAAAACGGCATTTTAATATAATACTTTCAATAATTCGCCAATTTCCTTATCGCATTTATACTTCCGCATATTAAATTTATTAAAGCCCTCTACAAAACTATTCGCCGCTAAATATAGGCCCAGATTTATAATTACTATTTACACCACACTCAAACGTCGCCTATTAACTATATCCACCGGTTCTATAAACCGAATCTAATATAACGTAACTAAACCCTTACTAATATTAACTAGATCGTCCGCTATTAATTAATTAAATAATATTATATTCCTATTATAAAGACTGCTATCGGATTCGTCTTCGAAACTAAAGATAGTATTACTAGAAGATACCTAATACTCTTTTTAGTAATAGTAGGATCGGTTATTGTAATCGACCTTTTACCTATAGTAATCTACTATTAGAACAATTATTTTACTCTAATAATAATATTTAAAATACTATATAATATTTATTTTAACCCAAAAGGTATTAATACCAATTAGTAGGTCTAATTGGAATCCGCTAACGGGAGGATTAAAGCATTCTAAGGATTTTAGAAAACGAATATAAAAAAATATATTAATATTACTATTAAAGTAAATAAACCTAATAATAATAATAGACTCCGTTAAGTTCAATACCCGTATAATCCTCTCCAATACTTATTTAAAATTATAAAGGTTATTATTACTAGCGCTAATAACGCCGATTTTATTTTACGTTCCCCGATAATACCCGTATTCGGCTCCTTTATTTAAATAATCGATAACCGTCCGGATTTCCTTTTAAACGATTAGGATATAATAATAAATTTAATTACTAAGTCCGCTACCTACAATTATAATTACAATCTCTTCTTTAAAGAACTATTTTATATTTTAAATAAGGATTTTATCCTTCCTAAAAAAATAAACGCCGAACGCCTCCTAAAAATATATACAATTAATTTCGAAGGAAATAATATTATCCGCCGCCGGGTTATATATAAGCATTTAAATAACGAACTCAATAAGCTCGCTAGGCGCTACTAAAGCGAAGCCCTAACGCTATATAACTAAATAAAGTCGGCCTTAAATAGCCTATATATATAAATTAACTATACAATTAATATATACGCTAATAGTAAAATTAATTACTCGGAATTACTTATAATCAAAATTTTAAAACGAACGGCCATTAAAACGGTTACTACTTAGCGCGAAGAAAGTGCTAATAATTCGTAGAAGTCCTAATTACCATCGAAATCGATTCTCCTAACGTACTATATAGTAAATACGTCCAATAATTTACCCGAATAAATTAGCGGATGCCTATTCCGTTTAGGATAATCCTAATTAATCGAAATTAATACTAAAGAATTCGACGGATCCGGCCAAATTTAAAAAGAAATCGTTCGCTAATTTATTAATAATTAAATTAACGTCCGTATAAAGAAGCTTACAAACGACCTTTACAACCGCTATACATACTTTTTTAATTATTATAATATACATTTAGCCGAATTTAAAACTAATAAAGATCGTAATATAAATATCGAAAAAGTAATAAAGAATCTAAATAATCTTATATTATTTACTACCGAAATTATTAACGCCGTCGAAAGTAAAACTCCTTCGGCACTATAATAAATCTCTTTTCAAAACCTTATTTAAAACAATAAAACCCTTCGTATTCCTTCTCTATCGTTTAATATTTTACTAACCTCGTCCGTTATTAAAAATCTCCTCTATTATCCTACTACGGATATAATTACTACGCTAACAACTAAATATAATAGTAAGGTTATTAAACTAATAAAAACTTTCGTAGAAATAAGTAATAACAATAAACCTATAGAAAATATATTTAAATCCCCGTCGTTTAATTAGGGCGCCTATAAGCGTTATAAACGCTCTAAAACAGACTCTATCCGTCGCAACCTCTTTAATACCCCGAATAATACTTCGTCGGCCAATATAACTTTATTGGCTAATTCCTTATCGGCGCGCGCGAAACGCTATATAAAGCGTTTAAATAATAAAGATTAAACTTCTATTAAACGTTTTCGCTTTAATATAAACGTATAGTATTTAGGTCTAATATTCTCGCTTTAATATAAGCTTTTAATATTTTGGGTAAATAATTTCGATTCGGTATAAACTTATAATATTTAGGGTAGATATTTTCGGCTCAAAATAACCTTATAGTATTTAGATTAACAATTTCGGTTAAATATAAATATATAGTATACGGCTAATAAATATAGTAAGATACTTATTAATAAAAGGAATAATAAAAATTCCGGTATAAGGCCGAAGACGTCTTTAAACGTATATATAAAATAGTTAAATAATTAAACCGACCGTCCTATAACTATTTCCTAATACCCCGGGAGATATTATAATACGGGAAGTACTAGGCCGGAGTATACTAATGCCTAACTATACCGAATCCGGTATAGTTAGTTACCAATATAATTCCGGGCAATAATAATAGTCTTAGACAGATTCGTCTCCTTCGAAACGAATTCCTCTCTTATTTAATTAATTATTATTTACAACCAAAAGTACTTACTTAATAAAACTATTTATTAATACGAGTTCTAGATTACGATTGACCGTAATTCCTTAAGACGAATTCGTCACTTCAATGACGAATCCGCCACGCATCAATCCCTTTGACAAATCCGTCACTAACGGATTCTTCTCTTAAAACGAATCCGTCTCCTAACGATTTTATTAGTAAGTAGAATAGTGACTACGAACCCAGCTCTCCCTGGTTCGTAGTAATAAGGCTGAGCGGACCGGAATCCAAGTGAATAGTAGCGGGGAAAGTGCCCCGCGCACAAAGATAATAACAATAATAAACAACGTCGAAAAGACGTAAAATTCGTATAATTGCCCCCAATAAGCGCCCGCCAAAGAGTAATCTACTATTTGCACTCCTATTCAAATCTGGTCGCCGCGTGGCTTCTAAGACAAAACTGCCACCACGAAGCAATCCAGACAATAGGATCTAGCTCGCTAACAGAGCTCGTTAGAAAATAGGCAAGAAACTAATACTAATATCTAGACTAGTCAGGTACACGGATGGGATTACCGTCAAGAACGCCCGTCCCTTTACATAATAAAACTTCCATTAGGAGACGCGGAAAACTGGTGCAGGCAAGGCTGCGCAAGCCAATTCTTCCGGTACAAGTAATCTCTACTCGGGGCTAGTAGAAGCAAAGCTCCGCGTGCCAATTAGGTCGTTCTCAAAACTCTAAGTAATCGTCGACGTCGATAAAGAGTATTAATACGACCCAACTAATCTGTGAGGATCAAACTATAAAGGAACTTCTTGTAATATCACGCGTGGCCTGGGATGGGTACGGGTACAAGGACTGTACTACCCTAATAGCTAACTTAGACTAAAGACAAGAAGTTGAAGGGGAAAGAATCCCAGGAAGGGAGGCCCGAAGGGGGGCCCGGGTTTTATACCCTGACTTCCAGGAAAGGAATACTCCACCCTAAATTCCGACAGGTCAGCCGTCACAGTAATTATATTCTACTTGCTATATTATTTCTAAAAAGTAAATAATAGGATACTATTCTTTCGTATCTTCCTAATATTAAGAGAAGATTTTTGTGACGGCGCCGGTCCGGCCATGCCGCTATACCCGCTATACCCCCATGGGAGGACTGGTGTTATAAAGTGCTATAAGGTGCTACGAAGGTTGGAAGAACGAATAACATAGAAGGTTCGCGCTAAAGCTAGCCTAGACGGGCGCTAAGCCTATTAAAGGTGTTTACTCTTATTTATTATATAAGTAAAGGGCGATACGAGTAAAGGGATTGGCTATTAGCGACCCGTATATAGGTCCCGCTATCGCTTACGTACTAGGGTATTTATTCGGGTTCGCAACGTATATATTTAATTCTCTTCCTTTTCTTCTCTTTACTTAAAATCTTCTATTATAAATAGAATTTTAGCTTTGCCTTCGATTTAACTATATTATACCCTTATATTATTTTAGGTTACCCTAATAATATTTAGGAAAGTTAAATCCTAATGAATAGAAACCGATATAAATAATTAAACCGATTGTCGTAGTCTAAGGAACCGAAATTTATAATAAACCAAAATTATAGTACCCCCGCATTTAATTTATAATAATATTAACGCTAGAATTAAAAGCCTAGGCGATAACTATTATAAAAATAATTATACTAACCTCTTTAAGGAGGGTAGTAATAATAATAAGAGTTCAAATTCTAAATTTAATAATAAAAGTAATAAGACTTTTAACGAAGGAAACGCTATCAATAAAGATAAATCCGAATCGTCGAAAGAGAAGGATAAGGCTACTATTAAATTTAGCGTCGACGAGAAAAAGAAATCGGCTAGGCGCGTCAATCTTATTTTTAAAGAGAACGTAAAGGCTTTTATACATTTTAATAAAGAATATTTTAACGGTTTTTACCCCTTCGAAGAAAAATTTCGTAATAAGTCTACCCTTTTTTATAAAAAAACCCTACTTTACTTATATAATTAATTTAAATCCCTATCCGAGGTATTAGCCGACGCTCTAATTAAAAATAAAGACGACGAAAAGGAACCTAAATTATTATTCGACCTATTCGATTAATATATTAGCGGTAAAATTAATAAATATAATACCACTTTTACTCTAAAGGACCTTATTAAGGATTTAAGGGCTAAAATAAAAGAGTTCGTTAAATTCTTTATTTGTAACGCTATTCCCTACGTTCTTTATTGTATTCTATTACCCAATTTAGAATTACCCTTCAACGGCTATTTAAATAAAACCTAATTTACCGAACTATATATTAACCGTTTAATTAATATATTTTACGAATTCAAACTTTAAATTATAATAGCTATAGCTTTAAGGGAATAAGTATTAAAATTACGTAAAATTACCTCGTTTTTAAATATTAAGTTTTATACCGTCTATAATTAGGTACTTAAATTAGCGGATGCCTTTAACGACCCTAAACCGACTTCCGCTATCGATCTTAAAATAGTTCAGTCCCTTAAAGACTACTTGGCTAATAAAGAAGAGGAAATCTAAACCCTAAAAAATACTATTACTAACCTAAGCGTCCTTAAAAATATTCGTAAATTAATTAATAAAATAAAAATTACGATTAAAGAGACGATCCTCCTTAATATCGAGAAGGATCCTACTATAGCTCCCCTTTACTATTCAACTACCTATTTCGCTATAATTCCGCTTATTAATAATAATAATAATAAAATTATATCCGTTCCCCTCCGTCGTACCCGCCTTTTAATTAAATAGGCCGACCCTCCGAAGTTTTATAATTAAAATAAAGAGGATAATATACCCTTCGAAGTTTAATATAACTTAATTTAAAATAAGTTTAAAATTAACGTTAATTATTATTTAACCGACCGTAATAAATTCCTTTATATTAAAAATCGTTTAGCCGGGTTTACTTTTAAAGATTTAATACCGTATTTCCATAAAACTTACCCCGATTAACTTATAACCTATTTTAATTTAATAACCTATTTATAGCGCGAATATAGCGACCCTAATTAAGACGAAAAGGTTCTCGTTAATTTTATAAAGTTTAAAATAAAGGATATTAATAATTTCGACTATTTTAAGAATAAGTTCGTCCGTATAGTTAGCGAGTATTAATACCTTAAATCCGAATAGAAGCGTAAATTATTTTAACGCCTTCCTATAGAATATAAGAAATAAATGGGCGTTAAATATTACAATTCTTCTATTTCTTTCAAAATTTATTATATCGACTATTCCGGTTTTAACCAAGTATTTAAAATTATTATAAATAAAGCTAAGGCTGCTTTTTCTTTTTCTTCTTATAATAAAGGCAATTATAGTAATAAGGGATTTAATAACTCTAATAACTCTAGTTCTTCGATTTCGAAGCCCGTTAGCGCTAAAGGTAAAGGTAATAACCACTCTACTACCGAACGTACTAAAGAAATTACTCGCCTATTTAATAAAAATTACTACTTCTTCTATAAAGAGTATAATTATACTAAATACGACTATCCCTAAAAGGATTAGTACGATTAAGAGCGTCGCGACCGTATAACTACTATCGTTGAACGTTATCTAATTTATAAAAACGGTATTAGAAGCGGCTAATAAACTGCTCTTACTACTACCGGTACTACCGCTAGTAATACCGCCCCTACTATTAATAATTAGGGAAATTAAATACTTTAAGTAAATTAAATTCCTTCCTAAGGGAAGTATCGGTTATAGAATAGATAAAGAATAAGAAATAAAGAAAGGATAGATTTAATTTAATACCCTACTTAGGAGGGGATCCTATATTTATTTAATATATTATAATTAATAATAGAATATTTTTATCTATATCTAACGCCCTAATCGATATAGGAGCTAACGGCTATCTATTTATTAATATAATATTTACTAATAAATTAAAAGAACGGTTACTAATAGAAATAACGAGCGACTTTCCTGCCCGAGGTATTAATAACTATTAAAAAAAGACTAACCAAAGTATTAAAGAAGTAATTAAAACCACTTTAAAGGTCCGAAACCGAACTATACCCCCAGATTATTTTATTATTATTAATATAAATTACGACTTTATTATCGGTTATAAATAGTTTAATATTTATAATATTTAAATAGATTATAAGAACCGACGATTAATCTTTCCCCCCGAATAGAAGCCAGACCCGGACTAAATAAGGAATTCGAATTTTAAAGTCCGCCCGGAAGGTTTTAGCGTCGTTAATCCGGATTATTAAAAGGAAGTAGCCTACTACAACGTATTTATAAAATAAGAAGATAAGTAATAAATTAATAGTAAGAATAATAATCGCTTAATACCTAAATTTACGAGCAGCTATACAGCCGCTCTAATACCTATCCCGGCGGACTAACCTTTTCCCGACTATCGTAAGAAAGAGTTCGACTAAAAAGCTAACGATTAATATCGAAGAGAAATATAATAATATTAATAATAAATCGAAAAGCGTATTTACGAATTCGAAACGCTTTAACCGTAACTTAAGAAGACGGTCCCTATTATATTAACGGATTTTAAATATATTTAAAATAAGGATACTAGCGAGCTAGGTTACGCCTATCCCCATATTCTACTATAGAATTCCAATTCGATTCTCAAACGCTCTAATCTACTAAATAAGATAGAACAGAACTTAACTAATCTTACTTACCTTATAATATTATTTCCAAATCCCCCGCAAATTCGAATTAAATTAATCGAACTATATAACGGTAAATAGGGTTCCAATAGCCAAAATATATATAAATTAAAAAGAAATTCAACCGGCTGGTACAAAGAGCGACCGGTGCAGATATATATCCTCGAGGGCAACCTATTTATAAGGTCCGCCGCTAAAATCGATTATATAATATATTCGATTAGTATCTTCGAAATCGACCGGTTTATATAATAGAAGCGCGTAGTAAATAATTCTACTTAGGAACCCCTACCTTGTAACGAAAAAGAATTACGCGAAGAAGCTTTAAAAACGGTACCCGAATATTATTACGATTATATCGATATTTTTAGTAAATTCGATTCGAATATCCTACCTAACTATCGGCTATACGATTATAAAATCGAATTTAAAGAAGGCTACCGACTAAAGGAATTTAATTATAGCCCTCTCTATAAAATATTATTCGACGAATTAGAGGTAGTAAGGAAGTATATTATAGAAAATCTCTCTAAGGGATTTATTGAAGTAAATTCGTCCTCTTAAGCGGTACCCGTCTTATTTATTAAGAAAGTTAATAGTAGTCTACGATTCTACGTAGATTATTAAAAGTTTAACGCTATTACGAAGAAAGACCGATACTTACTATTATTAATTAAAGAAACCCTAATTAAAATTATTAAGGCTTAATAGTTTATTAAGATCGATATTTAATAAGCTTTCTATTGTATTTATATAAAATTAGAAGACAAAGAGTTTATTACCTTCCGAACGGGTATAAAAGTATTTAAGTACAAAGTATTACTATTTAATTTAATTAATAATTTAACTAACTTCTAAATTTTTATTAATTCCCTTTTAGGGCTATACCTAAGAGACTTCTATACTATATATATTAACGATATTCTTATTTACTCCGATATTTTCGAAGAGTATAAGGATTACGTCCGAAAGGTTTTAGCTAAATTAAAGGATATAAAGTTATAAACCGATTTTAAAAAGTACGAATTCGTAATTATAAAAACGAAGTTCCTAGGGTTTATCGTAGGACGCGACAATATCTCCGTCGACCTAAAGAAAGTAAAGGTTATTAAGGAATAGGCTATACCTTCTAACCTATAAAGAATATAATCCTTTTTAAAATTCTATAACTTTTACCGGAAATTTATTAAGGATTACGGCTGGGTAGCCCGCCCCTTTACTAATTTAACTAAAAAAGGCGAAGTATTTGTATAGACTGATAAATATTAGGCGGCGTTTAATAATTTAAAGTAATTATTAATAGACGCCCCCTTATTAAAGTATTTCCGGTATAATATAAAAATAAGAGTCGAAATAAATACTAGTAATAGAATTTTTATTAGAGTTTTTTTTTAATACTAAGAAAATATAAAGGAATAGTACCCTATCGCCTATTTTTTAGAAATGATATAGTAAGCCGAATATAATTACCTAATTTATAATAAGGAGTTATTCGCTATTATTAGAGCTCTTTAAATTTAGCGACCCGAATTAATTGGTTTGAGGTAATTAAAACCCTTTACGATTATTATTAATTATTAAACTTTAAAATACTTCGGTACGAAGCGATTATTTAATTTACGGTAAGCCGGGTAGGCGGAGTTCCTATTTTAATATTATTTCGAAATTATTTACCGTCTTAATATTAAGAACGCGGCTATTAACGCCCTATTCTGGAAGTTAGAGGATCTCAAGATTTAAAAGGATAAGAAGGAAGTGTATTGTACCCTCTAAATATTTAAGTCCTTAATAGCTAACGATAGAGTTAAGGTTATTATATTGGCTTCGATCGCTATATTAAATAGTTTTTTAGAAGAGTCGGTATTAATCCTTATATTAAATATTAATAATTTAGAGTTATACCCTATCGAACCCGAAGGTTATAAATTAATTGACGCGATTATAAAAGTTAATTATAAAGAAGAATCCCTAGAAGAATATTATATACGCGTTTATAGCTCTAACCTTAAATTCACGATAATAGCTAACGGCTTGCTGGTGTACTAGGGCCGCCTCGCTATCCCTAATAAGGATAACTTTCGAACTTATATTATTGACGAAATTTATTCGACCCTAATAATAGCCTACCCTAGCCGAAATAAAATACGAATAATCTTAATCGAATAATATTAATAGCCCGGTATAACGGGAAATATCGACCGCTTTGTTAAAAACTATATAGTTTATAAGGCTAATAAAATACCTAGGGATAAGACCCCCGGTAAGTTATACCCTATCCCGCCGCCTACTAAGAAATAGACCTTGATTATAATCGATTTTAAGAAAATGCCTAAGGATAAGTACAGTTTTAATAACGCCCTGGTTATAGTAAATTATTTAATAAAATTATTATAGGTTATACTTTATATAAAGAAAGCTACCGCTTAGGACGCCGCCCGGATATATTATAAGGGGCCCTTTAGGGTCTATAATATATTAAAAAAGGTTATTTCTAATTATAATCCCTAATTTATATCGGCTTTTACCGATGAAATATTTAAATTAATTAGTACGAAATAGAAGCTAACTATTGTAAGTTATAATTAAATAGTAGGGTAAGCGGAAATTATAAATACTTACTTCGATTAACGATTTTGCCCTTTCGTTAATTATTATTAGGACGATTAATTAGAAGCGATCCTAATATTAGACGTTATATAGAATAGCCTCCCTTAAAATAGTACCGGCCTCTTCCCTTATAAAATTATATTTAATTATCCGATATATATACTTTTTAATTAGGAAGTTTATATTTTCGACGCCGGGTTTAGAATAAAGTAATTAATTAAGGAGTAGGCTTAAGAATTCGCCCAATGTATTTATAATTATACGGAATACGTAAGAGAAATAATATTAAAAATATAGGAGGAATAGGCTTATTAAATTAATAAAAAGTATAAAGATTTTAATTTTAATATTAGTAACTGAATTATTATTATTAAGCGGCTATAATTAATAACGATTCGTCCTAATAATAAATTTAATTTCCCTAATACCTATAATTATTATAAAATTATTGAAAAAATAGATTATTCCTACCGGTTAGAATTCTCCGATAGTTAGAAAGGCTTAGACTTCTTCTATACTAACTATCTTCGTAAATATAATAATAATCTATTACCCGGTTAATCGGCTAAATACCCTAGTCTTATTATTAATAATAATAAGGATCCCGAATAGGAAGTCGAAAAGATTAATACTTCTAAGGTAATTAATAGTAAGCTCTTCTATAATACGGACTAGAGAGGCTAGGACCCCAACTTAGAATATTAGCCGGCCTCTAATTTTAAATACGCTCCGAAGCTTCTTTAAAAATTCTACGAAATTAACCCGGAGGCCCTAGGCCCGTCCAAGCGTTTAATAAATTAATTAAATGAAGATTAGGAGGAGTACGAAGATAACGAATTATTAGAATTACTAGGATTAAAGCGTTTATAAAAGATTTTATATAAGTAAGGGATTATTACGGCCAAAGTAGGCCCTAGTCTAGCAAGATTCGCGGACGAATCTTTTATATAGGAGGGGGTAATATAACGGCGCCAGTCCGGCTATATCGCTATACCCGCTATACCCCTATAGGAGGACTAGTATTGTAAAGTATTATAAGGTATTACGAAGGTTAGAGGAACGAATAATATAGAAGGTTCGCGCTAAGGCTAGCCCAGACGGGCGCTAAGCCTATTAAAGGTGTTTGCTCTTATTTGTTATATAGGTAAAGGGCGATGCGAGTGAAGGGATTGGCTATTAGCGACCCGTATGTAGGTCCCGCTGTCGCTTGCGTACTAGGGTATTTATTCGGGTTCGCAACGTATATATTTAGTTCTCTTCCTTTTCTTCTCCTTACCTAAAATCTTCTGTTATAGATGGAATCTTAGCTTTGCCTTCGACTTAACCATACTGTGCCCTTGCAATTTTAGCGAAGATTCTATTATTAGTATTAATTTTAATTTGTATTTCTATATTATAACGGAAATGCTTTAATAAAGGGGTATCGATTAATAATTACTTTAAATTATCGAATACTGTTTAATACTTATCGGTCTAAACGAACGCTTCGCCTTTTTTAATTAGGTTAGTAAAGGGGCGGGCTATTCTATTATAATTTTTAATAAACTTTTAGTAAAAATTATAGAACTTTAAAAAAAATTATATTTTTTATAGGTTAGAAGGTATAACCTACTCTTTAATAACCTTTATTTTCTTTAGGTCGACGGAGATATTATTGTATTCTATAATAAATTTTAAGAATTTTATTTTAGTAATTTAGAATTCGTATTTCTTTAAATCTACTTATAATTTAATATCTTTTAATTTAGCTAATATTTTACAAATATAATCTTTATATTCCTTAAGGGTATCGGAGTAAATTAGGATATTATTAATATACGCAGTATAAAAGTCTTTTAAGTATAATCTTAGGATTAAATTAATAAAGGCTTAGAAATTAACGGGACTATTAATTAAATTAAATAGTAATACTTTATATTTGAAGGCTCCTATACCGGTACGGAAGGTAGTAAATTTTTCGTTTTTTAATTTTATATAGATATAATAGAAGGTTTATCGAATATCGATTTTAATAAATTATTAAATTTTAACAACTTTAATTAACGTTTCTTCGATTAAAGGTAATAAGTATCGGTCTTTCTTAATAATAGTATTAAATTTATAGTAATTAATATAGAAATGAAAGCTATTATTAATTTTCTTAATAAATAAAATTAGGGCGGCCTAAGGGGACGAATTCGATTCGATAAATCCTTTAAATAAATTTTTTAGGATATATTTCCTTACTACCTCCAATTCATTTAATAATATTTTATAAAAAGGGCTATAATTAAATTCCTTTAGCCAGTATCCTTCTTCGAATTTAATTTTATAATCGTATAACTAATAATTTGGTAGGATATTTAAATCGAATTTATTAAAAACGTCGAAGTAATTATAATAATAGTCTAGTACTATTTTTAAAATTTCCTTTCGTAATTCTTTTTTATTACGAAGTAATAGTTCCTAAGCGGGGTCTTCTATTATACGCTTCTATTAAATAAATCAATCGATTTCGAAGATACTTATTAAATATATTATATAATTAGCTTTAATGGTAGACCTTATAAATAGGTTGCTTTCGAGGACGTATATTTATACCGGTCGTTCCCTATACTAACCGGTTAAATCTCTTTTGAACTTATAGGTCCTTTAGGTATTAGAGCCCTATTTACTATTTCGGGGTTTAATCGGTTTAATTCGAACGAATTATATAGATTTTAAAAATAATATCATAAAGTAGGTAAAATTAATTAAATTTCTCTTTATTTTATTTAGCGAATTAATCCGTTTAAGAATCGAATTGGGGTTTTAAAGTAGAATGCGGGGACGAATATAATTTAATTCGCTAATATCTTTATTTCGGGTATATTTAAAATTTACTAGTATAATAAGGACCGTTTTTTTAGGCTATAATTAAAGAGCCTTAAATTCGTAAATACGTTTCTCGATCTATTTTTAATATTATTATACTTCTCTTTGGTATTAATTATAGGCTTTTTAATTGAATTCTTTCTTATAGCGGTCGGGAAAGGGCTAATTCGCCGGAATAGGTTTTAAAGTAATTATATAACCGTTTATAAGTTTAAGCGTTATATAATTACTATTTTTATTATTAATTCGCTATTTATCTTTTCGTTCTATAAGTACATTACAATAAACTACGTTCTTTTAATAGTTTAAATTTATAATTTTAGAGCCTTTAGGACGGATTTTAAAATTTAAATTCCTTATTTAATTTAGGTCAGGTTTCTATTCGGGGGGGAAGATTAGCCGGCGGTTTTTATAATCGATTTAAATATTATAAATATTAAATTATTTACGGCCAATAATAAAATTATAGTTTATATTAATGACGATAAAATAATCCGGGGGTGTAATTCGGTTTCGGACCTTTAAAGCGGCTTTAATTACTTCCTTAATACTTTAGTTAATCTTTTTTTAGTAGTTATTAATACTTTGAATAAGAGAATCGCTCGTTACTTCTATTAATAATTATTCTTTTAATTTATTAATAAATATTATATTAATAAATAGATAGCCGTTAATTCCTATATTAATTAGGGCGTTAAATATAAATAAAGATATTCTATTATTAATTATAGTATATTAAATAAATATAGGATCCCCTCCTAAATAAGGTATTAAATTGAATTTATCCTTTCCTTATTTTTATTTATCCTTTATTTATTTTATAACTAATACCTCCTTTAGGAAGGAATTTAATTTACTTAGGGTATTTAATTTCCTTAATTATTAATAATAGGGGCGGTATTACTAACGGTAGTACTAATAATAATAGGAATAACCCACTAACTACCTCTAATTCTATTCTTATAAATTAAATAACGCTTAATAATAATAACCACGTAATTATAACACTCCTAATTATATTAATCCTTTTAAAAATAATCGCGCTTAATATAGCCGCGTTCTTTATAGAGGAAATAACGGCCTTCGTTAAATAGGCGGGTAATCTCCTCGGTACGGTTAGTAGTAATATAGTTATTACTTCTATTACCGCCGGCGGATTTAGAAGCAGAGGAGTTCGAATTATTAAAGCTAGAACCAAAGCCTCTAAACTCCTTATTATTATTCCCTTTATTATAAAAGTTATTAAAAGCGGCCTTAGTTTCTTCGGTAATAATTTTAAATATTTAATTAAAACTGAAATAATTGATATAGTAAAATTCGAAAGAAATAGAAGGGTTATAATACTTAATATTTATTTACTTCTTATATTCCGCGGGAAGGCGCTAAAATAATTCGCGCTTCTATTCAATTTTAAGGCGTTAGTATTCGCTAACTATATAAATAAATTTATTTTTAAAGAAGTCGAAATTATTAATATCTTTTATTTTAAGCTTCGTAAAATTAACGAGAGCTTTTTCATCTTAATTAAAGTCGCTATATTTACACTATAAATAAATTATTAAATTAGAATAAATTATAAATTAATTAGGGTGAGTTTCGTAGAAGTAAAATATTAAATCTTTAAAAGTAAAGCCGGCTAAATAATGTTTAATATAAAGAAATTTATTATAGTCAGTTAGGTAATAATTAATATTAATTTTAAATTTATTCTAAATTAAATTGTATTAAACGTTAAAAAGTACGTCGTCCTCTTTATTTTAATTATAAAATTTAAAAGGGTCGGCTTATTTAATCGAAAATTAAGTATAACGTAAAGAAATAATTAGTACATTATTATTATCATTAACATTATTATTAAAGGGGGTGTCACAGGGCTAGCCTATATCGTCGCACGTGATTACTCACGTGCCTTATATTAGCGTACAGTAGCTTCTAAGATTATTATCGCTATTAATTAACTAATTATAGCGGCGGCCCGCTAGGACCCATACTAAGTCTACCGCTGGCCGCCCTTATAAAGCTAATCTTCTAAGCATTCGTCTATACTCTCCCCTTTCCTCCTTCGTATAATTACGTATATTTATATCTACTATTTACCCTTTGCCCGTAATAATTAATTGTACTTTTTAATTATTATATTTATAGCGTAAACCCCTCTTACAATTAATTTATTAATCGCACGCGTATAGGAATCGCCTTATTAATCGAATCGTTAAATTTAATATTCTAAACTTTAATTTCGATAATTATAAGTCGCGATAATCTTAGTCCTACTCCCTTTTATTTAATAAATAAGAGTAGATACTCTTTATTTAAGGGATAAGAACTTTGCCTTTACGCAATTATTCCTTACTTCCTTCGCTCTTATATTTTATAACGAAAGTAGCGATCCTATTATTTTTTCGCTCGCTAGTAATACCGGCGGTAATTTCCTTAGCAACTTCCTTAATACTCTTTTAATTATATTCTTTAATTTAAAGGACGTCTATAAGGTATTTAACGAATTTATTAATATTTATAATATAACTATTTATTACGTTATACTTTTTAAACTTCCCCCTTCTTTAACCGTTAACGACTTTATTACTAATATTGAAAACGATAAAGAGAAGAAAGCCGTCCCCTATAATTACCTTACGTCTATTATTATCTTCGCTAATAATCCCGCCTTTTATTCGATTATTGCCCCGCTCGGTCGTTTTTATTATATTTAATTCGCTTTCTATAATAACGTTTCTAGTAATTTTGAACGTAGTGAAGAAAAATTGAAAATTATTTATATAATAATTAATAAAGTTTAAAATAATTTCGATTAAAAGAACTTCGATTAAATTAACCTTTAAAAGAAATATAGTAACCTTCTTATAAATTATAATGCCTTTAAAATTTATAACGCTAACGTTCGAATTTTCTATAATAATTTTATTATAGTAAATAAAAATAAAATATTATCCCTTAAGTAGACGGTAGAGAACCCGCCTATTTTTATTAATAAAGAGAATATTAATACCGTTTGTAAATACGAAATTTTTAAAGCTTAGCGCTTCTATATTTTATTTTAATAGAAGTACGACCCCCTCTTCTACGTTAATAAAGATATTAAAATTATTTATACCGTTATATTATTAGGTCCCGAAATTCTCTCTAATATTTAAAATAATTTCGATATTATTTAGGGCGGTAGCGATAATAATATTTAGTATTAGAAAATTAACGCCGAATTTATAAAGTATTTTATTACCCGCTTTTAGAACGTTAATTTAAAAATAGATATTAGCCGCTATTTAGAAGAATTCTTTATAAAAAATATATCCTTCGCCAAATTCGAATTCGAATTTACTAACTTTATAAACCTATATAATCTTAATAATTTTATAAAGGTTTACTACTTAAAGAATAAAATTAATAAACGTTTCCGTAATATATTAATTTATTATAATCTCCCCGAAGTTAATAATTTTAAAAAATAATTTATAATTTATTATACTATTATTAATAATTTTAAGGATACCAATTACTATTATAAAATAAATACCCGCATTTTAGGTATTAGAGCCCTTAACCCCGGCTCCGGCTCTAATTCTAGCGGTAATAGCAGCGGTTTTAGCTCCTATAATATTAATAATTTCCCTATTAATTAGGGCAATAATAAAATAGATTTTAATACCGTTAATTTCGCTATCTTTATTTATAAAAACGTTTTCGATTAGCGTTTTTATAAGGGCCTTTACCGCCGCTATACTAAATTTAGCTATATTACTTGTAAATATATTACTTCTATTAATTATAGCGCTCTAAGCCCCTAGTATAAGAAAGGTAAGAAGAATAAAAGTAAAGGTAAAAATAAGAACCGTCGTAGCCGTAGTAATTAAGAAGAAATCTACACTATTAACGCTACGTCTATTACTACTACTATAATTATTCCTATAAAGCCCGCTATTAGCGGTAAATATTATAATAATTTAGAAAACGAATAATTTCTATACTTAATTACGTATAGAAATTTCTCTAATCGTTATTTTTATTATAAAAACGAATTTTAAATTCTTTATTAGGGTTAAAGGTTTTAGAAGAGGTTAGAATATAATCTTTAAATAATTCTACTTCCTTAAATTTAATACTCTTATTTTTTTATATTATAACCGGATCGCGCAAAAATTATTATATTTCGCTTATTAATATTAATTATTCTACTTTCGCTTTTATTAACCGCTCGTTTATTATTAAAAATAACCTCTTTTATTTTCGCCTCCTTCGTTTAAAGAAATTAATTTTCGTTAATAGAATAATTAAAAGTATTATTTCTAAGGAGGTAATAGCCAAATTCTATATCGGTTATTATAACGAAACTATTACTTTCTTAGTTTATAATATTTTTAAGAACTACCTAATTATTTTAAGCTTCCTATAAATATAATGTTATAAGCCTAAAATCGATTACAAATAATATAGGGTATACTTTAATAACCCTATTTATTACGGCCGTTATTTACCCCTAAATTTCTTTAGAGAGTAAACCGCGGCCCCTAAGGCTCTTATTAATAAAATTTCTATAGTTTCCGTTCGAAAGAAGGCTACCCCCTAACTAACGCTTACTTTAAAGCCTATTACTAAATCCACTTTAAAATCCGCTATTATTAAGTCCGCTCTAAAGTCCGCTATTACCGAACCTATTCTAAAGCCCCTAATCGTAGAATTACTTTTAATTACGGAGACTCCTAAAATCGATCTTAAAACCGGCTATTAAACCGTCCCCGCCCTAATTAAAGTATTAATAATTAAAAGAGCCGAATCGAAGATTAATATTACCGGTACGGCCGCTCTCTTTATTAAAATTAAAAACCTTATACTCTACGAATTTTATATTTACTTTACCGGCCATCGCGTTTTTATAAGTACAAAGCGCCTTTACGCCTACTATTACTATAATTCCAATTACAACTTCGACTTTAATAATATTAAAAAATTTAATACGGTTATATTTAATTATATTTACAAGGCCTAATAATTATAGCCGTACGTTACGAATTATATTTAAATCGAGAAATTAGTAGCTACAGCGGCGATTTAAAATATAAATTTAATAGAGGAAATAATTAACTATATTATAAATAGTAATAATTAATAGTATAAGGAAAGTCTTCCCCCCCTTCTTTATAATTTTATTAATAAAATAGCTAATATTTATTTATTAAAGGATTTTCGTAAAGCTACGATTTTCGTTAAAACTATTTATTTTACCAGAAACTTCAATAAAAATATATTACTCTACGAAGAAACAATCCGACGAATATATTTAGCTAAAATTTCCAATAAGGATATAAGGAAGTTTCTTAATAAAATTAATTATCCTACGAAAATTAAAGACGAAATTCTCGAAATTTTAAGGAAGTTAGAAGGCTACTACTATATCGATAAAATAGTAGCTTTCCTCCCCTTTTTAATAAAGAAGGTCCCTCTTTACTATTTTTATAATTATAAAATCAAATTTAAGCCGGACGTAAAACCCCCTAACGTATAATTATAATATATATCCCCTATCGAAACTATTATAATTAAAAAGTAGATCGATAATAATTGAAAAAAGAATTTTATCCGTCTATTATAATTAAAAGCCGCTTCCCCTATTTTATTAATTAAAAAGCCGGGCGGCGGAGTCTGTATTTGCGTAAATTACTATAGTATTAATAATATAATAATAAAGACCTAATACCTACTACTATTAATTAAAGAGATTCTTAACGTAATTTATAAAGCTAAAATCTTTATTAAATTCGATATTATTATAGTATTTAATAAAATACGCGTTAAAGAGGGCTACGAATAATTAACGGCCTTTATTACCCGATTTAGCCTCTACGAATTTATAATATACCCTTTCGGTTTATAAAACGTATTGAGAATTTTCTAAAATTATATTAATAATATATTATACGATATTCTTAATATTTATATTACCGCCTATTTTAATAATATCTTAATATATTCGGATAACGAAAAGGAATACGAATAATATATTAGAAACGTCTTACGACGAATAATTAAAGTAGGCTTATAGATTAATATCGATAAATACGAATTTTATATTATTTATACGAAATATTTAAGCCTTATTATTATATTGGGAAGTATCGAAATAGACCCCGAAAAAGTCTTTACAATTACTATATAGGAAGCTCTAAACTCTAAGCAGTCTTTATAACGTTTTTTAAACTTCGCTAACTTTTACCGCCGCTTTATTAAATACTTTTCTATTATTACCAAGCTACTATACGAATTAATTAATAAAATAGTAGAGTAGTACTTGTCACGGCACGTAGATCTCGAGTGCAAGACACGAATAATCTGACGAATGTAATAAAATATTAAAGATGAGGAAGAAAGAAGAAGCTAGATACATCGGATGGAAGACAGGAGGTTCTTATATGCAATGCCAAGGCGGGAACCAGATGGCATATCCAGCAAGGTTCTTAGAGTCCCCATTGAAAGGAAAAGAAGAAGAGATGAAACCGGTTCCATGACAGCGGAGCTGTCCCGAGACATCAACGAAGTGAAGAAAAGGATGAACCAGTGCCATGACAGCGGAGCTGTCTGATTCATGAGACGAAAAGTAAAAGCAACGCAATCTAGAACGGATGAAAGCAAAGACAGGCCCAATGTTAACAATCTGGGTGGGCCAAGGAAAGAAAGATTAGAGATGAAAAGGAAAGGTGTCATTCAACGTCATTATCCATCAAATGCTCTCAAGGTGCTCATCCAAAGATTTGAGACGAAACGCGGCGCGAGTAATCGAGTGACGCATACATTAAGTCCCAGAATGTTGGTAATGAGGCTCAACTCAAAGACAAGATGAGAGACCACATTTAACATGTGCCGAAGCGCCATGTCTGCAGTGTTGATCTTGAAAGAGGAGACGGATTGTCGGGACCGTGAGGCTCAACTCAAAGAGTAAGACGAAAGACTAAGACTAACATGTGACAAAGCTCCATGCGGTCTGTCGAAGGTCTAAGTCTAATTGAGGAGACGAGATGAAAGAAGAAAGGTAAACGTGAACGACGATCGAGAGATTGGTTAACGTCTGATCTCAAAGGACGAGGTGAAACCGAGGTTCCAAGGTGGGCGTTTTGATCCAGAAAAGAAACGGCCAAAGAAAGTGATGATAAACTTTGAATGGGGTATCAGAACCATGGAGATGGGAGCCACTCTATCAGATGAAACAGCAGAACTTGAGGCTGACAGCGGTTGTTGGTAAGGAGGCTGAAAGCATGTGAAAACCGTAGAGGTTCTTGCTGATCTGATAAGTGCTGAGCGGCTGAGCGGCCAGTTGAATAACCGTGAGAAAAGTGTTGAAAAGAGAGTCTCTACCTGGCACTGCTAAAGATGTTGCTAAAGTGGGTCTAGAGTTTGAGGCTCAACTACCAGGAGGGCGGTTCAACTGACGACAACAGACGAAATGAGGCTCAACCAACGGATAAGAGGCAAGGTGGTGAGACGAAGGCTGGTGAGTCATTGAGGACGTCATTGAGTTGAGGCTTAACGGGTAGCCACGGAAGCGGAAGCTAATGCCGGCAGAAAGGCGGAGCGGGAATAGATAAGTCCAGATGACGGGAACGGGCAGATGACGGAAGACCACGTCCGGAAACGCGGTATTGAACCGTCGGTCTGGTAATTCGTTTGATTGACAACTGGGAGCTCTGTTTGCCTGCTGAGAAGGCGGGGAAAGAGAGAGAGAGAGAGACCAGATGAGATCTGGGCGGGGGAGTGACAGAATTTGAGCTGGGCTGTCAGAACCAGGAGAAAAAAGATGGGAGGAAAGAAGAGAGATGGGTTGAACCACGTTGGATCGCGGCTGAGGTCCCAAGAATGAGGGTCGCTGTAATGCTGCATCTTTAACCGTAGACCAGCCGGCCAATTGGTAATGAATCCAATGTCATCTGGTGAAAGTTGCGATGATCTGTCATCCCAAGAGGTGACGGTTCTGGCGATGCGCGCCCGCGGTGTTGAGTACGCTGCAGATATCGAGATAGTCCGATGTTCCGGAATCCGCGGTAGTTGGGATGAAAGGTTTGAAATACGACCCGTAGGAAGGATCTTTAATATAATGTCACGGCACGTAGATCTCGAGTGCAAGACACGAATAATCTGACGAATGTAATAAAATATTAAAGATGAGGAAGAAAGAAGAAGCTAGATACATCGGATGGAAGACAGGAGGTTCTTATATGCAATGCCAAGGCGGGAACCAGATGGTCTAAATAAATAATCGTTAAAATAAATACTTCTAACTAGGCTTATAGAAGTACGCTCTCCCAATATAATAATAAAAGTATCCTTCGCCCTATCGCCTACTTTAATTAGCAATACTCTTCAACCGAATATAATTATAATATTTATAATAAGGAATTATTAGTTATTATTAAAATTTTAGAAGAATAACGCCCCGAATTGGAAGGAGTATAATAACCGTTCGAAATCCTTATAGACTATAAAAATTTAAAGACTTTTACTATTAATAAGCAATTTACTTCCCGTTATATATAATAATCCTAATTCCTATCCTATTTTAATTTTATTATTTAATATCGCCCTAGTTCGCTTTAAGTACGCCTAAATACACTAAGTAAAAAGCCGGAAGATATCCCTAAAAATAATATTAATAAACGGCTATTAATTAAAAATAAGATCCTATTCATTTATAACATTTTTATTAATAAAGCCTTTATTCTATAAAACGGATAGAATAAAATTTAGGTCGACGTCGGCACCGAATATATTTATAAATTAGAAATTATAAACGGGAAGTTTACTAACAATTTAATTATAGAAAATTATAAAAAATTAATTTTTTTATAAAATATTATAGCCTATTTATTAGACCCTAATTATAAAATATAATCTAAGGAAATTAAAGACTAAATAAAGAAGGTATCCTTCGCCGAATATAAAGCGATTTAAAGACGGGCGTACTATTATAACGCTGTTTTCGTTAATCTTACAAATACTAGACTCTAACTATAACTCTTTCGCCGTATTTACAATTCGCCTTTAATTAGGCATTTGGGCCGCGAAAAGACCTATTTATTACTTTCGGATTTTTTCTTTTAATTAAAGATATATATTACTATTAGAGCCTACTATAAGGCTTATTTAGTATACGTTAAATCTAAACTATTACAATATACTCCCTATAGCTTTTTAAAATTATTAATAATACCGTTTGCGTTTTAGAAGGATATTTTAATTAATTATATTACTCCACTAATACTTTACGTATATTACGGATAAGAATTTAAATATATCGCTATCGTTATTAATTATTTAATTAAAATATAATATTTTATCCTTACCGTTAATTTTACAATCGAAGAATTAGCAGATTATTTTATTAAAAAGGTTTATAATATTTATAGACTACCGGATTCTATTATTTCTAATCGCGGCTCCTAATTCGTTTTACGGTTTTAGAGAGCCCTATTTTCGCGTTTAAAAGTAATTTTCAAACCCTCCTCTATATTCTACCTAATTACTAATAATTAGACCGAATATATTAACGTAGAAATAGAGAAATATTTTCGCTTTTATATTAATTAAATATAAGACGATTAAATAAATTAGCTATTAATTATAGAATTCGTTAATAATAATTTAATTTTTAAAATTATTAATATTTCCCCCTTTTTCACTAACTATAACTTCTACCTTCGAATAAGTATTAAATTAATTAAACTTTATTTTCCTAATATATTTGTATAATAGTAAATAAAATATTTTAAAGCTAACGAAATTGCTAATTACTTTAAAAAGGTTTTAAATTACGTTACGGATTAAATAAAGCGAATTTAATAATAGTATAAAAATAACGCTAATATTCGTCAGTCGGATACCCCGAAATATAAAACGGGAAATAGGGTCCTACTTAATACGGAGAATTTTAAACCGGTCGCCCGTATATTAAATTTACGCCCTTATTTAAAGGTCCTTTCGAAATCCTTAAAACGGATAACTATAAAATTACGTTTAAACTCCTAATTAATATAAAGTATAGCCCAACCTTCTATATTAATAAAATAAAATTATAGGATAAAGTTAATAATAATAGTCTTATTCCTTAGCTATATATCTATAGCGCTACAATTGGCATGAGGTACCTCTCCTAGTTCTCTAAAGGAAAAACCGTTCGGCGATAAGCGCCGCCGGATGAAAACCCCTAGTTCTATTCCGGTTATAGGCGAATCGTACTATTCTTTCCTAACTTCTAATTATAACGGTTCTTACTTACCGCTATAACAAATAAATGCGCTTTCTATTTTAATCCTTCTAATACTAGAACTATTATAATATTATTCCCTTTGCCCGCTCCTTCCTCCTATCCTTCGGCCTCCGTCCTATCCCCGTTTACCCTTATTTATTTTTATTTATTTTCCCGCTTCGCCCCCTCCCCTTTATTCTTTCCCTTTTCATTTTATTTTCCTATCCTTACTATAATTTATATTTATATAAAGGCTTCTTTTACTATTTATATAAATTCCCCTAAATGTTAGCCCTAAACTTTCCTCTTCTTCCCTTTAAATTACTATATCCCTAAAATAGTTTCCTCCTCGTTTAGCGGCGCGCCCGGCCGTACCCCCGGTCGTAATATTCACTAATTCGGTATTTAAATTAATTAAGACCTTTTTTATTTCGTAGAATTTTTATTTAAGCTTAAGGCCGCGCCTTCTACCCTCTATATTCTTTAGGCTCCTAGCGCTCCTATAATTCTTTTTTAAAATTTTATTATTATCGTTTATACTCTATCCTATAATTTTATATTTTATTTTCTTAATAATTAATAAAGTCCTTACCCTTATATTTCTATATTTTTTCTAATTAATTCTATTATTTAGTATCGTTTATACTCTTCTTTACTTTGGTTATATTTTGAATTTTACTAATTATATTATAAATATTTTAAATATCGGTACTTTTAATTATAATAGCTTCCGGACTATATTCGCGGAATATACTTATATAATTAATAAGTAGAGTAAATATCCTTTTTAGTATTATAATATTATTTCTTTCTAATATTATTTAAATATTATATCCTAGAATACTCTATATTTATTTACCGTTTTAAAATATATATTTAATATCCCCTTCGGTTATTATAATAAATATAATTATATTTAGGCGGCGGCGGTTACTATTATAAACGCTTTATTTAACCTTGGTAAATCTATTAAAACCTTTTAACGGGTTTACGTATTTTTCCTCGGCCCTATATACGTTCGTTTAATTATTAATAATTTCCTGGATACGTTAGATACCTTCTCTTTTCTTTATTATTTTAGCGATTTGAAGGTTTCGGATTATAAAGAGAAAGGTTATTATAAGAGGTTTATAATTGACTATCCTATTATTATTCTTCCTTATATTATTTCCGCTAGCGCGGCTAATAATAGTATTAACTCTAGTACTAATAATTTCCTAGGTTCGCTTATAACGTTTAATAATCCCTGTATTAAGATAGGTCCCGGCTAGGACGAATAGCGTCGCTAAGTTACCTGTAATTTAATGTAAATAAAGGAGATGCTTTATATTTTTATTAATTATATTTAAATATTAATTAAATAATTTTTTTACGGTTTTATTCTCTTTACTAAATGTAAACCGGAATTAGTTTAATTAATCTCCTTACTATTCCCTTCGTTTTTATATTTTAATATTTTAATATTATAAATAAATAAATAATTTTACGCGTACTTCGTAAATTCCCTACGATATTCCCCCTCTAATTCGATTATTAAGTAGTATTTATTTAATTTATTTAATTTGAGCGCTTACGAAAGGATTTTCTCTATTTTAATTCTATTATTTAAATAAGTTTAGAGTTCTTCCTATATTTATAATTAGTCGGTTATTGTTATTTAATATTCCTCTGTCTATAAATATTTAAAAACGAAATATTTAAACGTTTCTTCCCTAATTCCGTACGAATAGAATAATATTATAACGTCCGGTATTTTCTTTTAGAAGAGGAAGGATTAGAGTTTGATAATTCCTATTCGGGCTTGGGTAAAGAGGGAACTCTATACTTTTATTAATAAATATAATTTATTATCGTCTTCTAATATTTAGCTTTTCTTCTTTTTCTTCTTTTTTAGCCCGATTATATACTGTTTAATAACGTCGTTACTAAATTTCGCGTTAAAGTTAACGATAATAAATTTATACTGCCGACTTAATTTAATTACCGCCGTTATTATTTAATAATTATAGCGTAATATTTATTTTCTTTTCGTAATATTTTTTAATTATTTTTCTCTATCGGTAGCGGTCGGTTTTAGTATTTATAACGGGGGTAGGGGCGTTCCTATTGCCGAAGGCGGCCCCGTTATTAATATAATAAGTTTTTCCGTTGGCGTTTATTCTTTAGTTTATTTAATTTTAGCGGTATTACTTTTGGGTTGGTTAATAGGTAGTCGACCTTTTATTCTTATTTAAATATAATTAATTATTTAAACTGTAGTCCTTCGGACGAACTTAATTTAGTTTATTTGGGTAAGCTTTTTTTTAAAAGCTTTTATCTGTTTATTAAAGTAAAAGTTGAACGGTAGATAAAATATTTCCGTTTTTAAATTTTGTATTAGTATAATTTTATACGCTCCGGTAATAATTTTTAAGTATTTAATTTAATATTTAGCTAACCTAATTACTATTTTTTATAATTTCCCGTAAATTTCGGTCGGTTAGTAGAAAATTAAAATTCTATATATAATAACGCTTCGAATATATTTAATATAAATTTCCTTCGTTCGTACGAAAGAATAGCCCTAAATTTTCGTTATTAATTATATTAAAATATTCGTTTACGTAATTATCTTTTTTTTTACTACTTCTGCGTATATTTAATAATTAAATTTCCAGTTTAATTAAACCCTTAGGAATTTTATTAATTCTATTAATTAAAGTACTACCCTATTAATTTAGAGAGTTTCCGTCCTTAATTCCTTCGTCCGTGTAAAATATATAAATTCCGTTTTATTCGCTTCGAATTCTATCCCTCTTTCGACTACCTATTTGGAATAGATTTCCTATACCGCTTAGAAAATTTTGTAATTTTCTTCCATTATTTTAGTTATTATAATAATATTAATATTATCGGTAAAATTAATTATAATTATATTCTTAATTATAATTAACCTACGGTATAATAGGGTAATAAAGAGAATAAAAAGGATTAATAAGAGGGGGGAACTTTAGGGCACTCTTATTATAATATTATAAGGTTTAGACGTTTTATCGTCGAAGAAAAGGGAACCTTTTCTTCCGGTAACGAAATTATTTACTTACTTAAAAAGCTATTATAGGAGCTATATTTCCTATAAGGTATAAAGAAGCTACCTATAATTAATTCTATTAAATACGCCCTTTAAATCGAAGAGTATAAAAGACGTTACAGCTTTAAATTTCTAAGCCGAATAGACTATATTAATTACTATTTTAATTATAAATTTTATCGAACGGTTTATCTAATTACTTATTTAACCCTCCGGGAGGAAGTTAAACTCTTCTACTACCTATATTAACCTTATAGTAATTAATACTTCGAAGATTTTTCTAATATTATTTAATAGCGAGATTAGCCTCTATACGCCGGTTAACTTTTATTATTTAATATTCTTTCTTAACTTTTTAAAAATAATTACTTTCGTATTTTTAAATTATTAGGGGAAATATCCGAGCCGAAGGCTCGCTATAGCGAAAGCTATTATAATTTATTTAAATAATACCTTGTAAATCTTTAAAAACTTATTTAAAAATTAGTCGATATTTAGTACCTTATTCAGCGCTATCCTCGAAAGGATATTTTTAATATCCTCCTTAGTAATTTAATTATTAATAATTATTAAGGTATCGCTATTTAATAATTAAATCTAGTCCGGTAAATAATTTGTAAGTATATTTATTTTAGGGAAGAATTAGTCGGTAAAGATATTCGCCTTATTATTATAGTCTTCGATTTCGTTTACCCCTTCGCTAAATTTAAAGGTTAGTAATTTAAGCGGATTTATTAAATAATAACTCCGGGTTTAAGCCTACCTTTCTAATAGCCAAAATTTATTTAAATCCTTTAATATAGCGGCAATATAATTATACTATTTCGCCCTCTAAATTTTCGAAATAAATTATCGCTTCTTTACCATTACTTTTACAAATTCTTTTTAATTAGAAGGCGTCTTATTCCCGAATTATATTTATTATTTCCGCTTTATATTTTTTATCGCTATTTTATATTCTAAATTCTATTAATCTACTTATTTTCCCTAACCTTTCTTCCGGTATAGGACGAATTCTTTTACAATATTAATAAATTCTCTATCGAACTTATCGAATATTAATTCGAAATCTTTTATTATAATAATCTCCTCCGGGACCGATATTTATTTTTCTATTACCTCCTTTACCTTTTCCGTATTTATAAGATTCTAATTATAACCTCCTTCCTTTTCCGCTTTCCCATTCTATTTTCTAATTTAAATCCAAACTTTTTAAGGGTAGTAATCCAAATTAGTTTATTCGTATCGGTAAGCTCTCCAATATTCTACTTCGATACTATATAATATTTATATATAATTAATCGTCCCGTCTTTCTCTCTTCGAATTATATTATTAAATTATATTAATTCCTTACGAAAGGTTAACCGGTTTAACCTCTACTATTATATTTAAATAAAGAGCCGTACGGCTCCCGGGCTAATCCTATTCTCTAAGTCCTAATTAGGATAATAGAAGTTAAAATTTTTAATAGCTATTTAATAGCCCCTTAAAAGTCTTTCTTTAAAGAATTCGAAGAGGGGAAACCCTTATTAATATTCCAATATACTATTTATTAAAATAGGGAAATAAATAGAATAAACAATTATCGGTTCCTATAAATTTTTAAACGTTACTACGGCCTAATCCTTTCCTAATTAAAAATTTAAGTCCTTAAAATTCTACCTTTTATTTATATAAATTACCGCTCTTCCCTTTTCTAAATAATTAATACTATAATATTTACTACCTCGCAGCCGGTAAATATCCTTATTTAAATTTCTACCCGGCTCCTAAATTATTATAATATTATAAATTTCCTTTTATTCGAATAAAAATTTTCCTCTTTCGTACGACTTCTTTATATTCTAATAAAATATTTTTAATTAAATTATTAATTACTTTATAAAAAAGTTCCTTCTAATTTAATAATAGATAAAGTAGGGGTTATATCTTTAATAACGGTAGCCCGCGTAATAATAATAGAGCCGGTATAAATACGGTCGCTAACGTTTTAAAAATATATAAAGGTATTTATCGGGCTAAATTAGCCTATAGGTTTCGGCCGAGAGCTATTTCCGACTATTCTTTTAAATCGGCTTCTCTTCGTATTTCTAATAAATAATCTCTCTAAAATTATAATAGAATAGGAATTAGGGGGGGCGTTAAGGATAGCGACGTCCTTTTTAACCTTAACCGTCAACTTTAATACCGGTTTAACCAGTCTTTTACGAATAATAAAACTACGGGGCCTCTCGGCGTATATAATTAAAGCCTTCGCGTAGGCCGCTCTAACGAACGGGTATTACTTTTTATCGAAAGTAAAATACCCCGACTTTCTATATAATTTATAATAAATTAAAGAATTATCTTCGTTCGAAAAATAATTTACTTTTCTAAAGCGAGCCCTACTATATTTAAATTAACTATAATAGCCGTAAGTATCCTCCTAACGATAAAATTTTACTATATATCCGAATCCCTAATATTTAAAGTATTATTAAATAGTAATTATAGCTTAGAACGGTTCGTATAAATATATTCCGCCGTCTTAAAAGAAGAAATTCTCCTAGAGGAAGATCGCCGCCTTTACGGACGCGACCTCGATTAAAATTATTCTCCTATCTTCCCTATTATATTTCTTTTAAATTTTTACGTAAATAATATCCACCTCCTTATTCTTCTCCCTTATCTCCTATAACACCGAATTATACGATCTTTCGTTAAAATTAACCTAAAGGATTCTTTTAATTAGAATTCCTATAATATTTAGGGTTATAATAACTTCCATTCCGAAAACTTCTTTCGCTTAAATATAATACTTTTAATATTATTCGCATATAAATTCGTCGAAGATTATAATATAATCGCCGCTTATTACTATCCGGATAATTATTCGGACTACTTTATTCGGTCTTTCCTTTAAAATATTTTCGATTATTTATTTTATATTTTTATTCGATTATTTAATATATTAAGCGGAGATTGAAATTCCTTTAATTATAAATTGGCGTTTATAATTAGAGGGGATAAATTTTAGGGTAATAATAATAATTAATTATTAGAGGGTAGTATTAATTTTACTTAATAATTTTATAATAATATCGGCCTATTTCTTCGGCGCTTCTTAAATACCTTTTTTAAATTCCTTAAAAATATCCTTCTTTAAATCGTCGAAGTCCTTCTTAATAATAAATTAGCTCTCTCTAATTTTATTTACTTTAAATATCCGGGATTTACTTTTTCTTACTTAAATTTTCGTAAATTCGAAAAATAATTTTCGAACTTAACGACGGTCCTTAGGCGAAACAGTATTATAATCCGCAAATTTATTCGCTTAGGCAATAAATCTCTTTATAGTTTTATTATCTTCCTCCGTTTTTTCCGAAATCTTTATAGCAAATATAATATCGGGGTCGTTACAATTAAAGAAGCCTCCGAGGGGGTTATAAATACTATTTTCGAATCTACGCGCGCTTCTATTAATTATTATTGGTAGCGATAATTTAACGCCGTCGCTACGCTCGTCGTAGGACATCGCGAGGGGGGTAAATAACCCTCCTAAGTCGATTGCCGTTGTCGGTTTTCGTTTTAGAGCACTTCCTAACTAAAAATCGGCGTTTCCGGTTTCGGCGTCGTTTTTAGATAAAGTCAATATTTTTAAATAAACGGCCGTAAAGGAATAAAACGTTCGTATAAATTATAGTCGGGTTATAAAAAGGATTAATAATAAAAAAGATTCGGTCGAATACGATTTCGAAAAGTTCAATAAATATTAAAAGAATAAGAAGGGCTATTAAAAGTATTATATTATTTAAGTACCCTTTTACCTATTATTATAGTAGCCGTACGCTAATATAATTATAACCCCCGACGAAATATAAAAATTCTATAAAATATACCCGGAGGAATTATACCCCCTAAATTAAGTAGCGGCGGAGAAGAAACGGAAGCGGTTATTTAAAAAGGTTAAGCTAGCCGTAGGGACGGAAATCCCAATTAGAAGATACGAATATAGAGGATAGGAAACGGAGCGGGAGGCTCTAATTCTACAATAGAAATTACTACGGTATATAGTAGCGGCGGCTATAGAGGTTTTTCGAAGGTAAACTATTCGTTTAATAGGAATTTCTATTATTTTATATAATATTAATTAATTATATAATTTCATTTAATTAGGGGAAGTATTATAGGGCTAGCCTATATTATCGTATATAATTACTTACGTACCTTATATTAGCGTACAATAGCTTCTAAGATTACTATCGCTATTAGTTAATTGGCTATAGCGGCGGCCCGCTAGGACCCACACCGGGTTTACCGCTAGCCGCCTTTATAAGGCCAATCTTCTAGGCACTCGTCTGCACTCTCCCCTTTCCTCCTTCGTACAATTACATATATTCACATCTACCATCTACCCTTTGCCCGTAATAGGGGGCGGTCGCAAAACGAATAATTAAATAGCGAAGGGGAATTATATTAGGATTTTTCTCAATATTAAAGAGAACCGTTTCTTTAATTATAATTAAGGTTACTACTATTTTATTTTTAAATTTACAAATTCCTTTAAAAACGCTTAGATTAATAATAATTTCTTTTAAGGTTTGGATTTCCTTTTCTTTATTTACTAAATAATTTTTAAAGGATTAAATTATTTTAGGATTAATAATTAAAGTAAGTATATCGGAAAGAATATCTTTTAATTTAGGGACTTAATTATAAACGGCGTAAAGTTTAGTATTTAATAACGAGGTAATTTTACGTAATTCTAATACCTATTCCCTTAAAACGATTGTTATTATAACCTAAAATTTAAATTCGTAGAATATATTAGCTAGGCAGTTAGTATATAATTCAATAAATTAGGTTTCGTTTAAATAATTATTAAAAAGTAATTCGGAATTAAGTAATAAAATACGATAGGAGACGTAAGGAACAGCGTTATAAATAAAGAATTTAATAAATTCTTTTATTTTAGCCCTTAAATCCTTAATAAAGTCCCTTAGGGTAAAAGCGGTATTATATTTATTAATTTCGCTACTAATATATTAATCGAATAAATCGAATAATAATTTAGGTTCTTCTTTATCATCTTTATTCTTAATTGAAGCATTGGCTAATATTTTAGATAGGGATTTAAATTAGTTATATAAGTAAAGTAGGGTCTTTTTACGAAGAAGGGTAGATTTATTATAAAATCTCTCTTCGAAAGGGTAGAGGCTATTAAAATACTCTTCGTTAAAGCGTATAAAAGCCTTCACGTTTTCCTTAAGGATAGGATCGATACATTTAATCGATTTCTTCTTTTTCTCATCGACGTTAAATTTAATAGTAACTTTATCCTTCTTTTTCGATAATTCGGATTTATCTTTATTAATAGTGTCTCTTTCATTAAAAGTCTCGTCGCTTTTATTTTCGGATTTAAAGCTTAAATTTTCATCGTTTTCGCCTTCCTTATCGAAGAGGTCGGTTTCGCTACAATCGTCCTTTTCGTAGTAATCCTTATTAGGGTTATTAAAACTTTTAACTCCAACGCTAATACTATTACAGATTAAGCACAGGGGTACTATTATATTAATTATTATAAATTTCAATTCTTTAAATTGCAACGGTCGGTTTAATTATCGGTATCGGTTTCTAATCGTTAAGATTTAACCTTCCTAAATAATTATTAGGTTAACCTTAAATAATATAAAAGCGCTAATATAAATAAATTGAAAGCAAAACTAAAATACTATTTATAATAGAAGATTTAAAGTAAGGAGAAGAAAAGGAAGAGAATTAAATATATACGTACGAACCCGAATAAATACTTTAATACGTAAGCGATAGTAGGACTTATATACGGGTCGCTATTAGCCAATCCCTTTATTCGTATCCCCCTTCACTTATATAATAAATAAGAATAAATACTTTTAATAGGTTTAGCGCCCGTCTAGGCCAATCTTGGCGCGAACCTTCTATATTACTCGTTCCTCCAACCTTCGTAGCACCTTATAGCACTTCACGACACCAGTCCTCCCATAGGGTATAGCGGGCATGGCGGCATGGCCGGACCGGCGCCGTTACAGGTAGGGTTTAAACCCGCTAATTATAAAGAGTTTTATAACCTTCGTTATAATTAAATTTATATTATTATTAAAAAGGTTATTAGTAGGTTGAAAGGGACGTTTAAGATTTACTATATAACGTTTAGTTTCAATATCGAGGTATAGAATAAGGTGATTTTAGCGACGGCGGGGGTATTGAATTAGTTATTTTATTATAATGACTTTTTAAGCGAGTATATTAACGTCGTCGATAATAAGGTATTGAATTTTAAAAACGTAGTTGATCGTGAGAGGAAGTTGGTAAATAGTATTAGTATAGATGACGGGGAGGTAATTAGAGGTAGGAGGAATAATTTTACCGAAATTGAATTTAACGGCGGTGCGTTTAGTTATATAGCCTAGTATTACAATTATATTATTAAGAAGATATGGAGGGGTTATTATATTAAATTATGTAAGAGAGGGGAGATATAGAATAGAAAGTTGTAAAATAGAAGGTTGAAGGTAGAAGAGAAGGGATAGGAGAAGAGGAGAATAAACCGTTTATTTTGGTGCTAGCCGCCTAAATTACCTTTAAACCGTTTAAATCGAATAAAATTGTATTTATCGAACTATAAATTCAAATTACTAAATTACCCCTTAGAGTGTGGCCTTCTTAAATCGAGTATAAATATAAGAAGTTTAGTACCCTCGATATTAAAATATTTTAGATTTTAAATAAATATATTTAATATATTAATCAATATTAGCGCGGTCTTAGCTTCCCGCCTTCCTTACCGACCGAAATTACAATATTATTTGTAATATTTGTATTTCTTGCAAATCTGCCTCAAATTTAATGTAAAGTAGATATATCGACTCGGCTTAATTCAGCGATTAAGATGGTATAACGTTTATATATATACGATTTTTTTTAATAGTTTTATTTTTATAAGAAAAAGTATATTAAAAACGATAAGATATAAAAATCTGGGGTCGACCTACTTCTCGCTCCCGTCCCGCTTATACCTTATTAAATACCCTATAAATTATACCGCTAATAGTATTGTATACCCTATAAATTTAATATTATTGCAAATTAGGGTTGATAGGCAAATTTAACGAAAGTTTAACCCTTCTTCCTCTATACCTCTCGCTAACAATCCTCTTCTTTACCTTCTTAATATAAACCTCCCGCCTCTTTTAAGACATCCTTACGAAGATATTTACTTTTACTTCAAAAGATTCTTATTTAGAGAAGAGGAATTTAGCGATATTATTATCGATTTTGTCCTCCTAATTGCGCTCAAAGATATTAAACGCCTTATTTAACTATTCGTTAGTAGCCGCCTTCTTCTCCTCAATTATTACCCTTTCGACGCAATTATTATTATTTTTTATTAACGCGCTAATTAAATTCTTTAAGCTTTTTACGATCGCTTCGCTATTATTCTTCCTCTTCTTCTTTTTTAAATCGCAATTATTAAGAGTAGCCGACCTCTTTAAATTACTATCCTTTATATAAGCGGGGATAGGCACCTTATCGTTATTCGAATTAGTTAAGAGATTTAGGGTCGGGGCTTCTACCTACTATATTTCCCTAACTAATAATAATTGACCTAAGGTTATTACGTACTTACTAATAGCTCCCTAGTCCTTTGTAAAGGCTTCTTCTATAAGTTTATAGTACGGAAGACCTTATTTACGAAATTGGCCGACCTTTTTATAAGCTTGTTAAACCTAAGTTAGTTTACCTATATTATATATATACTAGTATAATATACTAACTTTAATTAGGCGGTCCTAAACATTATTATTAGCGGTTGGTATACCGGTATTAGGATTAAATCTAAACTTAAATATCGAGCAGCTTTTAAGAGTATATTAAATACACTATTTACATTTAAAATAATCGACCTTATTACTATAAAAGCGTAATTCTACAAGAGATACGACTACAAGACTAGAAGCTATAAATCAAAGTAATATTAAATATAAAGAGGAAAGGGAAATTATCAAACAAGGGCATCGCGGGTCTAAATATATAAGTTAGATCCTACCACTCGTCGCTACCTTCCCGATCCGTAAATTTTATCAATAAGAACATAAGCCTCCTTCCATCCAATATACTATAATACCCAGTAGCTAATACTCTAGGAACCCATCCAACTATACCATAACATCACCCCCCCCTCGGAAAAAAGGCTCAACCTTAGAGCCGAAAGAAAGAAAATGAAATAAAAAGCAATTACTAATTATATAAAAAGATAATTAATATATAAACCTATCGCAATAATTAATCTAATCTATTATATTATAATAAAATCCCGGAAAACTAAAATAAATTCCTGCCAAGCATCGCAATTATATCTTTAATCTAGTTATCGTAAATGCAAAAATATATAAAAAAAAATTTCCCCCAATAAATTTCGAATAAGCCGCGTCTCGAATAGAGGATAAATACATTGAATTAATATAACGTAATATTATAAACTATTACGCCACGCTACTATACTATATATTATTTTACAACCTATTAATATTTTATACTATTCATTAACTTTATAAATACCTTTCGGTAATATTATTTCTTCCTAACCCTTCTCGTCTTTCCCCGCTTTATATTCTCTACTACTTTATTATCATCCTTATATTTACTAATAATAATTCTATTTACTATTATTTTCTTCTATATCCTAAAACGTTTTAGGGGGCTAGGCTTATCTAAATTAATATTATAGAAAGCTTATAATTTCCCTATCGTATTTTTAAAATCTTTAATTAAATACTAAGTAGGATTAGGATCCTAACCCTTCTATTAAGCTTAATATATAAACTTATCTACGATTAGCTTTAATATAATAATATCCTTTACTTCGAACTCTTTAATTTCTTCCCTATCGCCTCCCTTTAATATTATTTTATTCAAGTTTTCTGTTACTTAGCCTAATAACGGATTCTTAAAATCCTTTTTCAATTAATTAATATAATAAACCCTTATTCCTTTCTATTATTTTAACAATTCTAATTTATATAATACCCCCTTTATCACTATAATTTTATAAAGAATATATATTAATAAGTAATTTAACTTATCGCTTAATCGATCCGTAGACTAACCTTTTTTAATAATAAAAATTTTATCTCTAACCCTAAAATCTAATAATCTACAATATTTATTAGTTTACTTTACTTATTACTACTATAATTTCTCAATCGCTTTCTTCACCTAATTATAATATTTCTTAAAAGTATTTATTATTTTCTATACCTCTTCCCATTATAATTACTTCTTACCCTTAATTATTATTCTCTTATCCTAATAATATAGTATCTATATAAGGTAATTAAAATATATTTCGTATAGGGATAATCCGTCTAAATTATCGTAGGGTAAGCTTACCTATACCGTATCTAAAGCCGGAATCGTTTTAAACTAATCGTTTTAATTATAATTAATATAAGGGCGGAATCTTTAATCTACATATTAATTTATTATTTTTACTTACCCCGCTATTTAGGAATATCCGGATAAACTTAATTTCTATTCGATATTTAATATATTAATTAACTTCTATATAAATTTTAATACGAATTACAAACCTCTATCACTTATTATATCCCCTAATAATTTATATACTTTATATAATCCTTCGAAATATAATTAGGCAGCATTTTTAATTAAAACAGTATTAAAATAGGGTAAATATTACAACGCTTTTAATAATCTATCTACTATTATTATTAAGTTATTATAACTATATATTTTCTTTTTAAATATTAATTTAAAATTAATTACTATAGAATACTATATCCTAAAATTTAGTACTATAAGTTAGGGATAAAATAAACCTAACGTTTTATCCCATAGCATTTTAAACAATTAATAAATCTAATAATTATTAATATACCTATCTACATTTATTATTATACCCGGCTACTAATATTATTTGCCGGCTAACTTCCTAATTTTATTTCGACCCGGATAGGCCATTATAAGGGTATTATAAACGGCGCGTATCGTTTTTATTTTTAAAATACCCTCGGGGACTATTAATTTACTATTAAATAATAGAAAGCTATTTTCTAAAGTTAAATATTTATCCTAACTATTAGCTTTAGCCTTATATATTAATAACGTTTCGTCCGACCTATTAACTTCTAATAATCTATTAATTAGTATAATAATTTTTTCCAATTTTATTGTATCGTCCTCCGAATTATCGGCTATCGCCTCCAATTTTAATATTAAAACCTCTGTATTTTTAGAAATTCCGCCTTTAAATTAGGTTTAAAATATTATATTTAATTTTACTTCCAGCGTTTCTTATTTATTATTTATATATACGAAATAACCATTATAAAGCTTTAATAAACGTAGGGTCTTTTAATCGTTCCGCTTTTATAAAATTATTTTAAGGTTTTCGGATTTCTTAAATAATACGTTTACTATTACATTATTTTTCCCTAATCGGTAAATTATTTTAAAATTGAATTTAGATAGGGTCTTTAACTAGGCTACTTATTTACTATTAAAAAACTTTTTAATACTAAAATACTTTAATATTTAATAATCTATAAAAATTGTAAATTAATTTCCTTTTAACTTTAGCCGCCAGATTTTTACGGCCTTAATAATAATTAATAATTCTTTATTATATATTAGGTAGTTTAATTCTATTAATTATATCGTTTCGGAATAAAATATTATTAAATATTAATTATTCTCCCCTTTATTCATTCTTTAAGAAAGGACCCTAACGTATATTCTATTTAAAATATTTATTTCTAATTTCGTTTCTTTCCTATATTCGAAATATAATAAAACAAATACTTAAATTAATACCTCTTTCAATTTATTAAAAGCCCCCTAATACTCCTTTATCTAATTAAAAGCTTTATCCTTCTTCGTTAAGGAAATAAGAAGGCGGGTAAACCTACTAAAATTGCAAACGAACTTCCTATAAAAATTATAGAAACTAAAAAAGGCTTAAACGCCCTTTAAATTTATTAATCGTATCTAATCCTTTATTACTATTACTTTATCCAAGTCAATTAAAATACCCTTAATATTTATAATAAAGCTTAAGAATTTTATTTTCATTATATAGAATTCGTACTTTTTAATATCGGTTTAAAATCCGGCATTCCTTAACCGTTATAATACTTTCTTTACATAAATTTTATACTTAATTAAATTATTCGAAAATATTAGGATATTATCGATATAAGTGTTATAAAAGTCTTAATAACCTATAAACTTACTATTAATAAACCTTTAAAAAGATAACAGTCCGCTATATAATTTAAAAGGTAATACTTTATATTTATAAGCGCTAAAACTTATACAAAAAGTAATAAGGTCTTCCTATTTCACCATTATTCGAATACAATAAAATACTTATTATATATCGATTTTAATAAAAATCTTAGCCTAACTAATTCTAGCTAGAATCTCTTCAATTAATAGGAGAGGGTATTAATCCTTTTATAATATAATATTAAATTTCCAATAATTTATATAAAATCGGAGCCTTTTTCTATTAGCCTTAAGTACAAATAATACTAATACCGCCTACAAGGTAAAATTAGCCTCTATAAAGCCTTTTTATAAATTTTCAATTATATACCGTTTATATTCCTTTAACTCCTCTAAAATTATACGGTAAAAGGGGTTAATTTTTAATTCTTTTAGGCGATACCTATCTAATAATTTAATTTTATAATCTATACCTTCTTAGAATTTAGGGAGAATATTTAACTATACCTTATTAAAAATTTCTAACTCTTTTAAGCTATAATAATCCATTAGGACTTTCTCTAATATAAATTATCATAAATTTTCATTATCCCCTTTTAAAGCTTCCGCTTTCCTTACTTTAATAAGACCTTCGATCTCGTATAGGCTAATTATTTCGGGTTTTATCTTCTTTTTTAAATAAAAATCGAAAATATTTCTATTAATTATAACTAAATCAATAAATCGTAATTTTACTTATCCTTACTCCTTCTTTATCCGGTACAATCTCCACTTATCCTTTAATAAATAGAATTAGGCTACCGTTTCCCGTTTACATTCCCGCTTCGGATTGGGGAAAAGGTCTTTAAAATAATAAAATTCTCATTTTATCCAAATTAATTCCCTTTTTTTAAAATTCGTTAATAATAACCTTATAGGATTTATTTATATTAAATCTATTAAACGCCAATTTAATAATTCTATATTATCCTCTTCCTTAAATTATTTAACAATAATTATTAAGGCTTTTCTTAATTCGCCGGCCAATATTTAGTATTTTATATATCCTTTAAACTCTTATAGCCATACTAAAACCTATTAATATTCCTTCCGTACTCTTCAGCCAATTTTCCGCCATCTATCCTCCTTTTATATTAATCTATCTTATTTCTTAACCTCTTCTTAAAACGAAAGATCTTAAATAAGTAGTCCGGTTTTACTTATATTAATATCTTTAATATTGGGTATTAAGATAACGTCCGGGCCGAATATTAAAATATTTTTCTTACAATCCGGTAGAATATCGTACTTTTCTAACTATATTTTCCTAATAATTATATTTCTTTTAAAATTCGGCAAGACTACTATCTATTAATTAAAAAAAATAATTCTATTAATCTTCAAATACCCTTTAAAAGCTTACTTTATTTCGTCCGGTTTAGCCTTTTTATACAACATTACTAAACCCAATTCAAAATTAATATATTCTTCGAATTTTAAACGCTTTTTTAATTTACTAGCAAAATTCTAATTCATAATTAGTAATACATTTACTCTTATATCTACTAATATACGTCGTATAAATATAAATAATCTATTATTTACTATAGTATAATTAATTAAAAATAATTTTCCTCTTCCTAAATAGTCCTTAAAATTAAAGTCTAGGTACATTTTACTATATTTATATTTCTTTAGCTATTTATTAATATTATTAATTTAAATTAATACTTCCCCCAGGGTAGAGACCTCGTTTCTTAGGGTATTTAATTTTCCGAATCCAAATCCGAGTCCGATCCCGAATCTTCCGTATTATTACCTCTATCCTCCGATTTAAAACCCGGAACCTCCGGTTCTTCGGGCGTCCTATAATCGGACTTAATACTTTAGGGTCCTTAAATTTAATCGACAATAGTATTAAATTCGGCTTTAAAGGCGGATATTATAAATATTTTTACTTTATCTAAGTATATTAGTATTTAATATCTTACTTAACGATAATTAAAATATCGGTTCTTAACCCTTGTCACGGCACGTAGATCTCGAGTAGAGGGACACGAATAATCTGACGAATGTAATAAAATATTAAAGATGAGGAAGAAAGAAGAAGCTAGATACATCGGATGGAAGGAAAGAAGGGTTCTTATATACAATGCCTATATGCTAGATGGGATGATAGACGATAATCCTATGTGCTGATAAGTACTGGCTAGCCGGGCTATTACATTACCCCCCTCCTGGAAAGAAGACTCAACCTTAGAGTCGAAAAAATCCATTATCTATATAAAAATGCTATATCTAATAAGGTTTTCAAAGTCCCTATTGAAAGGTAAAGAGATAATATGAACTAGTACTATAACGGCGGAGCCGTTTAATCCAAAAGAAGAGAAGGAAAGAAGAAATAAACTAATACCGGGGCATTAGGACATCGAAAAGTAAAAGTATTGTTCAACGTTATCAACCTATCATCCACGCTCAAAATGCTCATTTAGAAACCAGATAATAATAAAGTAACCGGATTACCGGTAAGAAAATTAAAGATGAAGCTTAATTTAATATAAGATAGGAGGCTAGACTATATATACCGAAGCGCTATAGGTAAGGTAAAGTAATCTTAAGAAGAGGAGACGAATATCGGGATTGTAAGGTTCAATTTAAAGAGTAAAACGAAAGACCAAGACTAATATATAATAAAGCTCTATACAGTCTATTATATACCGAAGCTCTATAAAAGTCTAAATTTAATTAAGGAAACGAAATAAAAGAAGAAGAACGTAAATAATAATAATAATAGTCTTATTCCTTAGCTATATATTTATAACGCTACAATTAGCATGAGGTACCTCTCCTAATTCTCTAAAGGAAAAACCGTTCGGCGATAAACGCCGCCGGATGAAAACCCCCAACTCTATTCCGGTTACGGGCGAACCGTACCGCTCCTTCCTAACTTCTAACTATAATAATTCTTACCCACTACTATAGCGAATAAACGCACTTTCTATCTCAATCCTCCTAATATTAGAATTATTATAATATTATTCCCCTTACCTACTCCTTCCTCCCGTCTTTCGGCCTCTATTCCGTCCCCGTTTACTCTTATTTATTTTTATTTACTCTCCCACTTCGCCCCCTCCCTTTTACTCTCTCCCCCTTTATTCTATTTTCCTATCCCTATTATAATTTATACCCGTATAAGGGCCTCTTTTACCGTTTATATAAATTCCCCCGAATATTAGCCCTAAACCTTCCTCTTCTTCCCCCTAAATTATTATATTCCTAAAATAATTTCTTCCTCGTTTAATAGTACGTCCGGCCGTACCCCTAATTATAATATTCGCTAATTCGGTATTTAAACTAATTAAAACCTTTTTTACTTTATAAAATTTTTATTTAAATTTAAAGCCGCGCCCTCTACCCCCCGTATTCCCTAAATTCCTAGCGTTCCTATAATTTTTTTTTAGGATCCTATCGCCGTTACTTATATTCTATCCTATAATCCTATACTTTATTTTCCTAACGACCGGTAAAGTCCCTACCCTTATATTTCCGCGTCCTCTTTAATTAATTCTATTATTTAACGTCGTTTACGCTCTTCCTTACTTCAATTATATTTTAAATTTCATTAATTATATTATAAATATTCCAAATATTGGTACCCTTAATTATAATAGTTTCCGGACTATATTTGCGGAATATACTTATATAATTAATAAATAGAATAAATATCCTTTTTAATATTATAATATCGTTTTTCTTTAATATTATTTAAATATTATATCTTAGAATATTCCGTATTTACTCGCCGCTTCAAAATATATATTTAATATCCCCCTTAACTATTATAATAAGTGTAACTACGTTTAAATAGCAGCGATTACTATTATAAACGTTCCGTCCAACTTTAATAAATCTATTAAAACCCTTTAGTAGGTTTACGTATTTTTCTTCGGCCTTATATACGTTCGCTTAATTATTAATAATCTTCCGGATATATTAGATACTTTTTTTTCTCTTTATTATTTTAGCGATTTAAAAATTTCGGACTATAAAAAGAAGGGTTATTATAAGAAATTTATAATTAATTATCCTACTACTACTCTTTTTTATATTATTTCCGCCGGCGTAATTAGTAGTAGTATTAGCCCCGGTATTAATAGCCCCCCGGGTTTATTTATAGCGTTTAATAACCCCCGTACCGAAATAAATCCTAATTAAAACGAATAGTATCGCTAAATTACTTACGATTTAATATAAATAAAGGAAATACTTTATACCTTTATTAATTATATTTAAACGTTAATTAAATAATTCTTCCGCAATTCCGCTTTCTTTATTAAATATAAGCCGGAATTAATTTAATTAGTTTCCCTACTATTCCCCTTATTCCTATATTTTAATATCCTAATATTATAAATAAATAAATAATTTTATACGTACTTTGCAAATTCCCTACAATATTCCCCTTCTAATTTAATTATTAAACGGTATTTATTTAACCTATTTAATTTAAATGCTTATAAAAAGATTTTCTCTACTTTAATTCTATTATTTAAATAAATCTAAAATTCTTCCTATATTTATAGCTAATTAATTACCGTTATTTAATATTCTTCTATCTATAAATATTTAAAAACGAAGTATTTAAACGTTTCTTCTTTAATTTTATACGAATAGAATAGTATTATAACGTCCAGTATTTTTTTCCGGAAAAAGAAAAACTAGAACTTAATAATTCTTATTCGGATTTAAATAAAGAAGGAATTCTATATTTTTATTAATAGGTACAATTTATTATCGTCCTCTAATATTTAGCTTTTTTTCTTTTTCTTCTTTTTTAGCCCGATTATATATTATTTAATAGCGTCGTCGTTAAACCTCGCATTAAAATTAGCGATAGTAAATTTATACCGCCAATTTAATTTAATTGCCGCCGCCGCTATTTAATAATTATAGTACAATACCTATTTTCTTTTTATAATATCTTCCAATTATTCTTCTCTATCGGTAGTAATCGGTTTTAATATTTATAACGGGGGTAGGGGCATCCCTATTACCGAAGGTAACCCCGCTACCAATATAATAAATTTCTCTATTAGCGCCTATTTTTTAGCCTATTTAATTTTAGCGGTACTACTTTCGGGTTAGTTAATAAGTAATCGATTTCTTACTTTTATTTAAATATAATTAACTACTTAAGCTATAATCCTTCGGACGAACCTAATTTAATTTATTTAAATAAATTTCTCTTTAAAAACCTTTACCTATTTATTAAAATAGAAGTCGAATAGTAAATAAAATATTTCCGTCTTTAAATTCTATATTAGCGTAATTTTGTATACTTTAGCAATAATTTTTAAATATTTAATCTAATATTTAGCCAATCTAATTACTATCCTTCGTAATTTCTTATAAACTTCGGTTAGTTAGTAGAAGATTAAAATTCTATATATAATAATACTTCGAATATATTTAATATAGATTTCCTTTATTTATATAAAAAAATAGCCCTAAGTTTTCGTTATTAACCGTATTAAAGTATTTATTTATATAATTATCTTTTTCTTTATTACTTCTGTATATATTCGATAATTAAATTTCTAGTTTAATTAAACCCCTAAGAATCTTATTAATTCTATTGGTTAAAATATTACCCCGCCGATTTAGAGAATTTCCGTTCTTAGTTCCTTCGTCCGCGTAAAATATATAAGTTCCGTTTTATTCGCTTCGAATTCTATTCCTCTTTCGGCTACTTATTCGGAGTAAATTTCTTACACTACTTAGAGAATCCTACAATTTTCTTCTATTATTTTAATTACTATAATAATATTAGTATTGTTAGTAAAATTAATTATAATTACGTTTTTAATTATAATTAGCCTATAGTATAATAAAGTAATAAAGAAAATAAAAAGGATTAGTAAGAGGGGGGAGCCTTAAGGTATTCCTATTATAATATTATAAAATTTAAATATTTTATTATCGAAAAAAAGGGAACCTTTTTTTCCGGTAACGAAATTATTTACCTATTTAAAAAATTATTGTAAGAATTATATTTCCTATAAAGTATAAAGAAACTATTTATAATTAATTTTATCGAATACGCCCTTCAAATCGAAAAGTATAAGAGATATTACAATTTTAAATTTCTAGGCCGAATAGACTATATCGGTTATTACTCTAATTATAAATTCTATCGAACGGCTTACCTAATTACTTATTTAACCCTCCGAAAAGAAATTAAATTCTTTTATTACTTACGTTAATTTTATAGTAATTAATATTTCGAAGATTTTTTTAATATTATTTAATAGCGAAATCGGCCTTTATATACCGGTTAGTTTTTATTATTCGGTATTCTTTTTTAATTTTTTAAAAATAATTACTTTTATATTTTTAAACCGTTAAGGGAAATATCCGAACCGAAGGTTTACTACGGCGAAAGCTACTATAGTTTATTTAAATAGTACCCTACAAATCTTTAAAAACCTATTTAAAAATTAATTAATATTTAGCACTTTATTCGGCGCTATTTTCGAAAGGATATTTTTAATATTTTCTTTAATAATTTAATTATTAATAATTATTAGAATATTATTATTTAATAATTAAATCTAGTCTAATAAATAATTTATAAGTATATTTACCTTAAAGAAGAATTAATTAGTAAAGATATTCGCCTTACTATTATAATCTTTAATTTCGTTTACCCCTTTACTAAATTTAAAGGTTAATAATTTAGGTGGATTTATTAAATAATAATTCCGGGTTCGAACCTACCTTTCTAATAGCTAAAATTTATTTAAATCCTTTAATATAATAACGATATAATTATACTACTTCGCCCTCTAAATCTTCGAAATAAATTATCGCTTTTTTATTATTACTTTTACAAATTCCCTTTAATTAGAAAGCATCCTACTCCCGAATTATATTTATTATTTCCGCCTCGCGTCTTTTATCGCCGTTTTATACTTTAAATTCTATTAATCCGTTTATTTTCCCCAACCTTTTTTCCGGTATAGGGCGAATTCTTCTACAATATTAATAAATTCTCCGTCGAACCTATCGAATATTAATTCGAAATCTTTTATTATAATAATCTTTTTTAGGATTAATATCTATTTCTCTATTACTTCTTTTACCTTCTCCGTATTTATAAAATTCTAATTATAACCTCTTTCCTCTTCTATTTTCCTATTCCGTTTTCTAATTTAGACTTAAACTTCTTAAGGATAATAATCCGAATTAGTTTACTCGTATTAATAGGCTCCCTAATACTTTACCTCGATACTATACAATATTTATATATAATTAATTATCCTATCTTTTTCTTTTCGAATTATATTACCGAACTATATTAATTCCTTACGAAGGGTTAACCGGCTTAGCCTCTACCGTCGTACTTAAATAAAGAGCTATATAGCTCCCGGGTTAATTTTATTCTCTAAATCCTAATTAGGATAATAAAAATTAAAATCTTTAATAGTTATTTAGTAACCCTTTAGGGGTTTCTCTTCGAAGAATTTAAAAAAGGGAAATCCCTATTAATATTTTAATATACCGTTTATTAAAATAGGGGAATAAATAGAATAAATAGTTATCGGTTCCTATAAATTCTTAAACGTTGCTATAGCCTAATCCTTTCCTAATCGGAAGTCTAAGTCTTTAAAATTCTATTTCTTATTTATATAAATTACCGCTCTTCCTTTTTCTAAATAATTAATATTATAATACTTACCGCTTCGCGGCTAGTAAATATCTTTATTTAAATTTTTACCTAATTCCTAAATCGTTATAATATTATAAATCTCCTTTTACTCGAATAGAAATTTTCCTCTCTTATACGACTTCCTTATATTTTAATAGAATATTTTTAATTAAATTATTAATTACCCTATAAAAAAGTTCCTTCTAATTTAATAGCGGATAAAATAAGGGTTATATTCTTAATAATAATAATCCGCGTAATAATAATAGAACTAATATAAATACGGTCGCCGATACTCTAAAAATATATAAAAATATTTATCGGGCTAAACTAATTTACAAATTTCGGCCGAAAACTATTTCCGACCGCTCTTTTAAATCGGCTTTTCTTTACGCTTCCAATAAATAATCTCTCTAAAATCGTAATAGAACGGGAATTAAAGGGGGCGTCGGGGATAGCGACGTCCTCTTTAATTTTAATTATTAACTCTAATACTAATTTAATTAATTTTTTACAAATAATAAAGTCGTAAAGCCTTTCGGTATATATAATTAAAGCCTTCGTATAAGCCGCTTTAACGAATAGGTATTATTTCTTATCGAAAATAAAATACCCCAACTTTCTATATAATTTATAGTAAATTAAAGAATTATTTTCGTTCGAAGGGCAATTTATTTCTCTAAAATAAACCCTATTATATTTAAATTAGCCGCAACGGCCATAAATATCCTCCTAATAATAAAATCTTACTATATATCCGAATCCTTAATATTTAAAATACTATTAAACGGTAATTATAATTTAGAACGGTTCGTATAAATATATTCCACTATCTTAAAGGAAGAAATTCTCTTAGAAGAAAATCGCTACTTTCGTAAATATAACTTCGATTAAAATTATTCCCCTATCCTCCCTATTATATTTCTTCTAAACTTTTACATAAATAATATCCGCCTCCTTATTCTTCTCCTTCATTTCCTATAGCGCCGAATTATATAATTTTTTATCGAAATTAACCTAAAGGACTCCCTTAACTAAAATTCCTATAGTATTTAGGGTTATAATAACTTCTATTCCGAAAATTTCCTTCGTTTAAATATAATACTTCTAATATTATTTATATATAAATTTATTAAAAATTATAATATAATTACTATTTATTATTATCCGGGTAATTACTTGGATTACTTTATTTAATCTTTCCTTTAAAACGTTTTCGATCGCCTACTTTGTATTTTCATTCGATTACTTAATATATTAAACAGAAATTAAAATTCCCTTAATCGTAAATTAACGTTCGTAATTAAAAGGGATAAACTTCGGGGTAATAATAGTAATTAATTATTAAAGAGTAACGTTAATTTTACTTAATAATTTCGTAATAATATCGGCCTATTTTTTCGGCGTTTCCTAAGCGCCCTTCTTAAATTCCTTAAAAATATCCTTCTTTAAATCGTCGAAGTCCTTTTTAATAATAAATTAACTTTTTCTAACCTTATTTACCTTAAATATTTAGGACCCACTTTTTCTCACCTAAATTTTCGCGAACTCGAAAAATAATTCTTAAACCTAACGACGGTCCTCGGGCGAAATAGTATTATAATCCGTAAATTTATTCGTTTAAGCAATAAATCTCTTTATAATTTTATTATCTTCCTCCGTTTTTTCCGAAATCTTTATAACGAATATAGTATCGGGGTCGTTATAATTAGAAAAGCCTCTAAGGGGATTATAAATACTATTTTCGAATCTACGCACGCCTCTATTAATTATTATCGGTAGCGACGATTCAACGCCGTCGCTACGCTCGTCGCAAGATATTGCGAGGGGGGTAAATAACCCTCCTAAGTCGATTACCGTTATCAGTTTTCGTTTTGGAGCACTTCCTAACCAGAAATCGGCGTTTCCGGTTTCGGCGTCGTTGAACGTAAATAATAATAAAATTGTTTAACGTTTAATTTTAAAAGACGAGGTAAAATTAGGGTTCTAGGGTAGATATTTTAATCTAAAAAAAAAATAGCTAAAGAAAATAATAATAACCTTTAAATAGGGTATTAAAATTATAGAGGTAAGAGAAGTAATTAATTAAATGAAATAATAGATTTGAGTTAATAGCGGTTATTAATAAGGAGGCTAAAAATATATAATAATTATAGAAGTACTTGTTAATTTAATAAATATTGAGCGGCTAATTGAATAATTATAAAAAAGTAAAGTAGTATTGAACGAAAAGGAAAAAATATTTACTGGATAAAAATATTGTTAAAGTAGGTCTATAAAGCTCAATAATGCGGGTTGAAATATCGTTATTAATATTTCAATTTATTTAACGGAAATAGGATAAATTTGTCTTTAAATAATAAAAATATTATTAAATTAAAGTTTAACGGGTAATTATATAAGTGGGGAGATACCGGTAGAAAGGTGGAGCGGAAAGAAATGAATCTAAATAACGAGAAGAGACAAATAATAATTTAAATAATAGGAATCTACGTTTAAAAACGCAATATTAAACCAGCGGTCTAGCGAAATCTGTTTGATTGACAATTAGGAATTCTATTTGCCTAGTGAGAAGGCGGGGAAAGAGAGGGAGAGAGAGAGAGAGAGAGAATAAAGTCCATTAAATAAAACGGCGAGGATTAATATTAATGTAAAAAACGAAATATTAATATTATTACTATAATTTTAATAATATTACTAAATCCAAATAAAATTTGGGGGAAAGATAACAACTTTGAGTTAAGCTATTAGAACTAGGAGAAAAAGAGAAACGAAGTCCAAATAAAATCTAGTAAAGGGATAAGAAGGAGGGCTACGTTCAAATCGCGGTTAAGGTTCTAAGAATAAGGGTCGCTATAATACTACATACTTTAACCGTAGACCAACCGGCTAATTAATAATAAATCTAATATCGTCTAATACGATTTGTTATCTCAAGAAGTAACGATTCTAGCGATACGCGCCTTCGGTATTGAGTACTACAAATATTGAAATAGTCTAATATTCTGGAATCCGTCGGTGGGGAAAAAGGGATAGGATAAAATACGACCCGTAGGAAGGATCTTTAATATAATGTCACGGCACGTAGATCTCGAGTAGAAGGACACGAATAATCTAACGAATATAATAAAATATTAAAGATGAGGAAGAAAGAAGAAGCTAGATACATCGGATAGAAGGAAAGAAGGGTTCTTATATACAATGCCTATATACCAGATAGGATAACAGACGATAATCCCATGTGCTGACAGGTGCTGGCCAGCCGGGCCATTACAACCCTCAATTTCTTTATTTTATTAAAAGTAGGGCATTAATATTTAGGAGTAGTAATAGGGGTACGAATTTTATTATTAGCTTAATCCTTTCTACCTAAAGTATAAGATTTCCTATTCTTTTATCTCTAATTTTCACTAGTCCTCTTAATATTAGGATCTAAGGATTATAGAAAGATATAATACTTTTCGAACGTTTTATATTCTTTTAAATAAGTCGTTTCGGTTAGGATAATTAATTCCTAGATTATTTTACGCTTTATATTGCACTTCTATAGGGATTTAAAAATTATATAACGTCCTATTAAGCGGGCGAAAATTATTTTAAAATCCTAAAAACGTTCCGAAGGTCTTATTTTCAACTTTTTATACTATATAATAGCGGTTTCCTTTACCATATAATTATAATAATTATTCTATAAATATTCTAATAAATTATTAACTATTTCGATAATTTCGGAGTATTTTCTATTAAAGTACAGGAATATCCTTTCAACTACCTATCCTCCTAACTTAGAATAGACTTCTCTTATACATACTTATTTATTAATAAAATAATCTACGTTAATACGAAGTTTATACTTTATTTAAAATATCTAAGCGTCGAACGAAACCTTATTTACATTCGGATTATTACTAAACAAATATAAATTTATTACTTTAATCAATCTCTTATTACGTAGAACTACTTCCAACGGGCCAATAAAAGTATATCCTCGTAAATTCTTAAATACCAGTATTAATAAAGGGGAAGGCAAAAGTACGGGGGGCGGCGGCCGGACGGGAAGGATCTTATCGCCGTTACTACTATCCAATAGCTCATTATTAGAGGGATTATCATTATCGGGCGGGTCAATACCGGTACGAATATACAAGCGTTATAAGGTATATATTAATTACCAATAAAAGTCGTCACCGCTTCCTATAATACCCTTAGGTTAATTCCCTTCTATTCCTTATTTAATAATATTAATAAATATAATTCTACGTTTAGAGGTTTCTACCGTTTGTTCGTATTCTAAAGAGGGGTCCTAAAGGGGTAGGAATACCGTAAGCGAAATTAGAATATAAATTAGAAATCGGTTCTAACTCTCGAATACACAGAATTATTATTCGAATTTAAAGGGGATCGAATTATCTTTAATTTAGGCCGACATTACCTTCATTTTTTCATTAAATTATTAAGATATTTTCAACCTATCATTAAACTAGAGAACCTAAAAGACCAATCGCTTATTATCTTAATAATATTAATAAACCTAATTAGCGAAGTAAAATACTTAAAAATTTAAACGTATAACTTCTTTACCGGCTTTTTACAAAAATTCTACTAAATCGCGTATTATATCGCTAATAACTATATTATAAATTCCTTAAACCCGGATTTCTTCTTATATAGCACTAGGGTTTAAATTACAAACCTCGTAGAAGATATCCCCATCGATAAACCAATCCTTTATATCGAGTTTTCGGATAGCTTTATTATCCTTAGCAATACGAAATACCGGTTTAAATAATATAATAAATTTATTACCTATCTCCTAATCTATTTAAATACCGTTAATAATTATAATTCTTTTTTAAATCTCTTTTAAGAACTAGTTAGGCGTAATAATAAATTTAAGAAATTTAGCGTACGTATATAGCCGTTTAAAGTAATAACTCTTTAATTTTATAACTATTATAGGTTTATTATAAAATATTTCGTCAATTAAGGTAACTTCCGCCTCCTCTTTAATCGGGATCTCCGTAACTGCCCTAACCTTATATTATACTTCAATATCTAGAATAGGGTATAATCGATCTAGGTTATAAATATACTATATATATTAATCGTTATTTAAATTAATCGGCCTTTTCGGACGCAGTAATTTAGACCGTCGTATCTTCTTTATATTACCGACTACTTTACTAAATAATTTTTAAAAACCTAAAGGTCCCTCCCCTATTATTATATCGGGTTTACAAAGCGTAATAGGATCCTTAGGGTCTAAAATCGCCTTACCTTTACCCTTTAACCTTCTTCAAGCTTCTTAAAAAATTATTTAGGGGTTTAAAAGGGATTCCTCATCCTTAATAAATCGTAAATAAGTAAAGGAGTCGTCCGCCTCCTCTACTCTAAGTAATTAGTAAAACTTAGAAAGCATTTCGGGCGCTTATAGGTTAAATTAAGCGTTAAATCCGGCTCCCGGGGTTAAAGCCGTATTAGGACGTATATCCAGGTCTATATTTAAAATATCCAAATTAGAATTACACTATTTATTAAACTAAATAAAGGGGTTAAATAACCGTATAATAGGGTTGAAACCCTTATTTTATTAAATCTAATTAAATAAATTAGTTTCTTACTTATAATATAAACTAGGGTTCGAAATAAAATTAGAGCTCGAACTAGAATAATCGTTATTATTATTTCCGGCGTTAAATATTATATAATTAATTTAGTCCGAAGGCGGGAAATAGGGGGGTTAATTTTACTTATTATATTATAATAGCGTACGTTTATTATAAGATTTAATAATCTTCCGAATAAATAATTAAACGATTAACCGTAGTCTAATCGAATAGAATTAATTACTCATAAATATATTAATAAAAGGGTAGGATATTTAGTGCCGTCCCCAATCAAAAGAATAATATTTAATATTATATAAAAGCGTAATTCTATAAGAGATACGACTATAAGACTAGAAGCCACAAATCAAAGTAATATTAAGTATAAGGAGGAAAGGGAAGCTATCAAACGAGGGCATCGCGGGTCTAGATATATAAGTCAAATCCTACCACTCGTCGCCGCCTTCCCGATCCGTAAATCTTATCGATAAGAACATGAGCCTCCTTCCATCCGATGTGCTATAGTGCCCAGTAGCCAGTGCTCTAGGAACCTATCCAGCTATGCTATAACAATTACGGATTTATTAATTATCTGGTACAGTCCCGAATACCTTACGTATATTATTAATAAACTTAGTATAGACCTATTCCTTATAACTATTCTAATTAATTAAACCAGTTTAAATAGCCTTCTTAAACTTAGTTAAAAGGTGGGTTTCTTAAGGCGGGGTTTATACCTAACTCTTTTTCTTCGTCGCCGACGTCGTCGAAGTCTTTATAGCCTTACCTTTCCCTTTATAATTAATAGATTAGGATTAATTAGGTTGGGTAGAGGTCGGTTAATTAGGCTAACTAGGCTGGGAGTCTAATAGGAATTGAAAACCTAAGGGTTGGGATTCCCCTTCTATTAATGACTAAACTTAATTATCAATTATTTAGGTATAAAAATAAGGGTTTTAGGTTATTCGATGGATAAAAGTTGAATAATAAGAAGGGTAAAGGCAATTGAGAAAGGTATAAGCAATGTATAATAATTGGGCGGTATTAGATATGGCCTTTTATTTATATTGACGGTTAATATTACGAAATTTGCCGAAAAAAGCTTTATTTCTATAACTTTTTAGAAATCGGGATATTCGAACGGGCTTCTGAAATCCGGTTTCAGAACCGAATTCAATAACCCACATTTATCGGAATTTACCGCCAAAATCCGGTTCAGGAAGGTCAATGCATCCCCCCCTAAAAACATCATTTCAGAAAGCCATTTCCAGGTTTGCCGAACACACCCTAACTAGAAAAGAGGAAGTCTGGGAGAGAAGCTCTCCCAGTCTGAGAAGCTAATGACTACTCTTCCCGAAATCAGCACGTGATTTCGGAAGTGGGTCTCACATGGATGCAAGCCAATGTCGTGCCGCCCCTAGCACACCACCACCTGTTCATGTTTGATACCGGCGGGGACGTGTGGGGGCGCCCTGAAGCGAGACGTTGCTTGTCTAGGGTAAATTGTTACCCAATCATCCATACACCTGGTAACGCTCCGTGATATTATCGTGACTTTTCTGATGAGTGATATGTGCGGGAGGAGGTTATCGTTACTTGTTGGCGACGAGCCGGTCCCTATATTGTACGATATCGTGACGATACGATCGAGATTACCGATATTCCATTGATTGGGTGATGAAGCTTTCAAGTAGAACTAAAAGGCCGAGGCTGAGACCTGCAGTAGTGAGCTAGATGAGCCCACGCAGGCCATAATACGATGACGGATGAGAAGTGTGCTCAGGCTTCGGGGAGCGGTCCAGACTCTGGATGTTGGAAGACCCCTGTTCCGCTTTCCAATCTCTATCGTTTCTGGTGCCACTGATGGTGTATCTCCCCGGCCTCGGCCCTTGGTATACGGTATACCTAGAGAGTGAGTAAATTAACTTGTCTCTCCTCTTTCCACTCTTTTGATAGATAGATGAGTCGGTAGACAAGTCAGGGTTCAACCGCACCCCGCCGACGTCAAGAGGGAACTTGCCGTGGTCCGTTCGTGGGAGTGGGGAGACGGGACAGAGAGCCCCGGCGTCGAACCCCGACGTGCAGCGTGCTGGCCCGCTAAAAAGCGTTCGGCTGCAGCAGGCCGCAGCACCTTGATGGACCCCGGACGTCCCCGCAACGGCCCGGGTAGCCGCTACAGTACCAAGAGAAGTTCCAAGACTGTTCATCCAAACCTTTCATCCAATTCATCCCACGGCACAATCATAAGCGCCGACACCCGACATGTTCGATACGAGACGATCGCGATGCCAACCTTTTTCCTGAACATACCCAGCAATATTGACAGCTGCATTCATTCACAGAGGAACAGAGGAGTGATCTTGATGCTCATCCCTGCTCCTTGACGTCTGAAGAGACTGATGGTGGGGTTGTAAGAGGTGATGACGAGCGTGTAGAGCAAAGCGGGGTGCTGTGTGCCTTTTTCGTCTCTTGTTCTTTGTCTGCCGTCTGGTGTCGGTGTCTCAAGCAGGTTCGTCCGATCGGATCGAGGTTTGGTGGAAGAAACATCAGACGCATTCACGCGAATGTCATGATAGTAGGCAGGCGGCAGACGGCAAGACGGTCCTCAATGGTGAGTACCTGACTACCTCTACCCAGCTCTCTCAGCCGAGCTATTTTGTACCATGGGCACAGATGAGAAGAGCAGTGAGCAGACAGCTCCCCGCCATGAAAAGGAAGCCCCTCCTGTCTGAAGATTCCCAGACGACCGTACCAAAAGGGGGGGGGTGCGGCCAACAGTAAGTTGACCGTTGAAACTTAAAAAACCGTAAACTTACTGTAAAATAGTATTAAACGTTACAAAACACCAACGTTGGCTATATAAGACGTTTAAGTAGACCCAACGGTAAAATATCGGTTAATATAGCTAAACGTTTGGGAATTCTTAGACGTTTATCCTAAGAATCCAAAGGCTAAGAGTCAAAGAAGGAACCTTTGAAGAGGGAGTACTTTCCTATCTATAAGTATCAACTTCGAATACTTTCTTCGATTAGATAGAAATGGTCTTTTAGCCAAGCCGTCTCGCGCGCAGATAGAAATTGATCTTTTACCCAAGTCCTACATTCGAATCCTGACCGTGCAACTTTATTTTCGTAATGCCTTCGCTTTGAAACCGTAACCTCGAAAGATCACCACCACTAAGATGACTACTAAGAACTTTAAGAAGATGCATCACCAAGAACACCAAGAAGATGCATCACCAAGAACACCAAGAAGATGCATCACCAAGAACACCAAGAAGAAAAAGAAGTACTAAAAGGTGCACCATCCTTTTGCCCTATAGGCTTTGAGATAAGTTTTAAACGTTTGGCCGTGCCAAAACGATTCAAATTGCAAACGTTTACATTTTCACCAACGGTTGCTCAATCCGAACTTTGTCAGGAAACGTTTCGAAATTTCAACTGTAAATTTACGCTAAATCTACTGTTTCCCGCGCACACCCCCATGCAGTACGGGAACCTCTGAGAAAAGGATATCCCCACACCATGCTCAACCCGACAAGTGGTTGGTTCAACACGAGGCGGATGGGAATCATTGGAGGATTGCTTGCAGTGTTAGTAGCATGCGATCTGGATGCTGTTGTTAATGGCGGGGAGCCTGGACGATGCCGTGAATACCGCCCTGTCAAAAAAAGACAAAAGTCATGTCACCCCTTCTTGGTCGAAGCGAATCAATGGCATGGGTGCCCCCCCTTCCGTCATCGTCCAACATCAGACCACGTTTTCCCCATTCCTGTCAAACCCAGCCATTTCAGCCATTCAAGCCGTGCTCACCTCTCCCAGATCTTCCAGTCACTGCGACAATGACCTGTTTAATCCTTGGCACCGGGACTGGAAGCCCTTCTCGTGCTTCCAAAACTGGTAGAACAGGTTACCTTGGATACTCCCTTCCAGCTCCTTCAGTTGCATGTCGTTAGCCAGACTCGTCGTGCCAGGGTGCCGGGTACGGGGTATGGGGTTCAATGATTCAATGCGATCCATTGCGACCCCTACCGTCAACGACGTGTACGTGTACCGTTGAAACAACGAGGTTCCCATGATAGGCCAACATGAACGGAGTTGTGCCCTTTTTGCCGTCCGACACTATGGATCCCGCATTGCCTTGGACTCTCATGAGGAGAAAGGCAAACCCAGGTGGCCAAGGTAGGTCGAAGTACCAAGTATAGGCACACCACTCGTCACCACACCTTATGGCTCATGCTGTGTGATAATACGGGGAGCAGGAGGGTGGTTGTTATAAGAGACAATGCCCTCCTGGATGGTTCCGTTCTTGGTTCTGCCCCTCCTTCGATCATTGTCACCATCATCATTCCAACTGAAACCCCAGACATCAACCGAGGGTTTCTTTCTCATAACCACCGAACTACACCTGGCCACCTGGTTGGGTACCTACTTACAACACTACACAACACACCTCCTCTTGTTCGTAGAACGCCAGCGGGAACTTGCCCAGCATGAGTGATTTGAACGAGCTCGAGGTCGAGAGCATCAGCCCCTACGGGCCCGCTCGCTCGACAATCAAGGGAGAACCACTCACCAAGGAGGAGATTGACAAGTACAATGACTTCTTCAAGGCCAGCTTATATCTGAGCTTGGGCATGATCTATCTCCGCGAGAACCCTCTTCTCAAGGAGCCTCTCGACACAAAACACCTCAAAGCCCGTCTCCTCGGCCACTTCGGCTCCGCACCCGGCCAAATCTTCACGTGGATGCACTTCAACCGTCTGATCAAGAAGTATGATCTCGACTCCATCTTCATCTCCGGCCCTGGCCACGGTGCTCCCGCAGTTCTGTCGCAGGCATACTTGGAGGGTACATACTCAGAAATATATCCAGAAATGTCCTTAGACGAGGAGGGCATGCAGAAGTTCTTCAAGCAGTTCTCCTTCCCTGGCGGAATCGGCTCGCACGCCACTCCGGAAACACCAGGCAGCATCCACGAGGGTGGTGAGCTAGGTTATTCCGTCTCTCACGCTTTTGGCGCCGTCTTCGACCATCCCAACCTGATCGCCCTGACAATGGTGGGTGATGGCGAGGCCGAGACTGGTCCGTTGGCAACATCGTGGCACAGCACCAAGTTCCTCAATCCCATTACCGACGGTGCCGTCCTCCCCGTTTTGCACCTGAATGGTTACAAGATCAACAATCCTACGATCCTCGCCCGTATCAGCCACAAGGAGCTGGAGAATCTGTTCCGCGGCTACGGCTACGAGCCATACTTTGTTGAGGGCAACGATGTCGACTCCATGCACCAGGCCATGGCCGCAACACTGGAGCACTGTGTCCTAGAGATCAGGAAGTTTCAGCAGAAGGCTAGGGAGTCCGGCAAGGCCTTCAGGCCTAGGTGGCCCGTCATCATCCTTCGCAGTCCCAAGGGATGGACCGGTCCCCGCAAGATCGACGACAAGTTCCTTGAAGGGTTCTGGCGTGCTCATCAGGTGCCCATCACAGACGTGCACGAGAAGCCCGAGCACCTCAAAGTTCTTGAGCAGTGGATGAAGAGCTACGAGCCAGATCGTATCTTCAAAGATGGAAAGATCAGCAAAGATCTCAAAGAACTCTGCCCGACTGGAACGCGACGGATGAGTGCCAACCCCGTCGCCAACGGTGGCAGCATCAGGAAAGCACTGAGGATGCCTGACTTCCGCAAGTATGCTCTCAAGGTCGACAAACCGGCGTCGACCATGGCGGGTAGCATGACCAACATGTCCACGTTCCTCCGAGATATCATTGCCGAGAACCCTACCAGCTTCCGACTCTTTGGTCCCGACGAGACCGAGTCCAACAAGCTCGGGAAGGTTTACGAAGCGGGCAAGAAGGTCTGGCTGGGCGAGTACTTTGATGAGGATAAGGACGGCGGTAACTTGGCCCCCGAGGGTCGTGTGATGGAGATGCTCTCAGAACATACCTGTGAGGGTTGGCTGGAAGGCTACATCCTCAGCGGTCGCCACGGTCTCCTGAACAGTTACGAGCCGTTCATTCATGTCATTGACTCAATGGTCAATCAGGTACGTTTTCCCCTCTTTATGACCACAAGACCATCACTAACATTGGTTTTAGCACTGCAAATGGCTCGAGAAGTGCTTGGAGGTCGAATGGCGTAACAAGGTCGCCTCTCTCAACATCCTTCTCACCGCCGTCGTCTGGCGCCAAGACCACAACGGCTTCACTCACCAAGACCCCGGCTTCCTCGACGTCGTGGCCAACAAGAGCCCCGAGGTAGTCCGCATCTACCTCCCGCCCGACGGCAACTGCCTGCTCTCCGTGACGGACCACTGCCTGCGCTCGTCCAACTACGTCAACGTCATCGTGGCCGACAAGCAGGAACACCTGCAGTACCTGCCCATGGACGACGCCATCATCCACTGCACCAAGGGCATCGGCATCTGGCCACAATTCAGCAGCGACCGCGGCGAGGAGCCGGACCTGGTCATGGCCTCGTGCGGCGACATCTCGACGCACGAGTCCCTGGCCGCCATCGATTTGTTGTTGCAGCACTTCCCCGAGCTCAAGATTCGCTGCGTCAACTGCGTCGACCTCTTCAAGCTGATCTCGCACGACGAGCACTCGCACGGCCTGACGGACGCTGAGTGGACCTCCTTGTTCACCGACAACAGGCCCGTCATCTTCAACTTCCACTCCTACCCCTGGCTCGTCCACCGTCTGACCTACAAGCGTCCCGGTTCGCACAACGTGCACGTGCGCGGATACCGCGAGAAGGGTAACATTGATACGCCCCTGGAGCTGGCCATCCGCAACGGCACGGACAGGTTTAGTCTCGCGATGGAGGCTATCGATCGTATGACGGGTCTGCTGGGTAATCGTGGAGCGGCGGCCAGGGAGCAGCTGAGGAATGAGCAGCTTAAGGCGAAGGCGATGGCGTTTGAGGTGGGTATGGATCCGCCGTTTTTGAAGAATTGGACGTGGCCGCATACGGGGTTGTGGAGTAAGGGGCAGCCGAGGGTGGCTAGTGAGCAGCATCTTCAGTGAGTGGATGAGGGAGGGAGGGGATAGAAGACTAGAAGGTCTTGAGAGAGGATGGAGCATCAAAGATATCGAGTGAGAAGGAAGGACGGGAGGTAAAGTGGCGTTTGGAGGCCATAGAAAGGGTGGATGATGTTATTATGTCTTGATGATATTGTACTAGGATTGTTGTTCTTTCAGCGAATAAATTTCAGGTTATCTGAATTCCATTTCCACCAAATTTTAGTTGAAGCTTGCATCACAGCACATGCATGCATGCTATGTATTCGAGCATTGTTAATGTCCAGGAACAACATGTTCGTCGAATGCAACAAACTGCAAGCCTGATAGTCGGTGACAAAAGGTGGCATATAAACCCACCTGGGCGACCCGATTTCCAACAACCGACTACGACAGTTGCCTCACAACTGTAATTCTTCCGTAGTATAGTGGTCAGTATGTGAGCTTGTCAAGCTTGAACATCTCAGTTCGATTCGCTCGAGACCCGGGTTCAATTCCCGGCGGGAGAGACCAACCTTTCTTTTTAGTTCTTTGCATGTTGCAACTCCACCTTTGCAAGCATCCTTCTTCGCTTTTTTGTATTGTGATCGTCTGTCTCTTTTTGCCCGGGTTCATAGAGAAATTACCGTCATGCGTTCCTCTAGCCTCAACTCGTTTTGACAGTGTTTGTTTACATGTTTGCGTGATGGCTCAACTTGTTTGTCTCTTACGACTAACAAAGTTCGATGTTGCATCAAGCAAGTTTCCTGTTGATAGCGAAGCTCTCATGCCATATGTGAATGACTTCCTCCCCTGGGTTTTCAACATTGAAGTTGAACTATCCCCGAAGCCTCTCACCCGTTGTTCTTTTCTTCCCGACTGTATTTCGGGATGATAGCTGCCGACAAACTCAGCGCCGAAGAAAACTACGAGTGTTACTCTCATCCGGCACTCCACCATTTGCACACTTTGCTGAAAAGCGCAGTGCAAGTGAAACAGAAATTGCCATTAAGATGCGTACATAAGGTCTATGTCCGAGCATCGAAATCAACCAATCATGGCAGCTTTCAGCTGCCCGGCTAGCTCAATCGGTAGAGCGTGAGACTCTTAATCTCAAGGTTGTGGGTTCGACCCCCACGTCGGGCTCAATTCCCGGCGTTTACAACGCCCTCTCTTTTTTGGTTTTGTCTTCCGTTGTTCTTTCCTTTTTGCTCCCTTTTCTGGAGCTGTTCTTTCTTTCCTTTGGAATGGTCTTCCTCCATTCTCTCCTCTATACTTGTAGTGCTGCTTTGGCGATGGTTTTTTTTTTTTTTTTAAAAAAAAGAGAATTTTTTGTTCACCTTTTGGTAAGTAGGTGATGACAGTTTTTCGTTGCAGCACGAGACGGAAGCGACAACGGTGTGACATGGATACACAAAGACAAAGATGGGAAGCGCATGGAGCGAAAAACAAACTTCACACAAGACCGACGTTACACGACTCGTCTCACTCGACTACCAATTCCGCCACTCGGCAGTTTGAGGTTAGTAAACCGCGCGCAATGACATCGCGAATTCCCGTGACATCGCGATACCAGACGAAAACGGGTTCGAGCGCACGGGAACTCCAACTCCCGAGCTTTCGTCTGAAGTGTAGAAGACATGGGACCTGCTTATGTGTGCAATTGCGCTGGCATTGTGTGCGTATATGGTAGGTACCTACACAGTATGCACGGAGGCACGCTCGAGGCACGGGTTTTGTATGAAGAGTTACTGCGTGTGCGCGGACCTCTTTACTCCCGTCCCGCTCGAGTGGGAGAGGGGATCCCTGAGATCTTGGGAAAGATGGGGATTGTTCAGATTACATAAATCCTTACAATTCTTACAAACCAAAGTCTGTGCTGTGTTATGGGGCGGACGGAACCATTCCGGACTGGCTTTCTGGTGGTTTACCCGTCTGTACCCGTCCAAAACTTCGCGATATCTTCCGGCGGTGGCTTGAATATGATGGGCTGGCTTATGTTACTAGAATGGTTGTGGACGTTTGTACCATTTTTGGATGCGGCATCTGGGGGAAGGTTGCCGATGTCATATTTACGACTGTGGTGTCGTTGACAAAGGGAAATCACTGTATGTGGTCCCAGGAGACCAGCTAGCGAGGGACCTTACAGATGGCCATCCTAACCCCGGCCCCTACAACGTCTTCGTTTGGGTCTATTGCGTTGAGATCGCTTGGAGTAGAGTGTCGTGTTGTCAAGAAGCATATTTTTGTTCGCTTGGACGTCGATGGTCGGGGTAACCATGTATAATGACGAAAGCAGGAAATCCAATCGATTTCTGTGGAGGGGATTCCAGATTTGCAGAATCTCTTAGAACAAGGAACCGTATGATCGGTGTTGCGGGAGGGGAGGAAAGTCTCCGGCCAGACCTTAGGTACCGCACAACGTACAGGTATGGTGTAAGTGATAAGAGATAACCGAAAAGCCAAACTCCCCGAACCTGAAGCGAGGGGACGGATCGACGAGATGATTTGCGCTATACCTCACTGGATATATGTGAGTATACTTGACGAATGGCTGAGAACCTGTGGAAACGTGCTTGAACATGGCGGTGGACTCGGACTTGACCTTGAGCTTGTTGTTCTGATCTTGTAACGGCTCTGCCGAGAGTTAGTGCTAGTGTACTAAACCGGCCTCAAGGACCGGGATAGGATTGGCACCAAAGAGTCAAAAGACACTCGGCGTATATAGGATGGAGGCGCCCCGTTACATCAGTGGGTCGAGCTAAACTCGGCATGGGAAAATAGTAGTGAGGCTCTTCGGGATAGTTAAAGGCATGTGAAGTGCTTTCTCGTGGCCTCAAGTGACTTGCATGTCACAAACTGTCACCGTTGGCGGCTCCACAGGTACATAACTGCTTGGTTGATAGCCGACAACATGCAGATGTAGTCGCACCATTTGGTCCTTGGATGATGCTATGGTAGCGGACTCTTGAAGATCAAGGGATCTGGAGTCATACGGATGAACGGGACTGAATGGAGTGCGCGACCCTGAGATTTGCATTTCTCGAATTGTCGTCGAAAGAGAATGACATCAATTGGAATCTGGAGGGCCATTGAGAATTTGACAGAATCGGCCTTTATCGATAAGGGAGAGTGTAAGAATGACGCAACGGTGGAGCGGGGCAGGCACGGCACAGGTGGGGACAGCGGACGGGAACCAAAAACGTCAATCGCATGGCGGCGGAGCATGGCATTCTGAAATCCCATACCCACCTAACACGGTAACTTTTCAACACTCCACTGGCAATCAATCTTTGCCCCTCCCCTTTGCTCGTGTTTCCCCAACCTGCCCAACCGCTCGTGTTGCACTTTTGAGTTTTCATCGCCACGGGCAAGTCTCCGACGACTGTCACTTGCTAGTTGTGGTGATGCCAAGCCAGTTTCGTTCTCGGCACATCGAACATCGCACATCACAATGGATGCTTTTGGAAGCAAGCACAAGGCCAACTCTTTGCGGGAGCTTCTCTCCGGGCGATTGGGTTAGCTCCGGGCCGGTGCATGTGGCAACAGCTCTGGGGGCATGGTAAGCTTTTCTCCTGACGCTCAATATAGCAGCGTCGTAACCAGACTTAAACCTGAAGAGGTTGGAAGCACTGCATAAGAATTGAAACGCAAAAATAAGAGGAAGATTCTGAGCGGAGAACAACTGGTACGGATTCAGGCATGTGTCGGACTTGGGATTGTCTTATTGGCCCAGCGAAGATATTAAGAGAAGTGGGGTTTGGAGAATTGTTAGTGCATTCTGAACGGGCACGTACCTCCCACGTCTCCAGCTGCTTCCAGTGCGCACTGTCCTTTCTTGGCTGTTTGACCGGAGCAAATTCTCCGGACCAAAATCGAAAGATACGACAGCGGTCGGGAACCAAGTCGAAGCAATGACACGGCCAGAATAAATGAATAAATAAATAAATGAATTTTACGACTAAGTTCTACCAATACTAAATAATAAGTCGTGCCCGCGACGGCGGCTAAGCAAAGGTACATAAATGCGGGAAAAAGCCTCATTAGTCAACAGGTCGGACCCTATCGTAGCCGTACACTAAAAAACCCTAATCCTTATTATATACGTACACACCTTATTCCTCCAGGCCCCCTAAACCCGGCATTGCCTAGACCGCTACGAATGGCAGCGGCTCGTCGTCCGGGTCCGGTATTTCTGCCCGTACTATCCTCATCCCCTAATAGCCTCCTCCTCTCAACACTTAAATATATATATAGCCCTCGTCTTTTAGGGCTTTTATTCTTACTAGGAACGTAGCGTAACTCGTACCAAAGGCAGCGGGTATATCTTGTACCGTACTAAGATTGTAGTAAATTACGATTAAGCATGTGAAAAAGTATCCCTTTTCACGGGGGGCTCCGCAAATATAATAGCAGAAGGATTTAAGAGGGTAGTTAAAACGGAAGTAGTAAAAATAGAAATCCCAATACTCTATTCGTTTACCGATCTATTTAGCTAAGTACTTACGTAGGAGGTTAAAGTAAAGGTTTTATTTATACTAGGGTTAGTCCGCGAAGCTCCTAGGCTTATACGTAGCCCAATATAAATTTGGGTCAACTTCGGGGGGAAGGGTCTACGCCCCTTTTCGCCTACGTAGCGCGTTTATTCTTAATACTAATTAATTCCGGAGAGCCGGGAGGTAAGGGAGGTAGACTTCGTCGGGTAAATAATTAAGGGGGGGTTATAAATCGGCTAGGGCGTATAATTTGGACTACCCGTCCGGCGGGGGCCTTCTTAGCCGTTATATAAGTAGGTAGGACCTAGGGAGTATATATAGCCTTACGGCCGCTCTCGCCGTTTCTCTACCTACGATTTCTAATAATATAATGCTAATTAGCTAGAACGGGACTTATTTAAGGACAGTCCGCTAGATAAGTATAATCTTCCTTAGTAATTTCGACGCTACTATCTCTAACTCGTATAGTATAAAGGTAATATTAATAGATACGAAGTTACTACGCGTACTTAGCTTAATATAACTAAGGAAGAGGGCCGCTACCCCGTACGTTAGGGTAGGGAAGAAATAAGTAACAAATAGGTATTTAACGATCTTAAGTATTAAGCCGCGAGAAATTTAGTTAATCCTAATCGAAAGGCCTATTACTATAATAATTTTAAGGATATATTTCCTAACTTAGGTCGCAAATAAAAATTTCTCGTCCAAATATATACCTAACCAATATATTTCCTTCTAAGGGCGAACTTGCCTAAAAGGGGTATTAATTGTAATATATACTAGGTTCCGCTAGGTCCTCCTAGTATTTTTACTACGAGGGGGGAAATAGAGTGCCTCTATTTTCCTATAGTCGATCTTAAGGCTAAGGTCGGTCGCTCGTTAGTAGAGGTCGGTCGCTCGTAAAGCGATTGTATAAAGTATCTATGTAGCGTTACGCCCGATTGTGAAGTGCGCGATATTATTTGCGTATAAGAAGGCTAGGCCCTACTATCTCTTAGGAAGGGAAGAAGTAAAGAGGAGGAATAGGATAGGTAATTATAGGGATCCTTATAATAGGCCGTTATTAGTTTAAAACTAGCGTCGTACCTAACGGAAATTAAAGCTACGGTCCGTATAAAAGTCCGCAATAAGTAAGGTAAAGGTAAGTAATTACCCTTAGCCTTCCAAAACCTCGCCGAACTTATCGACGCGTATAAATAGGAAGGCGGAGTCGATATCGAAAGTAGTAATAATACCGTATATTCTTTTACAGCTTGCCCCTTCAACGTTGTAAACGAGGGCTATTACTAGGTCGGTAGCGGATTATATAGGTAGTACCCCGGCGGTATCCCTAGGGATTAATCCTACGTTAAGGGTAATAACGGTCATCCGTCTAGCTAAAAGCCGTTCAATACCTTTATTAATAGTAGAAAGGAGTGCGATAGGTCGCCAGCCCTTATAACTATATAGGTCCCTTTTTAATTTAGAGAGGGTAATTACTTAAGCCCGTTTAAATAATATTAGGAAGGTTCCTAATAAGATTATTACAAAAACGATTGCCCGGACGGTCGGGAGGACCGCGTCCTAGGCGGCCTTTAGGGTATTTAGCGTAATCCTATTTAGCCCGGGGGTATTAAAACTATAATAGAAGAAAGCTTTTCGGATCTCCTCGTCGGTAGGTAATTCTAAGGTCTATTATACGATATCTTATAGGAGGACGGGGCTATAGTATTAATATAGCGGGAGAGGGTCGTCGCCGGGGGGCCGGAAGGCCGCGTTAGCGAAATACGTAACTATCTCCTTTAGGTCCGTTAATTTACGGTTATATAGGCCGTTAATAAGGGTAGGCCTATCGTCTAAAGGGTCCCTTCTCCATCTAAGGATATTACCGAACTCCTTAAGGGTTTTAGCGTTATTAATCTTATTTCGGTAGAAATTAATACGGGTTTCTCTACATACCCTACGGTAAACTACAAGGTCGTCGTTTCGGGCTTCCGCCAGGGAGTCGTTCTACTAAAGTATACTCTTAGGCTTACCCCCGATAGGGATAGAGTATTCTTTAATTGTACCCTTAAAGGTGTCTATAAGCGACCAAACGAGGGCGTTGAATTCCTTAAGAGTTTGAGGGGTAGGGACGGTCCGTAAGAATCGTTTTAAGAGGGCTATATATACTTCCTCCGTATACGTAAACGGGAAGATATACTTCTTCGGCGGCGGGGTATTAGTACGGGCAGGGATCGTAATAACGAACTTACGGTAGTCCGAGACCTATACGCCTACCCTCATATAAAATCTATCGATACCGAATACGAAGTCCAACGTAAATTGGCCGTTAGCGTAGCGGTATATAGGGATGCCGGGCGTATTGAGTAAATTAAGGCTAAAGGTGGCTATTAATTCTTCCAATTCCGTACCCCGATTGGAATTCCGGAACTGAGGGTCCCAAGAGGAGTAGTGCGCGTTGAAGTCGCCCACCACGAGAGAGTAGAGGACGGGTACTTCAAAGAAATATTCCTATACCTATACCGCTTGCCAATCTTGCGGGTACCAGTACACGCATGTAATATTAGCGCCGAGGACGGCAGCGGTAGTGGTATAGGTTCTCGGGAGGGAGGTAACGACGAAGTCGTGGGTTTTGGCGATGTAGATTGCCGTACGAGTGTCTCGGTCGTCCAAGCCGATGGTGTGGTAACCGGGATGTCTACGGAGCCGCCCTTGGACTACGGGGGGTTCCTGGATGCATACAACTGGTGTCCGGTCGGTGATTGCCCATTCGAGGATTGACACGGCCAGAGATAATCGGCAAACACAACAGGGCGCCAACACCCTGTTCAACCATCACGACACTGAAGCGGCGATAGCAAAACCTCGACGGAATGCATCGCGAAGACACACAGTGTTATGGTCCCTTTTACATATGTTGCACGTTGCGTGGTGTTAATACCCATTCTTTGGTAGCTCGGCTTACTCGGCAATTCGGCATCACATCGACTTGATAACCTCCGAACTTGGTAATCACATCTCGATTTTAAGTCACACTCCGGAACTTCCCATTGTTGCCATCTAGGTATCAGGTGAAGCTAGAATTTGCGTCCCAAAGCACAAGCTCATTTCTTTTTTTTTGTTCAACTTATTGAGACTCTGCCCAGTTACCCCTCCGCCGTGATACCCCTTGCAAATGCTGCGCTGCCGTGGATCGTAAAAGCTAAGGTATCGAAAGATGAGGACTGACGATCCCATTAATAACCTCCCTGCTACGTATCTTTATCAATCCATCACTGTTTTGGGAATTGAGGCTGTAGCGTCAACATGACGTAGCGGGACCAGCACTCTACGATACCGGCCGGCACCAGCACCATCCACGGCCCGTATCAAGCCTCAACTTTGGCGGTATCCACAACCACACTCCCCTCGGGGTCTGAGAAGACTGCGCCATGCTTCGAGTTGAAGCCGGGGCCTTGTGTTAATTTTATTTTGCGGCTCTGAATTGAGATGTTCTAAGCAATGTGTGAATGCTCCCTCAGCATGAACAGGCCCAATCGAGCTCATCTGGCTCACAAGAGGTTGATCGACAATTACTGCCAAGAAATTGGGAGACGTATTCCGCTGATCTACGCGAGACACCAAGACAACTAGACTACTCGAGGATTCTAGACCTTTTCGAAACAGTCACCAAAACAGAGCTTCAACATCGGACGAGCAGACTCCAAAGCTGTCACGACCAAGAACTCGGGAAGCTGCCAAGACAGCTGTTTACATAGTGGGCACCAACGAGAGAGTGGCAGTGCATGGAATCTCCAACTTGAGCTTGAGCTCGGCATGCAAGCTGTGGTGCCGCGACGTCTTGTGCAGACCTGCCTGGTCCTGGCATGTGTCTTCATGAAAGGGAGCTGGATTTCCAACGACGGGAATATGGTCCGCGAGAATATGGGCCAAAAGCTCTGGATGAAGTATAGTCAAACAAAGTGTAGCAAATGGAAGACGACCATAGTACAGACGGGATCAAAGCTCTCAACAGCTTCTTCTAAGTAAGCAATGTCAGGGCATGAGACATTGAGGCTTCTGAAGCTCTCCAAAGCTCTCCATCAATGGTACCGAACCTTGCGAAATCAGAGCGGGGCAGTGGGCACCTAAGTGGACTAATCGAGGGGTACGTACCTTATTCTAGTGGGCAGCCGCAGTCGTCCCTAACAATTATATGATTGGCTTCAAGCCCCGCAGTACCGCACAGTCCTACAGTGCTCTTTCTGAACGTGGCCGGTACTTGAACCACGACTGGCGACGTAACAGGCACAGCCAAGCCCTTGAAGGTTTGCAACCACAACCGCGATCGAGATCGATCAACACTCGGGTGCTCTTGTTGTCTGTCAGCGGCCTGTGGATCGCTTTTGGATCGAACAAGCAGCCAAACACGGGCAGCCATGGAATCCCGTCGACCACACTCCGGACCGAAACAGCGCCGCCCACTTCCTACGCCGGCCTTTTGTCTTTTGACTGACTCTGCGCCCATCCCAGGAACGGCACTCGGTCGACGCTGTCCCAATGACAGTCCCCGTCCCCCTTGTTGCCCTTGTTGCCGGCTAGTTTCCGTCTCCACGACTGCTGCGGTAGCTCCAGGTAGCCAGGAGGCATCCTCAAATCCTGTTCTCCCTCATCCGGAGCAACAGTTACCTCTACGCTTCTGCTTAGTGAGCACTTCCAGGAACAAAGAGCCAGGGACGAGAAACACGACGTTGGACTCGCCCCAGATCGAAAAGCCAATCTGGCAGGCCTAGAGGTACCAGGCATTACATTACCTATAGAGCCAAGTGCGAGGAGATCAGGAGAGAGACTACCGGTACTGCGTAGGTAGAGAGCGAGGGTCAGCGAGGGTACCTGCCTTCTCCACCTCCATGGATGTCTCCGCTCGCCCTTCCAGGCTTGCGTCAAAGGTACCGACTTGTCCATGATCCCGATCTGGGCGGGTTCGTTACGCATCCGCTGTACTGACTGGAAACAGACTTGCAAACACGTCAGGTTCCCAGCGTCGAAATAAAACACCGTTTGCCCTTCTCCCAAACCCCCGCTTGTCCCAAGTCTTTTCCACCGGTACACAAGTTGACATTCCACACCTAGTCCACCATCACCAGTTCCGATTACCCCGTCTTCGCCCTTCTCGCACTCCCCGTCCCCGCTACTACTACGGCCCACGAGCTTCGACATCCATCATACTACTACTATTCTTAATATACCAATACCTCGGGCCCAAGTGTCCCGTACGAACCCTTCATTCTCGCTCCACCTCCCCGTGAACTATTGTTTCATACGCTGTGTGTGAATTCCTCGACTTCCGAACAACACTGGGCGAATCACTCTTCGACTATCCACACCATTCGCGAGGCACGACTACCATACCACCGAGTTCTAGGCACGGATATTCTGTCTCTCAGACCCTATATTACCAGCCTGACCAGCCTACCACCCATTGGCCTACGGTGTACATTCATATAAACAGGACCAGAAGCGAGGGCTCCCTGACAGGCATTAGCCATGGCACCGAGAGATCCGAGAGTTAAGCAGAGGGGAGGGAGCATCTCCCAAGCCAGCCAACCAAACCCGACGACAAAGGACAGCATCGAGGTGGACACAACAGAGAAAGTCAGATCAAAGGTTGTGGCGGGCCGAACAGAAAAGCCAAAGCCAAAGGTACGCCGACCATCCATCAGTCCACAGGATTACAAGACCGGAAAGACTAACTCCACAGAAGCCACAGGATGCTCGAACTCACGAAGCCAACCAGGAACGGGCCTATGTAGCGGCATCTCGTCGCTCAGACCGTAGTCTCGAGGCCCGTCTCCAGTCGGCCAGGTTGGCATCTGAAATCCACAAGAAGCGTACCGGTAAGGGCTTCAAGATCACCACTGAGGCTGTCCTGAATGACGCGATGTACGAGGAGGAAGAGGAACCCAGGACAGCCCGGCTACCGTATGCCACCGGCAACTTTCAGAATTTCGCCTTGGAGCAGCATTACCAGAGGGTCGATGCCCAATTTGCAAAGGCCTTCCCAGCTCTACTCCGACCGCCAGCGATGCCTCTTGTCCCACAGTACATGCCAATGCCCCAGCAGCGAACAATGTCGATGATGTCCATGAACTCAGCTCCTTCTTACGGTCTCCCGCCAAACCATGGCATGCAGCAGTTCCACGAGAGGACTCAGTCGGCCCCAAACGTCCCTTTGGTATCAGCAAACTCAGCAAACTCAACAAGTCCTGACATGCCCCACGGCCTTGGACAGAGGACACAGTCGCTTCCTGTTGTCCCGCCCATATCAACCAACTCGCCGACTCTATCCGTTTCCCACCGTCCTGCCGGCCCTCACACGAGAAACTCGTCAATGTCCGAGTTTTCGACACCGCCGGCTCTCACACCAAGCGTCGGCGACGGGACACCTCCGTTACCGGGACTTCTCACTCCGATCTTTGGCCATGCCGACTACGATAACTCGACACTGCAGCCTCGCTATCGACAGTCATCAGTTGCCTCAACTAGATCCGATGCCCCTCTTACTCCACAGTCAGCGATGTCCGTAATACCGACGACGCAGACAGGCCATTCCGCCGCTCCCCCCAGAGCTTCGACGGATGGCGTGAATCAGCTGGCCAGCGAGCCCCAATTCTATCCCAATTACGTCGATGGCTCTTTTGAGCATTTCGATGACATGTATAACAGCCTGTCACAACAGCCTCTCGATCTCGACGAGTCACGCTCTTTCTATCCGTCATTTGCACAGCAGGACGAAAACGCGCCCATTTTCTACCAACCACAGGCAGAAAAGTCCAAGGAGCCCGACACCGAGCTTGATCCACTGGTGAATAATGACCACGACACGTTTGTGGACTGGAATGGAGGTGGCGTGTAAGGCCGAGTATTGTTGTGAGCTTTTTGGGCAGTGATGCTATTGCTGAGCATTGATGAGTGACGTGAACAAAGACAAGAAGTGGAGCATTAAACATCACTGCTTTATGCTGGCGTTTTGTGGGTATGTTTATGCAATTATATCTGGGAAAGATAAATATTTGCAGACAAAGACAAAAAGCTTTCAACGGCCAAGGAAAATTACTTTTATTAGCGGGGAACAGGGAGTTTGGACTGGGACGGTAGGATGGCATATTGCTTTGTAATGATATAAGAGCGTGATCCAGAGCTTTGTGCCGTTGCTGATCGGGTAACAAATCAGATCCGACATCTACAAGCTATCTACCGGGAAACCAATGTACATTTTTCTGACGAGTTTTGAACATCTGATCTGATGAGCCCGGTCAGTGAAACGGATCCTATTTCGGCATGGTAGCTCGCTATATTATTCGCATCTTGCTCAGTCCTAGAACATTCGGCTTCGAATGTGGAATCACGACAGACGTTAAAATAATGACCTACGATCAATGTTCCGAACTGAGACTAGGATGTTCCAGGACTATATGGATTTCTAGACACGTGCCACTTACTCAAGCCGCACAGGCGTCATAGAGAACTATGAACGCCGAATGAAGAACGCAAAAGGGATGTCAAGTCGTCAGAAATGCATTGGTTCCAGGTTCATATGCAATTTGTAAGGATTTGGGAGCCCTACAAACCATAATGCATTTTGGACCGGTGGGAATGTCTTTTGAGAAAATGCTGAGGCCACGTCTAGAACTTGCTAGGCATGGGTTGGTAGGTAGATATATAGAGAAGAAGAGAAAAAAAACAAATAAGGCAGAAAGAGACGAGAGAGTGAGGGCAAGACTATTAGATCGATTCATCTAATAGTTGAGCCATAACTGTGAGCAAAATCGTGCAACCAACTATGGTTGCCGGGTTGGGAAGAAAACTAACGAGACCAGAGTTAGTATTGCGTACCTACTACCATCATAAGAAGAACAGGAACTACTCACAACTATCACTTCCGCTCCCTCTAGTGGTTCCGCTTCTGCCTCTTCGCCAATAACTCTTCAAACCCAGCATCCAGCGCCGCCTTCCTCCGCCGATCCCTCTCGGCCTGGGTCACCGGTTGTGGAAAGAAAGGGAAGCTACGGTCCTCGAGTCTCGGCCCCTGTCCCTGTCCGGGGCCGGTGTTGAATCCGGGCGGAAATCCGGCGGGGGTTCTGGGTGTGCTTGCGGCGGCGGCGGTCATTGACTCCTGGGGATAACCCCATTCTTCCGGAGAAAAACTTAAACCCATCGGCGTCGGGCCTGGGTTTGGGGTTACCGTACGCAGGTAGAAGTCCCTTGCGTCGCTCGTTCCAAAGGAGGAGGAGGAGGAGCCAAAGTCGTAGGCACCGGTACCAGTACCGGAGTTCCTCGCGTTTCCGAGAGGCTCTTGATACTGGTGGGCGGCCATGGTGTCGCCGTGAGCGAACTGAGGTGACTCAGCAGTATCCGAAGTAAACGTGGTGCGTCTAGACGAGACCAAATGAGGGGCGTTGAAGCCAGAGGGCTGTGAGCGTGAGCCCTGGGACTGGGACTGAGACCGAGAGTTATTTCTGTTGCCGCCACTGCTGCTGCCGCTGTTGTTGTTGGTTTCGAAACCGAACTGAGAGGCTTGTGATGGGAGGATACGTCGAGGAGGAGGGGGAGGGAGACCATCCGGGTACTGGCCGTATCCCTGATGGCGGGAAAGAGAGGGTTGGAAGTGTTGGGGCTGTTGAGAGGATCGAGAACCGGCCCTGAGGAAATTATCGGGCAGCGCGAACTGCGACGCGCGAGGGGTTTTCAAGTCATCATCGCTGATGCCGGTGCCAGTGCCACTGCCAGCGGGCCCAGAGGAAGGAGAAGCATAAGTACCACCCATCTCAACATCTATTGGGTTGTTGTTGCTACTACCAGCCCCCAGTTCCAGTGCTCGAGGGCGAGTGCGGTTACCAGGGCCGACGACAGAGTTAACTCGAGGTCCCACGTCAAGTCCAAACCCATGCCGCCTCTGGCTCTGAGGCAGAACTGGGAAAGGCTCAATCTCAGCTTCTCGAAAATCTGCACTCCTTCTCACGGGAGGAAGGTGCGTTGGAGGAGCCTGGTGACCTTCACCGGCAGGACCAGAATGCGCATCGGCGCGTTCCTTCCCTTTTCCTTTCGGGCCCTGCTGTGATGAGGAGGAAGGAGGAGCAATCAAACCCATGCCGGCTCTGCGGGGCGGTGGCTGGTTGGGATCGGAGTCGCGGAAGTTGGTCGTTTCGTAGCCTGAACGACCCATTTTGTTCTTGGTTCGTTCCTGTTCGTTCCTGTTCTGGTAATTTGAAGGAGGAGAGGAAAAATGGTAAAAGGGCTGTGGTGGGTTGGTTGAGTGATTACCGTCGGTGGTGAGGCGTTCGGAAGAAGGCGTGAGTGGGCGGTGAGGTGATTAGTGCCTTCCTTCACTGCTCTCGCAGGTGAGACGCGACTGAGGAAGGATGAGGCAGGGCTGTGATGCTTTGATCTGGAAGAATATGACGTTTGACGAAAGTGTGCTTGTTGTTTGGTCACTTGCTGAAAGATGAAAGAGGTCGCTTTGTGATGAAGCGCGAGGGGGAATTTGTATGAAGTCGGTGCTGTTGATTGTGGTTTGGTATAAGAAACGAGCAGACGGAGAAAGCTCAAGGAGGAGGGGATATATACCAGAAAGAGGAATCGTGAATGAGGTATTGGTATTATTGATGTCTTGCTGAATACGAAGTGAGTGTATACAGTCCTGGTATTGTTCTCAAACTCCATGTGACCGGTCCTGCCTGCCTGAGATGTGGAGTGCTTGTGTTTCGTTTGTTGTTTTGGGTCCTTGGTCAAAGCAAAATTGTGCGCCAGTGTTTGCTTTGTGAATATCAGACTGAAGGAAGAAGGTCACCGTCATAGTTACCGTCAGTTAAAATGGAAGTCACGCAGCAAGACACTTGGAACGACCCCGCTTGGGCAGTTCAACCTCTTCTTCCGGCCCTAGCCCATAGTCGGGAAGTGATGAATACCTGAGCGTTACGTGGTCAAGACCTAAAGACTTCCGCTCAGTTGACACCTGCAAGGCATGGGAATATCAAATGTCTCCTTGCTTGTCGGGATGACAAAATGCTTGAACATAAGACATCGCAATGCGAATATGCGCCTGCAGTCACATCGAGAAGCATAAAAGAGATAGTCATCAAAGGTGAGAGAAGAAGAAGGAACCCATAGCTTTGGAACCAAGGGTACCTGCGCTCTAAGAACGCTACGTTCAAGCCTCAACCAAAGAATACTATTCAGCATCCGATAGAGGTGGCCTTCTATGAAACATCCTTGGACTGATGGCGTTCCTTTAAATCCACAACATCAGCGGGCGAAAACATCCGAACCCCCAACAATAGAGTCAAAGTGGGCATTACCGGGGCGCGGATGCAAGCTAGCTCTACCCTACAATGAGGAAAGTCGTGGAAGGCTAACGGGAATGCTAGGGTGCGTTTCCGAACAATGGACGAACGTTTGCCTTGCTCTCGCGGCCCTTTGTCTCTTGTTGTCTTGACGCCCCGGCAGAACTTCCAGAGGGAGTTGACATGTACAATGATGATCGAAGACTAACTGAGAACAACTGTTGAGAGAGATCAATACTATTAGGGAACTTGAACTTGTAATTGTTTCCTATAAACTTCCTGCTTCCTCTAGAGTAGCTACTTGTCCATCTTTACTGGGATGTCTTCTCCATCACAATGTGCCGACTAGAGGTGACTGTTGTGGGCTTGATAGACTGGCTTAATGACGAGATAGAAAGGTAACATGCCAAACAACCATTCTTCATTTTCCTGACGCAGTCAACTATCTCTCCAGTGCCATATTGTTCCGCCTGTGCTGATAAGCAATAAGTCGGAGATTCACATCACGCGAGGTTTGTCAGTGATGGTTTGGGGGCCTCTTGAATCGCTTCCAGCTAAGCGGTAAACGTCATGACGGAACCGTGACTGCTAGCCCACTTTCCTGTTCCTTCCACCGTCCATTGCATGTACAGCCCAGTTTAACGGCCCAAGTCGTCCAGAGCGAATACATCCCTGACTGGCCACAGAGAAGACTTGTGAGCCATCATGAACTCGACATCAGCCGGGACTTCCTTTTTGAGGAAGGTTACCTTCAGGTCAGAGCAAAAGCGGCCTCCAATATCATCGCTGTTGCCGTACTTCGAGGTAACGTCGTCTTCCACCACGAATGCCATCTCATGCTGGATGAATCTGTATTCTCTAATCTTATGGATCCCATCGTCGAAAGTGGCCCCAATGATCTTGGTTTGGTGGACATAGTCAAAGGTTGGCACTTCGAAATACTCGTTCAGGCCGGCCTTTGGAACTTTGGCGATGGTTCCCTTGTGGGCTTTCATAGCACTGTCAAGTGCGGCAGCCAGGGCTTGGATGTCCACGGACGGCTTGCCATGAAAACGCCTCCCAGGAAACGCTACAGCTCGGTCAAAATAAGGCCACATCTCAGGAACGAAAATATCGAGATTGCTTACCATGAGAATGCACTTGGACAACCGTCGTCCAACGGGTCCAGATAATCATTGTTCCATCCTTGGACTTTACAGCGTAATTTCCCAGCTTCTTGTCCTTCACGGCTTCCAAGCCATGTGCACCATGAGTGTAGGTCATGGAGTACACGGCTTGCTTCATTGCTTTGACGGCGTCTACATGGTTGGTACACTGGGTAATGTGAACCGCAAATGGACGGAAATTGGCACCGCATAAAAACTGGATGAGCTGCTGAAAGGCAAGGGGCTCCGTGCAAAATCTTTCGATGATGGAGCGCCGCTTAACCGGAACACCGGGAAGATTCAGCCGGCATATATCCTCCAGTGTTCCCACATCCAGAGGAAGGAGAGTGGTGTTGTCAGCGTTTCCCAGCTCTTCGTTGAAACCCTCGGAAATGATTGACTCGACCGGAGGCGAGGGCGGAGGAGCCTTGAGTAGCTCCGCGATTTCGGTCTTGGTAGATGCCATTTTCCTTGTTGCCTAGATGATGTATGATGATGGCTGTGCTGCCAGTTTGGGGGGTTTTTGCTTGCTCGATGCCACTCGACGAATGTAGCTCCGGCTGATGAGACTTTTAGTTGAGAGAATAGGGAGAGAGGATCTTGCAAAGTGGAAGGAGAGTGAAGGCCTTATACATCTGGGAAGCGGGGTCACGGAGCGGGACGTCAAGGGTTTTTGCCTCGACAGTCATCTTGTCTCTCGCTCCAGTGAAGATAAATGATCGCAAGCCTCATTTTTTGATTGGCGTAGATGTGTTGTCTCTTTAACGACAGTAGTTCCCGTCGGATGAAAGAAGATTTACGTTTCAACAGCAAACCCGCCGAGGAAAGTACCAGACAGTGAGAGGGTCACTCTTTCCTGGTAGCGTTCATTCTGAGATCTACCTTCCACGGGCAGCACTTGCCATTGGGACCAATAAAGTCGAGAGATCTGAAAACGGAAGTTGCAGCCGTCTCGCATTTTGAACTCGAAGGGCATACTATCTCTACGGAATAGAGTCTATACCAGTCTCCCTTTTGTTTACTTGCTAGATCCTTTTTTTTTTTCTTATTGAAGGCAATTGGGATGAAAAGTTTCAGATACTAGGTAAATCGCGGACAAGTATCTGATAGTGAGAGGAATACTCCTCCCAAGTAGAACAACAAAGCCACGAACTTTGGAAACGGAAGTCGCAACCAGCAGTGATCACATTTTCAACAGGTATCTACCAATTTTATAAGCTCGGATGAAAAGGAAAATGGAACTTGCTCTCCAGATTCATCCTAATCGCTTGTGTCATCGGATCATAGCCCAACCCCTCCCAAGAAGTTAAGGCAGTGATCGTGGATAGGAAAAGAAGTCATCCGATAAAAGCATCGTCATCTTTCCGAGGCAAACAGGTATCAGTGTCTCAACAATAAGACGAGTAACGCCCATGAACCCTCACCCCTCGGAATACACTCCTTACCTTACCTACATCTACATGAACAGCTAGATGAGTTGTGATCCAAAGGTGAGTTCAAGGTCAACGAATAACGGTGAGTCTTGGGAGCATTGACAGCAAGGGCTGTGAATATGACCACATGTATTCTATGGTTATGCTTATGGAGGCGAGTGTCATTTTGATGGCGAAGAAGGTTCGAAAGACTGGTAGGTAACTCACCTCCTTCCAGGCCCGTACTAGGGCAATACAGAGGTCGGTATGACTTCAAGCAACTGTGTGCATGACACAGAGCATTGTTGAAGATCGGACATGCCTGAATAGGTATAATCCATGACGAGGTGATAAGAGAGATTCTCTCGCATCTCTCCTGGTTAATGAGCTTCTGTTTCCTGCGTTGAGTTTTGGTGATCTAGTACAGTTGCAAGCACCTTCTGCTCAAAGACCGGAGTTGCCGGTCGAATCGACTCGTCGATAGCAATCGAGATTGTCACGAGGAAAGATTGCAGCGAAGTCAATCACATGTGGCCAAGAAAGTGATAGTAGAACATGTTTTGAGCAGGTCTATAGTCTATTCTACCCCTTGCAAGTTCCCAGAACGCCGGAATAACGCCGTGTCCGTGACGCTGACTTTGGTATAGATAACCTCCATGTAATACAACGCTGCCAACTTCCTATCCTTCTCTGCAGACTCATCCTGTTGTGTATCGGATACACCACATGTACATAATTCCGAAGAAATTCCTCCTTCTGTTGTACAACTGGAAGAAAAGTGCCGTGAGCGATATATGCATCATCCTCCGACAGCAGTGTGACTGTCATGCCCAGTCCCTCGGTCTTCTCCTTTCTTTCTTTCCTTCCTCTGCCTGGCTCATGGCTTGACTGGCTGGGCTCAGCCATGACTGTATGCCAGTTTGACATCCGATCATGTCGTGAAAGCCAAAAATGTCGCAGAATATCCCCGACGAAAGGCAACCTCCTGTTGTGAAATGCAAACGAGGTGTGACACACCAAAGCACGATGACGCTGATGAGGGAATCCAACGTGATGGAAAGCGAAAGAAGCCACAAAAGCACATGCCGTCTAGTAGAACTCCTTTTTTTTCCCGATGCAAACCAGCGGGTGGTTCCTCCTCTATGCTGTGTTATCCCCCTCACACCTCAACTTGATGTTCCTTGGCCTCGGCCCTTTTTCTTGGAAGAAGTGATCATCCAGTGCCCTGAATGCCGCTCTCCTTGGCCGTTGATGCGATGCAGCCAAGAAGACGGGATATCCGTGCCAAGCCCATCACCGCAAACGCCACTGCCACACGGGGACAGGGGCATCACACGCGGCTTGATGAACCGACTGGCTAAAATCAGATGGTGGTGTCTCTGGGATCTGACATTTTGCGGGTCGGTGAACTCTGGGTAGTCCGAGTGTTGTCGAGCAGAATCGCGGTGAGTGATGGTAGTACAAGACCGAGGTCTTGTTACTGCCGAACGCAGAGTCCTTGGCGCCATATACTGAATGAATGGGGATCGATCCACCAAAAAAAGACGAGGCCGACAAAAGGCAAAACGATGCAACGCCAACGCAATGAGTGCATGCAAAGCCGAAACCCTAACCCATAGACGTGTTCGTAACGTGGTCCGACACCATTCCCAAGCCCTAATGCAGACCAAAATCGAGCAGATTCCGTGCATTTTCAGTGCCGAGAGCTCATCATCAAACCAAGTGCAGCTCGGTCCTGGTAATTTTTGGCTGGTGCGTTGCGTGGCCGAACTGCTGAATGGAATCCGGTTTGCTAGTCCATTCCTGATGCGCGTTATTCAGGTGGTGAGGCGTTCGAAGCGGTTCAACCTTCGCGGGTTGTGAACTTCGAAGCTGATGACTGCGGGTTTGTCTTCGAAACTGATGTGTTGACGAGCCAGGGGTCTATCGACGATCTTGATGGGTGCCTGGGTAGGCTTTGCAATCGACGACACCTTTGATAGGATGTGAATGCTATCATTGTCGTCGTTCAGGGAGCGCCTATCGTGGGGGTAGGGGGTAGGCGAGCGGTGGCGGGGCGACTTGGGCCTGCTGAAGAGGAACTCGCCGCGCTTGTGCTGGTGTCTAGACATGGAGGAGCCCATTTTGGATGTTTGTTTGTTTTGAGTTGACTGAGTGGTGAAGTAGGTGTGGTAAGAGGATTGACTTGAGTATCAAGAGAGATAGATATGGTAAATGTGTCTGACTGTAAAAGAAGCTCTGAAGACGTTGTTGCTGTTGGAGATGTGGGTTGGGAATCGAAGTGGAAGAGCAGGAGGAGAGGCATGGATGGGGATGAGGCCTTTTAAATGTAAAGAGGATGACACTCGTCATGCAAAAGCCAAGCTCAAGCCAAGACGCAGAGCGGGATATGGGCTGACGAAACGCGGACCCCCACCAAAAAAGTCACCAATGCCCGGCGCACAACCACGGGCATGGAGTCGGCGATGCAGCGAACGGTGGTGTCTTGGAGTGTTGATGCTTGGTGTTCTTGGCAACATGATGATGGACCGGCAGGATCAGATTGGCTCAGATTGGACCCCAAATGGCGCAAATGGTGGTGTCTGGCAACGGCGCTATGCCCATTCAGTGCCATTGCAGTGTGGTGTCACGGGCGCGTGTTGTACACCTTGACGAACAGGGCAAGCTCGAGGTCCACTCCTCTTGCACCCTTCGGCACCTGTAGCCCAGCACCTCAGGATATCTGCTGCGGGGTTGCTGCCGAGTGCGACTCTTGCACTGCTCACGAGTTCACCACTATCCACTGCCAAGGGAACACACTCCGGTTGATGGAGATATCCGTTGCTCACATGAAGCTATTTTTGAGAGTGTCATCATTTCCAGTTTGTCGATGCATGCCTGTCGCAAATCCGGGGTTGTAAGGAGGAAGTTGGGCCAAGCATCGCTACACGGGCCACCATGTCGCTTGGGTCTTGGTCTCTTGGAAACAGCAACAGCGACTGTCCACGCAACGGCGGGCATCTTAAGTTCCGCTCCACGCAGTTGTCCACAAGATTGGCATCTCTTTCCAATTGACCTCCGAATCTCAACAATACCTACCTACCGATTCGGACGTGTTCACCTCGACTTTGCTCCTGCCATGAGCCACAGCACTGCACGCTTGGCGGTCTCTGGGCGGTCGCCAAGCCAACACCGGTGTTAATCCTCGCTGCAGATCCTTAGCTTGGCATCGTGACCCGCCGGCCCGATTCGGCAGCAGGCGCAATCGAGCGGCTCATCATCAACACCTCAACAGCCTGTGAGACGGGCAACTCTAACCTTGACACTTCGGTCTTGCAAGGTCCCGTCTTCCTGACCAAAACACAGCAGCCGACCATGATACGCACGCAGTTTCACAGCCTCACACAGCTTCAAACCACTGGCAACCGCCAGAGTCTTGGTCCCAAACCACAGATGAAGCGCCAAGACGGGGGCTTGCCTTGGCAGATTGCCCATCGCGAGATCGCTCCATCGTCCAGGGCCCTCGTGCCCTCAACGACTCGTCAACTCTGCCCTGCGAGGCCCTGTGAAATACGCAATGTCCCAAGCCATTGCCGGTCCCAAACAGCCACCAGATAACAATCCCATCAGAGATCATCAAGGGCGCAGTTCAACCTTATCATGATGATCTGCGCTTCCAAGAATCTAGCGGCCAAACCCTCCTTTTACGCACACGAGTAATACCGACTATCGGTCTGCCTGGCACGACTTGGCACCAATATTGCTAGGTCAAAGGGGTAGGGACTTTGATGTTTGCAATTTCACCGCCCAGAGCCAGGTCACTGACAGGAGGTAGTATCACACACTTCTTTTCCCCCTCGACTCTACTACTCTGGAGTCGCGCAATGCCTCCCTGCCAAGAGACGCTGTGCGCGTCGACAACGATATGGACAAAACCTGACTGACGCAAACTTGAAGTAGCACAGCGATCCAGCGATCCAGCGATGCGATACAGCAGTCGAGAGACAAACGATTAGGCCAAGAAATCCACAACTTGCTGGGCATCCACGAATTGAGGATGCGTCGACTAGATGGTTGCACCACAGTTCTCAGAGCAAGATCGGAATTGGGAGACGAAACGCCGGCATGGCAAATCTGACAGCCCGTCCGCAACATCCGAAGCCACGACGACGTCAATCCCGACCGCCATATTCCACTTCCACTTTGACTCTTCAAAGTCTCTATACGGAAGCCAAGCTCTATCACAGAAACCGCTGACACCGGCCGCTCCTGAAGGTTCAACGAGCTGAAAAGTGGGCCAATCCGACCTCGTCTGAATAACAATTACTAACCCTAACCCTTACACTCTCCCATCTCGGACCCCCTTTTTCTTCCACCCCCTTTCTTCTCGTTCCAACGTTGGCACGCAACTGATATTACTACTACTTACCTCACCCTTAGCCGCAACATCAAGATCATAATGACACCGGCCACTGAACGCCAAGTTCAACCAGTCCGCCATGGACGTGGCTGCCGTCACCACCACGCCTGTCAGCTCGTCTCACGATGTAGTCCGAACTCGATACAGACAATTCGCCAAGCCGTTACATCTACTGCCCCGAACCCCTTGGCATTCCCCAGATTCGTGTAGATTGTCCGACGGATGTCTCAGACTCTTACCCATCCATCCATTGTTGATAGGCAAGTGCCGGACCGGGGTGACGAAATACGAAAGACCTTGTTTCCCCTTCCCAGGTACCTACCGAACCTCCCGGTTGTTGTTTGCGAGAGACAAAACCACGCGGCATTTCAAAGAGACCTGAAAGATCTGGACCCATGGTTGGCATGCTCATAAAAGTGCATTTTTGGAGATGAGTGAATGCCAGATGCCAGTCTTCCTCATCGCCAAGTCTTTGCAAGACACAGGTTCCGAGTACACGGCCGACTTGCTCCCAGGTATACGGTCTAGACTGTCAGACCTTCAGAGGGTCTCAAGGAGACCGGAACAAGGAGCATCCTCGTTGAGGCCGGCAAAGGAGCGGGATAGTCCACTTTCATTTCTTTCCGGATTTTGGGGAACAGCTCAAGGCATGCAGATATTGGATTGCTAACTCTGTAGAGGTTCGTAACGCCCAATACTTCAGCCATCATCTAATTCCCAGCGCAAGCACTGCCGATCTCGATATCACACCCTGCCACGGTATCCTGCCCACTGATAGCGCCCAAACGCTCATGGCAGCAAACAACCTGATCTTTTCACGGAAAAGCCATGATATGTCTCCGCTCACCCAGAACGAACGTCCTCCGCATCCCATGACGCAACTGCACCGCACGCTTGCGTGCACAAACTGGTCGTCTACCGCCCGCTTTGCTTCTCGGAACCTAGAAACGAACTGCCGTGTAGCTGATTCCTTGCCCTATCCATCCAGGGCACCGCTCAAGATTTCAACACATACACGTGCTCGCTTGGCCACAGCGAAGACTTGTGGGCTGTTCGAATAACAAGCTTAACCTTCGCTTTCTTTTGAAAAGTCACGCTGAACCCGGTGTCGAAACGACCCTTTGTGGTTTTTGTACCGCCGTTCACCTCCACAAATGCCTTAGCATGTTCCAGTTCGGACTCTTTTCCCAGCTCGAACTCTCTGTCGGAATGCGCACCCCAAGCAGCAGGAAATTTCAGCGGTATGGATTCGCCGATCGGGAAGCGTTCTGGCATATGGGGATTGTAAATCAAAGTTGACTTTGGCACCGCGGAGACGGATCCTTCGTGTTCCTTCATGGCTTTGTCAAGTGCTGCAGCAATCCGTCCTGAGTCTATCCAAGGAGATGTGCAGTCGTCTGGTTATGGTAAGATGAATCAGTTATATAATCTTGCTCAGCCTACTAAGATTCCGGAAACCACTTACTGCAGTTGTTATCTGAAATACCGAACTCGACAACTGTAGTAAATCGAGCCCAGATAATCCTCGATGCATCAGCGGACTCAAGGCCATAGTTTCCAAGCTTGTTGTTCTTCATAGGTCCGTATTGATTGTCTGTATTCAGGATCATCTCCTTCATTGCCTTGATGGCATTGACGTAGCTGTTGCATTGAGTGACTGTCAGCTTCATCCAGTAGATGGAGTCCCCAGGCCCGAATGAATCCTTTCGAACGCAACTCAAGAAAAGTATTTGCGTAACTCCGTGGTCAGTGAAATCCATCATGATGTCATCTTCGTCGCGGGAAACAAAAGCCTTGGGAAGGTTCATGCAGCAGATGGCCTGGAGTGTGTCAACATCCAAGGGAAGATGAGTGACGCGGCATTCTTGACCATCGGGAAAATCTTCGTTCAGGCCCTCTGCGATGATGGACTCAACTGAAGGGGCAAGTAGCTGAGTGACTTCAGCTTTGGGGTCTGGTCCTGACATTGTTGACAATGGAGGAGGGGCGGCACGTTGCCCTAGTCAGTGAGTGAGGCCGGGGTGATGATGTCTGTCGATGTTGTTGGAGGAGGGGCGGCACGTTGCCCTAGTCAGTGAGTGAGGTCGGGTGATGATGTCTCGATGTTGTTGTACTGAAAGACAAGTGAGGAGATACGAGTCAAGGTGTAGAAGGAGAAGAAGCAGGGCTTTCTCGCGGGGGTGAGAGGGATATTTATACTCCAAGAGTGAGAGGTTGATCTCTTCTTGAGCCCACATCAGCCACGTCTAATCTGCTCAAGTGAAGGCAGAGAAGTGCGTAGTCGTCGCATCATCTCGAACACTCGCGCGCGGGTAAGGGATAAAAGGTCTCTGGCCAAACTGTCATCAAGAGTATTCATCCATTCACGGGTCATCTGCTTACCGACTGTGAACAGAAAACATCTCTGTTTCATCTCAACTACTGCTAAAATAGGACGACTAGTAAAGTCTGCCCTATGCGAGACTTTGCTGTCTGATAGCCCGCGACATGGCAAACACCTTGACGATGCTGAACTTCGGTCGGTCGTTCATTTCACTTCGCCTTAAGATACAGTTTCCTTTACCGGATAATACTACCATGAAGCGAAAATTGTTTCATTCTCCTGCCTCTTTTCTCGCGAGGAATTCTATACAGTAGTGACATGCATGTACTGCTCTGTTGGTGGCCTTGCTGTAGTTGAAGAAGAACTGACTTTGCGAGCTTGAGGTATCTGCGCCAAAATTACACCGTGTCTTGCTCCTTCCATCTCAACATTATCTTATTCATCACCGTTCCCTGTTAGTCTCTTTCCCCCTTGCCGTCTGCGGGTCTGCAACTTGCTCCGTCGTCTCATCGAGGTAGGTCCGTCTCAGTTTGTTAGTTCACTCACTTCAGTCTCCCATTTCAGCCTTTCCATCGCAGCAACACACTTCGCGGAGCAACACATGCCTAGCTTCATTCAGAGGAACGTTATTTCCTGTGAAATGACCCAGCCCAAGGGACTGTAGCTGGCTCAATTCCCATCACTAATGGCAATCTACTCTTCTTCCGCCATCTTCCATGACCCTGTAGACCTAAGCTGACAGCCCTCATGAACTAGCTGGCTCGTCTTTGGAAATGCTTTCTAAGCTATCTAAGCTCTCCAAGCTCTCCAAGCTCCCTAAGCTCTTAAGGCAATCCGATTTTTTGTCGGTGTCGGATCCATCAAAGCGACTGTAACATTGTAACTCAAACACCTTCTCGGTAGGCCACATCGAAGTCTTATGGGCAATTCGAATGACCAGCTGCGCCTTCGCTTTCACCTTCCTACAGGTCACCTCAAGCTCGTTCTCAAGGACACCTTCAGCCGTTCTACCCTCAACCGGGCCGTAGTTGGCTGCTTTATTCACCTCGAAGGCCTTCTCTTCTTGTTTTAAGATGAACTCTCTGTGGGAATCGGTACTGGGGCAAAACTCAAACCTCAGCAGTTCCATTGTGTCGATGGCAAAGTGCACCGGGATGGCTGCGCTCCAAATGCATCCCATCGGAACTGTGGATATAGGCCCTTCGTGCTCTTCCATGACTTTGTCAATTGCCGTCGCGATCCGTCTAACGTCTATCGCCACACCGGTGCTGGAACCTGGAGATTTTGTTCAGTGGTCAGTTTTTGCGGGTTTGCCTGAAATATGACGATGTAAAGTATTACTTACCATTGGACTCGGTCGCGTGGTCAGTGTGTTGTAACTCAACCACTGTGGTCAACCGCACCCAAATGAATCCTGTTGCTTTTCGATTCTCCAACCCGTAATTCCCAAGTCTGTATCTCGAAGGCCCATATCCTTTCCTACTCTTGCGGTGCTTTCCTCGGAGAATCTGCGCCATTGACTTGACAGCATTCAAGTAGCTGTTGCACTGCCTGATCGTCAGGCATAGTCTACCTGGTGATTGCTCGGGCTTTGTTTGGTCGCTTGGTCGACAGGTGAACCTGATTTTGCGTTCAAGCCCATAGTCCGTGAACATCACCTCATCGCTGTTGTAATCCCTCCGAACAACGAATTTCGGGAGGTTGACTCGGCAGAGAACTTCCAGAGTGGTGGGATCCAAGGGGAGGTGGGTGGTGAGCAGGCCGCGACCCCATGGAAAGTCTTCGTGTAGACCCTTGGCAATGATGGATTCGACGGAGGGAGCAAGCAGCTCGGCGAGCTCAGCTTTATCAGGTGGCACTGACATCGCTGGGAATGAAATGATGCGACGTAGTGTTCGTAGAGAGTGACCGAGTGAGCAGTCGGAATGCGTTGATCCTGCTCGACCAAGCAAAACAGGTGGTCGTGGATGCGGAATAGGGGAAGAGGAGAGGGGATTTGGCCGCGCTTGGGAAAAAAATGTGAGTGGGATAATAAGTGGGAAGTGAAAGCTGTATCCACGGTCCGCGAGCCCGGGAAATTGCGAGGGTGCACCTCATACCCCTCACTGGAAGCTCACTTCCTCATTTCAAATTCTCATCGTAACTTCCTCATATCTTTCACCGGAGGTTTTCACGGGTGGGGCCAAGCTGAACACCCCTTCCGCTTGAGGACGGTAGCTACCTCCTAAAGCACTTGCGATCTCCTCCTGCTATTGCTAATAACAAAAAAAGAGTGACTGCGTCAAATTCTGCTGCCTGGCACTTTGTGGCAGGCCAGACGTACCTGACGTCATTGAAGCATCGTGGGTAGTTCCTTCCCTTATCCGAAAATGAGATGACTCGAAGCAAAGGGCTCCAATTTTGCCTGGCGAACATCAATTCCTCATCCTGTTACCAGACGATAGCAAGGGTTGGGGACGAGCTGAGGCTACGAACTCGGAGTGCAGGGCCATTTGCTATCCTCTTTTTTTTTCACCTCAACACCATCCACATCGACACTTCTCTTTCCTTCTTCCACAACGTCCAATCACTCCGCTGTCACGACTGCCTCACCAAGTTCCATTGAATTTCAAGGTCACCCACCACCCACCACCTTACCTCTTCCCGAGCGGCCAACAACGGCTTCCACTTTCTTGCCCGCCATGGACTCTGGCGACAACTACGATGTTGCTGAATTTTTTTTCACCCCCGAGTTACTCATCTCTCAAAGCAAGAACGAGGCTTTCGGGCATCCTGACACAACTACCCTTCTTCCTTTGGATCCGGCCACGCTGGAGGTCATCTGCCGCGTGAACCTTCCAGGAGTTCCGCTCGTGGGAAGAGAGGTCGTCAATTGCTTCGACAATCACGGTTTCTTTCAGTTCCTCCTACTACACACCGGAGCCGACTTCGGTACACTGTGTGTTGAGATCTTCCAGTGTTCCAGCCATGCCGATGCCCTCAAGGCCATGAAACGGGTTCTTAAAGAAGGTTCTGCGAACGAGTGGTTGAGTGGACATAGATACGAGGGACTGGGGAACTATGCAGTCGAGATTGAGTATGACCTACATTCTAAACGCCGCATCAACTTAATTTGGGTCAGATGGACGACTGTGATCAAGATCCAGTCAACTGCCAGTAAGTGAGATGTCCACTCATGATGATATAAGCATCATAACTTAACGTCACTGGCTTAGTTCATGACTTGGAAGGATTTCCGGACCACCGACTCGTTCATATCAAGCCGCTTGCTTCAGCCCTCGACAAAGCTATGAAGGCACATCATGGCACCGTATCTCAAGTTCCCAAAGTTGCTATCGGCTTGAAGCAGTCCGACATTCCAATCTTCAACAAAGAAGGTCAAACTGAAAAGATCCGGATCACGTTCCAGGCCGACACCCACCCACACAGATGGTTTCTGGTCGACGGGGATCCCGATGCTGCTTTTGATGTAGCGGACGGACCAACCGGTTCACAAACTTCCTCCGATGGCAAGGGACCTTTGACCTGGAATTCCTGTTCCGAGGATGGACACAACTTCCCAGAGTCAGGCATCATATCGTTGAGATGCAAGAAGCTCGATTATGCTACTCTCACCATCAAGTTAGCCCACAGATCGTCACTGTGGCCTACGGAAGAGACGTTTTATTTTTAGTGATCCCTTCCCGAACCAGAGAGTTTGGCCTGGTAAAGTTTGAGAGCATTTAAGCTCGTCCAAGCACCGGGTATATTTTCCAACTCCATCCAACACCAATACCAATGGAGATATCAAATAGCAGACTCATAACTTCCTGTCGGGGACCAGCCCTCGCCATGTTACCCAACCATTTTCCTTTCCAAGCCCCAAGCCCTGAAGCAAAACACCAAAACGCCAATGCCGGTTTCCAAAGTTTCAACTCGCGATTACGCCCCATTCAGTCCGAGAACACTTCCTCACTCTCGTCATCAGATTCATCCCCCAACATCTTTACTTCCGACAGGACTCGGATGAGGTGGTCCTGTCCTTCCACCTCTTGCTCCAAGCTGAGCTGATGTTGTCCCTCTATGCCATGCATATGAGAGACACTCGACGAAATGCTGCACAGGGCTCGCACAACTCCAGACTCGAGCTTGTGGCCGAAGGCCTCGAGACTGTCAAGGCCACCTTCCAGTCTTTGGGCGAGTAGTTCTAGGTGACTGGTTCGGGGGCAAGCCACTACAGAAATGTTAGTGCCGGGGAACTTAGTCAAGCGATGCATTATCAAACGTACTTTCAAAATTGCCCATCTGTTGTGCCTGCTCTGTGACTCTGTTCGCTTCTTGATCTGTCCCACGTCAGGTTAGTTTGAGCCTCGCTGCCGGAAAGCTTAGATACTACTGCTTACCTCCGAGTAGTTTCGTAAAAGCATGGATCATGAAGTACGTGCTGGAAAACTGCCCGTTGTCCTTGAGCCATTCGCAGCTCGCTTTGATGTTTTCCAGCTTGTTGAGAAATCTTTGCTGATATTTATCACCCTGGGCTATCGCTGCCATGGCACGTCGGTCTATAAGTCAGGATGTCAATCGCAGAATTCTTCCAGTTGTAGGGGGGGAGCTCAGTACACCTGGATCAGGCGCGGGAGGAACCTGCGGCGGCAACTCACGTTTAGGCTTGACGAAGAAGGCAATACCTTCTTCGATGGCTTCGAGGATGTCAACCACAAGAGCGGTCGCCGCTTCCTGGATGTTCTTGTCCTTTGGGTGAAGCATCAGGAGGACCTCGATCTGGGCGAATTGCCGCTTGAGAGATCTGAGGTCGAGTGATGCTCTGGCGTGATCGCGTACTCTTGACGCTACGATTGCTGCCTGTAAGATGAGACCAGTTCGTTTAGCAACGCCTCTAGACGAGTATACCAGGGTTGATCGCTTCCAGCCTTCTCTTCCATACGAATGATTGGATGGATGGCAAATACCGGGTAATCAGGTCCAGGACTCTTCCGTATGGTACGGTACTTACATCAACAAGCAGCTCAACGATCCCCATAACCACCGACACGTATTCCAGCTCTTTGAGAAACTTCATGGCCTGGACTCCCACCTGGCCATAATCGGCCATCCGGCGACACCGATCCTTGAACTTTCCTCGTCGTCGGCCAAGATCCCCGTCGTAACGCTTCCTTGCCCTGACGAGACAGTCCTCGACCTCTGCCCAGCTGGATCTGTGTCTGATGTTATACTCGGGCAACGGGCAGCGCGGGCCATCCCGCTTCCGAAGCTCGCGCATTGCTGGATGGAAGATCTTGTCCCAGAACTTCATGGTGGAGATGGCGGGCAGGGCCGGCCTTACTGGAAGAGACTTGCTGCGACTGAAGTTGGATCTTGCGGGCGATGAAGGATCGAACTCGTGCGCTGGTGCGGGTAGGTCTTGAATATGTTGATGAAGAGCGGAAGCTATGCTAAATCTCCTGTTGTCCTCTTTGAAGTGGCATGGGCGTGACGCCCCCTTTTTGTGGATGTGAACGTGAAGGTGGCCCATGTTCACGAGCATTGTGGACAGATGTGATGATGATACAGTGTTGAAACTGGTCAATAGGTAAGGAGCGTGAAGTGAGTTCGAGGACTTGAAAGTAGGTTTCCCTTTCCTGCCCTTGTGGGTAATGGGAGAGGAGGGCTCGGGACCATGTGCCTTAATAGCATAGAAAAAAATAAAGAAAAAAAAACTTGGGTGGACACTTCAGTCCACGCGGAGCCTCAAGTTTTCCTGTCCTCTCCACTTTCGCCGGTCGAGCATCGAGCCGATCAAACGCATGAAGGCATTCCCATTTTGTCCATCCGCTGCCCTTATCTTGCAGTTTTTGTACGACCATGGCAGAAAGCAGGAATTGGCTGCAGCGGCTGAAAAAAAAAAAGTGGAGACACTAAGGACCCTTTGAGGAATGCGGCGTGCAGGCAGCATGCTATGCATGGTGAAAGCATGGGTAAAAATGGGTAACACAGTTAGGAGCCCAGGAACGTTTTGTTTTGTCTGATATGACGCTCTGCATGTGCCGACTCCAAAGCCACGTCACTCGTCCAAACTGAAGAACTGCTTCGCCAAGCCGGTGACCGGGATCAAAAGATTCTGCTTCAACTTGGGTTGCGGCTTAGAAGTGCACTTGGCCCCGTGGCCTAGTGGAGTACAGCACTCTAAACACCCGAACATCTGGGGGATATCCGAAATTCCGGGTAGCTGGTCTCCCAGAGTCGCAATTGATGTTGGGCTGCAAGGATCACGGCCTTGTGTGCTTGTTTCTGTGAGGCTTCCACGGAAAGATTGTCGGTAGATCCTCTAGTCGTTAGGCTTCAACGCCGACCAACGCAAGCGGATCAGCTGGCCCCATCCCACCGATAGGACGGACTGCCAAGAAACGTCGGGTGCCGAAAAAGGCTTCTTTCAGCTCAAAACATCCATCTCCACGTTTCATCCAGAACCCCCTGCGTGAGGACCGTTGATTGTTTTGGCTAACAGGCGAGCCTTTTCCTTGCAAAGTTTTGGTCGACACAGGATGTTCCTAGGAGCCCATCAACCGTTGGCCGGTCTTTGAACTGCGGTACTATACGCCTTCAGCATTGCGTCAGAAGTTCTCCGCACGCCAACATCCACAGCCGCAAACTTTTGCTTAGATCCACAGTCTTGGTACCGAGGAGAGTGAAGGTATTTACCCCGGAAGCCCTCGAGCCGGAATCACACACACTCGGAGTATAAAAACCCGTTGGGAGCAATGTCTTGAAGTACATTTGCTGTCCAGTGTATGTGAAGCCTGTAAACGAAATCTCCACCATCGTCTCCCTGTCGACCAGGGTCCTACATAAATCAAAGGGTTAGCAAGCAAATTAAACCACCTCTCTACTCAAGTAAATCAAATCTATGTAAAAAGTTGGTAAATCAATTCAAATCTGAATGTAGATTTGATTTGTTATATTTGCGTATTTGTTTCGTTAAGGCAGTAAGATTTTTATAATAATATACCTCTCCGGTATATGTGGTGTGATTTTTGCTACAGAAGTCCGGGTGCAAATGTAGGAGTACTAATGAAGAAAATATCGTATATTGGCCGAGAAACGAGGATTATAGTGATTTTTAATGCTGTTGATATGGATTTATCCCCCTATTTCTTTTAGTCCTCCCGAAGCAAATTAGACAAATCAAACCAAATCCGACACTAAACAACGTAAATCCGACTCAAAATATCGTAAACAAACCAAATCTGACCTCAGATTTGATTTATTTGCGTTATGTAGGACACTGCTGTCGACTTCTCGCTGAAATCGTCAACCACTGGGGCTGTTCACTCTGCTGTCCATGCAGTCAGTGTCTGCGTCTAGGGTTGACCAGTAGAGTTGACCGTATGCTGTCTGTGCCAGCTCTGCGCCTGAAACGCTGCCATATCGAATTGTGTTGCTTCGGTCCCAGTCACCCAGAGAGTGTTTGCCGATGCCATCTGGGTGCTCAACATGGATACAGACCCGGTGGCACTCTGCAGTATTCCGGGTACCGTCTGGGCTGGTGACATGGGCGGCAGTTGCCTTACGGAGACAGGCTCTGTCGTTGTTTGGCTAGAGATGGTTAATGGGCTGCACTTAGTTGGGTACCCATTCTATCACCTGCCGGTCTTGGTTATACTGCTGCTTGCAAGATCGTGAGCCCTGCCGTTCCTGGTGGTGCGCTAGGCTGTGTTGATGCCGTTGGTTAGGTTGTCCATACTGGGGGAAGTCTGTTCGGCCTTGGTAACACCCGGTGTGGAACTCCCCGGGTTTCTGGAAGTTGGCTTTGACGCCTCATTTTGGGGACCAAGAGATACTCCGGTCAAGGCCGTTCTAACGTTGGAGCATTTGCCTCATAGGGTTTGCCAATGTCCTGCAGGCTCCCACCATAATAAGCCTCCGGTGTCCAATTTCACTCTTCTCTTTAGTGAAGGAGACTGAGTGAGAATCAGCATTGGCGCTCAACAAAGTCGTCCAAAATCACCGAGATAAAGCCTGAAGCAGTCGGGTAGGACAAGCCTCCGATGCGCTCTGTCATGGGGAGCATGCTTCTACACGTTTTACATCTTCCACCGCGAGGGATTTGAAGGCTTGTGTCCCTTTCACTTTCGAGTGTCCATGCCGGTCCAACTCGATTGGGGAATCCTAATTCGCTGAGCAAGTGCCCGACAGGCTCGTCAAAACCGTCAATCTCCGATTCATTCGCAAGAACTTCAAAGGCATAATATCCGTCGGCCGAATAGGTCCAGTATCGGAGAGACCGTTGCAGGAGTTGCGGCGTTGCATCACTTTGTGTTGTGTTGCGGGAACCTAAAATAGTCTTAGACACCGGTGCGATGCTGGATCCCTAGTTCAAGCAACGCCCGCTATATATTGAAGCGTGCTTTAGATCCACATTATGTAAGCAAGTAGTACCTCCCAGGCTCCCAGCCTAACTCAAGGGCACAACACCAGCCAAAACATTACTAAATCTGACCCTTCTTGCAAGCTTTCTTCCTAAATCCTTATTAGTTAGATTTATTTTAACAAATAAGAATAACATACTACTTTAATCGAATAGGGAGAGAAAAGCTAGCGGAATGCGCCTTTTGCTTAATCTTTTAGTGAATAGGTTCCTCTTTAGCTAGTAAGGGGATCTTTCTATAAATAAGCTCGTCGTTAGCTAGTAAAGCTATCTTAGTACCGACCCAACTAGTAGTAGTACGCTAGCGTTTGAAGGCAAGCAAGTCGCAGCGCTCTTCCTCCTCCTTCAATATATCGTTGAAGCGCATTTCGAACTTATAATTATCGTCTTCAAAGATGATTAACATATTAGCGTTAGCGTTAAGGGTTAGTGGTTGGTAATTGATAGGTAAATAAAAGTAAGGAAAAGTTGAACGCGAGAGAAAGTTGAACGCGAAAGAAAGAGGGAGGGAAGAAAAAAGTTAATAACGTATAAAATGCTAAATATAAAATAAAATAGAAGGAGTCGCTACAAATACTATTAATCTATAAAGGAAGGCACGCATAAAAGGGTTGATTATTATTACACGTATATATACAATTACTATCTAAACTAGCTAATATCTATATATTGGGTTATATTAATACTGGCTAGAGTGCTCATTGTGCCGGGCCGGGCTCGGAAGTGGTAATGCCGGGTGCCTGGGTTCTTGGTATTTAGGCTAGGATTGGCAGCTTTTCTGGCAACCTCCTTACTTTATTAGCAGCTCTCATAACAAATGTACGGTTAGAAGTTATTCGTAGGGCGCTCAAATCGAACAGTTTGTCGAACATAAGGCCCTATAACGTCTTAACCCTCGAGCAAGCTATATATATAAGCCCTACTTGAAAGTCCTTCTTTAAAATATCTAATACAACTATATCGAGTATTAAACCCTATAATTTATATACTATAATGGTATATGCAATTATTAAGGGGAATTGTGTTCTTTTATACTGGGCGTTCCTATAAAATATAAAATCCCGTATAATTTTAAAGATTAGAACTATATTCTAGAATCTTTCTTAGTCTTCTTAATTAGGAAAGTAGTATAGCCCGGTATATCGATTAAACTTAACCAATATAACAAAGGGGGTTCCTTCAGGATATTATTCATCATATATCTCTTAATTAGGAAAGGTAGCATCCTAAGCAATATTAAAGATAGTACCTAATATACCGTTGACTAACTTAACCTCGGTCTAGAGATTCTCAATAAGTATAACCCTACTATCTATTATTAATAGGAGGTTAAGTTGCAAATTATTAACTTTAGTAGGATCTACGTCTTTAGCACCCAATCCCTCGTATTTAACAGGGAGTATAAGGCATAGTTAATTCAATGCTTCTATATACTCGATGTTGTAAGAGGCCACATCACTACGCTTTAGGTAGATTCGAAGAGTATTATCGAATCGGGCCGCCTCTTCATTAAACAATTATATCTTTATTCGAATATACAATAATTACTAATATTAACGAATAGGTAGGTTATTTCGTAGCCCCTCGAGTACATCCCTAAATAGGGCCTAATTATTACCTTATTATCGTATAATTTGCTATAACTCTACCATTTTATTAAAGGTATAGTAATAGTTACGACCGCCGGCTTCGAATATTAATAAGATTTATTAATTATAAAAAAGGGATTTCTGCATGACTAGCGCCAATTAGTAGAAATTACTAAGCAGAAGAATGCTCCTTCTACTAAATAATTTATTCTAGTATTTAGGAAAGGCCTATCGAAGTTTTTAGTTAATGAAGTTGAATATTCGAAGTCCTAACATTAACTTCTCATCAATAATAAAATATTAATATGGCCGTAGTTTCGCTTGTAGTTGAATAAGATCAATACCTTCTAAAGTTATAATAATTTATTTAGGATTATTGGGGTTAATATTCTTAGGAAGGATAGGGAGCTTAAATAAGGAATGTAAAGTCTAGCTATTAATATTATTAGCTACTACTCTAGTAGGAGCATTACAAATAACCGGTTTATTCTTATTGCGAACTATAATTATTTAATCGAATTGAAAAGATAAAAGCCTAATTAAATGTGACTTCCTAGTGCCTCTACGGCTATTAACTTGTAATAGTAGGAGTAGGATATATATAAGCCGTTGAATATTATTGTTATAGTTAAAAATAGATTGATAATAAGTAATAAACTAATTAAAGACGACTTTCTAAGCCGGGTTGAGATTGTCGATGGCCGAGGTAGTAATAGTAAGGGTATCTGCCATTAAATGGGTATTGTCGGCTTTGAGGTTACTCTAATAATTCCGTACTAATAGTAGTAAGTCTTAATAATCGAAATATTAATACTAATTATATAAAATATCTTACTCCCTAAAACTAAGTATACCAAAATCCCTATCGTTATTATTAGCCCATTAATAGGCGGGAACCTCTTTAACTAATACTTACTATAACTCTCTCTACCTCTCCTCTTTAGGGGGTAATTCGAATTTATTATCGGGTTCGCCGTCGGGAATAGTACCGTAATAGTCGTGAGGGTAATCCAGATCATCTATATAATATTCCATATAAGTTAAATATATATTAGAATATATATCCTACTCCTCCTGAGTCCTATTTCGTTTTATAATACTAAATAATTCGATTTGAATTCGATAGGGATAATATAACGTTAATTTAACCTTATACTAATCTTTATATTAATTATCGTCCTCGGATTTGTAAATAAGATAGTAATTAAGTACCCTCTTTTTAGCACGATCTCCCAAACGACGATTATTATCGAATTGAATTAATTACTCAAAGTAGTTAATATTCTCGAGGTTATTAGGGCGAAATAGGTATTTGGTATACTAATTGCGAGTTTAAACTTATTGACCGCCTTATCTAATAAATATTCTAAGTCCAAATACTCTATCTAGGTAACGATAATCCACATCGACGATTATACGAATACTTTAGTTAAGGGGCAAACCAAAAAGTAAATAACTAATTTCTTAGGCCGACCAATCACGTTTAATAATAAATTAATTTATTATCTTTACTGCGAACGAAACTATATGGTTTCTGGATGCAACCTAGGGAGCAATCTATTGAGCAATCTATTGAAAAGGCCGTAATTGCTTCTCGGCCTTCGAATAATATTTAACGATATAATTAACTACGGCATTATAGCTAGTATAGGGTTGGATATCCGTATTAGTACGCTATACTAGGGTAATAGTACGGTTATAATTATTTATATAGTCGTCGTTTCTTTGCCCGTCGTATAATTAATATTTCGGGTTGAAACTGCGTATAAAGTATACTTCTAGATAGTAATTTCTAGGAAAGTAAAAACGATAGACTTTAAATATCGGATCCTCGGGACGAAGAATACCCTAATTAAGCCGTTTAATACAAAGATAATAAGCATTTATATATTAATTATATCGTTGCATTCGGTTAACTATACGTAATAAGAGGTCAAAAGTAGGCTTATATATACCTACTTCTTCCGGGCCATCCCCAATAACAATAGAAAGAGGATCACCTTCTCCTTATTATCCGATTCGTTTAAGTTCTAAATTGAAAGCAGTTACATAATAACCCTAGAGTTCTATAAATTACTATTGGGCATTCTCATCGGTTAATTCAGGTACTTCGATATATAGTACCTAGTAAATACTATAGTTATAACCACTTCCTTATACCTAGAATTCGATACGATACTACCAATCCTCGATCTTAAATTTAAGGATCAAAATATACTTCTTAAATAGTTCGAACCGTCTTTCGAGGTAATATACAGCGATATAAGGGTTTTTTTTAAAGTTTCATTTCGCAATCCTTTTACAATCCTCTATAGAACTAGCCTTCTATTCCTTATAATTAAGTATATACCGGGCAAGACTATCCTAATATAAATCGGCCGTATTAAACATTATAAATATAGCTAGTATACTTAGTATTTAAATATAAATACGCAATTTACGACTCTTATACATTTAATATAGCCGTATACCCTATATACTATTAGAGAATCTAATAATTAAATCGAGTAGCCGACGTACTTCGGGAGTATTAGATTCAACCGCTTCCCTTAATTATTTAATATTGGCCAAACCCTTATTATTTGCACTACTACAACCTAACTATATAAAGAACTAGCTTTTCGAATTAATTTGATCACGTATTAAAGTATTAAATATAATAAAAGGAAACCGGTAATATCGTACAAATCGACCATCATACCATTTGAGTACATACTTAATATAATTATCGTAATTAATAAATCGTATCCGTAATTAAATAAAGTCGGCTTTCCCTTTAGGGTAAAGGGTTGGAAATACCTATAATAGAATAGGTTGTAATCTATCCTATTCCTATATAGGGGTATTTCGTAATAGGCCGGGTTTAATAAAAGGTAGAGCTAGAGGGTACTAACCGGCTAATTGAGCATTAGGTTAAGCAAGGGGTTATTCGTATACTTATTAAACCGGTATAGCACTTTATATATATTGCCCTCTACCTTCTAATTTTTAATAAAGTTGCTCTATATTTGCCCGATTAATAATAAAGTTAGGGAGAACAGCAACTTCCGGTTTAAAAGTATCCTTATTATCTTCTTCTTCTAATTATTCTTCTTCTAGTTATTCTTTATTAAGATTAAAATCCTTATCGGCTAGGAAATTATCGGGATTAATTTTATAAACTACTAAATTATTATATACATCGCTATTAGGAAGGGCTTCCAATTCCTTAAACCGAACTTCTATAATTTTAATATCTCGGTATCTAGGGTAGTTATCTTTTAGGAAGTTGAACTAAATACGAAACTTATTTGGGTTAATTATTATAGTCTATTTAATTCGTCGGGCGATACAAAGTTCATCCCTAATTCTACGAGGCCGAAGAATTACAATATCGAATTCGCAAGGTAATCGAAGTAATTAGTAGTAAATATAACTAATATTACGAAGGAAGTTAATAATATAACCGGAATATCTATATTAAGAACTATTAATAACCTAAATATTTATAAAAATATATACCCGTACAATAAATTATTCTTCGATTTAATTAAAGGGTAGTAAAAAGTCTAGGACGTCCTTAAAATCTAATTCATTTTCGGCGTTAAAGTAATTAAGGTCGTTAAGAGGTTTCCAATCGTTATAGTTATAATATTAATAATAATACCTATTAACGATATATATTTTAAACTATTTCTCTTTATACCGTTCACACTTTTCTATATTATCCTCCCTTTTAGCCGACTCAAATACCTTAATTATATTAAAATCGTCTTTAGGAATAGCTTTTACTAAAAGGTCTTAAAGTCTATAATATAGTAAATCCCGTTCGAATTTAATATTAAGAAGTCTAGGGAATAAAATAGGCTAAAGGGGATTTAGTAGCGTAGGTTATTTAAATCCGTTTACTCCTATTTCGGGAGGCCTAAGACTACGACGAAGTAGTAGCAAAGCGGGAGACTATCGTTAAGGTATACGAAAGGGATCTATAAATTAAATTCGGTCGGGACTATTATTATTACAATATAGATCGTAATATTTATATTCGTCCCTATTAAGGTTAAAGAATAAACCCTTTATAAATACCCGCCGACAACCTAAATAAAACCTATTCTTAAAGTCGATATTCCTATAAGGTATACCTAGTCTATAATATATATAATACCTACTTTCGATATACTTATCGGTAATACCTCGAACGATATAATAGATTAGATAGAAGAAATAATCGATATTTAAGTTATTATTATTATTATTAAAGAAATCGTTATTATCATCGTAATTATTGAATTCTTAATTGTCGAAATCTTTATTATTGTTATTTTTATTATCGAGATTATTATTATCGAGATTATTATTATCGAGGCTAAGGTTTCGTCTCCTTTAGGTTTAGAAGGAGGGGGTCATAAATGTATCTTAATTATTACGACGGTAATAACGATATTTACGCTAAATTTAGGTAATATTACGACGTACTTTAGCGGTCTCTAGGGAATCCTATTCAAATAGTTAACCATATCCCTATTATTGACTTAATTCCCAATAAATATATATACTTATAAATTCTTTCCTCTATAAAAGAATAGTATAATTGAACGGATAACACGTTCTCGAACTTAAATAAACCCCTCTACGTCGATAATCCTCTACTATACCTATACCTGTACCTATACCTATACCGGTTGCTATACCGGTTACTATACTAGTTACTATTTCGGCGGGGTAAGTGCCAAATAATAGTAACCTAGAAATTGAACGATAAGTAGAAGTATTATAAGTAGAAGTCTTATAGGTAGAGGTACTATAAGTAGTACTATACGTAATAATAGTAGAAATATTAATTTATCGGGCTTATCTATATCTTTATTACAAGGGGTATTAATACGAAATTATCGTAGAGGAAGTCGAAGTACTAACTAGGGTTATTAGGGTTATTAAATTAATTAAACTAATTAAGCCGGGTAACGGTCGGGAGGTGGCGATAATTTAGCAGCACCTCTCTTCTTCCAACGTATAGCCTATTATTATTAATATTAATTATTTAAAATAAAAAAGGGAAAAAAGGAAAAAAAGGAAAGAAAAAGAAGGGAAGGTAGCTAAATTAACCAATACTATTTAAATTGTACCCGCAACCCCCCGCAGTTCGGATTTTAACCCTCGAAGGCACTATTTACCCGCAGGTAGTAGAACGATGCGGCATATTAGGTTTATAATAGGATTTACGCATTTTAAAAGATTTACTGTTAAATAAACAATACCGGTTAATTAAGAAAAGGAACGCTAAATAGGGATAATAAATAGGGATAGGGATAACGTATATCCTTACTATAGCTAACTAATTGTAGTATTCTAGGCAATTCTACACCACTTTATTAGGATTTTACTTATTAGCAAATTCGGTAATAAGTTTAATTTCGTAATAAGTTTTACAATATTTAATAAGTAGATCTATAATAACGAAAGGAAAGAAATACAAGAATTAAATAAACCCCTAAATAACAAAGGAAATCTACCCCTACACAGTCGCACATTAAATCTAGAAACGATATTAGAAATAAAAAATAAGGCGAGAGGAGGGGAGGATTAACCTAATTTCAATCTAAAAGATAGGCGAGATCTAATTCTTAAAAGGAAGAGTAGAAGGGAGAGTTTAAAACTCGAGAGACAGAAGGAAACGAAATTCTTATACCCGCGCGGATAATCTTACCGGTCGTTTACCGGCTAGATTTAATAGCTGGTACGCGCGTTTAATCTCGTCGCGATTACTTCTAGCGGTAAGGTTGGTATTAAAATAGAATTGCAATAATAATAGAAATGATATTAAAGGTTAAAGTCGAAGTTAAAGTTGAATAGCGGGGTAGAAGAATACGACACGAACGGTTGGCCAGTACGGGTACCAATCGTATACCAATAGTCTACCAGCCATTAATAGATGGGGGCCGTGCATTTCATCCAGAAAGGGCAGGACCCAGTATATTCTGGCGCAGACTGTCAAAAACACTATCCGCGAAATGACCAATCAGAAATGGGCTTGGCAAACGCCCTAACCAATTATAGGGCCGTACACTCGAATTGACCAATGAGAGGCCTAAGAACTTTGCTAGAAAACCCGACTGTAGACGAACCGTCCCTCAACTCCGCTTCGGTGGATTCCGGTCCCTAAAGTGACACTCCAGACTTCAAGAAAGTCATCCACCTCTGCATAGTTGAAGCACGCTTCAAATATGTCTCTTGATGGTCAGCGCCTCGTAGTAGGTGAATGTGGTCGGGGTGGTGAAGATTGTGTGGGACCTAGTGGGAATCTGGGGCGGGAGTGAACGACCCCTGGAAGGCGAAGGAGGCACGGGAGCAGAACCTACACGAGGCTTTGTATTGGGCGGCAGATTTCCAGAACCACCATGGGCGACTGGCAATTGAGGCGTTGCAACTGTGTTTGGGTTGAAAAGGAGTTCAACGCCGGAGGAGGAGGAACTTGCAAGTCTTGGTAGAAAGACCGCGCGGGGAGGGTTTTCTTTGGTGGAAAGAGGTTGGTGGATTTGTAAAGAGAGTCTTGTGGAGGGGATGGCCCAAAAATCCAGGTAGAACAGCGATTAAGACAATTCAAATAACAAGTACCAAAGAACAATCTGAGGCAATCGAGGGTAAACGCAAATAACCAGAATTGACCACCCGTCTTAGCCATGCCGAGAAGCAAGGGCAGACGCCAGACATCATCATGACTGAGAGTCAGGCGTGGGTCCAGCAGGATCGGACGAAGGCAGTTAAACGCCGGGACGGGCCGCCAAAGCGACTACGGGGGGTGCGGGGAAAAGGAACAGCCGAAGGGCTGGGAACGCGGGGTAGTGGACCTGGAAACTGTTCAAGTTGGCGGAATGATGCTCGAGTTGTTGGGTTGATTGATTCAAGTTCGAAAGAAGGAAGAAACCCCCAAGAATCCAGCTAAATACCCAAACGACGTAAATCTTGGTGGGACACGACGGGAGTCTCTTCCGTAACCGAACCCAACAACCACCGAGACCCCACGGACACCCGAATACCTCTAGGAAATTTCCTTACCTCGCTTCATCGGCTCAATACCATTGTTCATATTATCATATACCAGACCCGTGAGGAATCTCGGCTGGTCCCAGCGGTTTTCGTCACGATAAATAATGACTTGAGACAAAGGCACCAGCCACCCAAAGCTTCCAGAGGAGCGAACCTCCTCCCCTCCTTGCCCCCAGCTCTAGCTCAACGTGCTTCAACTGATGCTCAACCATGGTGATGTTGCGGGGACTAATAGGATTGGGATAGGGTCGGAGAAAGCCATGTCTGGGTCAGGAGTTGAGTATCTGGTGGTTTCTCGTTGTTAGTCCCACCGGACACTGAGATGAAGAGTGTTCGTGGGCTATTTGAGTGGGAGGATGGTCAAGCAGCCCGAAGGCGTGCATACATGTTCCGTTCACAGGACGAAAGCCAGCCTATAGTGACCTGCTTCGAGAGATGCCCAAACTCACGGACATGGAACTTTGGTATCGTTCTCGACATGGGGATGAGAAGGATCGGAATGTCTTCGCAGCTGGTTTCCAAAGGCCCAATTTCTCGGCCTGTAGTCATAATGATGCTTTTCCAGGGCCTATACTCCGCACCACCGATGTAGCAAGATAACCCAGCCATTTATCCCATCCGGCATCCAGATAGCCCCGGTTAACCAACCCACACATCCCCTCTACTCGCCAACTCCTACCAGAAAAATAGAGAACATTCGACATCATTACACATTACCCCGCTTTCACCCTTGATTTCTACCCCCAAGTTCGGTGAACCTAAGGATTGCGGCTCTCAAGCTCGTATCCCTGATGCTGACCACCATGTACCGGTGCATCGTAATACGTCGGCTTGGGATACTGCGTCGTTGCTGCTGCGTCGACGGGTGTGACGCCCACGCTATACGGGCTAGCAGGATACTTCTGAGTAGAAGGCTGGGCCTGGGTGGCATAAGCCTGAGAAGCGTAGGCCGTGTCTTCGGCGTAAAAGCCGTGATTAATGGCGGGGTTGACCGCCTGGACGTAGCCGTCGCCTTTGGCGCCGGGATTGAGGTCGCCCTTGCGGAATCGGTGGTAGATGATGGAGGCGTAGATGAGCATGCCGACGAAGGAGATGCTATTTTTGGAAGTGAATGAGTTAATATTCGCGACAGGCAGATAGTACCAACGGCAAGGAAGGGACGAGGAAAACTCACAAAATCACAATCCCAAGAATAATCGTTCCTGGAGTCCTAGCACCAAGCATAGCCAAAATAAAGAACACCACCCAAATAGTCGTCTGCACCACATTCGTGATCAAGAAAAACTTGGGGCTCAGCGTGCGCCGCGAGCGCTTGACGATGCACACAATGTCTAGCACCAAACACAAAAAGACGAGCGTCATATCGACCGCCACGATGGCGATCGCCGTGTTGACCGTGCTGCCACCGAAGTCGCTTTCTAACTCGTCCTGTTGGAGGCCGATGGCGGCGACCAGGAGACCGCACGCGCCCAGCTCGAGAATCATGATGATGATGCGGATTACCCAGAAGGGAATTAGGACGCGCTTGAGGAAGGGCGAGGAGTCGCCGATTACGTAGGGTGGGGGAGGCATGGTTGCTGCTGGTCCTGCTCTTCTTCTATGATACCCGGTTGTTGATTGCTGTCTGTCTGGAGATATTTCAACCAAGTGTGTATTATCGCGGTCGATCGCTTGCAATACGGATATTTGTTTCCGTTGATATAATCTTCCCAAGTAGATCTGTCCGTCGGCTCAGGATATAGGCGTCGTTGTCGTCGTTTTTATCGTCGTCGTTTCTTTGTTGTTGGGTAGTGAGGAAAGGAGGACGATAAACTCAATTCAACCACATGAACGTGACGGAATCTTGAATGCAAGAAAGGAGAGAGAAGCAGAACAAGTTCACCGATAGGTTTCCGAGCCAGTGCATCGACAAGTTATAAAGAAAAACAAGAACAAAAGTGTGGTGAGACTGAGCGTGGCTTGGGCTCGTAGAGCTCGTAACGTTCCCCCAAAACAAGGTTAGGGGACCCTCAAGACCCTGCAGCAGCCTAGTGATCTTCGTTTTGTGACCATCCCCCGCATGTTTGGAGACGAAAGACAGACAGCCTGGAAGCTATTCCCTAACTGGTCAAACTCCTGGTCGAACACGGCGCTTGAGTTGCAAAAGAGGCCAATCATGACTTGCCACCGCCGATTACACTGCCCCCTGCTAAAAGTTACACATCACCCCTGGAAAGTTCGTTAGCGTGGGACTTCACAACGTACTCTTCGCAACTCAACCAACATTCCACCAATTTTCATGCAAGAAATTGGTATCAACCCGATGCGTTTTCCCTATTTTATACACTCTCTCCAATTTTCCGTTTTGAATGTGGTTATCCCGTTGTCTTTTTGTGAAGTTTTGCAGACCCCTGTCACAAGAACCGCGCTAACAAACTTTTAAGGGTCAATATGTAAATCATGCTTGGCACTGGTCACTTTTCTTGTTCCCGCCGTCCTTGTCCTTCGCCCTTGCTTTCTTTGTTCGGGTTCCCGTCCTCACTGAGGTGCCTGGAACGGCCCAGCCAGGGGGAAGTGGAAGGCACAAGCGCAATTGCGGCACGGCTCCGCCACTTCAGGCACATGTTCGACCTCACAGGCAGACTGGAGCACGCGAGAAAAAAAACGGGACACCCGAGTGCCAGAAGTATCCGGCGCCGCTGGCGGTGATGGTTGCTTGGTGCCTGAAGTGGTTCCCATTCCTATGCTGGGATTCTCCGCCCTTGATGCATGGTTAAAATGAAATTACAGACAGGACAATCGTAGGTAACCTGCAGCATCCGACATCCGTCCCGTACAATCATCCATGCCTGCCCTGCAGGTGATACAGATGAGATCCAGTTGGAATTCTGACCCGGAAAGCATCCGATACGCAACAAACAGACCCGAGCACTTGGGATCAGAGTTTGTGGCCCTGTGAGAGCGCATGAGTGGTGGACACGGCACAGCGAGGGGCAGCGAGGGAATCCGAGTTTGACATTCCCTCGTGTTGTCACCTTACACTCACAGTTGCCTTCCGAATTGCCTTCTGTCCTGTCTTGTGACATTCCACTGGACGACCGACCGGGGGAAAAAAAGAAGAAGGAGAAGACATCGACTCGATTTGACATCGCCGACATCGACATTACTAGGTACCGTATAGGAGGTTTATTCTTTCTCTTTAGGGCTGTGGCCAGACCCGCCTGGGCATCGCTGCGGTAAGCGCTAGTTCCTACGCCATAGTTACCTACAGTAGCACGTAGTACCGTTACTCCATCGGCACCGCCATGATCGCCATCGTAGTACCGGTTCTACTCATCCATAGCAGATATGCTCTGTGGGTCAAGCTGGGCTTATGAGCGATCCTATTGGAACGATGCTGCATATGCAGCTGAGAGGGAGCTAAAACTGCCCGCATAACCTGTGACTTTCCCCAAAAGAGCATATCTGCAATACCGACGGCAGGAAAAGGACCAAGGCTATACTCCGGTTGTGCGACCCGACCGGCATGATTCTATCCATCTCACGCTGCCCCAGATGAGAGATGCCATAATTCTTCTAACTCCTGCCACTATGACTACCATGTAGACTACCTTGTATGTGAGGGAACGCAGGAGGAAATCTCACGTCACGGTCGCCTCCACAGGACGGAAACTCAGCGATGAACACGACGATCCGATTGCGCATCATGTCCCGTGGGGATTAGGAGATCTACACTGGTGGGTGGCTGATCATCGCAAGCCATCTCAACTACCGTAGAAACTCGAAAGATCCCGATTCCAGGTCTGCAGAAATTCCCTACACTGAAGCTAGCGACATATCTGTCCGGTTTGAGAATATGTGAACTTGGGGGGTGGGAAAATGCTTGGTTCGCGGCAAGAATTGGCTTGCTAGCCAGTTGTAAACACCACAGGGACGGAAATTCAAAGACTCATTCTTCTCGTAAGAAGTTCAAGAAGCCAAAGCAGCGTGCCTGCCTCGGATTTGGGATTTCCTAAAAAATCGTACAGTCTATTGCGGTGACTCTACATGAAGCTATCAGATCAGGTATGTAGGCGAGCTGGGGAATTTTCCTCAGACCTGGAATCCGGATCTCTCGAAATTGTACGGTACTCTATTACCCTCCAACTCCTGATGCGAATGGTCCAACTACCAGCGAAGGGTGTCGATATTTCGAGATACAAAGTTCTGTTCAGTTGTATCTCTGGTGAAGAAAAGTGGAAAACTGAAATGGACTGAGCACTAAGCAAGTGAACATTACAGCTTCCAGGTTGGATGGATGCTCTCCCTGTTTCTGTTTCACGCTCCCTAGTCCCCAGTTGGCGGCGTGCGCCGTACTATGCATGGTGAATCGCCCCAACGGTAACATAGCTTCACTCTTCATTGCCAAAATGGGTTTTCCTCTTCCAGTACGGGGGTGGCACAGATGTGAGATGGCTGCTGCTAGGGTAAGATCGAATCGTACTCTAGGGCTGCCATAGATAGGAAACAGGGTCGTGGCTTTGTGTTGAAGTGAGTAAGAATACCACTCTAGTGTGATGGCAATACAGTCACCACGGCAAGTTTACATATGTACCAGTCCAAAAATTGATCATGAAATAGTTATCGTGTATTATCCCTTGGCACCTTGCTAACGACCCTCCAGTATGTTCCTACATACCAATATCTTGGTAGTAAATCCCGTCATCCAAGGAAAGTTCCGCGCGTAAGCACCCTCAAAAAAGTAGACCAGCTACCAGCTACGCCAATTCCTCATTCTTACTCAAATCGATCATCATCAGCATACCCATACGCCAACCCCAATACCCACCCATCCGCCTCCTTCTCCCCCTTCGGATTGACTCCTCCCCAAAGCACGACCCCCTTGCCCTCCAAACACCCCGACGCAGCCAGCAACCCTCTCGGCCCAGGATGCACCTTACCCTCCGCCGCCACCTCCATCTTCTGCTCCGTCGGCACCAGCTCCGCCTCCGCCCAGCTGAACTTGCCCGACTCAATTCCCTTCGGCATCAGCTTGTCGCGGATCACGTCCTTGGCCGCAGCGCCGGTGAACCCGTGCGACGGCAGCTGGAGCGACCAGATGTCGGCGTAGTACTTTTCTTCTTCCGGTGAAGCCTCGCTGGACTCGCCGGCGGCGTCCGAGGAGATACCGAACATGTAAATCAAGTAGGAGCGGCCGTAGCCGGTGTGGATGGGCACCAGGGCGCCGCCGACGCGCGGCCGCGGACCGGGCGTGAGCGGGTTGATGGGGTAGGTGATGGATTGCCAGGTCAGCGCGCCGGGCTTCTCGCGGTCGGTGGTGGACTTGAGGAGGTCGAGGTAGTGGATGGTGCCGCTGAGATTGGGCGAGTCCGGGCTGGCGCTGATGGTGTAGAGGGTCGCGTCGGCGTAGGCGGCGGCGAGCGGTGGGGAGGGAGATTTGGGGAGGGTGGTCCACGCGTTGCGGTCGAAGCTGTAGAGCCATGTCTCTGTCTCCGGTTCCGTTTGTGTTGTGTTGCTGCCTGAGCTTAATGTGTGGCCTCCGTGGAGGATCAGAAAGTTCTGCTTCTCGTCGACAAAGATGTGGTGGCCGTAGCGCGGCGCCAGCTTCACCCCGAGTTGCGTCTCCCCGTGCAGTTTTGTCCACTTCATGTGCTCCGTGTCCCAGAGCCAAAGACAGTTGTCTTCCTCGATTGGGTTGCCGTGCTCGTCGCATCCGCCGTGGATGATCACCGAGTTACCCCAAGCACACGCGGCATGTTTAGTACGAGGCGCGGGTATGTATGTCTCGCCGGTCTTTGCATCGATCAAGGGGAACGCCGGGTAGTGATCGTGAATCTTCTCGGCGCCGGTGTTGTCTTTGCTCGGGAGCAGAATGGCATGGACATCGCTATTGCAGAGCTTGCCATCGACATCTTCGCCGCCAACGATGTAAGCTTTGTTACCGATGGTGGTGATGGTATGATTGGATCTGGCAAGGGCTCGTCTGTATGAACGCGATACGATTAGCAGATGCTTCCTCGGGCAAGCAGTGGACTGGTGACTGGGAGGGAGACAAGAGCATACTCAGTGGTTTCTGATGTCGCCCTCGCTAGTTGTGTAAGAGACACTTTCAGAGGCTGTGTTGGAGCGGCGACGGCAACTGCTGCTCCGACTTCGACGCCTGTTGCAACGATCTGCTCTGCAACCAGAGCTCCGGCAGCAACTTCGGCCATTGTGTCTGAGGATCTGGGTGGGTGATGGTTTGTGAGCTTCGCGATTAGTTATTCTCTGGAAGAGTGTAATAAGAACAGCAGATACAGACTGCAAGCTACTGTCGAGAGGATGGTAGGTTATCTTCAAAAGTGCTTCCTAGAAATCGGGTTGTGTATGATTGTAGCGGTGTTGTTTGTTGTCTTACACAGATGGGACGGGAGCTTCAGACGAATGCCTATGACGTCAGAGTGGGGTGCAAACGCTTATCGCCCCTGTTTACCCCTGACTAAAACGTTATCGATAGCGTAAAGTACCATGAGCCCCGGTTTGTCACCGTCACAAGGGTTCACAGGGGCAATCTATAGGCAACACAGGGCGGAGGAAGAGAAAAAAACAGGGAAAGAAAAAAAAACAGGGAAAGAAAAAAAAACTACGCTGGGAAAACCGCTTGGTGAAAAACCCAGATACCCGCTTGGGATAGATATGCTCGCTAGGGGTTAGTATGCTCGCTAGTACCTGTAGTTAGTATGCTCGCTGGGGATAAGGATGTTCGCTAGGGATACCTCTAAGGATGTGGGAGTGGGAGATAGGTATATTCGCTATGGATAGGTACGCTAAGGTGAACTCACCATGGGAGAGTGCCCAGGACTTGCCCGGACAGCTCTCCCATAGAGAAAGCGCTGGGGAAAAACCCGCGAAAAGTTGCCCTCGACCTGAATCGAACGGATGACGTTGCGATTCACAACCCCACGTGGTAGCCACTGAGCCACTAAACCACAACGGGACATTGGTATCCACTATGAGCAGAGGCTAAGCTTATTTAGGCATAGACATTTCCGAATCTCTCTTCGAGCAAAATTTCTCAACATGATGATGGGCCAACCGATGGACAAACTGTAAGGGACATTCATTACTCGTATTACATTATCCTCAACACTACCTATAGAAAGAGCAAACATCTCGGGTATAATCTCATCAAACCACAAAAAGTCATGACACAATGCCTGAACCTGCACTGTTTCCTTTTTCCAATCGACCGCCTCTTTTAATATCCAAACCGCCAAATAAATTGCAAAGAAACTATTTTCTTCTTCTCCTCTTTAGAACACCAAGCCCTTGTTCTGCTTGACATCCTTGAGCTTGATGTCCCTCCAGAACATGACCGACACCAGCGAGATGGCCTGGATGGCCGTCGCAGCGATGAGCATGTACTTCTGGGAGTCACCATAGGCCCGAGCAATGGCGTTTCTGGTCTCAGAACCATACGGGTAGCTCAGCTGCGTGACAAGGGAGCCGTAGATGGCGGGGAGGTTCTCCTGCTCCGAGGCGGGGAGGTACTTGGCCAGGTGCTTGGGGAAGACACCGGTCCAGATGGCCGAGGCAACAGTGAGACCAATGGCACCACCAACGTTGGAGAACATGGCCTCGATGGCAAGGACGACCGCAATGAACTCGTGCGAGGTGGCCGCCATAACCGCCATCTGCTCGCAAATGACGAGGGTACCGCCGGCGGTGGCAATGAAGATCTGGCACATGACAATGTAGCCGACGTTCTCGTTGGGCTGACGGAAGTGGATCATGAGACCGACACCGAGAATGGTGACAGGGACACCAAAGTACACGGCGAGCCACTTGAAGCGACCAGTCTTGCGGATGGCCCAACCGACGAGAAGGGACCAGAAGCAGGAGCCGACGCTATAAACATTGACAACGTAGCTGGTCTTGACGACGTCGAGGTTGTTGACGACCTGAAGGAAGGAGGGGAAGTAACTATCCCAGATGTAGAACGAGACGAAGAGAGCAGCCGAAAGAATGCACGCGCTGATGACGGTGCGGTCCATGAGGAGCTGGTAGGGGATGAAAGTCTTGGGAGCCAAGAACTTCTCGTAGAAGGCGAAAGCGATCATGAGCAAACCACCAAAGATGAGGAAGCAGATGATGAGGGGAGACTTCCACTGGTCCTTCTGGTACGAGTAAAGGTTGAAAGACAGGAGGAACAGGGCCAGACCAGTAGTGATGAGGAGCAGACCGAGGATGTCGAACTCGATGAGGTAGAACTTGAGCGTCTGCCAGAAGTTGCCCTTGCTCTCGTGCTTGGGGAGAAGACCAGCCTTCTTGGCCTTGACGTGGTTCTTGTAAAAGAGCCAGAGCAAGGGCGAGCAGACCGCGGGGACAATAATGGCAAAGGCGCCATAACCCCACCTCCAGCCAGGGCCGTCGAGGAAGCGTTGGGCAACAATACCGCTGATCCAGCAGGTGATGATGTAGGGGGACGAAACAAAGGCAAACAGCAAAGCTCTGTTCTTGAGGGCCGAAGTATCGGCAAGGAAGATGGAGATTGAGTAGGTGATGCCGTTGTATCCGACCCAGTAGAAGACCTGGGCAGCCGCGTAGGTCTTGACGCCATTACAAGCAGCCATCATGATCAGACCAATGGTCAGGCAGAAAAGCATGGCGCAGAAACCCTGAGGACGACCCCAGATATCGAGGATCTTGGCGAGGGGTAGCTTGAAGAGACCACCGATCAAGCTGGACATGATGCTGGTGGTGGCCGTGAGGGAGTGGAGGTAGAAGGAACTGGTAACGTAAGGATAGAAGCTGGTGGACATGCCGGACTGGAGGGCATCGACGAAGTAGAGGATCCAGATACTAGAGGCGGACGATTGTTAGTCAACAGTCACAGCATGTGGAGGGAGTGAAGGATGGAACATACGTGATGTAGGCCATGTACATGTCGTTCCGGGTCCAGACCTTGGTCATGGCCTCGACACGCTGAATACCGGCCTGAGCCTCCTTGGAGATCTCCTGGCTGGAGTCGGTCTCGGCACCCGGGTCAGACTCGTTGGTGGCAGACTTGGTACCGACAGCGGCCTCCTTGTCATTGGGGTTATGCTGGACCTCCTCGACGATGTCGGCCGGAGCCGCAGGGCGGCCCAGCTTGTGGAGAAGACTCCTCATGGTGAAGGAAGAAGAATGGAGCTGAGTAGCCGATGTGAGGAATCAAGGTGTCTCCGTTGAACCACGATCCGGGTCAGTTGCGATCCAGTCTCCAGCCGGTGGGAAGGAGAAGGGGTGGAAAGATGGGGGTGATGAGGGAAGGAAGCTTGGGGATGGAACGCAGATATCAGATCGAAGGAGAACGGGAGGAGGGGAGAGTCGGGAGCGGGATTGAAGTTTATATTACTTATCAGATCGAAGTGCACAAGGCGGAAGGGCACGCATCTATACCACTTTTTCTCACTCGATACGTTTTCACTCAAACCAATCTTATTACTGGATTGTTCCCAAGAAACCCTGCGACCCGCATCAACTCACCAGGAGATTGGTCGAGGCCATAAAATACCCGGCGCTATACCTAGTTGAGTGAGTTTGAGTGAAAACGTATCGGGTGAGAAAAAGCGGTAGTACGGCATGGCCGGTGGGGCTCGATTGGAGTGGAGCTTGTGCCGTGGGGTGGTCTGCGTCCGCGGTTCCAGTGTGGTTGGGAAGGAGGGCCGGGAGTGGAGGGCAAGGATCGCAAGGTTACACTGAGCCAGGTAGTGGAAGCTGCAGAGGCAAAGTGACTGTCCATTTGGTGGGGACCACATGCAGCCATTTCTGGGGCCCTAGAGACAGAAAAGGGCATTGCGCCGTTCTGGAGACTCTCCCGACTCCTCGAGACCCGGCCATGGCGACAGAGACGGGACAGCCAGACGGGGTCCGCGAAGAGACGGGATGGGTAGGTACCTCCCCGTTCAGACCCCCCTTCCCGAGGCTGTTGCGCGGCAGCGGATACAGTATCTTCAAGTTACATGGCCGTGATGAATATGCAAGGCAGCTTGTTAACGCCGGTGACGGGGAGGGCGATGGGGTGAGCAGAGGACGGAAGAAGGGGCCCAACGTGGTGATGGAACCCAGATGCGCCGTCAAAGTGGACAAGCCATGCCATTACCTACTGCGTATGTACTGTATCCCACAACCCACGCGACAAAAAGAATGAAGCGAAAACGATGCAGTGTCACCCCAACTACAGTGAAGCTTTTCGGAGGAGTGCGGGCACTGTTGAGTCGTCTGTCTGGGTCTGGAATCTGGATTCGGTGTAATAACGATACTGGGCTGACCAGGATTGCAATACACAGACCCGAAGTCCATACACTCAATTAATTGGTAATGTCGAAACAATGTCGAACATTGTCTGTGACCTTGGATAAGTTCTTTGACAGATCATGGTACAAGACTCGGTTGCAGTACCATACTCTGATCCGTACAAGATCAGGACGCTGTGTCGTGTGTGTTCTGCCAAGAAGTTCCACATGGACGAAAACGTTTACTACCTGTATTTTCCGCGGTCAATTCCTCGATAACAAGGAACGAAATCTCATTGTTACTGGTCAATGGCTATTTTCAGTTTTCAGGAATGCGGGAATTACAATGGAGCTTTGTAAAAGCAGCGGTGTGTTTTCCATCGACGATATGGGTCGATTACGTCGTGCGTTTTTGGAGTTCCGTCTTCCAAGCCGGAGGTATTCCAGTTCCTGCATCGCAGAGCTGTAGGGACTCCCAGTTGACACTTGATCTTCAACTCAGTTCTTCCTGTCTCTTCTTCGAATACGCCCTCTTTCCAGTTGAAACCATCATGTGTCAATCCGTTCGGTAATTCTGACTGACTGAAAGAGTACATATTGGAAAATTCTACCCCACCACCAAACAATTCCAAGTTCTCAATCCAGGACGCCCCTGGTTTGCACAAGGCCAATCGCAACGTAAGGGATCCGCACCTCGGCCGAGTTCCACATTGCCAAGTCGCGCACGATGCCTGTTCGGTTGCTGATCCTGGCATGATGATTGCAAATTTTTTATCAGATCATCTTATCTGATCGATAACTCCCTGCCCTGGAGCCAATGGCCCACCTTCGCCCACCCACAAATGTGATGACTTGGCCTGCCGGGGTGTGCCCCGTGCGCTTGTTTTTCCTTTTCTTTGCGCGCAGGAAACGCCATCGACTGCAGAACTCCACGACGGATTGGCTGCTTCCACACGACCATCGGCCACCCCAACGTCAATGGCGACATGACGGAAAGAGCGACATCGGCCCTCCCTCGTCCATCCATGCTTCTTGCCCTTCTCTAGAGGTACCGTTTAGGTTTCGAGAACATGTCTTCAGCGAGTGTTCTACACCTTAGCGCAGGTACCGGTACAGGGGCAAGGCGTTCAAGTTGATGTCAAGTTCTCCTTCGCCGCCCTCCTCCGAAAGCAATTCAACATGCCTTCCCTGTGCAATCAGCACATTCGTCACATCCCAAGACCCGAAGAAAGAAGGGTCCAGATGGTGATAGTTGAAATTTGTCAGTTCTTGGCTCATACGGTTGGGAGAGGAAAAGGGAAAAGGACGGGATTCCGCGTCCCTCATCCGTTGGACCGCCGGATTCCGCTGAGGAAACCATTCGGCTCCGATGTGAGAATGTTTGTTGGTCACTGGTCGCGGTGGAGATGGCCCGAGGACTGGAGTGAGGGCTTTTGCACACGAGAAATCTGTCGATAAAGCCGACGAAAAGGAAAGAACCCGGGCCAAGAGCGGCGATCATCACCGTTTATGGCAAGGCGCCGTTACCCCTAGCGGCCCCGCTTCCGTTGCTACACATCCGTACCATCTTGACGAATTCTTCGAGGGCTGGGTTCCTCAGGTGTGAGGTTGAGTTTTGTGGGTGCCTGCCGATTCCGCATTCGCCCGCTGTTTGGCAGAAGCCGCGGGTTTGTTCGTTCATGATCTCAGCTGTCAACCATCCCGCCCGACCTGGCTTCAAAGGTGGTCTCACTCGAACGACGAGTGGACAAGATGCAAGACCACGGAGATATCGATGTAACAGACCTTGCCTTCAACCTCGAAAAGGGTCTCACCACATGACCAACGGGGGCAACACCGACGGATAACCGTGACACCGGACCATACGGCTGGGTCCTAGATCAGGAACAATGCATGGTTATAGATGTGTACACTCGTCACTGACCAAAGAAATCTCTGGTTGTGATTGACCTTGTTCGCCTCCGAGCAAAGATTCTATGCCACAGAGGCCCGGAGGCTTTAAGAGAGTCTCACATCGGCCGAGACTTGAGCCATTGATTCTCCTATCGGCTTCGGCGGCTCTTTACCTCTTGTCGTCAACTGCGGCTCCAACGGTGATCAGCATTGAAATCATCATCACTAGTCACCACTGATCGGCATCTCCACGTCCAACCTCACAAGCCTTGAAACATCGAGATGCGAGTGCAACGCCTGTGACGGCCCCCTTCCTGCCCCCTCATGCTTCATCGACTACGTAAGCTCTCCACACCTTACCCACCCCCCCGGCGGGAGAAGCAATCTGGAAAAGCTCTCTCCAAAATGGGCATGAGGCACATGCTCGCCATGCTCTACCATGTCTGCTGGCGCTGATCCCCGAAAGCAGATAATAAGTATTTCGCGCAACCCCGAAACAAGCCACCAATTCCGTACGGCTGCTCCGGGCGTCCACCTGTCTCCAACCGGGGGCGAAGCTACCCTCCGGTCATCAACGGCCGTGCCGCCCCTCTCCGCTCCTTGAAGACATATCGGAGACAGGATGGTTGTGGCGCCGTCTCGCCCGGCCTTGTGCTACCGTACCGTTCCTGTTCCGCTCTCATGCTGGCATGACAGGAAGTCCGGATACTACTTTGGCGGCCCGCCTTTCTGCGCCGTGCCGGCCGCTGCCGCCTCCGGCTCCTGCCATGAGATCCGATCTCAGGCGCGCCAAGTCAATATGGTTACTTCTTATGCCTTGGATTCTCAGAATTATCCCATCCAGTTCCTTGATCTGTTATATCAAAACTCCTCTCATCATTTCATATTTCAGCGAGTAAAGCTTCACGCGGTCAAATTCCAGATTCCTTGAGGCACCCTCTTTTCCTCCGGCTTTCCAAACTGCCTTCGTTCAACTCACCGAACTCTCGGTACAATCTCAGCAGCCTCCCCAGGGTTCTCCTCCATCCACCTCCTCAGCCACTGCCTATCTAGCGTATGCAAATGCAACTGCACCCTCCATTTCCTGTCCCCTTCTCTCACTGGCAGCACGACAGCATGATAGTCTCCCCTCGCCGGCGTCGACGGCTTATACACAGTGTGTATCCCCACCCCCATCTCCGTCTCTTCCCCCGACGAGTACAGCGATACCAAGTCACTACCAATCTCCTCCCTCCGTCTCCCATACGATCTTCCATTACCCATCCTCAACCCCATCCCCTCCAAACCCAAAACCCTCCCCCTCGCCTCCTCAAGAGAAACGATACACACCCCCCCCTTGCAAGTCTCAAGCCAATCCCTCCGCGCCGCCATCTTAACCCGCCGCGGCGCAACTTCCTGCGCTTGCCCTTGCCCCTCGTGCTGCAGCTGCCGCGGGGCCTCTTCGATGGCTGAGCGGATCGCGCACGCGAGAAGGGCGTATCGCCGCAGATGAGAGATGCCTGTTTCGTCGGTGATGAGGGGGCGGAGGAACTGGTGGAGAGGGACGGTGGCGATGGCTGGGATTTGGAGGGGGAGGTTGGTGAAGTAAGCGGGCGAGTCCGAGCCCGAGTCCGAGGTGGGAGGGTCCTGGTGTTGGCGAGGGAAGAGGACGTCGCGGACGTCGACGGTGGTGAAGAGTTTCACTACTTCCATGGGGTCGGTCGGATCGGCACCACGCACTCGCGCTCGAGTGAGTAAGTGCCAGATGTAGGCGTACAGGATGTCTTGCTCGGTGATGCTGCTGGCAGACACCACAGTTGGAACGCCCTCATCGGTGGAGGAGGAGGTCATTTGATGGAGGTAAGCTTGCGCGGCACGGTGCACGGTGCGGATCCAGCTGGTGCGGATGGTGAGCATGTCAGTGGAATTAGATGGGTCGTAGGGACGGCGGAGGTAGGTCATGGGGAGGCGGCGTGCTGGGTTCTTGCTGTTGCTGTCGTCGGAGTCGTCATTGTTGGAGTCCATGGTGATCGTACCGGTGGGCTGCGCGAGGTCGTATTCAGGAAGCGATGATAGTGAAGTTGTCGTCACTGCTGCTGCTGTTAATGGATCAGCAGCATCAATGTATGGTTCAAGGTCAGGGTGGAAATACGCTGATCACTGGCTGTTGCTCGAGCTGAAAACTATGGTACTCAACGATCAGATGTGAGTCGACCAGCGAATCTCATGCGCGGCCTTTTTTCTTTCTTTCTCACAATTCTTTTTTTTTTCCAGCCCTCACTATGCGGGGAACTGAAAGGAAGGGACGATCCTTGTATCACCGAACGGGAGTTCATGCAAACACGTTTTCCAGGTCCATCGGATGAACTACGCCAGTGCGTGCCGTGTGTTACTCGCGTGCCATGCGTCATGACATGCCACAAACTTCCTTAACCCGAAACACTTGACACGTGCGTGTGCTTCTTGTGAATGAAGGTGAAGGAAATAAAACAAAGTAGACGATGTGAAACAAAGCGAAACGAAACAAGACGGCACGGCACGGCACGGCACGACGGGAAGGGAAAGCTTACACAAACCCTCTTCTGCTACGACCGCCGGTACCGCCGACTCCGGGGTGGTACTAAAGGGTCTGTGAACGATCTCAAGAAGTAGACGGTCGAAGAATCCTCGGGTCTTGGGAAGTACCAAGGTACCAAGGCATTCTTTTTGGTTTTTACGGTCACAAATGCATTTAGTTGGGTTTCTTCGCTAAAGATATCAGTTGACTATCTACTGTACCTGAATTCCTTACCCGGCGTTGTCTTCCTTCCTTGCCCGACTGAAGAGAGAGAGAAATGGGGAAGTCGGGTAACTAACTACGCGACCTACCAGAGCATTGAGCTTGCAATGAATACCACTTTGCTGCGACTTTCACTTGGAAGGTTCAATGATGTGGTATCGGCTCCCTGATTCTTTTGTTTCCTGGCTTTCCCTTTCCCCTTGCGCAGCTAAGCATCATCTTCCATCCCTGCCACGTCTCCTCCCACCATCTCCCTCAAAATCTCCCTCCTCAGCCTTGACATAATAACTTCGACGCCTGTCGCATCCGCCAAAGCCTGGTGTATCGCGATTCCCAAGACCATTCCCGTTGCTTCTGAGGATAACCCGCTTCCGCTTCGAAGAAGCCTATTGCGCTGGACGGTCATAACATCTACCCGACGATCCGCTGGGTCGGGAATTCGGAAGCAAACGCCAGGGACGAGGAGGGGATAAGGATGGGACCCCCAGTCCTGGTCCCTGATTAGTTCCTCAAAGGTTATCTCCAGCCTTTCTTCTTCGTGGTGAGTGATCATTTGGCGGACAGCGTCTTCAGGAGTCTGGATTGGGAGGCGGGGGTAGAGTTGCAGTCCGTGGGACTGGGCGGTGTATGCCTCATCGTCACCGTTAGCATTGTACCGCTCTTCTGGGACACGTACGAGAGGATTGGGACCGGAACGGAGGAGGTGACTAGGATCGCGCCCGCCTTCAAGGTACATGTACACTATGTTGCCTCGAGTCAGGGCACTGAGCTGTTGCAAGGCAAAGCTCCGGCGGGGGTTGGACTGGTGATGAAGTGGTCTAGGATCGGTATAGGGATCGGGGTCAGGAGTGTCGACGGCATCGTGATCAGAAATGGTTGAGGAAGCGGCCGAGGCGGGACCGAGCTGGAAGGAAGCGAGAAAAGAGAAGTCGGGGAGGAGAGTGCGGAGGAGGGCCGGTTCGAGAATGGCCGCGCAGAGGGAATGTGGCCAGGGGAGAAGCAGGGCTCGGCAGTGGTAGCCGCGGAGTTGGACGTTGTCGATGGCGGTTAGGACGTGTTCGGTTGGGGGTGGGCTCGGAGGGGAATCCGTGTAATAGGAGATGGATCCCATGTTGTGCAGTGCTTGTTAAAAAGTTTTGTGCTATTTAATTCGTTGTTCGTTTAGGCCCTGATAGGTCAATTCGAGTAAACTTGTACTACACGCGAATCCTACCTGTACGTTGTCGTCGAGTGGCACACAAAGATGGTTTTATACGTGAGAGAGTATATATGCTGGTGATTCACCAGATTAATCATAAGATGGTGTGTGCCATTATACTGAAGTGCCCAAGAAGGCAAATGACATCGTGAAGAGACTTCGACTTGCGTGATTCACAAGGCTTTTGATATCCAAATTTCCGAGGGGTAGTGTTCATGTAATCACCGCTGCAAGCCTAATCATCATGTCGTGGGCAAATATCATCCTTCTGTGACTGCATGATCGGAAGTTGGGTGAATGAGGGATTAGCTGCCGATTTCCCGACCCCCCGTTGATGAGTGATGATGACATACGGAGCGGAAAGCTTGGCTATCTCTCTCCATTGCTGGTAGCTCGCAAAGGGGGCAACCGACTTCAATGTGAGCACCTTTAACGAATTGAGGAAGGCGCAAACATTCTAATTGACAGACGCGAAAGAAGAAAAGAGATGGGATGATCAGATGAGCTAATCTTAATCAGAGAGGTAAGTTACTCTCCTCGACTGACTGCTAGCCCACCCAACAGTCCAAAGCTCATGGCGACAGGCTTACAAGTCACAAAATAGAGTATCCAGGTAAAGGAGGGGGAAAGGGGCTTTGATCTGACGTCTCAACCATCTTGATAGCATTTGAACTCGTGGTGATATCGTTGAGTGATCAGGTAGTGTACGTAACATACGCCGGGGTCAACCTCGACAAAATTCACTTGGCCTCATGTATTCATGACCTACGCCGGTCACTAATAGAATCCTTAGACGTACTTCAAACCGCAAAGAAATGAAGTAGAGACCGGCGACACCGTGGAAGTCTACCTGTTGCGAACGCAACTTTACTGCTTATCGAAGCTCTTCTCCCGCCCCGCCCGGCCCCCGTACAGTCTGCCGTCCCGACTTCTATACTTGAGAGTCAAATATCGACCCAACCGTGCGATCAAACCCCCAAGGCGTCAGAACCAAGGTAAGCAATAAACAAGATGTCGTAGAAGATGAGTAGCAACGTAATTATCATGGTATTCTTTTTCGCCATCCTTCAGCTCCACTAACAAATAACCCCGGATTTTGATCCTCTTGATCCCATCCCGCTTTCCCTCGCCATACATAGACGTGACAACCATCACCACCCACCACCTAGCTCTACCCCCTTCACCTCCCCGTTCGTTATGTGCGCGCCTACCAATACGAAGGCCTCAACCCCGTAAAGCTTCCCAGCGCCGAGTGCCCCTCGCCATCTTCCCTCTTACGTTGGCCAGCGAGCTATATTATTCCTCAATGTCAGTAAAATATTCATTCATTATCACCAATCACCCACAAGAGCGTTGCTAAATCGAGGACGAAAACTCACTTCCAACTGCACCCCCTTATGCACATGCACCAACCAATCCACATAGCTCTGCGCCTCATTATTCCGATCCTCCACCAACATCCGCGCAAACTCGAACTCCGCACCATCGATCCCCTGTCTAGCCAACTGGACCGTCAACCCCTTGCTACCCCTCACTGTCCGCATATACTCAATGATATTCCTCGTCTGCGCGTTCAAGTGGGTCTCCAGCACAGGAATCGTCGACGTGTACGGATCCAGTGATTGCAGCGTCGTCTTGTCCTCGCCAAACAGATCCTGAATGAGAGCGGGCGCGGTCTGCGCGTGCATCCATAGTAGACAGACTTGCCCGTTATCAACCAGATAAACGCCGCCGGGCTCGACGCGGGCGAAGGAGGCGCGCAGAGCCGAAGGCATGCGCAGGTGGCCCGTGGTGGCGTCGGGGTAGCCGTCTTCGGGCTGGAGGCTGTGCAGGGGGATCATGCGCGGGTAGAGATAGAGGGAAAGCTCGCGGGCGCCCATGGAGCGGATGAGACGCATGTCGTGCACCCGACGGTCGGTGGTCTCGTTGCCGCCCTTGAAGGCGCGGCATTTGAGCATGCCCAAGACATACATGGCAAACTCCTTAAGACGCTCAGGCATGACGAGCTGCTGAGGTGGGTGAGGCACGGCGAGGTGGTTCTTGCGGTAGAGAGCCAGGATGTCGATGGTCTTTTCGGTGAGAGAAGAGCGGACTTCCTTGAGGTTGGCGCTGGTGGTGGAGAGCTTGGTGCTGGCTTCCTTGGCCAAGATCGAGACGATGGCATCTTGGTCGATGAACTTGAGGCAGTCGCGCGCTTGGTCGGAGACGCCGGCGATGACGTTTATGCAGCGCACACGACGCTGGCCTGAAGCGGTTGTGTAGAGCAAGGCGGCTTGGAAGTGCGCGTCCAGCTTGGAGTCGAGCTTGCCGTCGTAGCCAAAGGTGACGGCCAGGGCTTTGTCAGCGTCGATGACGCCGATTTCGAGGTCGGCGCCGAAGGTGTGCTGGATGAAGTTGCCGTGGTAGGCGTTCACTTGGAGGCCGTTGGAGCAGCGGACCTTCATAAGAGCTGCGTAACCGGTCTCACGCCTGACCGCGTGGTGGATCTCCAGGGAAAGCTTGGTGCTGTCTCGCTGGACAACGAAGTTGGGGTAGAAGAAGGTCTCGCCGCCGGTGGTAGAGGAGACATGGCCAATGGTGGCAATATCCAAATAGCCGCCGGATGGCGAAGCCATGAAGAAATCGGCACCAACTCCGAGCGAAACCATCTTCTCGGCCAACTTCCTCCATCCAGGGTGCTCCGTAGTGAAGAGCTTCTTATCAGGCTCTCCACCTGGGTGCTTGCCATCGTCTCTCATGAAGAGACGGCCAGGACCCCAGGTAGGCAAAGCCGCAAGGGAGCAGAATACCTTGCCGCCCGTCTTCTCCAGCGCAGCTACAGCTGCGTTCAGTGCGGACAGCAGGGCGGGCTCAGGGTTCTTGATGTTGGAGAACATCTGGGGTAGGCGAGTCAAGAGCGAGCTAATGACGGCCTTGGACTCATAGGGGTCCACAAAGAGACCATCGCTCAGGGGTAGGAAGGGGTCCTCGATATCGGGCATAACGATCATCTGGGCCTGCTCGAGCGCAGGGCTGACATTGTAGAAGTGAATCTCTTGGTCGAAGGTGACGAAGCCAACCTTGGCACCAGCGGGGATCTTCCTCTTTGGCTCTCCATTCTCGTCCTGCTCTTCGCCTTCCTCCGAGCCACCGTAAAGAGCACTCAGGATACCTTCACAGAAGGACTCTAGGAAGCCCTTGTTGTAAGATTCCTGGGTAACATCAATGACGAAGAGGTAGCGCATGCCGACGGGTTCCTTGGTCCAATACTCCTTGGGGACAACGAACTCGACAGTTCCGCGGGTCAGCTCGGGGCGCTGGTCGCGATCAACGCGGACGCCCTGGGGGCTAAGAGCGCAGAAGTACTCGGGAGGGGTATCATTAGCATAGGTACAAAGGTTGCAGACAAACTTGTTGCCGCCGGCCTTGAACATCATGAAGGGGTTCATGTACGCTCTGCACCTGTGGCAGCGTGGCGGGCCCTGTTCGCCAAAGTCGAGGACGGGGATGGGCAGCTCGCCGGGCTGGGTCTCGGCCAGGGGCTGGAGGAGAAGACCCAAGGGCAAGCCGGTGCTCTTAAGACCCTCTGCGCTTGCCGGCAGGTTGGTCATGGTGAGACGAGCAAACTTGGGCGAGGAGTTGCCCTGGTCGAGAGCAACGAACGATGTGACAGCCGGGGGTGGGACGAGGCGCTCGAAGGTTGGATATACGTTGGTGTGGAAGTAAGGCTGGACAGAGTCCCGAGAAAGGGGGACACTGGGAGTATCGTCTGGCGAAGGCTTGCCCCCCTGAGGACCGCCGGCAGCAAAGACACCGGAGCCAACACCCTGGGTAGCGTCCCTTGCGGCGAACTCGGCGGCAGAGGTTGGGACGGGGCTGAAAGCTGGGCTGGCTGGCATTGGGAACTGGCCGTGGCCCTGACCCGGTATCCTGCCGGCGAGGGAGGGGTCGGCATTGAGGAATTGGGTTGCAGAAGTCCCGGCGGGGGGAATGCCGTTGAAGGGTTGGGAAGAGCCGGCGGGGGCCTCGACCGTGTGGAAGGCATGGCGATCCTTCTTCTTCTTTCTCCCGTGGTGTTCGGCACCAGCACCACCACCCAAAGACATGCCACCCATCTGCGCAGCCAAGCCTAGATCATCATGCGGAGGAGGGGCGCCGTAGGGAGACTGGAGACCGGCGGAGGGGGGCCCGGCCATGTGCGAGGGGGCGCCATAAGGAGAAGGGGCGCCATAGGGAGAGGGGGCACCGTATTGTTGTTGCTGGCCGTACTGCTGAGCGTACTGCTGCTGCTGCTGTTGCTGACCGGGAGCATTGTACTCGGCGCCGGGGTGGTATGGGTTCGGGGCAACTGGCGGTTGGAACTGGGGAGGCGCCGGTTGTGTGGTGCGGTTGGGATCGTTGGGGTCGAGGGTCTCCCCCTGACCGAGGGCGTGGTACATGGAGTAGTCCGCCATGTTTGTTTCTGTGGTGGTGTATTAGGAGAAGTATGTCACCGTCGTCGTCGTCGTCGTCGTCGTGGTGTCGTCGTAGTCTAGTCGTATGTGAGTGTATATGTATTATGGAAGAAAGGGGGGCGGCGGCGAATCGTCGAACTCTCGGACGAGGGAGCTTGATCGAGATCGGGTCGGGGTCGAGAAGAGTAATGGAAGGACGGCAGTTATCGTGGAACGGTGTTGTTGTTGATCATGCCCAGCAGATGTGTTTATGTCGTCGAGGCATCAACGGGCCATGTTGGAATTACAAGTTGTTAGTGGTTGAGGCCTGAGGGTCGGAGTGGCAGAGGACGAACAGTGGTGTTTCCCCGGTGGAGGTTATCTGGCTCTATCGGGACCGCTCCAGTGTCACGGTGGTCTGTCGAGCTGTCCTTTTCCATGTCTCAGCCCGGGGCCAGCCAAAAGTGGGGCCGCGATGCCGCTGCCGTGTCAATCGCCGGGTGTTTGAAGTCCACTGAACAACAGCGCATGTGCCCCCAAGCTCCCCTGGAAGCTGCAGGTCCCTCGACACGCCTCGGTTTGAGGGAGTTTTGCCGGCTGCCAGCCAATCATATCGGCACTTGGCAGCCAGCTGTGATCTTCCAAACTCGCGGTACAAAGGTACACCAAGCCCACGCGACGATTGGCGACAAAAAAGGCGCCTGTAGTGCTGCACTAGGACCACCCCTGAATGGTCCAATTGGGCCCTGTAACCGCGTCTGTAACCGCCAATCCAGGACAATCCAGCATGGGTCAACAGAGCCTCTCGCACTGCAATCCATCTTTCAACGTCCCGTCGCCAACAACCTGGAACTCCACTAACAAAACATCATCGTCAACTCGCTTCAAGTTCCCGTCACATCTTCCACTTGATTGTTACATCACACTCAAACCTGCCTCCACTGATGGAGTTCTTGGGCGGTTCCCACGCTTACCATCACAGGTAGCCGACAACAATACCTTTTTAACAATGTTCAGCTTCTGCCCTCTCCAGGGCGCCCTCTCCGACTCGTCAGCCTCCCAATCGCTGCTGGAGCTCGACGGCGGTGTCAAGATCCTGATCGATGTCGGCTGGGACGAGACTTTTGACGCCGAAAAGCTGAAGGAGCTCGGCAAACAAGCACCGACTCTGTCCTTGATCCTCCTCACCCACGCGACCGTCCCCCATCTGGCCGCCTACGCCCACTGCTGCAAGCACTTCCCACCCTTCCAGCGCATTCCCGTCTATGCGACGCGCCCCGTTATCGATCTCGGTCGTACCCTGACGCAGGATCTCTATGCCTCGACACCTCTCGCCGCGACGACGATATCATCGGCCTCGCTCGCCGAAGTATCGTATGCCTCGGGATACTCCCAGGCCGCCTCCGCAGAAAACACCTTCCTCCTCCAGCCACCCACTCCCGAGGAGATCACCAAGTACTTCTCTCTAATCCAGCCTCTCAAGTACTCTCAGCCACATCAACCGCTACCGTCGCCCTTCTCCCCACCTCTTAATGGACTCACGATTACCGCGTACAACTCGGGTCACACACTCGGAGGAACCATATGGCACATTCAGCATGGGTTGGAGTCGATTGTCTACGCCGTTGACTGGAACCAGGCTCGTGAGAATGTCTTTGCGGGTGCTGCTTGGCTAGGTGGAAACCATGGAGGCGCCGGTGGTACACAGGTTATCGAGCAGTTGCGCAAGCCAACAGCTCTAGTATGCAGCAGTCGTACTCCAGACGCCACTCTATCGCGTGCCAAACGTGATGAACAACTAATGGAATCAATCAAGCTTTGTATTGCCAGAGGTGGTACCGTGCTCATCCCCGTCGACTCGAGCGCCAGAGTTTTGGAGCTGTCTTACCTTCTCGAGCACGCCTGGAGAAAAGAGGTCGCCAAGGACAATGACGTCTTCAAGTCGGCCAAGCTGTTCCTTGCCGGACGCACTATCAGCAGCACCATGAAGAATGCCAGGAGTATGTTGGAGTGGATGGACGACAGCATTATCAGAGAGTTTGAAGCCTTTGCGGATGAATCGAGGAGGAATAACAGGCGGGATGAGGGTAATCACCAGACCGGTCCAGGACCATTCGACTTCAAGTACTTGAGGCTACTCGAACGCAAGGCACAGATCGAGAAGATTCTGCAGCAGTCGGAGGATACCGAACCAAGAGCCAAGGTTATTCTCGCCAGCGATGCCAGCCTGGAATGGGGTTTCTCCAAGGATATTCTCAAGTCTATTGCCGCTGATGCGCGTAACCTGGTCATTTTAACGGAAAAGCCCAACTTTGAGCCGAACCACAAACCATCTATCGCGAGGACACTATGGGAGTGGTGGAAGGAGAGGAGGGACGGTGTGGCAACAGAACGCACAAGCAACGGCGACACATTCGAACAGGTCTATGCCGGCAACCGCGAGTTGGAGATAGAAACTGCTGAACGAAAGGGGCTTGAAGGTGATGAGCTAAACGTATATCAACAATGGCTAGCAACCCAACGGCAGCTACAAGCTACCCTACAGAGCGGTGGCACCACCATATTAGAAGCACCGGGAGACGTCCTCGATGACGCTGATACCGATACCGATACCGAGTCAGAAGGCTCCGACACAGAGCAACAAGGAAAGGCTCTAAATATCGCAACCACCATGGCCCAAGCCAGTCGCAAAAAGGTGGTACTGAGGGACGAGGACCTTGGTGTCACTATCCTCATCAAAAAAGAAAATGTCTACGACTTCAATGTCCGCGGCAAGAAGGGCAGAGACCGCATGTTCCCTGTCGCCATGCGTAGGAGGCGTGCCGACGAATTCGGCGAACTGATCCGACCCGAGGACTACCTCCGCGCTGAAGAACGCGAAGACGCCGAGAACCAAGAAGCCGGCCAAGTAAACACCAACAACCAAGAGCTCGAAGGCCTTGGCAAGAAGCGCAAGTGGGAAGACGTCGGCACCGCCGGCAGAGGCCGAGGCGGCTCAGGACCCAACAAGCGTCCCCACCATAACGACCGCCGCCGCCTCTCCGCAGGCGAAGCCGACGCCGCTCCCTTTTCCGAGAACGGCCCAGCGGGCGATGACCTCTCCGATCTCGAAGACGAAGAGGACGAGACCCTCAACGGCCCCGCCAAGCTGGTAGTCACCAAGGAGACCATCCCCGTCCGTCTGCGCATCGCCTTTGTCGACTTCAGCGGCCTCCACGACAAGCGCAGCTTGACCATGCTCATCCCGCTCATCCAGCCGCGCAAGCTAGTCCTCGTCGCCGGCGGCAAAGACGAGACCCTCGCCCTAGCCTCGGACGTCAAGAAGCTGCTCACCGCCCAATCCACCGGTACCGAGTCCGCCATCGAGGTGCTCACCCCCGCAGTGGGCACAACCGTCGACGCCTCGGTCGACACCAACGCCTGGGTACTCAAGCTAGCCGACCCGCTGGTCAAGGGTCTCAAATGGCAGAACGTGCGCGGTCTAGGAATCGTCACCGTCACCGGCTTGCTACTCCCCGGAGGCGAGTTCCAGCCGACCGAGGCTGGCGATGGCGATGCTGCAAAGCGCCAGAAACTCGAAGACTCTTCAGAAACCCCGACTTCCACAGCCCTAGTAAAAACCGGCACCAACACATCCCCAGCAACCGCCTCCCTTCCCACCCTTGATCTCGTCCCTCCAACCCTCGCCTCCTCCCTCTCCGTCCGCTCACAAGCCGCCCAGCCTCTTCACGTAGGCGAACTACGTCTTGCCGACTTGCGTCGCGCCATGCTAAGCGCAGGTCACAAGGCCGAGTTCAGGGGAGAAGGAACGCTGTTGATCGATGATGTGGTTGTTGTACGCAAGTCGACGGCTCAGGGGGGCAGGGTGGAGTTGGAGAGTGTAGGGTTGCCGAGTGATACGATGCCGGGAACGACGAGTGGTGGGTTGTTGGATGCGGCGATGAAGGTGGGCGGAACGTTTTATGCGGTTAAGAAGAAGATTTATGAGGGGTTGGCTGTTGTTGCTGGGGCTTGAGGGGCGAGGTTTGGGAAGATATTGGGATGGTCGGGCGTGAATGGGGTTTGGTTGGGTTGTATGAATGTGAATATGCCTTTCCCACAATGGATCGAGAAGGATTGGACGGGATATTGACTACCTGTGTTTTTGTCATCTCGTTAAAAGCCGCATTAGACAATTTTTGCTTTCTCTCTGCTACCTAGGTCAGTTGACATGAAGAAGGTGGCTGATCACAAATTGAGAATTGGGCTATTATTCATGGTCACTTCAACTTCATCCTTTCTCACTATTCACTGTTCTTCAAGTTCTTCAAAACAATCCCTCCTCATCCCTGAGTGTAGACAACTGAAGTCGTACAGCAAGGACACCGGAAAGAGAGGTGGAACGGGAGCACTGACGACGAAGAACGGAAGTATCTCCTTCAAATGTCTGTTATAAGGGGTAATAGAGCGATCGTTTTTGCCATAGTTACAAGATTTGGCTCTCTAACAGAGGTACATAGGCGTTGGTCGACAAGCTGCGACTTTCTCATTCGATCGTGATGTCAACATTTAGTCACGTTGTGGTTGACAGGGAAGGAACACTTCACTCGGGTTGATAAGGACATCCAATACAGGAAGAGGAAGTCATCACCTCAAGACCAGAACTTCAATTCTCCAAGTACAATGCAGTACTCCTAGTTCAAATCAAACCAATATGTTCCCGACGGCCGCACGTTCGGAGTCTAAATCTCGTCGGTAGGCGGTAAGTGACTGAACTCCAAGCTTAAGTATGAGACAGACGGCAAGACACTTGAGGAGAGGAGAACGGAAAGAATGGAATGACCAAGTTGCTATATCTGGTATCCATCCCAATTACCAGGCACGTGGGCACATGGGCTCAGTCGGCCACATGTTAGGCTTAGCATTCCAGTGATGTGATGATACGAAACGAATGACCAACGAAGAACAACAACACCAGCACGAACGCCAGGGTCAACATCAAGGTGGCGAGAATACAATCATGCGAGAGCAAGGACAACGGAACTGATCACGACGTGTGAATTGGCGTCAGACAATTGCACCTGCCGCTTCATGGCCCTGGGATCGATTCAGTTACACTCAACTTGATGCTAAAGTCAGGGTAAGGATTCTGGGCCCTTGATGGCATCTGCGCATCCTCGCTTGGATCATGTCACCTAAGTACACTGCACAACATCCTCTTCCCGTTACGCCTCAATACGTCGCGCGTGAGAAAGAACCGCTTGTCTAGTCTTTCCTTGGAGATGATGGGTGGCTTCCGTTTGGAGAACTTGAATTGCAGTGAATGGTGTAACTTGAGTAGAAGGAGCAATTCAACCAAGCCAGGTGAGTGCCGCAATCTTTATTGTGGACGCATGAGAGAACTCCGTCCTCTTTTCCGTCCAGGATTCTGGATCATCTTCACTTTCTTCGACTTAACTGCACTCACGCCTGACAGCTGCAGCGCACCGTCAAGTCTCACAACCCTCGTTTTGGATTCTCTCGGTGGTTCAGCTGGCCTGTTAACCAACTAACCGGCTTCGACATATCTCCAGTGATCATCGTGCCTCTCGTTCGTTTTCGGTCAACTTGTATGACAGTCATTTTACTATCACCTGAACGCAGAGGGACGAAAGACAACTCCGCGTATGGTCAGACTTTTATCCAGGATGAAATATTCGGTACCAGTCTCTCGACTTGTCCTAGTGGCTAGTCTTCTTGGACGTGTTTTGTCTATTCCGTCAGCTGGAGACGACAGTAAGCCTCCCAACTCACAAGGAAACCAAAGACAAGGTAGCGATGGGCTGACTAGGAGACCTAGGATTAGGAGATCGTCCTTACGATGTTGATCAACACCGTGATCAAGTTCGTCATGATCATACCCGCTATCATCCTCCGCGTCTGATGGATATTCCTATTCATGTGAACGAGACCGAAGCACCAGAGGCTGTGGTGGGATACGAAAAAGATGGAATATCTGCTTTAAAAGTTCTAGCACCATCCACAGGCACAGGGCGGATAGTTGAAGCTGAGGGTATGACACTGGCAGCAAGAGGAGACACCTCCGCCATTCAAGCACAAACCGCCGCAACTTCAACAGCTACCGAAGTCGAAGAGGTAGTCATTTACGTCGACGAGAACTCACAAACGGTCACCACAGAGACGAACATCATCCCCATCATTTCACCAGCAATTCCCTCTGCCTCACCATCCTCATCAACCCCATCGCCATCTTCGTCTTCGTCCCCATCTTCATCCATGGCAGAAACCACTCTCAAACCAAAAACCAAACGCACCAACCTCTCCTCCTACCTTTCATACAACAAATCCAACAAGAAACTCATGATCAAACCCACCAAACCCAAGACCACAACTCCATCAACCAACAACACAGCAATCCTCACCAACACCACCACTCACATCCACCCCGGCTTCTCCCCCCAACGTCTCCCCGGCATAACCTACGCCCCCTACGACCTAACAGGCTGCCGCTCGCCCACCAACATAGCCTCCGACTTCTCCGCAATCGCCAAAACAGGCCTCTACTCCACCGTCCGCATCTACGGCGTCGACTGCTCCCAAGTTCTACACACCCTCCGCGCCGCCTCTTCCGTCTCTCCCCCTCTCAAACTCTTCCTGGGTATTTTCCACCTCTCCGACCTCAGTTCGCAGATTACGACGTTGGTTAAAGACGTGCAGACATTCGCCGCCACTTCCTCCCCCCAAAAAACCGTGGAAGAAGTCTGGACAAATATGGTGGACACAGTAAGCGTAGGCAACGAGCTGGTAAACAACGGACAAGCCACCCCGTCTCAAGTGCTGGCTGCTGTTCGGAGAGTGAGGGAGGCGTTAAGAAGGGAGGGATACCAAGGCCCCGTAGTAACAGTCGACACCTTCGTCGCCGTCCTCGCACACCCCCAACTCTGCAGCAGTCCAGACACCGACTACTGCGCAGTCAACATCCACCCGTTTTTTGACCCGCACACTGTCGCTGGGCAGGCGGGGAATTTTGTACGGAGGCAAGTACTAAACATACGCGAAGCTACTACTCCCAAAACCCAAGTGAGAGGGGGAAAAGGAGGGGGACAACAAAAAAGGGTGATGGTCACCGAGACGGGATGGCCGAAGCAGGGGAACGCGAATAATAAGGCTGTTCCCGGGAGGGTCGAACAAAAGAGGGCGGTGGAGGGCGTGATGAAGGTTTGGAAGGAAGGGAGGGAGAGGGGGTTTGGGGATGATGGGGATTTTGAGGTTTACATGTTTACGGCGTTTGATGATGAATGGAAAGTTGCTGAGAAGGGGACGTTTTATGCTGAGCAGTTTTGGGGGATTCATAATGATTAGTTTCTTGGTCTTGAATTGTTGTTATATGTTAGCTGTTTTTGTTCTGTGTTGGTTTATCTAGGGCATTGTTTGGGGACGTAGCTCTCGAGTTGTCGAGCTGGATGGCTATTTTTCTTTTTGTTTATTTTGGCCTGCTACTTGCTAGTTTATATATCATTCTGCTCGAGCTTTTTGGAGGTTTTGAGAATTAGGAATATCTTGCTGTTGATGGGATAGGGGCCGGGTATCTTGGTATGGCTATGGGTGAAGACATTGGACCTAAACAGCCGGGTATGTATGTGTACGATCATAGATGGGATGGAGAAGACAGGAAGGCACTTGATAGCCAGATCTTGTTGAGAGAGATAGCGAGCTGGTAGTTATTTTCCACAGGCTTATATCTACCGCAACTAAAAGTTGCACTTGACGTCGCGGCCATGGCTGATACGAAGGCCGTGACAGATACGTAAAGGTAGTCTATCCAATACCGTTCACAACATTAGGTATTAACTATCTTGGTCGATCATGACATCCATCCATCCATTTCATTCCATTCCCCCCATCTACCCTTCCGTCATCCCTTCCAACCCATCCATCTAATTCATATCCCATGTCATTTCAAACCATTCATTTTCTTTTTCCTATTCCATACAGTCCATCTTCCACTTCGCAACAACCCCCTGCCCCGCTACCACCAATCAACTAATCCAATAAAGTATTTATATAGCATGGTGTGAGAGATAAGACAAGAAGAAAAAACAAGAAGTGAATAACACCCCTACCAGCTCTTCAAGACGGAACTCCATCTCTCTAAGCTTAAGCAGTAGGAACCCCCAACTTGTTATTCCCCTTCTTGGTCATGACCTTGGTGATAGCATGACGGATCGCAATACCCGCCTTCTCCGTCTCCTTCTTGGACAGACCAGAAGTGACGCAGACCTTGAGGGCCGGGGTGGCGGTGTAGACATTGTCCTTAAGGCCCATGTGGTGGGTGATGGGACCGCCCTTGAGGCGGGTGACGAGGATGTTGTTTGCGAGGCACTGGAGATGGGGTTAATACTGGTTCTAGGGGAAAGTGAGGGAATGAAGGGAGGGGACAAAAAGGGGGGAAGTGAGAAAGGTGGAAAAAGGGAAAAGGGGAAAAAGGGGGAAATGGGAGAAAAGGAAAGAGAAAAGGAAAAAGGACATACCTCATCAGCAGCCTCCTGCAACAACCTCTCCTGATCCTCCACCGTCAGCCTCCTCGCCTCCACCACCTGCGGCTTCAAAACCAACAACAAAATCGGGTTCTCCGGCGCGCTGGTGCAAACAACCCAATCGCTCTTCGGGTCAAGCTGTGCCCTCATCAACCGGGCATTCTCCCTGCACACGCCCAACGTCGCCTCGGGGTTCTCCTGAATGACATGCAAGCCTTCACTCGCGATAATGGCCAACATAGCCGGCAACGCCGCCGAAAACGTATAACTCGCGGCCGTCAAGCGCTGATGCTCCACGACGTCCTTAGGTCCAGCACAGAAACCGCCGCCAGCGCAGAGGGGGCCGGCAAGCGAGCCAACAATCATGTCCACCTGGGTGGGATCGACGTTCTGAGCCTCGGTGAGGCCGCGGCCGGTTCTTCCCAGAACGCCAAACGACCAGGTCTCGTCCAGGATGATGCGGAACTTGTACTTCTCCTTGAGCTCGATCAGGCGGGGCAGGTCGTTCATCTCGCCCGTGGTCTCGAACAGGGCCTCGGTAACGATGAAGCGGCGCGTCAGCTTCTTGCCGCGGGCCTGCTCGGCCACCACCTTTTGCATGACGCGCTCGAGGTCGTCCAGGTCGTTGTGCGCGTACCACTTGATGTTGGAGCGCGAGATCTCGAGGCCGCGCCGGATCGAGTAGTTGACGGCCCGGTCGGCCACGATGATGTCGCCGCGCTTGCAGAAGGCCGGGATCACGGAGGAGATGGTCGAGAAGGCTTGCGCGTAGACGATGCAGCCTTCGGTGCCCAGGTAGTTGGCGATGTCGGCTTCGGTGCGCATGTGCACGTCTTGGGTACCGTAGAATTGGGGCGGGCCGCAGGGGCCGACGCCGTAGGTGCGCAGAGTCTGGATAGCTTTTTCCTTGATTTGCTCGTTCGCGTTGAGGTTGTAGAAGTTGTAGGAGGCGAGGTTGGTGACGGTGCGGCCGTTGGCGAGCTTGGATTTGGGACCGGTTGGGCTGTTGGCATTGTGTCAGCACAGTGGTCTCTTTTCTGCGAGCATCGATGGGGACAACTTACCCAACAATAACTGGCAACCTCTCGACCTCCATCTCCTCGAGAACGGTCATGTTTGGCACGAGAGGCTCGGGGGTCCATTCATCAACGAGCTCATCGATTTCCTGTTTGTCCCAGAATCAGCACTTGGCCCTCTCATTAACGCCTTGCCCCCCCTCCAGGCCTCCTCCCCCAGTGTGGAACTCACATCGTCAGTCAACTTGATAAAGTTCTGCTTCGAAGTCGAGTACGCCGGCGACATAAGGTATCTGATGAAGAAGATGACCAGGACCAGCTCGATAGCCGAGCGCACCGGATCGTTCTGGTACGATGACCTGACATAGCGGATCAGGACTGCGGACCCCGGCACCTTTTGGAAGGCGGTGATGGCTTCGTTGAGCCATTCGGTCAGGTGGGTTTGGAGTTCTTGGAGCTCCATCTTGTTCGTTCTTCGTCTAGTAGCCCAGGTTGGTGGCTGGTTGGATGCGACGCGATGCGATCAAGGGATTGCGCTCGACGGGTGCGATGCGGCGGCGGACTGGGAATCGGATGATGCGCGCGCCGGCTGCGTAGATTCGGTTTTCAACCCGAAACTCGACGTCGACAGGTAGGAGAGAGCTTCGTTCGCTCAGGTGCCGTGATCGTCGACCGAGATCGAGAGAGGTACCGCTAGGGAACCTCTTTGCTTGAGAACCTCGGGGATCTCTCGTCTCCGTCGTGGTAAAAAAAGGTACAAATATGATGTGGAGAAAGATTCAAGGAGAGGAAGAAGGAACTCCAGCAGAGACGACGAAGCTGTCTGTCTTGCCCACGCTTCGTTGCTGACACTGACAATCGGAGAAGTTGGGCGGTCAAGAAATCCACGAGGTCCACGAAAGCGGCGGTTGGGGTGGCCTGCGCCGAGCGTGTCGGACCCTTCGGAGTGTTCCAGCTACCGTTCAGACCGTTGTACCGGGCACCTCGAGCGCCACTCAAACTCTCAGCACCGGGACGTACAGGTACAACTCAGGCCATTCAGCACCGGCAGTGGCCTCTAAGGTCCCTGGACTCTCTTGAATAGAGCCAATCACCCTTGCATAATTTTTCAGGTGCTGCACAAGCTCAGGGGTAATTGCCCAGTTGACCAATCAAACTGTTGAATCTTGACGGCCCCGCCGAGTCTGCCTCGGAATGATCCATCATCGAACCAACCGACACAGGTTCACAACACCACCCTTCTTTTCTAAATGATATCGAAACAATGTGGACTTTACATCCCAGCGTCAAACATATATGGTCATGAGCGAGGGAGTGCAAGTAACAGGAAGGGTTTCAGCTCTAATACTAGTACTAATTGTAGAATTCCGCGAGACTAGATATGATAAAAAAAATACTAAAAAAGAACACAACAGAGGGTTCGAGTGACAGTGCGTCAAGAAGAGAAAGACGAGTTTAAGAAAGCCGTGTGTATCATGCCTTTGAACCGCAGCCGCCACAACCGTCACCGAACCCGACTCCCGTTCCTTCCCCAGTGTCACCCTCATCCATATATGTAGAGATTTTGCCCGTTGCAGTGTTGCCACCCAAGGAGCAAGATGAGGGAGCAGAGAGGAAAGAAACAAATATAAATAAATCAACACCAAATACACAAGGCCCTCTTTCTCTCTCTCACACACATTCGACCGAGTTTTACACCACAGTTCATGATTTCCGTTGCTACTAACCACGCAAAACCCAAAAAGGAAAAAAAAAAAAGCCGAAACAAAAAACACCAGAGAACTGGCATCAGAGTGTCAAACCAATTAACCCCATGCTACCATACCAGTTCCCCCTTTTTTTGCTTCATCGTCTTAAAATGCCATCCTCCTTTCAGCATTACTAGTAGCCTTAGCGACATAGTCCGATGTTGTCGTCGGGGTCCAGACACCAGAGTAGTTAGTGGCCTTGGTTCCGGTCTCCAGGCGACCCCTGGTGTCGTCATTGTCACCAGAGGGTCCCAGCTTCCAGGGGTACTGCCTGAGGATCATACTTCCATCGCCAAATTTGTTGAGGAAGTCAAGCGTGTTGTCAGGAATCTGTTTGCCGGCCACAACCGGTCCAACAATAAGGGCGACGAAGATGACAAGCAGGACAAAGTAGAGGATCGCATAGCGGATCACACGTCTCCTCCTGAGCTTCGTCTGCTTCAACGAGTAAATGGGGGCACGAATTTGACGGCTACAAAGAGATCGTGTTAGCGAGAGAGTCAAAACAGCGCGGAACAGGGTTGAATGACATACCTTGGACGGAGCCAGAAGAGAATGACCGAGTGGAGCACATCAACCTTGGGGATGATAAGGACGGGGAACATCGAAAACAGAATCATGTGGCCAAGGATGAAGTCGGCGCCAAACATGCTGAGCTCCGTGACCTTGGCAAGCAACTCGCGAGCAGGTTGCGAAACCGAGTGCCAGCCCATAGAGTACCACTTGCCAGTCCAGAAGGCAATGTTGGACGTATCAGTCTTGAACTCGCGAGTCAAGGCCAACGAGACAATGAGCTTGATGATGAAGCGCTGAATCGAGACCATGGCGATCATACCGAGGAGCGTAGGGGTGAACTTGAAGTTCTGCAGGACGAACATGACTTCGAACATGACCAAAAGGATAATGACCGACATACCATGGGCAATGGCAGCCAGAACACTACCAAACTTCTTGCAGCACATGCTCAACAGAGGGCCCATGCAGCAGGCCATACCGAACAAGCCGCCAAGGACACCGGCATTGACAGCCATGGGCGCAAACGTGACAACCAAGAGGCGGATCAAGGCGGCGGTAGGCTTAATGTTTTCACCGGCGTGAGGTCCGAATTCACCCGCGACACCGGTCTGCGCGTTGATGAACAGATACGGAATGGTCGTCAAGCAGACAAGGATGAAGGGGGTAAGCATCTCGGCCCAGAAAAGGTTGGTGATAGCAGCCCTGGCAACATCGCCCGAGAGCTTGCTTGACGGGTCTCCGATAATCTTGCGCTTGAAACCAGTGATTCGGATACGCGAGAGGCGGCAGAAGGTGATCCAAGAGGAGGCGTGCGAGCGAGAGTTACCACGCGAGAGCCAGCGGAGATACTCGCGGTAGTCGATGAAGAAATCGCCCCAAGAGAACTGATGAGGGTTGTAGAGGAAGGGCGAGATGACCAAGGCCATGAGCGAGATCCAGAAGTAGATCAAGGCAGCGTGCCAGACAGTCAGGCAGGCAAAGAGCAACATCATGACCAATCTGGCTCCGAAGTAGATCGAAGGACCGGCGAAACGGGAGTAGAGCACACCGAAGGGAATACGCGCGGTGGCGAAACCACGACCGGTACCGATATATCTGGCACCACCGAAGGACAAATCTTGCTGGACAGAGTTGGCGTAGATCTGGCAGACGAACACTTCGAAGAAAGGCGACAGCGAGAAGATCTGCTTGAGGAAACGAGTTATAGAGCGGATCACACCCTTCTCCATCATCTCCTGGACAATCAGGGGAACGAAAGCAAGGAACAAGACGAAGATGATCGAGAGAACGCAGCGGTAGACCCAGTCCAGAAGAGCGTCGGTGTTGGAGCAGCCGGTGGGGAAGAGGGCATCGGTAATGGGGACATCGCGGTTGTACTCGCAGCGGATCGTCTCATGACGCAGTACGCCGATATTAACGCAGCAAAGCATGAAGAGCTGGACCGAGAGCATAATGAACATGTTGTTCAAATGGAAACCGGGATGGGCGTAGTAGAAGGACAGGAAACGATCGATCGGGAGCTGAGTTCCGAGGTAGTGGTACTCGCGAGAGAGCAGCTGCTCACCCATACCAGTTCCGATCTTGGTGGTGAAGTTGAGAATGGAGCCGAAACCCAAATCACGACCCTTACCGCACTGGTAGTAATCGCAGTGCTTGATGCGACCACCACGCAGGAGAGCGTTCATACCAGCGTAAATATCCTCGTTCAGATGCAAACCCTTTTGAGCCTTGGAGACACCACCACGGGTAGTCATGAAGATACCGTTGAGGAAATCGGGATGACCGTAATGGAGCTTGCCACCAATCTGGGCCAAGGTTCTGGCGAAGAGCGTACCGAAGGTCTGTTCCTTACCGGCGGCAATATCACCGAGGATACCAATGTTCTCAGAGAAAATGTACTCGCGAGCACCGAGAATGGCAACAGGGTGGCGGACCTCGTTCTGGACACCGGGAGTGTAGGGCGAAAGGTTGTCGGTCTTCATCTCCTCGAACTCGGCCAAGACGCTGCGGATCTTGAGGCACTCCTCCAGATAGTTGTCTTGGTTGGCATCGATAAGCTGGATGTACTCGCCGCGGTAGAAGATGATGGCGTGGTTCTGGTTGTCGGACTTTCCGTCACCGAGAATGGGGTTTCCGGAAAGCAGGACACGGAACTTGGGCCGGCGCGCACCGTTCTCCATGATCTCAGAGTGACCGTCGATAAGAGCAGAGTAAATACGAGGCTCCTCACCTTCGGCAAGAGGAGGCTCTTCGTCGAGGTAAGCGATCTGGAGATCGGGGTAAGCGCGCAACAAGAACTCGGCGTTCTCCATTTCCTCCTTCTTGAACTTGGCGAAACGCTGCATGGAAATGCAGAGCTTGAACTTGCGACGAGCCATGCGCTCGAGCTCACGCTCGAGCTTGTCCGAGTTGCCACCGAACATCTGGACGACCTCGGGGTTCTCAACACGGTAGAGAAGCTTGATGGCACGGCTGTAGTTCATGAAACCAGAGACGGTACGGTACAGGGTCTGGAAGCGAAGCGAGGCCCAAATACGGGTTCTGAGGGTATACTCGGGCGCCGAGGACTTGAAACCGATGCAGTAGAAGGGAAGATCGTCGATCTTGTTCTTGACGGTCTCCTTCTCCTTCTCCTTCTCCTTCTCCTTCTCAGTGTCGCCGTTGAACTGCGAGGTCTCATCCGCGAGAATCTTGGTGTCCTTAACGAAGCAATCCCATTCGTGGGGATGGAGCTGCTTGAGGTATTCCAAGAGAGTGACACGAGAGTAGGGCTCATCTTCACGAATGATTTCACGCAGAGAAAGAAGAATCTTTTCGCTGTAGTGAGGAATCATGACAGTGAAGGTAGGCATGTTGTCAACGGGGAGGGGCTCGGGGATGGGAGTAGAGAGCGACTGGGCGAAGAAGGAAATTCTGCGCTCGGCTTCGCTGTACTGAGGGAAGAACTCGGTCTTGAAAGATTGGTCTTCCTGGGAAACGAAGAAAGTGGGGGCACGCAGAGTACGCTTGCCTTCCTGCTCAGACGGCACCTGGTGGTAGAGGAGCTTCTGGACGTGATCAATGGCCAGAAGGTGCTCGCGGTACATGGAGATGACGATAGCATTCCAGATCTGGGAGATGAGGACCTTGGGCTTGTACTTGATCTCCATGTCCGTAGTAGCGAGAACCTTGGAGTAGATACGCTTGGGCAGGCGAGCGTAGACGTTTCTCCAAGGAGTCCAGATCGAGGAACCAAGGTAGAAAGCTCTGGCGACCGAGAAGACGGAGTTGATCAAGACGTACCACAGATACGTATCAAGGAAGAAGAAGATCATACCAGTGAAGATCATCAGACCCATCGTGATTTGCGGTTGGTAAGGGCAGAGCCAGGTTTTCAGGATTGAGTCCCCAAGACATGACGTGGTATCCATAAGACCGATGTAACGAATTGGGTCGCGAATCGACAAGGTCAAATACACGTACGACTCTCCGAACTTGGCGCCGAAAACGACAACCCACAAACCGAAGGACATGGCCATGTCATGACCGTTGAGGCGAGGCCAGCTGGCAGTGAATGTCTGACTGGCGACGTACTTGCGTGAGTTCTTGGTGAGGTAGCTGCCGAAGAGACCGCCCAGAGGCATGATGGCAAAGAACAAGAAGGTGATGAGAGCGATAAAGAAGTGCACGATGCCGACAATATAGACAGGCGTGCTGTTCTGATGGTCAATCAGCTCCTGGCCTGACTTGCCCGGAAGGAAGACATAGACACCAGGAGCCAAGTTGATGATGAGGGTGAAGATCATGAAGAACAGTCGCTTGGTCAGATGCTGCGCACCAGACCACCTGCGAGGAACATAGGCCCATTCAGCCAGAGTTGCTCCGAAGTTGATTGCCGCAGCAACACCACCACCGAAACCGACGAAGGACCACATGGCAGCCTTTGGGGGTGACTGGTTAACCTGTTGTTCGTACATGGGAGTGATGATGGTAGGCATGTTGTAGGCAGTGTAGAACCAGAACATGGTCAAGTGAATAATCCAGATACGGTTGAAGTTGACAAGCATGTGGAACCACGAGCGCGTCTCCCTGTAGGTCTTGAAGAAGCACTTTTTCCAGTTGACATCCTTGAGCTTGAGAAAACGCTCAGCGGGAGGAACGTCCACCAGCTTGCTCTTGTCTTCGAGAACGATGCGGTTGATACCCTCGGGATACCAGAAGAGCTGGTTGCAGTCATCATAACCGACAATCTGCTCGTGATCTCTTTCGCGACGGACGTACACACCTTCGTAGATCTCGTAACCCTGATCGCGGCAGTAGCGATACAGCGGTGTGATGACGTTGTTGAGGAAGGTGAACTCCTCAACCGGCTCGACCAGGTTTTGGCACGCGGGCGAGTTGAGATAGTCATCGGCGCACTTGAAGAGGAAGCACAGGCACTCGGGCATGAAGCGGACCTGGTTGGCTTCGCCCCAGATCAGGAGATAAAGGGCAATCTGTCGCACACGGTCATGCTGCGACATCCTGTTCATACGAGTCTTCCAACGGAACTCGGCCGCCTCCAACGAGTCATCACCCTCCAGCTCTTGAAGGATCTCGGCTTCGTTTTGGGGCTCGTCACCCTTGCCCTTCTTTTTTTTGGTGCGCTTCAGGTTGCCCTTCTTGCCCTTGAGGTTGGCGAAACCGACGGCATCATCCAGATCCAGATGGGCAGCGAAGTACCACTTGCGGTAGTTTGCGTTGTCGCCACCAATGTAATCGGCATGGAGCGAGAGAAGAGCCTGGTTGGGCGTCATACGAGAAGCGCGGGAGTCGAGAAGCGTCATGAAATGGTCGTACATGTTGCGCATGCTGTCACGCTGGAAACCGAACTTTGCGCACAAATCCAGGAAGATATCCTCCACCTCCTCCTTTGAGAGGGGGATTTGGGCATCCGATGTCCAGGCGGGATACGGTTCCTTGGAGCGCTGGCCGGCAGGAAGAACGTTACCGTAGTCCATGCCGTAATTTGGCGTCGACGCGCCAGACGAGCGGTTTCCGCCGTACGAGATCTGGGAGGAAGGAGGGCGATAACCCTGGGCACCGCCCTGGTCGCCATACTGGCTGTCGTAGCGCTCATCGCCGCGGCCATAGTAGTCCATTTCGGCGGCACGGGCCATGTCGGACCTCATGGTGAAATCGCTAAAGGTCTCGGAATCCTCCTCAGAGCCACGAGCGGCATGGTTGTCGCGATAGCCGCCGGCCTGGTCATAGCCATGCTGGTCGTAGTAGCCGTTGTCATAACCCTCCTGGTACCCTTCGTGGTTGTCGTAATAACCGCCGTCCTGGTGGTACGGGTTGTTTGCGTCGGCGTTGTAGTAGCCGCTGCAAGAGAGGACGAGGCGTTAGTCGCACGCGTTCAAGAACGGGAGAAGCAAGATTGAAACATACGACTCATCATAATAACCCTCGCCATGCTGACCGCCGGCAGCGTGTCCTCCTCCATTACGGTTGTCGTAGTACTGTTGATCGTCGTTGTAATACGAATCCGTATTTCCATTTGCGTTGGGAGCATGGCCGTAGCCATCATCGTGATGGCCTCCGCCGCCTTGCTGTGGGTATCCCGACATATTGGGCAATTAAGCTAGGCGAGACAGGTCAGCGGATTGAAACAACATGATGAGCCATGGCGGCCCGAATTTCGAGAACTTACCGGATCAGAAGTGCATGGGAGACGACGAATCAACGAATGGGATAATTAGCGTTTAGACCAAAAACTGGGAATTGTTGCCGAGTGGTGCTTGCGAAAATGCAGCAGCAAAACGACAACAACAACGACAATTACTAAAGCTGGTAGGCGTAGAAATAGCAGAAGTGGCGGGCCACTGCAGTCAATGCAGCTCCTTCCTGGTGATGGTTGATGATGATGAGCGGTGGGTGCTGAAGAGCCGTGTCGTGGACCGGCCTTGTTGTGCTAGACAAACAAGAACTGGAACAGAAAGGAGGTTGGCGTTGACGGTCTGTTGTCAGTTGCTCTGGCTGCTTGGAGGCGCGTGTTTTGTGCAGCGGCAGTGGTGGATTCCGTTGTGCTGCTGCGGTGGGTGTCGGGCTTGCAATTTTGTGTGTTGTTTTGGCGATGAGCAGCGATAACGAGTCGAACCGAATGATTATTATTTCTCTTTTCCTTCCCAAACTACCCGTTTTGCTTTTCTTCTCTCCAAACAAACGATTGGCGCGGTGACTTGGCGGTGGGCAATGCCAACGACGCAGGCCTCCTGGAAGATCAAACCACCCCGAGTCCACTAATAGGTGTCCAGCGAGGCTTCTTTGATCACGGTCGCGCGACGGAACGAGCGATGGGGGGGGGAGGCGAGTGACAGAAAGTTGCCGGTGAGCGAGTGTAAAGGGAAGAAGGGAGAAAGGGGAAAGAGAAGAGAGAGAGGGGGGAAAATCAAACGAAGTGGAAGCCAACAAGCTGGCAGGAGTCCTGGCAGTTTCGTTGATGAAGAAGGCGGAAGCCGGGAAGGGGGGAAGAGCGAGGGGAGTGGGAGTGGGAGAGGAAAAGTGGATTGGAAATGGAAATGGAAGGGCAGTGGAAAGGAAGGAAAAAAAAGGAGGCACCGACTGGGACTGTGGACTGGACTCGACTGGGACTGCGCTGGAACAGGATGCGATCCAGGTGCCCGTCGTGGGTGTGTCTGCAGTCTGCTAGGAGTCTCCAGGCAATTGCAGTTGTGGAATCCATCTCTATGGCCCATCCGGTCCCCTCCAGGGCCAATGTCCAATGCGTTTCGTCAGTCACGGCAGGACCTGACCGTCCCTGACAGGGCCCGCCCCGGTGGACAGAGGCCTCTGCTCAGTGGTTGCAGCAGGCCCGCGGGTGGGAGAGAGTGGACTGTACGAAAAGGCATCGGCGTCTCTGAGTGGTCGCTGCATCGCTCGCTTCATCGACGTTGTCCCGTCAGGGGGAGGCACTGTTTGGCAGGGATCGTGGAAAATGGGAAAAAGTGGCACCCGGCAAGGGGGGAAGGGGAGAGACCGTGTGTCTTTGCGGACTTTTACTGTGCACTCTTTCTTCCATTTTCTGGCCTAACGTCTTCCACTTCCGCAATTCTGATGTTCCAGTGAGTGTTCGAAAAAGAAGCTCCAAGACGCGAGGGAACGAACGAGGAACCGTACAGCGCCCTTGAAATTTCGTTGGTTTTTCGAACAAAGCCTCTGAGCCTCTGAGCCTCAATAGTGCTACTTGCCATCCCCCGCTCCCGTTCCTTACCACTTGTGCTTGCTCTCACTGTAGGTTCGTCTGACAGTTGACAGTTGCAGGTGCCGTTGATTCATCCCATGTTGAAAGACTAGTCGTTGAACTGATTCCACGTTGCACATTGCCAGATATCGTTCTCTCATGCGAATCTCGGCCTCAACCATGCTCCAATCTCGACCGCCTTTAGGAGATGCCGTTCGGTTGGTCCTTTTCAATCTTGGCAATTTCCATTGTGGTACCCACACTCTGCGTACGGAGTACAAGTTGAGTACTTGTCGCAACTCTGTAGAAGATCTCGCCACGACCTGGGCTACTTGGTGCTTTTGTCCAATGAAAAGGGATGACCGGTGTAAGCCGTACCCGCCGGTTTCTCAAACGCGCTCGGACAACCAATCAAGCTGAAATTGCACCACATTTGTGTCGCTCTGCTCCGCCACACTTTCGTACCTATTCCCCCTATTGCAATCGCTTCAAGGTATTGTGCTCGTACTTGTCAAGTATCGGGCCTTATCTTGTGTCCATCTGGTGTCCATTCGCGGTGCCCATTTGGCGTCCTGCGCGACTGCATAGAAAGCTTGGTTTCGCAGTGATATGACGACGATTGCTGCAGAAAGCTGGAAACTTGGTACACATTTTGGCTTCTCAACACCACCACTCGCTCGCTATCGACCATCGACAAGCAGGCAAATCCAAGCTCCAGGATGGATCCCACATGGCCACCTGCACCAACCTCTCTCTGCACCGTCTGTACTGGAGATGGTCCAAGTCTCTTTTACTCGACATGGCAGCCCGACCGGCCGAACAACCGACGGGAAGGGTTGGGATGGGAATGGGGGCCTTATTTGGGAATGCCATGGCGGGAAGAGGCATCAATCATGGCATGGCCTGCCATGGTACCTAGTACCTAGTCTACGGGGCCGATAGACGGCAAAAGCCTTGGTAGGCGGGCGATATACCTCCAGAGCGCGATACACGACTAGAACGACAAGGCAACAAAGCGATACTACAGCGATAGGGCGACAGGGCGATGCGATGTTTGATATTCGATGATGTGCGATGTGCGATGTGCGATGCGCGATGTGCAAATGTTTGATGGGAACGCGGCAAAGGAACCCGGCTCCCACTCCCAGCCCGTCAGGCATCGAGAGTCCCAAATATCGTTCTAGCGCACTTGATATCTGTAGTTCGCCAGCTCCGAGGTTCACCGTTTTATCGTTCCAGATTTCCGCGATCCGTCCGGGCTCCTCCACCGGTGATCCTCCACCTGGGCACGCTGGCACGCTGGGATCGAGATTCGACATGTACACTACACTACATAAAAAGCCTCCTGATTATCAAGAATATCCCCCGAAGCTGTTACGGGCTATCTGTCGCAGCGGACGACTGGACGGTGAGTCTGGACACATGATGATGACCACAACGATCACAATTCTTTACTGATACATGATAAACATTTCATCGCCTCACGCATACGCACACACTCCCAAATGGCGATGGCCGATACTGATAAACACCGCGACAAGCCAAGCCAAGCAGTCCCAACTTGACGGTTTCGTTGTTCAGGCTCCGGAATCCAGAAACTGGTTTTACCGTGGTACCGAACAGCGAGAGCCACACTCTGCGCCCTTGTCCATCATCAGGATTCAATGTCCATCCTACCATCCCAATGTTCCAAGTTCACCACTTATAACCACCAAGACCACAGAAACCAACCTGTTCCGTCGATGTTCCGACCCGGCCGCTGTGCATCGCTGCCAGGTGAGGTGAGGTGACGGCCGCCCCTTGTCCGTCGCGGCCAGCAGAGGCAGTGTTCTCGAAATCGCCCCTTGCCCGTTGCCCGTTGCTCTGACAAACCCGCCAAGCCAAAGACTGAACAGGCCTGACACTTTGAAACCGATTGTTCCGAACACAGTGCTGGCAGACAGGCCTTCCCTTCCCTTCCACTCTTTTCATTCCCTCACAGTCTCAACACTTGCCGGAGACCGCTGACCGAGCACTCGGTGTGTGTGGGTGGCCCGCACCACCTGTCAACGCTCGCGACAGCTTGTCTTGGCGCATCTACCAATTGCCGCCAACCAATCATAATCCCAAAAAGTATGGTTCTTGTGGATCCCAGTTTCGACGCTGTCCCGTCACGACCGCGGGGTGGAGCTGCCCGCTGGCCGCCCGCTAGCCAGGCATCATCGTTCTGCGCTCGCCAGGGGCAATGGCACGTCGTCGGGTGGTCCGTGTGACTCCACCACTTGTCAGCTCTTTTGGTGCATTTCTTTTTTCTATTTCCAGCTCTCCACGGTGTCAACCGAAAAAAGCAGAAACGAAGCTAAATTTGTTCCTTCAAGGCACGGGGGATCCACTTAGAGATTAACCTCCACCCTTTTTCTCTGGCTTTCCAGTTTCCGAAGCTCCGCTCCTTGGCCTTTTCGATTGTTGGCGATGATATGTTTCTGCGATCGATAAGATGGGATGCGGTGCCATGAATGAGTGAGTGAGTGGTTGATAATGTTGCGTAAAAGTCTGGGTGGTAAGAAGAAGTGCATAAGGCCACTTGTGCAAGTCATCACCTTTGATAATCAACTTCCGTCAGGAACCCGCACAGCTCTTCTGCATCCTGGCGGTTCATGCCTCTGTACCTGACGGCAGGATATGTCAGCACTCGGGATTCAGGAACCGCACGGAGAGCGGGAACGGGAACGATGGAGATGGCGACTAAAAAGAGGCTGAGTCTGGCCAAGTAGACCAATCAAGGGAGTGACAGTCGGGGTTGCAATCACGTAGTTAGTGCTCACTACACTATTTACTTGCAGGTCCTATACGCGGTTGTGTTGTCGCGGAGGGATGTCATGGGCAAGACGCTACAGTGATCGAGGCTCGTCATCAAGCAGACAGCAACAAATGTCCTTCTACATCTTGCAGACGCAGGTACGCATCGCCGGACGCTCCGCTCCATGCACATTGGCGATCCTTCTGGGTTTTGCCACCGACGTGCCTGCGTGGAAACACTGCAACGAAAATCGTACTCTGTTCTGCATGCTTCGTATTGCCTGCGTCTCCAAAGGATCAACATCCGGAGAGGCCGTTTCTCTTATCACACCATGAAAAGAGTAAGTGGAGGAAGCCGGAAATTTTGACTGTCCCTGACCCCCGCTCCGTTTCGGGCCCGGGTGGGTTCATCACCGGGAGACTTCCCCGGTGGGCCGGTGCACCGGCGAATGGACCGGTTCTGCTCCGTATCCGGAACGTCACAAGGAAGACGTGGCAGTTTGAACACAGAATGTGTTAGTTGGTAGTATTGGTAGTACTTCAGTCTTGATTCTCGAAACAGTACACGGTTCACGATCCATGGTTCACAAACTGTCAGACAAAACAACGCGCGCGAAGATGCGATTTCATAAACCACGCTCGAATGCCCAGTCACCCATCGAGAATGAATCATTTACAGACACTCTCATTCAACTCAAGTCCCACGTTCTCAAGAGAACTTCCCCATGCCATCCGTGCCCGTCTTGCTCGTCTACCCTCTACCATCTAGACTTACCGCCTTCGCCGTCCCGTCCCGTCACCGGGCGTTGTTCAGCTTCCAAGTCCATAACCGCCAATCAAGCCCTCCCTCGCTCACCACGAGACGATAGGGTCAATATATAGGTATGTACGCCACAGAGGCACAAGACACGCACAAGATAAAAGACACAACCCACGAAAATCAATGTCACACACAACCATATCAGTATCAGGTGGGTGACACAAAAGAAAAAGCGGGAGGATGCATGTCGTGGCATGGTGGCATGGTTTGAGTGCCGGGGTGGACAAGTTGAAGACTGGCGACCAAAGGAGGGGGCTTTCTAAGTGGCTTGGCTTTGAGACACAGGTTGAAATTTGAAGTTGGGGGACTTGAGGTTATCAAGTTATCACATTGACTGCGGAGGATGTGAGTGAGGATGTGTGAGGTAATGCAAGGCTCGGCAATGTTGATGTTTGCGCAGCTGCTCTCTGAAATGTGTATGTGTGCGAGTGTTTATCTCGCATCTGCGGGTGAAATTGTCGTTGTCTGATTTGTAATAACTTTGGAATGTTGAGTTCTCGACGTTTGAGCAACCACAGAACGAGAGATGATGGAGGTCAATATCGCAACCGGATGAACCCATCGCCACCAATGGAGGTCCGGGCAACCGTTCAGTCTGAACTGTAAACTTTGGACGATATTGTACCTTAGATGTAATAACTCTAAATATCGGGAGCAACCGAATTCTGATGAAAAGATCAAAGCTTCGTTTCATTCTCCTATCCCGTGCCTGCCATGCTTGCCATGCTGACCACGTGCGCATCTCTTCTAGAGGCACCTCGTATCATCGCCAACAGGCAGGTAAATAAAGGAGATACGAACCACCCTGCCACCGCAAAGTTGAAAAGTTGAATAGACACAGTTCTCGCCGTAATCTGTGGAATACCCAATCTATCGGAGCACAACATATGCCCAGATGGTGATCAGCGACAGCCCCAGGGGACGAAAACGGGGAAACGCAAAAATTCGGACATCGTTGCTTTTGCAATTTGTGATCTGCATCAAGCGACAGATACGCGGTATTTAGACGAGACGAGAAACCGAGACAGCATATCAATCTGTGAAGGGAATTCGAGATGGATTGCTTCTTGTTTCCTGGAGTCGGAAGAGTTCAACACAAACCTTACCCCATGTGGGAGAAAGGTTCTGGAACGACAAGAGATGTCGTTCACCGGCCGGCATGGCGGTGCAGGGACCCACTCACGCCGGGCGGCAGGGGCTTGGCGTTCCTGACGCTAGCGGCACGCTAACAAATCACCCATGGCAACCAATTGCTTGCTTTTGCTGTAACCAAACAAAAACATCGTCAACATTCTCCGTTTTGAACAACGCTTTAAACATAGCAACACTGCATTCCTTTGCTTCTTGTGTGGAGAGCAGCCAAGCCTGTAGTCTGCGCTTTAACAGATTGATTAGAGAAGCGCTTGAGATATTCATCGCCTGCAAGAGATTTTTGCATTGATTCTTACGACAGACAGTATTGGTCACCACACCTTTAACCATCTTTCAGTCCGCTCCAGTTCTCGCAACATCAACTATTTCAGGGGAGAGACCACAACACCCGCCCATATTCGATCGTAAGCCCTGAGCAAGCCAGCAAGGGTAACGAAAAAAAAACACCATGGCAAGACTAAACTTTTCACGCCCCCCGCCATCTTCCCGCTCAAGAAAAACCATCTTCTCATCGTCCTCCGAATCCGAATCCGAACGCGACTCCAGGAGCGACTCCAACTCCGGCTCAGACTTCCCAGACATCGCAGCTCTCCCACCAAGTCCCGAAAAGAAAAGGAAAGTTTCGCCACCGTTGCCTGCGACCAAGAAGAGAGCTTCCCCTCCCACGGACACGGCCTCTACCAGCAGTAACCGGACAGTCGTCGAATCAGCAACATCACCAAATGCCGCTTCTTCGTCGGTAGCCGGCGTCAAAAGGCGGAAACTGCTTCTGGGCGCGGTGTCGGATAATGTCTTGTTTCGGAAGTGGACGCCAGCGCAAGAGGAGGATGCGGTGCCGGCTAGGAAGAAGAGGAGGGATCTAACCGCCAATAAAGTGTTTGGGCTTGGGCTGGGGATGATGCGCGATGAGGAGGACGAGGACAGCGACTCCGAGGCTGAGAATCCGGTAGTACATAGGAAGAAGTTGAAAGAGGTGAAGAGGGTAGGTGAGAGCACCGTTACTGCTCAGACGGTGGTCAGGACGACGAAAAATCTTTTCAGCAACCAGACTCTATCGAAGAAACACCGGGAAGACAAGGACATTGTGGGAACAAAGGATAAGGAGGAAAGGCCGTCAGCAAGTCTTTTCCGACCACTGAAACAAGTCGCCAGCAAAAACAAATATATGATGGAAATCGACCACGAGCAGGATATGGACATCTTTGAAGATCTGGAGGATTTCGCCGAGGAGTCATTCCACACTGCGCAATCGAAGGAGTCCTCTGAGTCGGATGAACTTGGGTCGGAGACCATGGTTGAGAAGGCGCTGAATACCAACACGGCATCAAACTCGAAAGACGACGACTCAGATGAGGACCTGGATGCATTCTTCTCGAAGTTAACCAACAAGCCCAAGGCTCCGGCAGTCAGAGAGAGTCATCTTTCTCCGACAAAGCCTCGGTCAACGAAGAACTCGAGAGGCAAGCGGATGGATGCGAGCTGGGGAAGCCAGAGCCGGACTTTATTCGATGAGGAAGAGAGTGATGGACGACGAGAAAGGGTAGGGCAACGGGCAGCTTCTAGCAGCGAGGATAGTTGTGGTGAGGAGGATGTCACGCAGGATTTTTCCTGTCTTCAGCTGGAATCCTCCTCCTCCTCCTCAAGCTCAGAAACCGAAACCGAACGACGATCTCGTCCACCAGCAACCACTGCAGCGAGGAAGCGCACTCAAACACCCAGTCCTCCTCCTCCCAAAATCCCCAAGCTCAAACCAAAGACCGCAGCAATACTACCACCATCCCCCAAGAAACTCCCACGCATCCCCACGACCCCTCACCGCCCCTCTTCCGACCTCTTCTGGTCTCGCGAATTCGTCGACGACTGGAACGACGAGCACTCCCCCAAGAAGGAACTATTCCCTTCGACCAAACCCACCTCGGAGGCTACTAACTCCCCCGACAAGAAGAAGAAACCGGCACGAGCCCCTCCCAGCCCCCAAAAAGCCGCCGCCCTCCTCGCCCGCGAATCCCGCCTAGCGCGCCAGGCCTTCGACACCCACAAACACTCCCTCGCCACCGACTTTTTGGCATTGCTCGACGCCCGTCTGACCTCCTCTCGTCTGTCGGCCCTGACTGCTAGCACAGGCGGGATTAAGCTTGTATGGAGCAAGACGCTGAACACGACGGCGGGGAGGGCGAATTGGAAGAAGGAGAGTATTACTACTCGGCCTTCCAAGCAAGATGCGAACAAGGAAGAGAAAAAGGAAGTGAAGCATCACGCCTCTATTGAGTTGGCCACCAAGGTCCTATCCACGCCAGAGAGGTTATTCAACACACTGGCCCACGAATTCTGCCACTTGGCTGTGTTCATGATTGATGGTGTTACTACCCGGCCGCATGGGGCGGAGTTTAAGGCGTGGGCCAGCAAAGTCAACCAAGAATTCGGTCGGCACCGTGGGCCGTTCGGAAAAATGAACATTCGAGAGGGAGAGGGAGAAGATGGTGGGAAGTGTACATGGGAGGGTGAGTATGCGGTGGAGGTCACGACTAGACATGGGTATGAGATTGAGTTTAGGTATGTTTGGGTTTGTGATGGCGTACCCGATGAAAAGGGTAATAAGGGATGTGAGACAGAGTATAAACGCCATTCAAAGAGCGTTGATCCCAAGAGACATCGGTGTGGAGTTTGCAAGGGGGTGTTGAGGCAGGTTAAACCTGTGCCGAGGGGTCAAGGTCAACAAGGTGGTGGTGGTGGTGGTTTTTCTGATGCGACCACCGGTGTAGCAGGCAAGGGAGACAAAGACGGAGGGGGGATGGGGAGTATGGGAGGTGGGAAAGAGAAGGCTAAACAGTCTGAGTATCAGGTCTTTGTCAAGGAGCAGATGAAGGTGGTCAAGGCTCAAAAACCGGGTTTGGCGTTTGGAGAGGTTATGAAGGAGGTTGCGGAACGGTGGAAGGTTGAGAAGGCCAAGAGGGAGAGGGAGAGGGAGAAGAAGAAGGCAATGCCAGCCTCGCTACCAGAAACGGCTGGGAAGCTTTCAACACTTCTGGAGGAGGTTGTCGCTGATGAAGACGACGACGGCGAGGACAGTCCGGATATGTTCGAAGACGAACCCATGATGGACGTCGTTGATTTGACTGCGGATGACTGAGCGGAGGGCATTGGTAATGCTTGGTAGCCCTTAACAGTGGCTGTACAAGTAGGTTGTTTGTATGATCATGAAAGAATATTGATACCCCCGTATAGAAGAACAGAGGACATTCAGTTCGCTACCTAAAGTGTAAATACCATCTAGAAGAAGAAATAAGAAAGGGACATGTCTCGTGAAAGATGTCGTAGCTCAGCACATTAAACGCCCCCCTGATCCTCCCGGTATCTTTTTCGTCCCAATAGCTTTCCTCCTCTTCCATTTCCTTTCCTCTTATGTATTCCTTTGTCCAAGCGCTTCGTTCAATCCAACCTAATCCCATTTCCCTGCCGCGCAAACCCATATCCTTCTCTTTCCACCCATTTGTTCATACCTATCCTCTTTCCCCATCCTCCATCCATACAATCTTGCCTCAATCCACGTCCACACCCACATCCACTCCTACTTCCCAACTCAAACCTCATGAAACAACCCCCAATCCTTCACCTCAAAACTCTCCCAAATCCGCGCTGCATACTCCACCGCGCTGCCCAGCAGCGCCCCCTGCTTGCCCAGCGCCAGATCCACCTCCTCCTCGTCGTACTCGCCCTTGATGTGCGGCACGTTGATGGTCACCAGGATATCCGTCTTCTGGCGCTCCAGTCTGACGAGCGTGAGGATGAGGGCGGTGAAATCGGGTGCTTGGCCGCCCCTTCGGGAATCGGAGTCGGATTGTTTGGGGGTTTGTGTGGCGATGAGGGTGTAGGCGGGGATTGAGGGGCTGTTTGGGTGGTGAGTCGGGTTGGTTAGCTGAGCTGTTTGCTGGATAGTAGTTGGGAAGCGGGAGGAAAAGAATGGGAAGAAAAAGACATACTCAAGCTTGGTAAACTGCGTCTCGGTGGTGTTCCACACCTTGACGGTCTCGACGTCGTCGCCGACTAGCTCTTCGAGGTGCGTGGTCAGCGCGCGACCGTCCTCTTCTAGCGAGGTTGGGCCACTGGGGCCGATGCGCTCGGTGATGTCGAAAATGATGGAGGTGAAACCGTCCTTGTCGATGAAGACTTCTTGGTTGTCGGGGACTTGGCGCAGACGGGAGACGTCGGTGAAGTGTTCGGGGAGGTCGCAGACGATGGCGCCGCCGAAGAGAGGGGTGGATTTGTAGTTTGTCATGGTGTTTTGAGGTTGTGTTGTTTCTCGTTGCTTTTGCTGCTTGGTGTATGATGAAGAGCGCTGAAGAAGTGACGGAGGTTTTGAGAGCTATTTAACTTGTCGCAACTCGATCTTGGTCAGGCCGAGATGGTGAGTGGTGGTGGTGGGATGCGATGCGATGGTGGTTTTGCGACACACCACTTCCTCTTGGGCTGACAGGGTCTCGAGGCAGGATGATGTCGTTAGGTGGGCTGTCAGTCATGGCGGGGTGCTCTCCGGGGCTGTGACAGGCCAAGAACTCTCTTAGACAAGCCACTAACAATGCCGGCGGGGAGTCACACCAATTAGTGTTAGGCAGCGAGCGGTTGGTTTGGAAGCAGACCAAACATAATCATCAACAATAGGGGCACTTCTTGAGCTTGGCAGTTGTTTCGTGTCTCGTGAAGTCAGGCAGCGAGGCAGATATGACTGATCTGTCTATTGTCAATAGGTCTTCACTCGCTTTTCACTTTCTCTTCAACTGGTAGCTCAACGTACTGAGGGCGATGAATAAACCGGAGAGTTGAAGGGTTAGGGTTAAAAGCCATGTCGCATCGACACGAGCGGGGAAATGCACCCCGCGTGGGCAGCCCCTGTAGCAGTGACACTGACACTGACCGCGATCCCTTGTGCCGAATCGCGGGACATCGCGTTGCGGTTGATGCTGGAAGCTACGGTACCTGAGAGGCTCGAGCTACGTCAAGCCCCCTTGAGCCCCTCTTCCTCTATCCTCTTTGAAGCTCTCACCTACATCTCCTCTCTCATTTCCTTCCCCAAGAAATATCGTCTGTCCCAAACTAATGATAAGAAAGATGGCTTCTTCCGCGACTTGCATTTTCTGCAAGATTGTCAAGGGTGAGTGCCTCCTCATACCAACTATATGTTCCTTGTGTAAAGAGATGTTGTTGTAAAGAGCTCCAGCTAATTGCTCAACCTTTGATCAACAAAACAGGTGAAATCCCCTGCTTCAAGCTCGTCGAGACCGAGAAAACTCTCGCCTTCCTCGACATCCAGCCTCTTTCCCGTGGTCATGCCGTGTGTTCTCCCTCCCCTCTCTGTCTCTCATCACCCCTCTCCCTCTTCCCCCCCAAACCCACAACTAACCCCCACTCCCAGCTCGTAATCCCCAAACACCACGGCGAGAAACTCACCGACATCCCCGACGACTCCCTCGCCGAGCTTCTCCCCATCGCCAAGAAGCTCGCGATCGCCTCGGGTGCCGTGGACTACAACATCTTGCAGAACAACGGCAAGCTGGCGCACCAGGAGGTCGGACACGTGCACGTGCACATGATTCCCAAGCCGAACGAGAAGGAAGGGCTGGGTGTAGGTTGGCCGCAGCAGCCGACGGACTTTGAGGGGTTGAAGAAGTTGCAGGCAGAGATTAAGGAGAAGTTGTAGGTATAGGTAGTGCAGGTAGATACTTGGGGACTGGATGGAGGGGTTTGGGTGATGAATGAATGAGTTTATGTCTGAGTTTAATGGTAAAGATGTTGGCTGGAGTGTGGGCTTGCGTTGATATATTCCGTATATGTGACTGATTCAAAGGAAAGATGGAGGAATGGGGTTTGAGATCTTGTCATTAGACACCATGCGTCCTCGTTACGCCTTTCCCGTCCGTATAGCTCTATCGTATATATCATACCATACCCTGACCCAACCACATCTCATCGTCCATTATAAACACTTAATCTTATATATCCATGAATCATATACAAGTCTCCAAAATAGAAAAGGCCCATCATACACATCCTCACAACCACTTCAATCAACATCATCAGCCTGCGTCTCACTCACCCCCACCTTCGCCACACCCTCCGTTATCCCACTCACGCCATCCTTCTTCCCCTCAAGATACGGATCCAGCTTCCCGCCCGGCAACAGCACTCCCACGCGATCATACAAGCTCCTAGCCCTCACGTACGGATCCAGGTTCCAGTAATCCACCCTCAGCTTCTCCGCAATCTCGTCCCTCTTCTTCTTCAGTTCCTCGCTGTTACCAGCCTGTATCCACTGCAGCGTAGCCTCCTCGTACTCCTTGACCAGCTCGGCGCGCGCGGCCTGCAGCTTGTTGAGGGTCTCCGTATCCTTCATCTTGTCGTTCTCGGCCGAGATCGGCTCGACGTACTTGTACTCCCAGTCTTCTTGGCCGTCGAGGTCCTTGGGGATCTTCTCGGGGGAGATGAACTCGGACATTTCCGAGATGTTGTTGGTGAAGTGCACCTTGTTGGCGACGACGGGGTCGAGCCAGCCGCGGATTATGCGCCAGATGCCTGAGGGTTGTTAGTTAGTGAACTGACTACATGACAGAAAATGGGGCAGCAGAGAGGGGAAAAACATACCCTGAAAGATCCACGGCGCCTTGTGCACCAACACCGCGCCCAAACTCTCGGGGTAGTTGGCCTCGAAGCACTTGATCATGAACTTGACGGGGGTGTAGTCCATGTTGGCCATGGAGAAGCCGGTCATGTCGAAGACGATAGTCTGTCATGTCATCCCGTTAGCCCACATCCTTCTCCAGCCATTTTCTTCAAAGGATCCAAAACCTACCGCGGTATCAACACCCCCCTGCAACAACATCCGACAAGTCTCAATCAAATAAACCGTATACCTCTCCAGACTCTCCTCGCTCTGCTCCCCCTGCCTATGCAGCCTAACCCTAACATGGCAAATCGGCCGCCCCTGCTTATCCACACCATGGACAAAACTCTTTCCCATCCGCATCTGTGTCAAGAAATCAATCGCCAGCTTCTTCTTCGCAATTTCTTCAGATGTCTTCGCCTCCATCTTCTCCGCTTCCACCGCCCCGCCCTCGCCATTCCGCATGATGTCCGTGTCCACCTTCATCTCGTTATCCCGCCAGTTCATCGTAGAAATAAGCATGACGAGCGCCTTCTCCACGTCCCACTTGCGCGCGCGCAGGAAGCGCAGCACCAGAGCGTCGGGGTGGTCGTGCTTGACCATCGACCAGATCGTCTCGCGGATGGCGGCGGGAGATTGAGAGGCTAGCGTCTCGTGGAACTTGGACAGCTGGTTGTACTTGTCGTCGTCGCCCGAGGTGGTGGAGGCGTTGAGAACGATGGCGGGGGAGGCGGGGCGGGAACCGGAGGCCGTGGAGGCGCTGTCTGATGTGGTGGTGGTTTCGTCTGAGTCCTTCTTGAGCTTGCGCGAGAACATGCTTAGCTTGGACTTTTTCTTCTTGTCGTCAGAGCCCTGGACGCTGGCGGCGTCGGAGGAAGCAACAGCAGCGGGGGCGGCCTCGGAGGCGGGAGCGCTGGACTCGGAGGAGGAGACGCCGCAGACTTGGAAGATGAGCTTCCATAGCTGCTTGAGCTTTTCCTCTTGCTCGGGGGTGAGGTTGCCGGGGCGGCCGGGGGCGATTTCTCCAGACATGTTGTCGTCGAGAAGGTCGGAAATGTTCTTTTCGATGGTGGTGTAAGAGGCTTCGGACGGAAGTTCCTGCTGCTCGGTAGACTTTTGACCGAGGAAACCGGTGATACCGTAGCCGAGACCTAGACCGAGGACAACGAGGAGACCGAGACTGGTTACAGAAGCGTGAAGGACAACGGGTGTACTAGGCGCAAGGGTTGTGGTTGTTTTTTGATCTCGCTTGTTGAAGGTGGTAGTCGAGAAGTTGTCGCGACTGAAGAAGGCGGTGGTGGTGGTAGCGGTGGAAGGGGGGGAGAGGAGGGATTGGAACCGGGGACCTGGAGTGATCGCCGCTGTCCTAGCTTTGGTGCTAGCAGTTCGACTCGAAGGACACGTAGCAAGGGGTGAAGTGGTGGAAACAACAGATTTGGAAAGAGCGGATCTCGTCAATCGAAGACGTAGAAGTTGGGTCGGCGTGGAGGGCGGTGGGAGTCTCATTCCCCTTGTTGGAGTATAAGATTCCTGGTAGGAGAGGGGGGATGCAACCAGGAATTGGGATACAGCTGGCTGACAGGATAGGTACCTAACACGCACGTGTAGTAGCGGCAGGGCGGCAAGGCGGCAGCAGCGGGCGGGATGGTAGTGTAGGGTAGTGTAGGTACCGAGAAGGAAGGCGGTCACCAATTCGGAGAGGAAGGGTACAGAAGGGGATGTGTGATGGGGGCTGTGAAATGATATTGCTCCAATTAACAAGAACCTGGACAAGGCTATCCCCGGGCGATCCGTGTCAGCTTTTGGAGGCGCAATTCCTGGTTGAGTGATGGTTGGATGAGGTACCTAGTAGGTAGTCTCTGACGTATTGTATAACAGAGGACAAAAGTGTTACAGCAGTTACTTGTAAAGAGACTCGGAGATATGGGATGAAAAGCCCGTTGTTACCAAAGCGTCGGATCCCTCGTGAGACCCAGAGTCTATTTCCCGAAGTCAATTCAATATCCAAGGCAAAAGGTACAAAGTCAGTGCAACGGACAAGGCAAAAGACGGTGTCTCTCGGAACAGAAAACAGGATATCCTCCACATGGACAATTCATCAATCCCGGCCCGTGTAAGTGGGGCAACTTGGAGAGCTGAAAGCATTGAACATCACAGTGCACTGTTGACAGAAAAGAAATGATTGAAGGCAGGAACCTTGGAAGGAAAAAGAAGAAAGGAAGAAAAGAAGAAAAGAGAAAGGATTCCCTTGCTGGATCACCATTGACCTTCGGGGTCTTTGAGGTCTCCGTCTGGGAATTATGTAGTGTATACAGCGGCTTCATGGAGAGTCCCAGAGATGATACACAATCTCCATAACAGTCCATGCGACTTGTCTAGAGTCTACTGTGTATGTCCCGGCTGACCCGCAACCCGAAATCCAAATCCCAAAAGCCGTGTAACAAAGGGGCTCGACTTCTATTGAGCAAATTGGGATGTCTGCTGAACAAGACGATCACAACCGTCAGCTGGGCAGCAATCTTCAAAATGGAACATGGAAAGTTGGATGGAAGCGAAAACGCCAATGATGAAATCTCTCGTGACCCATGCAGCGCTGCTCCTTAAAAGGCTGGTGCACGTGTCTTTAAATGATCTGTGCGCACTACTTGGCGGTCGCCATGTTGCATTCGCAGAGGGGCCCGAGGGGCCCTCGAACTGAAGCCCACAACGGTGGGGTCAATTAACGCCGTCGCGTCTCACTGCTTGCGGTTCGCGTCTCCCTTGTCAACCATGTCAACACCATCTTCGGTATCACCAACGTAAACGAAAAACACCAACCCGGCGCAACCCCATCTATCCAGACATCGCATGTTATAGTCAGAGATTCTAAAAGCGACCAAGACCATGCCCGACTCCCAAACCCCCGGCCGCTCCACCTCTCGCCCACGCACCCCCAACCGACCAACGACCCCCCTCCGCCCTTCCTCTCGCTCCTCCCTGCGCGAATCCGCCCGCGAATCCATCCATGGCCCCAGCGCTTCCTTTCCGCTAAATGCCTTCGAGCCCGCCTTCGCCGAGCTGGCCGACGCCATGGCCGACCTCGAAGCCAACATGATGCATTTCCAGCTGATGCACGAGAGCCTGGCGCGGTTCAGCGAGGACTTTGCTAGTTTCTTGTACGGGTTGAATATGAATGCGTTTTGTGTGGATTTCCCGGAGGGACCGTTGACGGAGAGCTTCAAGAGGATGAGGGAGAAGGAGGAGAGAGAGGCTGTTACGGGGCAGGGGCAGGGGCAGGGGCAGAATATGGAGGGGACGGGGAATGGGATGGCGACGGTTAAACAGGAGAGGGAAGGGTTTGATGGGGAGACTACTTTTATGTTCGTTCATTGTCTCTTAATCGCCAACATTACTACCGTTGCTAACGTTTGCTTCTCTTGCGTACTACAGGACCACCGATACTTCCTTCGTCGATAACCCAACCTCCAACATCTCCGGCCCTACACCGCGAAAACCATCAGTGGCGCCCAAGACACCCGCTCCAAGACAGTCCAGGGTGCCTGCACCATCTGGAACGACAAGAGGCACGAGTGGAAGAGGTGTTGGTCGTGGTGTTACGCCCAGTTCCCGGACGACGAGCCGCGGCGCGATTACTAGGAGTACATCGAACGGGCGAGTTGGTGGGAGGGGTGTGAGGTGAAGAGGGAGATGATGCGGTACGGAGATTGACGCATGTTATGAGTAATGAGGATATGGTATCGATACCCGAGTTTAAGGAAGCACAGAGATGCGCATAAAGGAATCATGTCGACGACTGTACCATCATCCAGATGGCGCTCGCTGTCTTGGGGGCATTATCTGGCCACACAGAATTACGCCTCAGTCGCCTTGTTCAAATACGCCTTCACCCTTCCAAGACACTCCTCCTCCCCGCCATTATCACCAACCCACGACCCAGGGGCAGCAACAGCAATGGTCTTGGCTCTGGACTTGAGGCCCTGAGTGATCTCGAGGTTGGACTTGGGGAGATTGAGAGCCTGTATAGTTAGGTACGGCCTGGGAGGTTCTACTCTTGTTTCCCGTGGGAACATGGGTACAAGAGCATCAAAACAATACGAAGAGGTTGAAATGTATGGATGCGAGACAAGGGAGGCAGGAAAGACATCTGTAGCGCAGATCATGACTAGGTCAAGGGGTAGGTAAACTCACCTCACTAAGCACCTTGACAACAGCTTTATTCGCCTCCCCCTCCTTCGCCTGCGCAGCAACGCATATCTCGACTGCTTCATCGGTTAAGGAAGTGACTCCCTCTCGTTGTTTGCTGGCACCTGGCTTGACGTGGCAGTGGATGTAGATAGTGCCGGCTTGAGTGCCTTGTGGTGATGACTTTTTGGTGGCTTTGCTGGCGACGAACCAGAGGGCTCTTTGGGTGGACATGGATGGCTGTTCTGATCCTCGGTTTAGCAAGAGCAGAGGTAAGTTGATCCAGAATGATGGAGGTCTTGAACTTGGTGATGGAGGTTGAAGTCCGGGTTCGCGAAATGGTTCAATCCGACTTCGGGCCAGCGGGGTACCTACGGTAGTATCCGCTAAGGTTGTAGAGTAGAGCTTTGGGAGCTTGGCCCCTGTAGCTTTGGAGCTCTGATATCCGCGATTGAGCTCAACGACTGGGACTCTTTCCACATCAAAAGAAATAAAAAGTGAATAATCGAAGAAACGTGCAATATTTACAAGACTAGTCGAACTTAATACCGCAACAGATATCCTATCAGCAGTTCTGGTGTGATAGCTTTCAAAGTTCCCCTTTGCTCGCCATCCACGGTGATGTCATCCGCTACCCGACCTTATCGTCTCAACCCCGGCCGCTACCCCTGTAGCTGCCGCTGAGAGGGGGGGAGACGGCGCGGCACTCCTCGTCGGGTCGAGTCGAATTGACAACAACTGGAATCCAATTCCATCCTCCTCCCACACCACAACAACAACAACAACCACCCACCACAACCAAAAATATGTTCTCCCGCACCGCCCTCCGCGCCTCGGCGCCCGTCTTCCGCGCCCCCGCCCCCGCCGCCGGCCGCTTCTTCTCCTCCTCGCCCGCCCGCCTCGTCAAGATCGGCGAGCTCCTGCCCGAAGGCGAGCTCCTCCAGGAAGGGTCGCCCGGCAACAAGGTCGACCTGCGCAAGGAGGCCGAGTTCGCCCGCAACATGCTGATCATCGGTGTCCCCGCCGCGTTTTCCCCGGCTTGCAGCGCGAGCCATATCCCCAGCTATATCCAGCATCCTAAGACGCAGGAGTTTGATGTTAAGGCTGTTATTTCGGTTAATGATGCTTTTGTGTGAGTACTTTTTCTGGTGGTTTTGGTGGTCAAGAGGGGAATGGGTGGGGGAGAAGATGGGGAGAGGAAGGGGAGAGGAAGGGGAGAGGAAGGGTGTTGGGGGAAGAAAAGGGATGCGCCAGAGAAGAGGGATAAAAGGGAGAAGGAAAGGGAAGCGAAGGGTAGCAAAAGGGATTCGCGAGAGGGGAACAGCAAGAGGGGGGGTTACAAGAGGAGGAAAATCGAAGAAACAACTTGGAGTTGAAACCCCAATGTCAACAGCGGTCGAGATGAGCCAAAGAAACCATGTTACCTAAAGACACAAGCTAACAGTCACAACAGCATGAAGGCATGGAAGGAGAACCTCGACCCCGCCGGCGAGTCTGGTGTAAGTTCCTGTTCCTCCATCCCAATCATGTCATCACTTTGCTACGGTCACTGACACCGTGAATAGATCCGCTTCCTCGCCGACCCCACGGGATCGTTCACCAAGGCTCTCGACCTCACCTTCGACAGCAAGGCCATCTTTGGCAACGACCGTTCCAAGCGCTACGCCATCATTGTCGAGGACGGCAAGGTGACGAAGATTGCCGTCGAGCCTGATAACACTGGTACTGCTGTGTCGATGGCCGATAAGGTTTTGGCTTAGACGTAAGAGATACATGACGATGGAGAGTGATGGAGTTCAAAAGTCCCATATATATAGAATATGAGTGATGAACTGCGTTGGACTGCACAGCTGTAAAAGAAACATAAAGAAGGAATCGCCAGATCCGTCTCTCACAACTCCCGTGATCGTCAACGGCCCGATGCATAACAAGAAACATTTTGATGCCATCCAAAACCTGATTAGACAGTATATACAGGTCCCGGTCCCGTATCCCCTACATTCCTGGTCGTACAATGTTCACTCATCACCCCTTCATAGCATGGGCTTAAGATCATCGGCAACAACGAAGGGAGCCTCAGTCTTGGCCTTGATCTCGTCAACAGTGACACCATCAGCAATCTCAATAAGAGTGAGACCCTTGCCGAAGTCGACATCGAAGACGCCCTATCATCATCTGTTAGCTTTTATCTCATCTCGGGGGTCCATCCAGTCCAGGTAGGTAGAAACTCACCAACTCAGTAATAATCCTCGACACACAAGCCTTGCCCGTCAACGGGAACGCGCACTGCTTGACAATCTTGGCATTGCCCTTCTTATCCGTATGCTCCATCGTCACCACCACCTTGGTCTTCTCCGGGTTGCTCACCAGATCCATGGCACCGCCAAAACCCTTGACCTTGCCCGGCAACATCCAGTTGGCCAGATCGCCATTCGCGCTAACCTGCATCGCTCCCAAAATCGTCAAGTTGATGCGTCCGGCACGAATCATGCCAAACGACTCCTCGGACCCAAACACCGCCGCTCCCGGAGCCAGCGTAACAGTCTCCTTACCGGCGTTAATCAGATCCGCGTCCTCCTCCCCCTTCTTCGGGTAAGGGCCAAGACCGAGGATACCGTTCTCCGATTGGAGAAGAACTTCCACCCCTTCCTCGACGAAGTTGGGAGCAAGCATCGGCATGCCAATGCCGAGGTTGGCATACATGCCATTCTTAAACTCCTTGGCCGCCCTCCTGACAATGCGCTCGCGCTTATTCGCCGTCTCCCCTGATCCAAGCGCCGCCTTCTTCGCGTCAGGGTCGTTGGGGTCCTTGGCAAAAGTGAACTTTTCAATATTCTTCTCCGCCGTTGACTGGATCACTCTCTGCACATAGATCCCCGGCAAATGCACCGCCTCGGGCGGGATCTCGCCCGGCTCAACAATGTGTTCGGCTTCGACGATGGTTACTTTTGCGTTCCGGCCCATGGCCCCGTTGAAGTTATGCGCCGCGAGACGGAATTGGCAGTTACCCAGCCTGTCGGCCTTGTAAGCTTTGACGAAGGCGTAGTCGCCTGCGATGGCGTGTTCGAGGAGGTAGCATTTGCCGTTGAAGACTTTGACGTCCTTGGGGTAGGAGAAGATATCCGGTGTGCCGTCAGGTTTGTTTTTCAGGGGTAGTTCACCGGTCTGGACGACGGTGCCGAAGGCTGCCGGAGTATAGAACGCCGGGATACCTTTGCCACCAGCAGCGCAGCGTTCAGCCAGCGTACCCTGGGGAGTCAGTTCCAGCTCTACCTCTCCCGTAAGGTACATCTGCTCGAAAGTCTTGTTCTCGCCGATGTAAGAGGCGACCATCTTCTTGATCTGCTTGGTCTTGAGCAGCTTCCCTAGACCGGAGGCGTCGGTGCCGGCGTTGTTGGAGACGGCGGTCAGACCGGTGATTTCGGGCTTGTGGATCACTTCGTCGATAAGCGTGTCGGGAACGCCGCAGAGGCCGAAGCCGCCGCAGAGGAGAGTGCTATTAGGCTTCATGTCGGCGAGCGCGGCGGAGGCAGAGGGGTAGAGTTTGTTGATTTCGGGGCGGCGGAGGGTGGTGGAGAAGCAACGCGCTAGGAGGGCGGTGTGCTACATTTTGGATGGGGGTTGTTAGTTGGTGATGGCCCTTTTTGGGGAGGTGATTTCTTTGGTGGTGGGAAGAGGGAGAGGAGGAGGGGGAATTTGGTGGTTTGGTGGTGACGATGACGGGTGGTGGTGTTGACATTACAGATGTTGACTGAATCAGGGGTCTCCGTTGTTCGCAGTCATTCTGCTCGCAAGGAATAAGCTGTAGGAACTTACGTTGTTGCCATACTTGGCATACGCCCTCAACGTCCGAAGAGCTGTAGACATTTTGGCTGATGATTTGTGTGGCTTCTTTTCCTCAAAGGTTTCTTTTCTCCCAGGAAATGCGACTGAAGCTTCTCTTTATAAAAGCTTCTTTGGAATCGCAAAAGTAAACTCTCGGCCGGCAGAAAGTTCACCTCGGTCGATCAGAGCGAGAATAGTCTATCTGAACCTAGTCCTAGTAGTGACTCTAGTCGTCAATCGTCAATCGTGGGTCGTTTCGTTCGTCGGTGCCCTGGTGGGTGATTCGCGAGCGAGGGGTTCGTCCGCGTTACTTAATAAATAGCAACGGGGGTTAGAAGCGGCAGATGAGGTTGTGTACGTAGGTACGTTGTGCCGGAACTGGTAGTTCGGTAGTGTTGGACTTGTCCCGTTGATTTCCGTTCGACTACCTAGCAACTCTCGGCGACTGGTCACTCGACAACCCAAAGGACGGAGAAAGAGAAGGGAAAGGGTATCTTGGTGACTGAGAGTTCAAGAAGAGAGAACAGGAGAGGAAAACAGAATCAGGAGAGAGGAAAGATCAGAGGCAGATGCGGCAGCAGCAGAATATGTATATCATACATTACCTCTCCCGATGTATCTGCCATGTCAATGATGAGACTACCTCTACACCACTTTGTGTATGTATGAGCACCTTGCTGGACACCCGACATACCAGTCATACACATCCCGTAGTCCTAGCTCTTCCCGTAGCTCTTTGCTGTTACCACTTACCGTCCCTTTTCCCCATCTTTTCCCCCTTGTCTTGGTGTTGTCCCGTCGTTGTCGATGCATGACTGGATCAAAAACAGGCCGGGCTAGTTGCCGTGACTCCAGCGGTACTCCAGCTTCCATGCCCCAGCGTGTTATCCATCTCCCGCCCTGGCCCGCCCGGTTACCGCTTCGGAACCCTCCATCGGCAGAGAGTTTGTCCCCAAGGTGCCCTTTACCCCTGTTGTTCCGCAGTCCTCTCGGCATTAAGCGGGCGCGGCGGGGGACGGCGGGCCGCGGGGAAATATGTTTACGCTGGATTCTGGGGCAGTGGGAGAGGGTGTGGGCGTTGGATCCGGGGGCTACATGCATGTTCCTGGCGCGGTTGAACTCGTTGGAGATTCGGGGTTGGTGGAGCGTGATATCGGTTGTTAACTGCTTCGGGATAATGTTTCCCGTTTTGGGGACTTCATGAAGGAGTAATTGTTCCTTGGCAATTAAATAATCTTTCCTATCAACGACTGTCAACTCAAACGACTTTTATAACTTTTCACCAGTGTTGTGATTGTATGGCAGGAGCCTATTACATATGACCTCCTGCTAGCAGACCCCACTGTATACTACCAAATATTGAGTAGCTTCGCTCTTACATCTTGGGCGTGGAGTACTGAACTCACCTGGGGAAACCACCGCAACCATCCTATCCCACAACATCCGACATCTCGTGGCGCTTCTGTCATCGCCATCATCACCACAACTTCACGTACACTTCAGGATCACTTGCCGGTTGTGATCGATCATCTTTATAGACGTCTATAATCCTATCTTCCCCGCTGACTTATACATCTTCCTCTTTCATCGCCCATTCTCAACCCCAGAGCAATTTACCATCGTCTAATAGAGGATATATGAAATGAATAAGGTAGCTCTGCTAATGTCGCGTATGTATCCACCGATCCTCCCAGCGCCCATTGAGTTGTACGACAGAGAAGAGGAAGCTACGCTTAAAAACATGTGTATGATTGTATGTCCCGAATCCTAGTAAAACTCCTACCGCATTCCAATCCATCCGTCCATCCATGCTCGCTGTGGTGTTCTCATCCTCATGTTCCATAGACAAATAACATTTCACCCTTGCGCTGCAATCAAACCAAACTCAAATCTCAAAAAGGCCCTTGATGTTATGCGCCCGTCGACCGACTCCAGCATATGTATGCCTGTGCAATGCCGTGAAGCCGCTGAATCAAGCCAAGAAACACCCGCTACACCAATGCGTCTCCCGATATGACATGCGTGGGCCCAGGAAAGTATGAATCCTTCAAGACGGTTGTGGTGGTTGTGGTGACACTAGCGGCCCTTGGTATGGAGGAAAACGCCCACTGAGAGCCTTTACTATCTTGCTCTTGATGGCATCCACCATTCGCAACTGCGCCGCACGCACCTGAGACACCTCTTTGGGTTGTGCCCGTCTCCATAGCCGGACCCGAGAAAATGCGAGTATAAGCTGTGCGTTTAGATCTACAAGTGCTTTCCTTGCCGCGCGCCACTCTTTCAAGGCACGCACCCGGAGGTTGGCTTCCCAGTCGGGTCCGAATGTAAAATGGGGAGTGTGCTGAAGATATTCTTCGAGCATGGCTTGCATGCTCCAGTAGCCCACGGCCATTATTCGACTTGCTCTAAGAATATAAGTCATGACGCGGGTGACGACTATCGCCTGCCTTGGTCCGAGAAGTCGGCCAAATCCACCCCGATGCATGCGCGTCAACGCATAGGTCGCGACTTCCAACATGCCTCGCACGGCATGGGCACGCTACGCAAGGAGGTCGTCCTAACGACGGCTGCTAGTGCCGGGAGCGCTCGTAGGATTTACGATAGGCGCACCACTGCCCAGATCGATGTTGAAGGTCCATTTACCTAGTTGCTTGGTTAGTACCGACAAGTATAATGAAGCCCGCAAGGAAGGACAGTCTTACCTTTTTGAAGGTTCTCAGCAGTGTCCTCGAGGAGAATAACGCGTCGCTTGTTGCAGTACGACGTCTTGTCCATGATGTCCACTTTGAGACCGGGCTGGGCAAGGTCCTGGACCGGCTTCTCAAACATCTCGGACAGGTTCTCAACCGCCATCTCCAAGTCCTTTTGGTTGCTCTCGAAGATCTCTGTGAGATTGTTGCGTGCCAGGTAAAAGGCAAAGGCGTAGGTCCACATGAGCGTTTGCCGGCACGTCTGCAACGCCTGCGATGCAGATTGTAGGTACTGGACTTCGATCCAGGACATGCCCGACTGCTTTTGTAGCTCCACCATTTTCTTCTCGGTCTTCACGTAAAGGTCCTTATCCAGCCGGGCTGACTGCTCGTGGTTGTGGTAGCGGTTGTAGTAGTGGAGGTAGCGCTCCAGGGAGACTCGGGACCTAGCCTGAGCGTCGCGGGCTTCGGCGCCGCTCTTTTCCTCGAAGCGGTTGCAGTTGTACCAGCTCGTGCCGTGTTCGGACCAAAGCCCCATACACATCCAGCAAAACTCGTATTTGCACTTGCGGCACGTCATGTGGTTGCAGCCACCATTCTTCTCGATCGTGCTGTTACACTTCGGGCATTCCTTGGTATTGGCTGATATCCAATTGGCCGTTTCCGAGTCGTCAGCACATTTCTTGAGCCACTTCTTCACGAGCTCACAAGGAGCGGGCTGGTGGTCGGTGTAGATGCAGCCGAAGCAGAAGCGGTGGCCGCACAGACATGACACTGTAGGCACGACCTTGCTGAGGTCTTTCTTCTTGACACCACACTCGATGGCGTTTGCGCAGTCAGGGGAGGGGCACCATTTGAGGCTTTCCTTGTCCTCAACGTATGTGCGCATGAGCAGCTCGTGATATCGTTCCGTCAACTCGGGGGTGACTAGGAGGTCGAGCGAGCGGGCATCGATAATGAGGTTGCAGCCGTCGGCAGGACACTGGATGCGGGCGGCCTCGCCCTCTTCGCGGATCTTTTGTGACAGGTACTGGCGGTAGCAGTCGACACAATAACGATGGCCGCACTTGATGGCGAAGGACTCGAGGCCGTCTCCGTCTTCGCAGCAAATATCGCACATGAAGCCAGGGATGACTTGTAGCCGGGGCTTGTCGGCGGCGGTCTGTGCGAGGCCGGCGGCATCAAGAACCTGTCGGGGTTTGTCCATATAGTCCTCGATCAGACGCTCCCGGTTCCACCGAAAGTGCCGTAGCAGAATGGCCGCTTCTTCTTTGGAGATGTCGAGAATCATGTTGACCTCGTCGACCAGGTCATCCTGCTGTTTTTGTATGTCTTGGGGGCGGTAAACCTTGAAGTCGATATCGAGGTAGTTGTGCTTCTTGGCCTGCTGGGAGTCCTTATTCCCGGTGTCCAGATCGGGCTCGTCGTCAAAGTCAAAGTCTGGCGGGCTCGCGGGGTCAGTATAAGGTAGGATGCATGTCTGGAGGCGGGAAGTAGGATAGTGGTCTCACCCTCGGGATTGGACATGTCGTTATCGCTGTCATCCTCCTGCATCATGTCATCCTCGGAGGAGAGGTTGGACATGAAATCGTCTTCGGAATCCATGGCGTCGGCGGCTGGGTCAGCGTCGCTGTGACTGTCGTCGTTGCCGTTGTGGGAGGTGGTGGTGGTGAGGGGAGTCGGGGGGGCCGCTTCGGGGCCTTGAGGTTTGCCGGCTGAGGCGAGCTGGGGTCTCTTGTTGGGGAGAGTGTCGTCCGAGATGGGGGACGTCGTCGCCTCAGCGGCCTTCCGCTTCCTGGTTTGGGGAGGAATGGTGCCGGCTTTTTAAAGTCGAGTAAAGATCTTCGACTCGCCACCCGGATGCCGTAGTGGATGAGCGAGGTCTGGAATGGTGGAAGGGCGTCGAGGGTTGAATGACTCAGCAGAGGGAGCGAAAGCCGGGAGTGACGTCGGGAGTCGAGACTGTTGGGGTCGGTGCCGAGTATAGTATTGTTCGCGGAAGATGATGCCGGGCAGATGTATGTATTTGTATGTCGGAATATACGAGTTGAATGAAGGGAGTCAAGATGGGATGATTGCTTGGGTGGATTTGTTGTTTTGGGTCAAGATGGGATTCCGGGCGGAACCTCCCTAAAAGCGGGCGGAGGTACAGGGTGCTAGAGTACCTTTTGTACCGGCTAGAGGTTAGAGGCTGCTGGCTAGAGGCAGGTACCGTGCAATCACCTGCACAAACGAATGCAGTCTTATCGATGCCGGTGTGTACTAGCGGGGCAGGGGTAGTCAAGGCAGCAAGTGAACTGTGCTTAATAATCGACTCAAGAAAAGAGATGATGAGTGGACAATGTTTAAGATTCTTTGGTTAAAGACAGTCCAACTGAAGTGTTGACGGGACGGCGTGCACTCCGTGACATTATTGACGGTGACGGCAACAGCGGGTCAAAGAGCTGATGATGGCCGTGCAATTGCTCGCAATGGTGACTGCCTGTGACTTGGCTGCTGCAATGGAAGGCAAGTCCAATCAATGACAGGACCCTTGCAGAGCTAGCAGGTTGACAAAGGTGGGTCAGCTACAAGATAATCAAAGTCTTTGCACATTTGCCCGCTGTTCTTCTACCAATATTCTGTTCATCCTCGATTTCAAATGGTGTCCCCGGACTCTTGGTCATCAATGGCTGGCTTCCCCGTTGGAACTCCCCGGCCATCGGAAAGTGGATTCTGGGGAACATGGAAAGGGACCATTGCATCCATATGGGGGATATTGCAAGATTATGGAGCTGGTTGCCTGGGAATAGTTCGTCAACGATGGAGTTGTTCCAGGCAGTTATCTGTAGATCAGTTGGAAGAAGTCAGAGTTGGTCTGACATGATCCATTGTTCTAGTAAAGACCTCATCTCCCTTCAAATGATATCAAATAATATTGAGGTTGTGCAATAATATAAGATGTGTACTAGGTAGTGGTCAAGCAGGTCACAAGTAAACAGTCCTGACAGAATGCAATGGTCATGGGGTAAGTCAACTTCCGACTGATATCCAGCTGTTCAGGTTGTCCTTTCCGAATCACACCTTGAATGGGGGCTTGAGACAGGAGAGTGTGCATCGATCAAGTTGGAGGTGGTTACTTCAAGTCAATAGTCAAAATAAGTACAGTGGAGAGGAAGTCATATGGAGGTGTACAAGGGTTAGGGTTACTATAACCCACGTTGAAAGTCACTGTGGCTCCTTCTAGCGTCATGACAGAGGGACAGAAAACACCCAAGCTTCTTTTCCCATTGACAACTCTAGGTTGAATGCGCCATTGACTCTCCCACCACATCGACAGTAACGCTCTGCCCTGTCATCTTTTACAGTCAACAGGCTACAAGCAAAAGGATTCAAACAACTTCAATGGGCTCGGAACGCCCAGAAGACGACCACAGGTCGCGTCGCCGTGACGACTACCGAGACGCCCCCAGAGACAGCGCAAGCAGCAGCAGACACAACAAGCGCGACTTGGCAGAAGACCCCCAGAGACATCACAAGCGCTCTCGGGACCGGTCCCCCGACAGGTCTCGGTCTCCAAGACGAGATCACCGAAGACGATCCAGATCAACAGACGCCAAAAAGCGCCGATCGCGTTCGCGCTCACCACGCGACAGGAAAAGAGAAGGAGATAGAGACAGAGAGAGGACAAGGGAAAGAGACCGACGTGGGGAACGGGGAGATGGCGACATTGACAGACGACACCGCCAGCGCGATGACAAGGATAAGGACAAGGACGGCTACTCGGACAAGAACAGAGACAGGGAAAGAGAGAGAGACCGCCGTAGGGATCGCTCTTCAGAAAGACGATCGTCCCGGAGAGAAACACATCAACCAGATGACTCCAACCGAGACACCAACAATGCCGACAACAAGCGCAGTCTAATCAAGCGAAACGGCCCCTTACCCTCCCAAGGTGACACCTTCGCCGTCAGCACTGGCGAAGAAGCCGAGAAACCCAAGGAGAAGCCGAACTTTGGCAACACAGGCGTGCTCGCCGCCCAGTCCAACACGGTCACGCAAGCCGACGGGACCACGGTTACACTCAAATACCACGAGCCACCCGAGGCCCGCAAGCCCGCCCCGCGCGACCAGTGGCGCCTGTACGTCTTCAAGGGCGACGAGGTCATCGACACCATCGAGCTGCACACGCGCAGCTGCTGGCTGGTGGGGAGGGACCTGGCCGTTGCCGACTTGGCAGCCGAACACCCGAGCATCAGCAAGCAGCATGCCGTCATCCAGTTCCGGTATACGGAGAAGAGAAACGAGTACGGGGATAAGATCGGCCGGGTGAAGCCGTATCTGATTGACTTGGAGAGTGCGAATGGTACCAAACTCAACGGTGACAAGGTCCCAGATAGTCGGTACCTGGAGTTGAGAGACAAGGACATGATCCAGTTCGGGTCCAGTACGAGGGAGTACGTGCTTATGCTCCCGCCCAAGGATTAAGAGGCGGGCAGAACGGGTACTACTACTCGTGTTGTTGGGCCAAGGAGGAGGACACAAAAGGGCACAGCCATGGTATACCCGCGAAAGCGATGATGGACGGTGCCTGGTATTCCCAAAATTCCAAGCAAATGATGTCACTCTTGGCCGATGAAGAACCTCGGCTGGGTTTAGGCCGAGAATCAGCACGGATTTCCCTACCATTGTGGAACATCAGACACTTTGTCGCTTGGGTGATCAGAGGCCATGGTAACCCCCACAGTTAAACAGTCTGACTTCAACTGGATTTTGGCATAGCACAGCAGAGCAAACAGCCCGGATGACTTGGTTAACCAAGGACACAGATACCCGGTGATACGCTTATAATTAGAGTTCCATGGTGCAACCTGTCACCGGGCGTGGGATGGACTCACTCACCGCCGGCGTCTTTTGGTATTTCGAGACCCTTTTGGCCCTCGGTTTGCTGGATTAGTCTCGGGCCGACAAAGGTGATATTGACTATCACGGACGCATCAGCGTTGGGGCCAAGCGGTCCGATGAACAGGAGTCATTACAACAGAGCCTCAGGGCACGGCCGAGAAATCTCGATATTCGTCTATTCTTGACCTAAAACACCCCATCCATACCTCTGAACCAAGCAACGAACCTCGGCCTGGTGAAATGGAACTTTGCAACGACAATGAGGACAGGCAACACGACGGTGACTGACACGAGACTCTGGATGGTTTCTCGGTGTCAGTCTGGCGGAGAATATTGCCCAAGCCCGTGAATCATGATGATTACCACGCCGAAGTAGAGAATAGTAATGTACGTCGTCTGTCTACTAGCTACCATCACCTCAACACCAGGTTCGTAATGCTAAATAATAAAGACGTTTTGTCCAACCATCCAATTGTGATGTTCCATCTACATCTACGTTCCCACAAAAACAGAAAGGCGATCGGATTCCCAAAACGGGTATCGGTCAAGGTAAAACAGACATCATCGTCAACATGCAAGGCTGTGCTAGTCCTACGTAGATGGCAAAACCTGCCCTACGGTAGATCATGTTACAAGATGTTGAGGCTCAGCGCGGAGATAGCAGTTCACTTTGCGAGTTCAGTCAGATAGTCAGGTACTACAGCGTCAATGTGCAAAAGTATTGGGAGTCTTTCAACCAGTGATACGCGGCGCCGCCGTCTTGGCCCTGGATATTCACCATGTCGCTGTACGGCGTGGATGGTTCCCTGCGGCGGGTTTGGAAGGGGAGTCGTGGGATATTGCCGCCAAGGCTTCCTTGGTTGCCCCGCCTCCGCCTCGTGCCTCTGACGTGCATGACCACTAACTTGTCCGAAAAGGGAAAGCATGATGCTGGATCCAAGTCTTCAGTTTTGTTAGTAACTGAAATGCGGCGATGGGAGTCGTAAGGAGTTGAGGCTTTAGATCAATCAGATCGGTGGAGATTTTAGAGCTTGAAGATAGAGCATGGCAAGGGCAACCGAAAGATGCGAATCTTGATGGACATTCTGGATGGTGACACACACCGAGATCCAGTCATTCATCGATCATCATTCTGAGGCGTCTGCAGTACAGTGCATCTCACTGCACATGGCCTATATGGCATGGCATATCACGTACATGGTTGATGGCAGGTGTACCTGACAGCAGCGAGCACACCACCCCTCGCTTACCCCTTCCCGGCCCGCGATTCACGACACGGCACTTGCAAATGTCAACAAGGGGGTGTCAACAACACTACATAACATCACAGGTTCTAGATGGCGTACAACATCGGCAATGATACCAGGGAAAACCAGGAAACGAAGCTATCCCATTTTTGACAGATTTTCCAAGCCCTGATCGTGCCAGAAAGGTACATGCTCAAGTCCGTTGATGGAGGGGGGAAGATCCCCAAACAAGGGGGGGTTCAGGGGCTCAGCTGCCACCCACAATTGCACCCCTCGGTCACTCGATACGCGGGCCTCGTGACGGACCACTCAACGACACTCCAACACTCCGGTCCGCACTTTCAACGGCAACTCCTCCCATCATACTAGGACTTCAGTTCTACTTGCTGTTCGCATCCAGTCGTCAGCCACACTCGACCCGGAGTTTCCAACAAAAGGTCACAAAGTCACTCGCTCTGTCAATCCCTCAAGCGAGAGAGAGACTGAGAGAGGCCGACTGTGGGACAGACTCACCTTATGCGCATGCTCGTGATGGATTTCTTTAGTGGCCAGTGGCCAAGAGTCCCAGACTGACCACATCAAGGGAACTTGAAAGGTCTCTCCGGCTCGGTTGACCATGATTGACCATTCCGAGAGGAAAAGACAAACTCGTGGTTGATGACGGATGGCAAATGGCAATGGCTGGAGAAACAAGGAGGAAAGAAAACAAGACTGGTCATGTCGCACTTTGCTCTTGCACCTCGAATATTTACTTTGGCGGCCGCGGTTTGAGACCTTGAGATCCCATTCATCCACCCACCCACCCATCTTAAAAGCCCAGTCCATCTAAACTACCGCCGGATTTCCCAAGAGGTTTTTACGCAAGCCCCATCTCTTTTACCAACTGCCTTACTCTCTTCCACTCGTTATCTCCAAGTCGTTAGTTGCAAGCTCGCAGCTCTTTTCCGTTCCTGCCCACCGAGAAGAAGTCCCAAGGGGAGGCTCCTTCCATCAACTTACCTTATAAGTGGCCTGCCTAAAAACCCGAGACACCTATCAAGGACAGTCCCTCGCCACACGACGACTGCTGCCTTGATATAAGAGTCACAAGCCCCCCTCCAATAGCACCCGGATCCTCCTCTCGGTCCCGCGGACTCGATAATTCTTGCCTCTCTTACTCTGCCTTATCTTATGGCTTGCTTAATTTCGGCTACTTACGACTGAGCTTCCTGTTTTCGACTCATTCTTCTCGGCCGTTATCTTTGACGATTCTTACAACCTACTTTAACTCTTACAACTTCGAGTCTTCATACAATCCTAATTATTGGTGGAAGTGAAGCTTTCAGTCGGCTGTCAGATTCTCTTTTTTTCCTTTCTCAGTTGGCCCTGTGGCCTGAATTCACGACGAGCATGGTATGTGTTGTTTTTCCTTATGCGGTCTTCTATCTTGGTTGATCACCGGTATTTGAACCATCCGAAAAGGCATTTGATCCATCCGAGAAAGCATTTGATCCATCCGAAAAGGCATTTGATCCATCCGAGAAAGCATTTGATCCATCCGAGAAGGCATTTGCTAACATCATACCTACAGGGAAGTATCAACAGGCAAATCTCGCGCTTCGAAGTCACAGCGGTTTACACCCATCCGCAGGCCACTGCGGACATCGTCCTGGTGCACGGCCTTAACGGCCACCCAGAGAAAACATGGACGGCCGCCAACGGTGTATTCTGGCCCACCGACCTGCTCCCAGCGTCTCTGGAGCTGAAAAACCAGCATGCCAACGTCCTGGTTTACGGTTACAATGCCGACGTCTACTCAAGGGGCACCAACACTCCCAGTAACAACTTTATTCACCAGCACGCTCAGTCTCTAGTCACCTCGCTTACGTCCTTCCGCAAGAGTGAAGGGACCGAAAGACTGCCCATCATATGGGTGGTGCACAGTCTGGGGGGTATAGTAACGAAGAGGGCGTTGTTGTACTCGAATGATATCCGAGCCCATCAGCAAGAAGACCTCCGCTCAGTGTTCGTATCCACGTACGCCATCATCTTCCTCGGCACCCCGCACCAAGGCTCGGACCTGGCCACCTGGGGCCGCATGCTGCAAGCCATGTCCGACGCCGTCATTCCCCGGCGCTTCTTCGAGACCGAATCCGTCCTGCTCAAGTCGCTCAAGAGGGACAACGAGACCCTGCAGGGAATCAACAACCACTTCCTGGACATCTACCAGCGGTTCAAGATCCATATGGTGCACGAGAACCATACCACGGACTTGAGAGGGACGAGGGCGCTCGTGGTGGATGCGAATTCGGCTAGTCCGCAGTTGCAGGGCGTGATTTACTATGGCATTGAAGCGACACACTCGGGCATGTGCAAGTTTGATGGGCAGAATGCGCCCGGGTATAGGAATGTGTCGACGGCTATTACGGAGTGGGTGACGGTAGCTAGGACGGTGATTGATATCCGCTGGGAGGCGGAGGAGGAGGAACGGAAGAAACGGGCGGCGGATGAGTACTATGAGAGGAGTGTGCAGGCTATGCAGTCCTATGTAGGTTTCTCTGAAGATTTGAAAGGGTAGAGGTGCTAACGAGATATCACAGCGACGCTCGCATTCGCCGGGTTATAGCAACCAGCAATTTCCCTCCATTGGTAGGTACCGCAGATCACCCTCACCTTGTTATGGCCATGACCATGACTGCGGCTACGGCCGATATCTCCCTGCTCCTTATCCCCTTCCCGTTACGCCCCCTGGTTCTAGACAGCAGGCAAATGGCCCGAGGGTCTGGTCATCGATAGAAGTAGAGGAGGAGGCACATCATCATCTTCATACCTAGAGCGCTTTGCATCTTTCATTACACACACCCTTCAGACTTCACAGGAACATGGGCTGATTTTAATTGCTGGGACTTTTCTCTGGCGTTGGTGCATATAGACAATTACAGTAATGAGACTCTTCTACTCCAACACCGCCCTCATGGCCACCAAAGACCTCCCGAGCTCTTACCGCCGATGCCATCGTCTCCGTCACGATCTGCGTTGTCCACGCGCGAACCTACGTTGGTGTTGGAGCCGGGCGTCATCAGCCCTAACCAACCCGTCATCAGCCCTAGCCAACCCGTCGATGGGAACAACGACGAACCCATCACTACTATTACCACCGACATTCAACCTCAACCTCAACCTCAAGCACCCCTTACGCCCCTACCAAACCCACCTGCCCAAATCCACCGTCACTCCCAAACCCAAACCTCCTCCCCCGAACAACCACAAAAACAACAACCAGAACCACTCTTCATCCACCCCGACTCCTTCCGCCCCAACTCCTTCTTCATCGGCCGCGAAGACGAACTCCGCGGCCTCCACGAAATGCTCCAAGACCGCCGTCGTCGCCTCGAAGGCACCTCCGCCGTGCTGATCCAATGTCTCCCCGGCGGCGGCAAGACCCATCTAGCGCGCGAATACGTCTATCGCTACCGCGAACACTACCCCGGCGGCGTTTACTGGGTGCGCGCTAAGAGTAGGGGAGAGGTGGAGTCGGGTTATTGGAGGGTTGCTAGGATGGAGATTATGCGGAGCGAAAACGAAATGGGACTGGGAAAAGGGTTGGAGAATCTGAGAGACCTGCGGGAGGATCCAAAGACGATGGTGCAAGTGGTTAAAGCTTGGTTTAATTCCCACAGGGATTGGTTGCTGGTTTTGGACGGGATTCAGTTCGATATCCCCGGCCTGTCGGAGTTCATACCGGATGCGAGGCACACGAGTATTATTTATACCAGCACGGAGAGGGCAGTGACGGGTGATCCGAGGTTTGATAATCCGCAGGTTATGGAGTTGGGGTTGTTGACTCCTCGACAAGCAGTCCAGTTACTCCTCACCGAACTAGACCGAGCTCCTGTCCCTACCTCCTCCAACCATACGGGAAACAAAAATTCCCGAAAAAATGAGGGGTGGAAAGACGAAGAAGAAGAGAAACGCGCCCTAGAACTGGTTAACCTCATGGGCAGGTTACCGCTGATGATCCATGTCGCCGCACAGCACCTCAAGGCTACGAGGGAGCCGTTGGCGAGGTACCTGGCGGGGTGGAGGGCAAGCAAGCCGAAGCAGGTGGGCAATTTGCATGCGTATAAGAAGGTCAGGGAGCAGTTGGATGCGAGGGGGAACGTGGCGGCGTTGAACTTGGTGGGGGTGTTGGTTTGGTGGGAGCAGTTGGTGCCGGTTGAGATGGTTGTCTTTGGTGAGTTTTTGAAGTCTCTTTGTTTCTTGGAAGAGAAGGGAAGGGGATGGAGAGGTGTTGTCAAAGGGAAAGGGGGTGTTTGGGAAGACGAAAGAGGTATTTGAAAATGTCAAAGAGGTGTATCAAAAGATAAGTAAAGGGACATGGAGGTATTGGGGAGAGAAGCAAGGAGGTGATGGAGTAAGGGGGGAAGTTCAAAACAAAGTCAGCTTAGGTATCAGGAGAAAGAAGATATTTCATGAAGTCATGAAAGCAAGGAAAGTGCCCATGAAGGCAAGGCAAGTGCCTTTCTAAGAAAAAAGACCTATTCAAAAATGAACGGCTAATACTCACACCCAACAGGCCTCTCAGCCCTATCCCGCGATACCCCCGTCAAAACCTGCGATGCGTCCCATAGGAAGACGACGCTCAACAACACCCTCAAAGTCCTCATCAAATTCGCCCTCATCGAACGCACCACTGAGTCCGATGATAGCATCACACCCCTAACCCGCAGCCCCAGCGCCGCCAGCTCTCGCACCTCTACTCATCGTAGCCTCGGAGACACCCCCGGCGGAAACCATCACCGGATCTACAACTACAGTGACTCCTCTGATTCTCTTGATCTGTTGAGGATTCACTCCGTTATTCAGGCCTTCTTCATCGAGACGTTGGCCGAGGAGAAGACGGCTGTGGCCTGGATTGAAAGGGCTGCGGCTGTTTGGTGTAGGTCGTTTGACGAGGCGCATAGGCGCATTGACGAAGCGCATAGGCGTATTGATGAGGCGCATAGGCGTATTAAGGAGGCGGGTAGGAGTGTTGGGGAAAACGAGGGGCGTGAGGGTTCAAGGGTGGGAGTCCCGGATGATTACAGGAGGTATTGCATCCATGGCCAGAAACTCTTGCAGAATATTGAGAGGTTCGGGAATGATAAGAGGGATCCGGAACGGAGGCTGGAGAAATGGAGGTGGATGGTACGGCAGAGGGTGGAGGAGGCGGGGAGGGGGGTAGAGGAGTTGAGTCGGTTGGATCGGTTGGGGAGGGTTGGGGGGCAAGAGACACAATGGGGGCAAAGGGTAGAGGTGGTGAGCGTGTTTGATAGGAATAGTGGGAGTCAGGGGGGCAGTAGTGTGTCCGAAACAGATTCGACGGCTACGACTGCGCCGAGTCATGAGAGTCAAGAAGGAGAAGGCCATGTTGGCCCGGGGAGTTGGGAGAGTGCGTTCGGAGGCGCGGAGTTAGACGAGGGGTTCACGCCGATGGAGTCGCCTAGTAGTTATCACCACTCAACTTCGGGAGGTCGTCAGAGGCCGTCGAGCTTGACGATGACGATATCAGGTCAGACAGCTCCCGGTCCGTTCCCATGGAGAGAGATGGGGATGGAAGTAACGGCTCCATATCCGACGGAGGGAGTGATGCCGCCGACTCCTGGACTGGACAACAAGATCAGGGGCATACTGGAAGACGAAAGGACTGTGGTCCCAGCCGCTGCTTCGACTTACTACGAACCTGTCGACGAACAACCTCTCGACGAAGTCGACCGGGCAGCTATCACACCCATCGTCGAAACCCCGAGTGTCTACACAGCCCTGGACGGCTTGGAGATCCCCACGCTCGCTCTCGAAACCGGCCTCTTCGAGGAGTGGAACGCCGTTATTCCCAACCACCGCGTCATCAAGAAGCAGGAGGCCCGTCGGTACCGCGACCGCGCTGGATCCTGGAGAGATGTCCGGACCGTCGGCGATCCAAGGGTGGGAGTCACGCTGGATGTGGCTGTTGGATCGCTGGCTGGGAAGGGGGCGAGTACAGCAGGTGCAGGTGTTGTGCCGGTGTGGCCACCGCATAGAACAAGGAGGGTGACGGCCCAGACACAGAGTGAAGCGCAGTTGGAGCTAAATAAAATTCGTCAGAAGGCGGCGGGTACGCAGGCTGTTGTTGCTCAGGCTCAGGCTCAGGCGTTTAATGAGGGAGGTCTTGGAGGACTGGGTGATAGCTTGACGCTGCCGATGCCGCCGAGGAAGACGAGTGGTGGAGGATTGTCCGCCGCGAGCGATCTTTCTCCTCCGACGCCTTCATCAAGTGGGTTGCTTTCTCCGAGTGGATGGCTGAAGAGGTTGAGGGAGGGCTTTGGATCCAGTGTTCAGAGTGTACCGACGGCGGTTGGTTCGACATCGCCGAGCATGCCTCAGGGTCAGCAGCTTTCTCAATCAGCGCCGCAGGAGGATGAGCTCATGATCGTTCCTGGTCCCATCTTCAGAGGAAGTCGAACGTCCCGCTCAAGTCCGGCTAACCATACTTCGTCTCCTTTCCCGCCTCCTTCCTTCGCTGCTACTGTGGATCTTGATGAACCCTTAGTTCGCCCGCCTAGAGCCGCTCATGGATTCTCCGAGCCGCCGAGTCAAGTGGGTTGGGATCAAGACACTGATTACCTCTCGTCTTCCCAGCCTGTCGGTGCTTTGCCACAATGGGATCGTCTTCCAAGGTATACCAGCCTCGGACAGGGGCTGAATCGGCCAGCGAATGCACCGCCGCCGCTTCACCCTGTCACCGGAGTCCATTATCCCGCGGTCGCGACCCGACCAGGTCCGTCGCCCCTGATGGTTCCCGGCGCCATCCCGGGTCAAGTGCCGACAGGATATACTTCCCAGCCCATGTCGAGGGATCCGTCACATCAGTCCTCTGCATCGGGGGTGGGACAATCATCTGGAGGAGCAAGCAATCACAGTCCGAGTCCGTTGTCGTTGTCGGTGCAGAGTGTTGATAGGTTCTCGTCTTCAGCGCCGATGGTAACGGGGGTATCGAAGCCCAGACCGATTGCTAACGCTGGAAAAATGGCTGCTGGAAGTTCTTCATTGGGGATGAGCAACAACAACAGTCCTGCAGTTCCCGGTGCCAACATGAGTGCAGGCGGTATGGGCAGCAGGCCTTCGCATATGCAGCTGCAAATGCCTTTGATGCCCATCAACATCAACGCTCCCGGATCCGGCGCCGGTCGACTACCCCAGAAGATACAGCAACAGCAGCAGCAGCACCGACCAGCGTCGTACACGGAAACGGAACCCTCGCCTAGGATGGAGAATGCGTTCCCGGATGTTGACACGAGTTATTCGCGGTGGGAGCAGAACCAGATGCATGCTCCTGGCCATCATCAGAGTGCTTCCTCCTACCAATTCCCCACTGCCGGGGGCCATCATAAACAGCCAACAACCTCCACCGGCCCTGGGACTGCGGCCACCACAGCATCTTCGACTTCAGCCCCCCATCCACAACCAGCGCCCGCTATCCTCTGGCGAAACTTGGGCAGGGGACTTACGAGGAGGAGGACGAAGGAACGGATTCAGAATGTGCTTGGTGCTAATAACGGCAGATCGCAATCCGTGAGCTCGTCTCCGTCTGCCTTGCCGACTGGATCAAGACGGGGAAGTGGGCAGCATTCTGGATCAGGGCAACAGCATCCGTTAGCGAGTTCAGTGACGTCTACCGCTACTGCTGGAAGTGCTGCACAAGGCCAAAGCCATGGGGGAAGTCCAAATCTGATGGCGTCTATATCTAATATGGGCGGACAGTTTCCTGGTCCTCCTGCGTCTGCTGTATCTGCTATGCCTTCTGCTCCAGCGCAACGCCCCAGTATCGGCTCGCTCTCTGCGGTAGCCAGCTCACCCGTTACTCCAGCTCCTGGATCAATCCCCTCGTTTCAAAGTCAAGAACCGCGACGATCTTCCTCCCCTGCCGTTGGAACGGGAACAGGAGCCGGAGCAGGCATCCTCCTTAGCGACGGTACTATCTTCCAGTTCCCTAGCAGCAGCAGCAGCGTGGCATCACCTTTGACTACCATGACTATGACCAATGTCAATACGGGATCTACTCCCATCGTCGGTGCACCCGCGGGTCAAGAACCGGATGTCGACATGGGTGTTTTTCACCAAATGGAAGAGGATTTCAACAATGACTTACATGGATTTCCGCCGCCTGGGTCGCCTGTTGCAAGTGGATTGGCTTGGGAGGTGCAGCAGTCAAGCCCAAGACTTGGAGGAACAGGGACAGGAGGACTGGGAATGATGCCACCCACGCCACCCACGACAGCGACCGCTACGGGGCTAGGCATCGCCAGAAGGAAGAGAATCGTTCATAACCAAACTTCGACTTCTTCGCCTGGTTTACGGTCTCCAAATCCAAATCTGAATAATTCTACGCCTTCTTTACATGCCTCGTTGCCTACGTTACCTTCTGGATCACCTTTAGGCTCGGTGCCTCAAACCGTTACTTCATCTGTTCCCGTTCCTGTTTCTACCAGGCCTGTTACGAATCCCAATGTTGGCACCTCCAGTCCTATAGCTGGTATTGCGACTACAGCACAAGGTGTCCGAGGAACAAGGACAAGAGCTAGAAGCGGAAGTAGTCCTGGACCTTGGAGGCCTTCGTCGATGTCGTCGATGTCTATGGGCACATTGCATAGGCCTTGGGGTCATGGACATGGGGCGGGTGGAACTGGTTCTGCTTCGCTGTCAAGGTTGGGCAGTCCGAGTTTGGGAACGACTGATGCAGGAAGATGGAGTCCTAGGCAGGCTCAGCAGGGGAAGGAGGGAGGGAGGAGCGGTGATGAGGGTGCGGGTGCTGGTAGTGGTAGTGGGACGGGATTGGGGATTTTGCCGCCGTGAAGATGGAGATAAGTGGTATGTTTTGTTGTTTCCTTTGTGCTTATGGGGTTTCGGAGCATCGGTTATGTTGCTATCTTATTGCTGTTCTCATGGGTTGGCTGGTGTTCGTTTGGAAGGTCTGAAAGGGTTTGTCCGTTAAGATTATGGTGTTAAGTGCTGGAACGTACCTCTATGGAGGATATCTGAACATATCATGGTTTGGAGCAGGTATACTGGTCGGCACTGAGCATATCGGCATAGTTTACTGTGTCCGTGGGTGTTGTGCGTTTCGTACTTGAGATTGTTCTCTTTTTTTCTTAAGCTGGCGGGGGAATATAATGGTACCTCTATTGTCGGAGAAATCTTTCACTGTCAATCATCACGGAAGTTCATATTTAGTCACGGCGTGTGCAGCACATACTTTTCTCTTTCAACATAGCATTTGGCGGCGCCAAAATAGTCATAAATCTCCAAGTACCGTACCATTGCTTCTAGCCCTGTTCTATAACAGCGTGCATATTTCCGGCCCAAGTGCAGCCACGTTCCTCTATCATCGGTATATGAGAGGTCGGTTCACTCCCCAAGTCAAATCCATCTCCATCGTCACAAGCCACCATCAAATGATCAACCTTCCATTTCCGTTTTCTAGATCTCCACCGCCAAACGCGAGTCCAACCATCTCCAAGCCGCAGCACCACTAAGCAACTCTATCTCCTCGATCCATTTATCCAGGGGATCTTCGACCTCTCCTTGCGCCTCTGCCTCCTGCTTTACTTCTCGTCCGTCTTCCTCCTCATCTCCACTCTCATTCTCCCGCTTAAACCGCCCAACCCTTTCTTGTTGTTTCTCCTCTGAGTCCTCCTCTCTCTTGACTGACCCTTCTCTGTCTCGATCCCTTGTCCTGGCCTCACTTTCCCCACCCCGGCCATCCCCAAGCCCTCCATGCCCATCATCATGGTCAACCACATCAACACCCCAACCCTCCCCATCCCTTTCCCCTTCCACAAACCCCTCCACTTCCAACTCACCCACTTCCACAACCCTTCTAACCTCCTCCTCCCGTCTAGCAAGCTCCCTCCCTTCTCTCTCCAGTTGCTCAACCTCTTTCTCCAACTCTTCGAGGCGCCGGAGGTAAGCGCTCTTGGCTTCCAAGTTGGCAATGTTCTTACGAAGTCGATCGTTTTTGGCTTTTTGCTTGGTGATTCGGGAGCGGAGGGTTGACTCGATGCGGTTGTGCTTAGAAGAGGGGCGATAAAGACCGGGAGCTGGGGGCGATGGGTGGAGGTGAACCTGGTTAGAGGAAGTCTCGGGGCTCTGGGAGTGAAAGCGAGTGATGCCAGGGTGGGGGTTGTTGGTGCCTGATTGAGAAGGATGTTAGTTAGCTTTGCCGGGGAGGTGAGAGGGGAGCGGGCTGGATGGTGAGGTTGGGCTTGGGGACCTGCCAGGCAGGGACTTACCGGTAGGAAGGCGAAAGCTGGGGAAGGTCCAGCGCTGCATTCTTGATGTGTTCGCTGGGGTTCCGGGAAGTTGAAGGTATGGTATTGATAACGATAGCGATGCTCGAGTATAAGGATATCGGTGGCTATCCGGACTCGACGGCCGAGGGTTGTGCTCGGTTTGCGGGAGGAGTTGGCGAGGTCTGAGGGATAGTTGAAATTTCCGTGATCGTCGTTGATACCAGACGTAGCTTTGGTGAAAGGTACTTGACGCGGTGAGCTCACTTGGAGGGCAATGTAGATGGATAAATAGCAATATTGACGCGGCGGTGATGAAAGTGATGTTGGTGATGGAAAGGATGTGAGCTCCTCCGTGATGGAGGGAAAGTCGCGGATATATGGGAAGAAGTTGCGAAAGGAATCTCCAGCCAGCAAAGAGGTGCATGAATCCGAGGGTTCGAGTCCTCTTTTGGAAATGAGATTAAGGTGAACCGTGATCTATTCAAACGAGCTGGAGTGGATGTTTTTATGTTACTGACGAATGGCTCATAGAGGGGACAATTTCAGTTATCTGTCAACGGAAAACTCAGCGACGAGTCTTTTCTAGTGCGGATGAAGACGGCATCAGACGATACCTTATCTTTGTAATGCTTCAGGCACAGTTTCTAACCAAGTGTGAGTGTAGCTCAATTGTTCTCTTTTTCGTCTTAAATGTGTAAAAAAAAACTCCCTAATTTTCTGTTGGTCGTTTGGGTTACAGGTATCGTCCGGTTTGTTTTCAGATCATGTCAAAACGGACAACCGGAATCCGTGATATTTTTGGCAGTAGATGTCAGCTAGCAACCATATAGCAAAAGTAAAGAAGCAACTAGGTAGCAAGGGAAGAGGAGAGTGGACGGGCTATAATCCCCATGCCATGCCATCATTTCCATCTTCACGTCCTCGAACCCTCCCAAAACGGGCCTCACCCCCTCTCACCACCCCTCCAAGCCCTCACCACGCATCACTCAGCCTCTGAATGTCAAAAACCGTAATGCCCAACTCCTCAGCGTATTCCTCAAAAAGCCTAGCCCATTTAATCGTGTTCCGACGGAACAGCTCTGCTTGGTCCGACACCATTTCCTCATCCAGCCGATTCTCCTCCTTCATTTCCCTCAGCTCATCCTCCAAATCAGTCAAGGTTGTAAGGTAGTTCTGATATCTTCTGAAGGCAGTCTTCTGCTTTTCAAGCAGGCGCTTCTTCTCCTGCTCCTCTTTGATTCGGTCTTTGAGTTCTTTCTCGACTTGCTCGCGACCAATGGTGATCAGGTTTTCGAGCTCTGTATCGGTGTTGACGGGAGCACTTGGAGCGGGGAGGGCGCTGGGCTGGAGGGCACGCGCGACGACGCGTGCAATCGGGATAGCTGCGGTCGCCCTGGGGGGGATATGTAACTCTTGTTCTGATTCCGATGAATATCCCGATGATTCCGATGATTCCTCTTCTTTCACCTTCTTGGCGTAGGCGCGGGTAGCAGGCCGTGTGATCGCGACTCTGGTGACTGGTTTTGCAGCTTTTGCTCGAGGAATTGGCTTGTGAACGCCGGCTGATTTCGGGACTGACACTGCCATCATTTCGGCAGCTGGCAAAAGGGAGGTCGTCAGTCCATCATGTGATGTCAACACTGAAGTTAGAAAAAGGAATTGAGCTGTCTTACTAGGTATGAGCTTGGTTGCGCGAGAGCGACCGAGACCTGTACGAGAGGGAGCCATTGTCAAGTGTTGGAGGCTGGTGACTGTGGTTGTGAGATAGAAGTGAGTGCAATAAAGAGCGTGTCTGAAAGGCTGTGATGTGTTGGTCGAAGCCAAACGGTCTGTGTGAGAAGGTGTTGTTGTCTTGGGAAAAGAATCAAGAACATGAAGCTCTTTGGAGATGAATCAAAGTTGAAAGAGGAGATATACCTTTATATTGTAGAGATTGAAAATGAGAAATCTGGTCTCGAAGCAGAGCGATTGGCCTTTTAAGGAACCCTTGGAGGCAGGAGACTGCTATTCAGATGGATATGAGCAGCTAGCCGTCAACAATAGGAGGTGAATGACTTATTCAGACGAAGACGGGCAGAATAGGATGGGACGAAAGGACAGGCAAACAGAGTGTCTATGATACGATCCCTGTTTCATCTTCTAAACTCAGATAGTGATCTTCAGCTGACGGCTGTTTCTATCTGTGTGTATGATATCTCCATATGTGCCTCTGAACCCTGCTCCTGGCTGGTTTCCGTGAATTGAGTTGTAGATTCCTCATCCATCGGATCCGGCCCATTCTTCAGGTGCATCAAGAGTTCCGAACCTTCGACTCCTCCTGTGACTTCTCTCCAGAATCCACCTTCGTGCGCGCCTCGTCATCATCGTCCTCCTCCGCCGTACTTAAACTTCGTTGTCGTGCTCCGAGATACCCTCCCTTCCACTTACCCAATAAGCTTGTGCTGCTCCTCCACCCAGCGGTCTACCCAGCCTTCCTGATCGATTTCATCCACGTCAATCACCTCTATCTCAACTCTCTTCCCTTCAATTTCCACCACCGCCGTTTTCTCCACTTCGATTTGCTCCTTCAGTTCCTCCTCCGGCGTATCTTTGGAGATATATCCCCCCACATCCCTCTCCCAACCCTCCCACTGTGCCACCGTCCCCTGAACGTCATCTTCCAAATCCTTCATCCTTTTCTCCAACACCTTGCCCTTCGCTTCCTGGTCATTCCACCTGCCCTGTATTTCCCGCATGCTAGCCATGTACTTTTTGCACTCCTCCAACTCCTTGATGCGGACCGTGAGGGAGTCATTCTTTTTCTCGCGGTCGGCAAGCCGGGCTTCGAGATTCTTTTTGATTCGGTTCAAGGTGGGATGGACGATATTGGATGCGTTACCGTTGCGTTTGGCTTCATTAAGCGTAGCTCCTTTGCTGGTAGAAGTAGGCGCAGGAGCGGACCTGGCTCGAGCGGGTGGGTAGAGGTTGAACATCGCAAGGTGTTGATGGATGGAGTTCACGTTTCTGTCTGAATTGCGTCAGATCAGGATCATTTGTGCAAAATGACCTGGAGGGTGAACGTTATTATGCTGGAGAAAACATACCTGGAACAGCAAGATGGTAGTCGGTTGCGTTTCGTTATAAGCTGGAAACTTGGGAGATGGACCACGTCAAGAAACTGAAGTCTGCGGTACTTCTTGGGTAAGTGGTCGGTTGCGTTGTGGGAGGGAGAATGATGATGGGGGAGCGGAGATGGGGAGGACTGGGTTTTATACCCAGCGAAGAACCCCCAAGGTTGCAGATCCAGAACCTGAACCTGGCAGCCAGGGCATGTGAATGCATTCTAACGGCTATGTGCCTGAATCTTGACGACAGTTGAGGCCAGCCGTCGCTCTGAGGAACAAGAAGTACCTCTACACAGTAGATCGCAAACAAAGCCACGGATGAGGTAGATATCATCAGGTTGAAGTTCAAATTGAGGATAGAAACGGAATTGTCTTGAGCTCAAATGAGCAAACATCCACTTGTAGAAATGATACGTCCCAATCCATCCCAGTATTGTGAAGCAGGCAACATGTAACAGCTCTCATCTGTCCATTTGCCTTCCAGTAGTCTCACCATCACCACATGCTCAGATGTGTGGAGGTTCAACATCTAGATTTTCCCGAAAAGCCTGGCCGTCCGTTCAGTAATCTTCTTCGTCATCGGGGTACCTAGTTTGACCAAATCCTCTTTATCCCTCTAGTCCTCCTCCTCCTCAATTTCGTCCTCGTCGTTGTCTTCCTCATTTTCCTCCTCATCCTCCTCCTCGTTCTCCTCCTCGTTCTCCTCCTCCTCCTCGCTCTCCTCCTCGCTCTCCTCCTCCTCCTCCTCATCCTCTTCGTCTTCCTCTTCTTCGCCTCCCTTTAGCTGACCCTCTAAGCCATACAGATCGACCCAAATCTGCCGATTCCGAACCTCCGTCTCCAACTGCTTGTTCTTCGTTTCAGCTTCCATAATTTTGGTTTGCAGCACCGACAACTTGACCATGTACTTGTCGTATTGCTTCAACTCGCTGAGGCGTACAGTGAGGCTAGTGTTCTTTCCCTCTAGGTAATCGAGGCGAGCTTGAAAGCGGGACTTATGGATTCTGTAGTTCTTGATTGCTACATTCCTGAGGCGGCTGTCCAACCTGGCGAGGGAGGAAGTGTTTGCGTTGCGCTTGGCATCAGAGGAGCTCGGGGTCGAGGTGGACGTCAGTTCGTGAGAGACTCCGGTGGTTTGCTGGAAAGGATTACCGCCTACAACTTGTTAGATACCAGGCTCGCACAAAAAAAGCGAGTGCGTAGACTTACCCGGGACATGAAGTTGATAGCCGACTGATTGGCGCAGCTCAGGAAGCTTCCACTGCTCCATGGTGATCGAGTGTCGTATGCGTGTGCGTGTGATCTGAGACGAGGGTGATAATGATGAGTGATCAAAACGGCGTTGCTTTGTGGTAGAAGGTTCCCCTGGCGTTATGTGCGATAGTGTCTGCTACGAGGTCTTCCAAATTGCGGTGCTAGTTATCGTCAAGCGAGTGAGGCCTGCGATGCCCTCGAAAGAAGCGGAGGAATGGGACTCTGAACGTTGAACAAATGAAAAAGAGAGAGGAAGGTTGGGAAAGATGTGGGGGAGGGGGGGAATTTATACCCAAAGAGGAAGAAGGGTAAAGGCTTCAAAGTCAGATAGTCAAGATGAGATCTGTCTTCGAGATGAAATAATGAAGATTTTGTAAAACTGTGACGTTCAAATCCATCCCACTATTGTCAACAAACAAAAGACCAGTTGTTAGTTTGCTCCTTCCATATGTCGTCCCATCATACGGCGCAGGACACTTCAAAGTACCGGCATAAGGTACCTTCGTGTATGTAGTTCCGTGCTATCCTTCTAGTTTTAGATGACAACCACAACCAGTCATTGCCTAGAGCAGTCGTCAGGTCACAAAAACCGAGTCATCTACTCCAGATGCTCGCGTACCATCCTCTCCCAATCGTCGACCGAGGCCGTGAACTTTTGCTCAGCCTGTCTCAATAATGCCAGAAGCTCGGATGCCTTTTTATTTTCCGCTTCCAGCTCTCCCTCCATTGTCTTCAAGGTATTCAGGTACTTCTCGCAATCCTCAATCCTGGCTAGATTGTTCCGAAGTTTTAGGTTTACCAACCTCTTCCGCTGAAGCTTGCTGTTCAGCTTCTTTTGAAGCACTGGGAAGACAAGTTTTACTGTTGAGAGCTTCTCGGCAGTGGCTGTCGGCGTATCGCGGTGTGCATGTTGGGGATTTTTTGGGTCCGATATCTGGACGATCCAGGTAGATTCGGGCGTGTCGCTGGCTTCGGCTGCGGATGTTTGAGTGGCTTCTTTGATGTCGTCGCGCGTGAAGGAGGAAGAGGACGCCAGGACTTGGGCTTCATACTGTGTATTCTCGTCAGAGGTTGAGCTGTTATGCCATGCTGGACAAGGTCTCACAAAAAGCGTGGATGGGGTTGAGTCGTCATAGTTGACTTTGCTTTCGGTAGAAGCACTAACGTCGCCGCTGCTGCGTGAATGTGGCTGATGGGCTGGTAAGGCCTTGTCTTCCAGAGCAAGGCTCTGTTTTCCTCCGATCTCCGACATAGGGCTGGTGTTGTGGCGCTGCGGTACGGCTTCCTTGTGTCAGATATTTCCATGAACGTACAAAGCTTGAGACGCACGCATGTGGTTGTGTACATACTGGAGAGACGAGGGCCACAACTGGAGCGGGAATGGCGGTTGAGATAATTGTTCGGTAGGAACAAGTACAAGGTGTGGGAGGAAAAGAAGTACGGGGGCCAAAAGCTGGGTGGTGTTGGTGCCAAAAGGGGTGAATGATGTGAGGCAGGATTTGCATCCAATGGTGAACGAGTGAAGGGAACAAGAGAGGGAGCAGGTGGCCAACTCTGCCGTTCCTTAACCTGAGTCCAAGTTTTGCGCGCAGGGTCGTTGACGACCGTCCTGAAGGCCTACATGCGTCCGACATATATGCACAGAGTTACATGAAGCACGGATTCGACCCAGACAGAAAAAAAAGAGAAAAAAGAAATTGTAGTTGGTCAATGATAACCCGAAGGAAGGTATCCCCTCGTCGGTCACAGCTCGACCTCGTCAGCCCAGGTAGACGTTTGTTGCAGCCATATAGACCACAGGCATATCTGAGCAATAGTTGTGTCGAAAGCTGCCACCACGGGATTCGAACCCGTGGCGTTTTGAGCGGGTATAATATGGGTGTGCTGTGTGCAACACCAACTGCCGCTCGACCAACTACCCGTTGTTGTTGGAAAACCTCCTTGGGACGGGAGCCTATAAGGGACGGGGGACGGGGGGCGCTGGCGCGCTTGGGTGGCAGGCTGAGGGGTTCGGTTGGATGCCTTGTTGCCTTGGTGCCTTGGACTAGACGGCTATCATCCGATGTTGGCGGCTCTTTTCGGTCGGGCTGGGACCGTCCTCACTTGTTGTGTTTGTCTTCGCTTCCCACTCCATATTTTCACTTGTGTAGGACACAGAAACCCCGATATTGAAGGGGGTGAGCAAAATGTTAAGCTTTCTCCCTGCTCATTGCGTCTTTGGGTTGCTGCTGAGGTGACAATAGCCGAAGTCGTTGGTTTTCGACAGTGATGAATGGGCCGCCATGATACTTGCACAAAGCCCTCCCGGTTTACTTCTGCTCTCCTGGGCAACAGTGACTGGTAAACTACAACGGCTTATCTTTGATCCCGCTGGTGTGAAAGACGCCTTCCCAAATTGCCGTTGCTGCCTCATATGCGCAGGTGACACTCGCCAGCCTCTCCTCCAACCCTCCTTCCCAAAACACAAAACTCTGGAATTCCAAATATTGGAAGGCGAAAGTCACCACAAGATGCAGTTAAGGTATTAAAGACTGTAAGCTCGATGTTATGCTCGTTGCACATTGTCCCTGTTTCCTGCTTTATGAGTGGAGGTGATCAACAGATCACTTGCGCTCTAGTCTATCGCAAAAATGTCATCAAACAATCGCTGTGATAGCTGCCATGTCGCCAATGCGCCCTTTAAATTTTTAACGCCTGGAAATGCCCATTCGGTTACATGATGTCCGCATCCTCCAATCAGCCCTTTCCCTTAAGCCATCACATTTCCCATAAACTCCTTGTTGACATGGAACAATGGTCCAACCAATTCCCTGTAAGATCTCAACGAAATTCTCCCAATCGACACCAGAAGCCTCCAAGAGCAAGGAAAGCTACTTGTAGTTCCCAGCCCCTCCATTTGCTTTCCGAGCACCCTGCATCCGAACTAACGCTTCCACCTGCGCCATACCCAACTTCATCTCCAGGTCACGCCCTTCATCCGTGAGAACACCCAACTCCTTCTCCAAGCTTTTCAGCGTGGCACTCTCGTACTCTTTGCAGCCCCCGATGCGACGGAGTCTGTTCCGCATCGCCTTGTTGGCCTGCCGCTGGATTTTGATGTTGCCGATGAGCCTGTTGCGGTTGTGAAGAAAAGAACGGTCCGAAAAGGAGAGCCTTTCGTCGGCGTCGGATTCGCCATCAGCGTCATACTCCATGTCGACTTCCGGAATGGGCTGAGCGGCGGCAAGCTCAGTGGTGGGTTTCTGTGACTGTCCCTGAGCTTGGAGGAGTCTTTTGGCCGCTTGCTTTCGCTCAAGTTCCTCGTAGTGTTCGGACTCTCGAAGCTCGACAAGCCCGTCTTCGGACTCAGGCTCGGCACTGGCAGCGGCGACAGACTCATTTCCCTGACCTAGAGCCTTCGCAGCAGCTGTTTTGGCTTCCATTGCCTCGTAGTGCTCGTAGTCCAGTAGGTCATGACCGTCATCCTCCGGTGCGGCAGCAGATTCTTGTGTAGCTGGGGCCGGCGGCGATAGGGAAACCAGACTGGAAGGTGAGCAAAGAGGAGTAGCCGGCGGCAAGGTTGGTTTGAAGCCTGTATGGTATGTCAGTCTCAAGTTTGTAGGCTTGTAGGACTATAGGGGGTTTTCGCAAATTGGACACGGAGAGAGACAGTACTTACCATTGGCCTCAAAGTGCGCTGAGGCGTGATTGTTGCTGTAGTTATCCATTGTGATTGGGTATTTGTAGTTGTAGAGGTGTTATGTTGAAATAGAGTGAGAGACTGAGAGACAGAGAAGAAAGACAAGAGGAGGAATAAATTGCAGAGCTGGAGACAGGTCTCTTATATATGAGCGGAAGGTAATCGGCCGTTGCGGAAGTGTAAATAAATTTCGCTGCACAGCTCTTGCGTGTGTCAGATCCGTAGGTACTCGCAGAAATGTTGCTTGAAATGGAATTGAGAAGGAAATGTCGGAGTTTCGGCGATCAACGATTAAGTTCGGTCGAAGAATCTGAAAACAAACTTCCTGGAGGAGTTGCACAAGAAGAGTTTAAAAGGATTTCATCCAGCGATGAAGAAAATCGAGCTGAAAATAGTCCTGTGGTGCGGATTCAATTCACTCAATCCAAGGTTCGAGTTCAATAGTTCACCGAAAGACTGAATGGGAATTGGGACGAAACAATAGGAAAAGTGAATTGGACGCCAGGGACGCGACCAGAGACAATAGGCATCTAGAGGTATTGTGTTGAGCAAGACGGCCTAACATGAATCAGTCTTGTTGAACCTGGAGGTAAATATCGAGGGGCCCTGATACACATGCAGTACCTGTGAGGTTCCGTTCCCTTTTCACTCCAACAATTTGATGGCTTTCCGACCCAGCTAAATCACCTCATGCATACCGCATAAACTCCGAAAGCCCAAAATTGTTAACAGGTGCCGTGGGCAAGGCAAAGGCAAAGCAAGATGTGCGTGCAAATGTGTGATGTATTATGCAGAATCAAGAGGTACTGTACAATGTGCATGATGCACTGGCTAGGTAGGTACCTAGTTGGAACTACTACTGTAAATTGCCTGCGTTTTGATGCACCAGACTGGACTGGAGAATAGCTACAGTTGCATATGTCCTCTTAGCAAATCCTCCTCCCTCTCCCTCTCTTTGTCCCCCACCCCCCACCCTTCTCCATCTCCTCCATCCCACATCTCTACATGTTTGTCAACGGTCCAGCTTCATCCCCTTCAGCACATCCGCGGGAGCGTACTTCTCGCACACCTCCATCATAAGACTAATCTTCTTCCGCATCAGCCTGTTCCACATCACCCTGTCAATCCTCTTTTCGACCTTGACGCGGCCAATAGGCTTTTGGCAAACCCGGTAAAATGAGCTGCTGATTGTTGAGGAGGTGCGGAAGGAAGGGCGGAAAAGGCAGTCGGTGTACTCTTCTTTGGCGTCGTATCCAGTGAAGATCTTGGACGTCGAGGGAGAGATAGCGGTGGAGGATGGGTAAGGGTTGCTATGAGGCTCGGTCTGAGGCACGCAGTTGAGAGCGGCCATGGCAGGGTAGGGATTGTCCACGGATTTCTGTGTCTCAAGCTGCATGAGAGCCTCTGCTTCTGTCTCATGGTCGAGTTCCTCGTAATACTCGTTATCCGGGAGATCCTCAGACAATTCAGGCTCCCTAGTAGAAACAGATGGGGTGGTCGGGAATGGGTTGCTTCGTATCCATGGAAAGGTTGAAGGATGGCCGGATGTGAAGGCAAATGGGTTGATGGGTCGACTGTCGTCCTCCTCTGGGACGGCAGCAATAGGCTCTTGCACCTGATCACCTTGAACATCTTCCTCTGCATTACTCTCTGCATCTCCTTTCTCCTCCCGGTCGAGTTGCTCGTAGTACTCGTAGTCCGGAAGGTCTTCCTCCGGGACGGCGGCGGTAGCTTCCTGGACCTGGACATCTTCCTCTGCATCTCTCTCTGCATTCTCGGCCTCCTCCCAATCCGGTAAGTCAGGGAAGGGCTCCGTTGATGTCTCGCGCTCACCGCGCTGCCCCTGCTCCTCCTCCTCTGGTACGATTGACCTTGCCCGGTTGTAAACGAAGCGGCCCCGACCCCACCAACCGTCGAGCTCGCGCTCAAGCTCAGCGAAGGGGTCGGTGGTGGCCGGAGACGAGGGCGACAACGGAACAGGGGGTGGAGATGTAGGCACCCGCTTGGGGGATCGAGGGATATAGGGCGGAGACGGCGGGACGGGCCCAGGGGACGAAGGATGGTAGTATGCCGGAGATGCGGTGGACACCCACTCGGATGATCGAGGGATATAGGGCGGAGACGGCGGGACGGGTCCAGGGGACGAAGGATGGTAGTTTGCCGGAGATGCGGTGGACACCCACTCGGATGATCGAGGGATATAGGGCGGAGACGGCGGGACGGGTCCAGGGGATGTAGGACAATAGGTTACCGGTGATGCTTCTCTAGGCATCCACTCGGGAGATTGAGGGGGGCCTATCGGAGACGCAGGAGGGCCAGCCGGAGATGTGGGTGCCCATTTGGGAGAACTAGGGGTGTAGGCAGGAGACATGGGAAGGGGGGTGTAGGAAGAGGGCACCCAGTCGGGAGATACAGGGTTGTGGGTGGGAGTCGTGGGCTGCCATTTCGGTGACTCAGGTGTGTAGGGCGGAGATCCAGGGGCGAACGAGAGGGATCCGGGGCCGAAGGTTGCTGGAAATGTAGGCACCCATTGGGGCGATGGAGGGCTGTAAGTGGGAGATGGCGGGTATAGGGTAGTTGCGGACGTCGGAAAATAGCGAGGAGCCGGAGGCGGACTAAACGTGGGAAGAGCGGCGGAATAAAACAAGGTGCCTGGGACACGGTTGGAGGCATCCATCGGAGACGGGAGGTAAAGGGGTGGCTGCTGCGAGGTCGGTTGGAATTCTGCACGATATGTTCCATTAGTAACATTTTATGGCACAATGCGGGATCCTCGCAAATGGGCGTGGAGGTATGATGCTAGAGGTAGTAAGCTAGTTACCTTGAACTTCAATGTACACTGTGGTACGAGCTCTGTTGTTGTGCTCCATTGTTCGGGTTGAGGAGATGGAATGTTCTGACGTCCGAGAGGTAGACAAGCGAAAGACGAGCTTGCTGGATGCTTTGAGATCAATGCTCAAGTTGCGAGGACGAATCGACAAAACTTCCATGGAAGAGTCGAAAGGAGGAAGTTCAGCGAAAGGATTTGGGCAAAAGGCGAGCTTCAAATATTCGTGTGGTGAGCAGGCATTCACTGGTGCAGGTTCAATTGTTGACGAAATGACTGAATAAGAATTGGGAAGCAACAATGGCAAGTGAAAATTACTAGGCTTGATCCACAGGTAAAGGTGACTGAACCCATTGACACCATAGGTTTCAATAGGAAAACTTTCATATGCGGGTTGAAAACCAGACTTGGGATGGAAAAGATACACTGGTACCTCAGGACCTGGAGAGAGTCTGTCATCCCAGAGCTGCATCATATCCACCACCTCGCGCCGGAGCTGGTTGATAGTGTCGGCCTGTTGTTCCAACCGTCGTCGTTGTTCAGCTGTGACGAGCCTCTCCTTTCCTGTTCCAACTGCCCGTGTAAGGTATTTGCTCTACCAATCTCTTGAAGTAACTGCTCACGTAAGGCATCTGCCCCATCGCCTTGTCCAATTTCAATGTCCGTGTATTCCACGAACTGGGCGTGCAAATCATCGGCTCTCAGCAAGTGTTGGTCAAAGCGTTGATCCAGGTTATCGATCCCGTGGAAAACAGCGCTAAAACCCGTGACGAGGTTGTTGAGCTGACGCTGTCATCCCATGTGTTACATGTCATGCCCCTTGCAGGAAGTTTTCCAGGAAATGCTCCAAGGCTGAGATGGCATGGAAGGCGCATCAAGCTTCTGCTTATAGCCTCCCCAATGGTACTGCTAATCACATTCGGCATTAGCCTGGCCCTGATGCGTCGGTGAACATCGCGATTTTGATGCCTTCGAGTGTTGAGGTATGGGCTACGGTCAACGTGGTGTCGTTCTCGGACGTCATTTAGTCTCAGAACCTCCAACGTCCTTCCAATCTCAGAAAATCCTCCATCTTCGTCGTGCCTTTTTCTCAACTCTGAGGACAAAACGAAAGCTATGTTCCGTAGATCCACACACTTGATGACTCTGCCAGCGAACCGGTAAAGGAGCCGGCATTGTGTGCGACTGGCTAGATAGGAGTTGAAGATCCTGAGTGCTGAGTGAGCTTGGACAGTCACCGAGAGACTTGACACGGCGGCAGAGGGCAATTAAAGAGATCCATTTGAACTTGTCAAAAACGGGGAGGGAGTGGAGGGAGTGGAGGGAGAGGATTTCCCCCACGTGTCAATCAGCCTTCGATGATGCTCGGGGGCTGGGCAAGCGGGGAAGGCTCCCTCTCGGGCTGAGTGGCTGTGGGGTTGAGGACCTCTTCTTTGGCCCTGTGCTCGTAGAAGGCGAATTGAAAGGCTTCGGACGAAGTTTCTAGAGGTGTCGCCCTCATTCTGGTCCTTATTATCGTTCTCATCTGATTTGTATTGCACATGCTCCTTCAACTTGAAAAGGCGACCAAATTTGTCGACGCCCCAGCTGTCGTGCAGATCAACACCGCCCTGATGAAAGACCGTCTCCTTCATGTGCGCTGTCCAGTTGAGGATGCACACACGACGGTCTTTTCCGCTTTTTACCTCGGCCTTGGTGCCGTTCTGGCCGCTGAGCTCCTTGATGAGGTCCCTCGCGTCCTCTAAAGCCTTCTGAGCCGTCTTAAAAGTCGACCGCCCAAAGGCGCAGTGATACGGCCGGGTGTTGTGTTGCTTTCCCGGCTCCTTGGCGTACTTCGTGTGATAAAAGGTGAGGCATGTCTCCTCGATGTACCTGCGGTACTGGTGAAAGTGTGATGGGCGCGAATGCGCGAGCCGAGCCCTGTAGCTCAAAGTTTCCCTCGCGAGACTACGCGAGATGGTGTCTAGACGCCATTGGTATGATTGAGAGGAAAGGGACTTTGGAAGACCGTATAGGGAGGTTAGAGACATGACTGCGGATAAGTGAAAGAGATATATACGGGAAATTGTCTTGGTAGCGAAAGGTGAATGTGAGGATCCAGAAGAAGAGGCGGATAAGACCAGACAGTCGTCGTAATTATTGAATCGTTCAAAGAAGAAGGGTGAGAAGCATCCAGGCTGTATCCTATAATGAGAATGCTGAGTGAAACAGCACTAACTTCCAACAAGCTTTGTCACTCTGTTGTTGGATATGAAAACAAATGCTATGAAATCGTCAAGGATGGTTCTGCATGTCTGTTACCTCTAGATGTCTTTGCGTTAGAATGTCGTCAAATATTTTCTATTTCGTCAAAGCCCTCATCATAATCATGCGTAAAAAGCGGAAAGATAGTAGACATTCGTTTGATGCGAAAACGCTGGACAAAGACCTGAGGACGTGTGTCCAGATGGTTTGTGTGGTGGTGGCCCTGTAGCATTTGCTTGCGAAAATGTTTGCAGTTGAACGCGAATCCTCCTACCTTCCTCTCACACAGACACCGCAGGACGATATCGTGTACCATCATGCTCACTTCGTTGGTTTGGAGGATGTTGAGAAGGCCGTCGAGAAGCTGGAGTAGAGAACCGTGTTGTGTTGTTGGCGGGCAGATTGTGGAGGGTGAAAATTCACAAATAATTTCGGGTGAGAACACTGTAAGTAAAAAAGAACTTCTTGTTTGAGTTGCGGCATATTGTGATCAAAAGATCGCCTGCAACTGACGAGTGTCCTGGAGATATTTTGGTAGTTGCGATCGAATGTCGTTGAAAGTGGAAACGCACGTGCCGACGGGAAGTAGCGTTCAGCCCAGAGTCCACGACCCGCCTATAGATAGCCGCAGCTGTAGGGCCGCTGTAGCTACTGTAGGGCTAGGTGATGCGGCCTGTGCAACAACAGCGACTGAATGACGTAAACGGAGCGCATCAGCTGACGTGACGTAGAAGCGCAGTGTATCTCTCCGCATTCCGTCCTTTGGGCCTCCCTTTTTCTCTCCTCTTTCAAGACATCGATTGATTTTACGACGACAGACATCTAACACTTTGGGGCCAAAGTAATCAGTTTCTAGAAACAATCACGGACAAATCAAGAGCGAAAATGGACTCTTCCAACCCCCTTGCCGATCGCGAGAAGGCGTTCGAGAACAAGTACATCCACGACAAGGAGTGCGTCTATAGCGTCCCACCACCCAGTCATGATCTCTTTTGCGAGCCAGTTGCTGACAAAAGAATACACAGGAGGCAAATGGCCAAAGACAGAGCGAACAAGAAGACGCAGACCGAGTCTTCGCCCAAGGACTCCAGTTCCACACCGAGCGAGCAAGAGGAAGGAACTGGAAATAGCTACAAGGACGAGATTACCAAGCTGAGCGCTATGCCTTCTTGATTGCGCGACATCATGGGAAGTGGGAAAGAAGAAAAGTCCAACACCAACATCTTCGCTTTGGATATCGAACCTCGAAGTGTTTACGCGTCATCATGGTCCTAGAAGAGCCTCCACACAAGCGAATGCGCAACCTAGGCTAAACCCAAAGATCTCAAGGAACCGGGACAGGAACCGAAGCACCCATTTACGGGTCCGAAGGGGACATCCGCATTGAGGGTTTTGGGCGGAAGGTCGTGGGACGGAACCCCAGTTGTAATTATATCTCGTTTGGACCAATAAAACACAACGATGATGTCGGCGTGAGCCGGAATGCAAGCCACTTCTTCCTTAGTGGCCTTCTTCCAGATCATCATTGGCCATTCATGCTGTCCCCCACTGCGGAAAGGGTCAACGGTTGGAAGGCGGAAAAGCAATTGTTTGTCTCCTGGTTTGCAAACAGATCCGATTTCCAAGGTATGAAAACGCTGCTAGCGGTGTTAGCGTACATTGATCGAATTCACGAGGCAAAGTGTTCGGTGCCGACGATGGTGGTTCCCTCTCGAGATGGTAGAGCGAATGTATGGAACTTGTGTAGAAACCGGAGACGGTATTCCTTTTCTGGTATCGTTAACCGCGCGATCTTGGCTGTTTTTATGCGCGCCTATTAGCCGGTCTGCCCTGCGCAGATTGATGTGGCGTCTGTTGTTGTTACATGCTTGCCATTGCTTCCATGTTTCCATGAAAACTGCCTTCTGCTTTCCTGCGCCTGTGTCAGCAACTTCAAGCATGGCATTGGACTCAAGACAAAGACCGGAATCCGGGGTAAGCTTCCGCACGGTATCATATTAGCAGCTCATTTCCTCCGCTGTCTTCGGATACAGACAAACATCTGGAATGCAGGGTGCAGTTCCAAATCCATTGGTACTTTCGAGGCCCGTATCGCGCCCAACGAGAAGTTGGTTGGATCAAAGTGCCCTATCACCTCCAGATCGCAATCTCAACTCGAAGCCCCAGGCAAGGGGTTTGATGTTGGGTTGGTACCATGAGACGATGGCTACCTCCGACACTTTAACCCGACCGCACTCGACCGCACTCGTCGAAGATGACGGTGTTTGATCCGGTCACCGGAACTCGACTTGACCCCTTTTTCGATAGTGTGCGCCATCTTCACACCAACAAAAACTGAGAGTGGACGCCGCAACGGTTCGGTAACCCCATCCGCTATAATGGCGGATGTGATTCAGATTTCGACATCCCACATCACTCACATCCCGGATCTAGCTGCCCATGCATAGAGGTACGCTCGGGATGTGGGTGACTTTGGCGAAAAAAACGTGGTCTCTAACGCCAACGTCAACGCCACTCAGCCTCCTAAGCTCCTTTCCTGTTCCAGTCTTCTGCTGTCTGTCCGTCATTCTGTCCCATGAACCATAATATTATTAGTAGACGGCTTCTCCCCCCCTCCATGGGGTCTCCATCTCGTGTTACCTCTTCTTTCCTGAACTCCAGGCAATTCCATCAACCCGACGATCAGTTCAATGGCCAAGAAGTCCAGCTAACGACTCGCCAAACTCATTCCATTGAAACTGACCCTGTCCCTGTCCTTGCTCACCACACCTCCGTGGACCCGTCATCGTCTTGATCAAGCAACCTCGCGATATACCGGCAGTAGCAGCACGAAAGTAAACAATGGAGTTCCTCGCGACTGTCATCAACCGGGGGGTTTCCCACATCGATGCTACCGCTGCCGCCGTCAACGGCTCGGGACACGGAGCACCTGGAGCACCTGGACCCGGAGAAGCGGCAGCTGGACCCAAGTATAGCCCGGACGGCTACTGCGGCCGCCGCCTGGCCGGACTTGAAACCGGACCGATACCTAACCGAGGGCCCGAAACTTCCGCGGGGCTTTGGATCCTTGTCTCCTTCTCGACGGCCTTCCTTGCTGCGAGGTTGTACCTCAAGATGTATCGGCTGAAGGGGTTGTGGTGGGATGATTACATTCTTGTTCTTGCTTGGGTTTGTCCCCCCTCCACCTTCCAGTCCTCCTTCGTCCACGTCCACATAAGACTAACAGCCAACCGACAACAAGCTCACACACACCCTCTCCGCCATCCTCGCCCAAGTCTCCATCTCCCTCTTCGGCCTCGGCCACTACCCCTGCGACATCCCCTCTCCGGCAACCTCCATCCCGCTTCTGACTCTAGTCGGTGGCCACTTCGGCGCCATGTTCTCCTTGTTCGCCGTCGCGCTATCCAAGACTTCATGGGCCGTCACTTTACTCCGACTCTTCCACCGTGGCAGCAGCACGTCCACCACGTCCTCCTTTTCCCCAGGGCGACGCCATCAACGACAATACGCAGTCTGGATAGTCTGGTTCGTAATCATAACCATCTGCCTCGTCAAAGGCGCTCAGGGGGTGTTAGTTTGGATTCCAAAATGCGGGTCGCCAGCTGCATTGGGGAATCCGGATGTGTGTGTGATGATTGAACCGCTGAACGGGTTCGCGACGTTCGCGGGGAGTATGAGCGGGACGTACGATATCTTGCTGGCGGTGGTGCCGTGGAAGACGATTTGGGGCACGGGATTGGGGAAGAGAGAGAAGTTGGGCGTGGCGACGACGATGTCAGTGGGGGCGTTGAGTGGGGTGACGGCGTTTGTGCTGGCAGTGAAGATGAGGGGGGTTACGAGTGAGAATTATACTTGTGAGTTTTTCTTTTCCCCCGGGATGGGACCAGAAATGAAGGATTGTGGTTGAGTTGACTGGACGGGAGTTAGTGGCTAATGAAGCGAAACATAACAGACGACTCAGGAGAGATCATAGTATGGTCCACCGCCGAGACGAGCACGACCATCATGGCCGCTTGCATCCCCGTCCATCGCGCCTTCTGCCGTCAACTTCGCAAGAAGCTGCTGGCGCAGTACCGCTTGCATAGCAGCAAGCAACACTCGACCCCATCGACGGGCAAGAATGGTGCCGGGGGTAGCACGACGTTGACAGACGGTAGTACCATACTGACCAGTGGGAACTTCCGTTCCGTACTTGACAAGCTTTCGCAACATCGCCGCAAGGGAAGCGATGGGGTGGATGAACCGGGCTGCTTGTCGTTGCCTTCAGGTGGAGGGTGTCATGCCCCGACTGATGATAATGCGAGCGATAGGGCCATTTTGCCTGTTCATGACATTGGGAATCGCGATAGGAGTGGGAGTGATGTGGCTACCTCAGGGAATAGCGGAAAGATCCTGATGACACAGGAGGTCAAGGTTGAGTATCACCATCGTGATGATACTTTGAACGGAAGGGATGTCTTGGATGAGAGGGAGCAGACGCAGCATGTGTATGAGTTGAAGGATATGGGAAGGCGGGGAGATCCGTGAAAGTGTAAGAATTATAAGGGCAATTGAGAAAAGAAAATAGACGATGTTTCAGCTTACGCCTCGCAAGATTTCATGTTCGAGAGAGCAAATTGATGAAAACGGAAAGTAAACAAAAGTCAGGGGTAGCTCAGGAAACCGAAACCTGCCGACGGTATTTATACGGAGAATAACAGCTTGGCGCCAAGTTGTGCGCCAACGCAAGCTCCCGCTACCCCGCATAAAGCTTCAAGTGGAGCTCATCGTACGTTACGTTACGGAGCCTCGGAGCTTCAGGTACGTACCTTGGCCGGCAACTTGCACCTCCACCTTGCCCGTGCAGCTTGTGATCCATCCATCCTTGCGCCGAAGCAATTCTTTTCCTCCAACCCGACCTTTCTTCCTCCAACCTTGATCTTCCGTCGTCCGTCCGCCGCCGTCGACTGTTTACCAAGCTCCCGATCCCCACGACGACACCATGCTTCGCCAGCTTGGAGCCGCTCCCCTCGTGCGGGGCCGGTTCGCCCTCACGCGATCAACCACGACGATCCGCACTCTGTCCTGCTCATCGGCACCTCGCGCTGACGATGCTACTACCCCTTCTGCCGCCGGAGACAGTGCCGCACCTACCGAGCCGGCCAAGCCCAAGGTGGTTATCCGTAAGATTTATAAAAGGCTAAAGGAAGGCGACAAGAAAGCCGACAAGAAGGCCGATAAGAAAACCGACAAGAAAACCGACAAGAAAACCGACGAGAAAACCGACAAACTGGCAGCAGCGCAGAAAAAGTTCGACTATCAACTCAGCCGGTTACAAAACGACATCGCCCAGTTAAAGGAGTCCAATAAAAAGCTGCGAAGAGACAAGGGAGCGTTACGGCTAGATGTTGTCAATCTGAAGAAATCCTTCAAAGGGGTGCCTCCTACGACACCGGTGCAGGGTAAGGCGCAACTGCTAGAATTATACGAGAAGATTGCCAAAGAAGCACGCGAGTTCAAGGCCGGCACTCCCCAGTCCGTGGAGGTGGTCGATGGTCAGCAGCTCGTCATCACCCTGGCCCAGCCCGACGGCACCACCAACCAAGTGGTCATGTCCCTCCACTGGCTGCGCGACACTTGCAAGTGCCCGCACTGCGTGAACCCCGACTCCGGCCAGAAGAGCTTCTCAAGTACCTCTCTGCCCGAGACCCTCGAGGTCCAGAGCGCCGAGGTCAACGCCGCCGACGGCTCCATCACCATCGTTTGGGCCAACGACACCGTCAGCGCCAACGGCACGCCCGAGGCCACCACGCACACCTCGACCTACGACTCCTCCGACATCTTCTCCTGGCAGCTCCCCTACGACCTCGCCGGCAACCTCCTCCCCGTCGAGCGCACGCTCTGGGACCGCTCCAAGCTGCAAGAACACATCGACTCCGGCGACTTGCGCGTCTCGTACAACGACTGGCTGACCTCCGACGCCGCCTTCTGGAAAGCCTTCGAGTCTCTCGCCCGCTTCGGCATCCTCTTCGTGCACTCGATCCCGTCCGACCGGGCCCTCGTCGAATCACAAGTCGAAAAAATCGCCAACCGCATCGGCATCCTCATGCACACCTTCTACGGCTTCACCTGGGACGTGCGCTCCAAACCTCGCGCCGAGAACGTCGCCTACACCAACGTCTTTTTGGGTCTGCACCAAGACCTGATGTACATCGACCCGCCCCCGCGCCTACAACTGCTGCACTGCATCGCCAACTCCTTCCAGGGCGGCGAGTCTCTCTTCAGCGACGGCGCGCGCGCCGCCTACTCCCTGGAACTCAACAACCCAGCAGCCTTCGACCAGCTGCGCGGCAACCGCTCGCCGCAGTTCCACTACCACCGCAACGGCAACGACTACCACATGGGCCGCAACACGTTCCGCTACGCCGGGCGGACCGGCGAAGGCAAAGGGTTTCTGAGCAGGATCCACTGGGCGCCCCCCTTCCAGGCGCCGTTTTCGCGGCAGACGGGCGCCACGGCGACGAACGTGCTCGGGAACCGGGTCATTCAAGACGGTGGTGGCGGTGCTTATGCCGAGGGGGAGCGTACGGTGGTGGTGGAGGAAAAGGGGAGGAACATGACCAAGTGGGTGCCGGCGGCTAAGGAGTTTGAGCGCGAGATTAGCGCGGAGGAGAACATGTTTGAGCTCAAGATGAAGGAGGGCGAGTGTGTGATTTTCGATAACTGGCGCGTGTTGCACGGCCGGAGGGAGTTCAAGACGGAAGGACAGGCGGAGGGCGCGGAGAGGTGGTTGAAGGGAACGTATATCAGCCATCAGGTGTACAAGGCGATGGAGGATAAGTTGCAGTGGAGGTTGGCGCAGAAGGAGGGGGGTATTCCCTTGGCTATTGGTGTGGCGGAGGCGCATGGGTTGGGCTGGAAGGAGAGGGGGCAGTTGCCGCAAAAGGAGGCTCCTAAGGAGGAGACTGCTGCGCCTGTCCAGACTGAGGAGGCACCCAAGGTCGAGGAGGCTCCCAAGGTCGAGGAGGCACCCAAGGTCGAGAAGGCTGTTAAGCCTGAGGCTGCTCAGAATGAGGGTCCTTCGCGCCAACCTGAGGAGCAGTTGGGGACGGTGAACTGGAACGCATAAGTCCGAGGGACAATATCGATGGGAATCTGTATGATGTGTGATTACCTCTTGGGAGCGAGGCGTATGTAGATTACTGTATATATTACGAGGTTGGATACCAAATCAAAGAACATGAATGAACTCTGGAATATTGGTCTCCTGTGCTTGTATCGTTCGGGGTACCTAGTTGAGAATGTTTGCAGAAATAATGTCATGACCAGAGTCTGACGCAGCATCGTCCTGTGTCTGCGGTGATATCGGTTATCTAGCCTGGAGACCAAGCCATTCCTTCAAATGATCAACAGTTAACCACATGTCTCCACGACTTAGACTGCCCCCCTTTTTCCCTTGTGCGGTCCTCCCCTTCTGCGTTTCATACGCATAATCACGTCGAGGTGATACGACCAGCATCATAAACCCACGACTTTAGCTGCCCCGTTCTTACTCCTCGTGCGATCCTCTTCAAAGTTTCATACGCAAGATCATGTCACCATCACTGGAAAAGGCGCAAGAGGAACAGATAGATATCCAGGGGAAAGGAACGATGAATCATTGCACTATTTCACCAGCCCAACGACCCATCACAACACAAAGCCCCTCGAGGCAATTGTTTTTTTTTCCAATTGTTTTTGTATTTTTTCCTTCCCCTGGTTGGGTTCGGTTCGGGTACACGGAACCCTGCTTTCGCAGCAGCTTCTTGCCCCCTTGCCTTGGCCAGTCAAACCAAACTTAAGCAGCAATGGTGACCTCAACCTCGACACCGGCCTCGATGTTGACAATGATCTGCTTGACGATCTCAGTGGGGGCGGTCAAGTCGATGAGGCGCTTGTGGATGCGCATCTCGAAGAGATCCCAGGTCTTGGAACCCTCACCGCAGGGGGTCTTGCGGGTCTGTTGTTGGATATATATCAGCATGGCGCCTTATGAAAAGGGGGATGTGGGAGAGGAGAAGAAGAGGATGACATACGGTGATCTTGAGGATCTTGGTGGGAAGGCGGACGGGGCCCTTGACGCGGAGGTCCTTGGACTTGGCGCGCTCAACGAGCTCGGAGCAGACCTTCTCGAGAGCCTGGACCTTGCGGGAGGTGAGGGTGATACGGACACGGTGGACCTTCTGTTTGGGGAGTTAGTCGTCAAGGTCTCCTGTCGATAACATCATGATGGCGACGACAACAACGTCAACGCCAACGGGCGACAACACATACGGGGGCCTCGCCGAAATCCTTCTGGTCCTTCTGGTAGGAAGACATCTTGACTGGTGTTGAGATGGTTGGGTCGGGTCGACTCGATTGACTGCTAAGGGCTGCTGGCTGCAAAAAGGTGCCTTCACGACTCGAAGGAGTAGATTGTACGGCTTCGGCAAAGTGATGAAGGCGAAGCTGGATTCTGGCGAACTGGAAGTTGAGTTGTTCCGGCGAGCGTTCAACAGACCGTCGAGATAATTTTTTTACTCCATATTTTGCGCGCGACGGGGCATGGAGATTTTGTGGGCTTGGCGTGTGGCTTGCGCTTGTTCGATTTTGTTTCTTTGACCCCTCGAGCTATGGCTGAGCAGAAACCTTGGGAGGATCGTGTGGCTGAGGATCTGCGACGGACCATGCAGCGTCTTGCCGGCCGGCATCTCCCCGCAATGACACATTCGGCGTGAGACTGGAACACAAAGTCACTTTGTACCTTTGACGACTTCAATGTCCGCGTGGGGCAACATTCAAACTTCCATATCCAACTTCCAATCTTCACTCTCATTTGTCGCCTTACCACTTTTTGACGTTTCTTGTAGACTCGGGCTTGCTAATAAATAGACGGGGTTATCTTTTTCTCTTGTATCGATATCTCTCACTCACACTCTTTACGCCATCCCCGTGGTCAAGCTCTCTGCATCTCACTCATCGACGTCAACATCTCTCCGTCTTGGCATCAAACACCTTTGGGCAACTGTTTACAACACCGTGTTCGACCATGGCCTCCAAACTCCCAGCCTTTGCGCTGTTCCCCCTCGCCGCATGGAGAGACCAATTGCTCCCCGATGAATGGGTCGCTTGCCTAGACGCCTGGCTCGCACTCATCGAGAGCCACCTCTCGCTTCCCGACCCAGACTTCCTCTCCATATCAGCGAAAGATGAGAGTCTCACTACATTCCTCACCTCCTTCACCCGCGAAACTGCTCTCGGAAGCACCACCATCCTCGGCCCATCCCAATCAGCAAAACGCCTACTTAAGGACTCCTTCCTCCTAACCTCACGACTCCTCCGCTCCTCATCGCCACCAGTTCCCCTAACACAATGGGAATTCCTCTCCGACCTCTGTCGTGTCTACGGAAAGAAGCGATCCTCCGAGCTCTTATCCACTCTCTCCGACTCAGCGCAAAAGTCTCTAGACGCCTCACTGTCCGCCCTCAAGAAGTTCCTCATTAAGAATCTGGACCTAGGCCTCCAACAAGGCGGCGACCTCAAGGGCGTCGAACAACGGCTGGACCGAGTAAACGACCTCATCGGATCTTCCCCGCATGTAGCCAGCTTCTTCCTGGCCGGTAGCGATTTCCTCGACGGGCTGGTGTCTTGCTACAAGATCATGAATCCTCCTTTACGCAAGGTGATCATCGCCACGACCTACCTCTGCGTGGTCGGGCTAGCGGACGGGAGTCAAGACAAGAAACTGTCTGCCCTGACGGATCAGTTGTACTCGCTCAAGGCGGCGGCGGATGCACACAAGGCTGGGCCGACGAATGTCAACGATTCTTTGGTGGCGGAGTTAGTCACTTCCACACCATTACTACAGCAGTTGCAGCGGAAGCTGGAGAACGTAGGGTCAGGTAACAACCGAACGAAATCCGTCCTCAAGGAACTGGCAACATTCAAGAAACCCGGCAGCGGAATCTCACGCCCCAAAAGGCTCGTCAACCGTCAACGAAAGGCCATAGACAAAGGCAAGGGCAGAGACCTCTCCTCGTTCGAAGACACGCAGCACCAACAAGAAATCCACATCCACCGAATGTCCCAGATCTCTCAAATCCAAGATCTCTTCCCCGACCTCGGCTCAGGCTTCATCTCCAAACTGCTCGACCACTACTCCTCCGACACCGAGCAAGTCGTCGCCTGCCTACTCGAGGACTCTCTCCCACCGCACCTCCAATCAGCCGACCGATCCGCCGCCCTTTCGCCCCCATCTCCCTCCTCCCAACCCAAGTCCAAACCACAAGGACACATCCGCTCTCCAAGATCAACCCCACCCCTACGTCCAACTATCAGCAACCCCCTCGACGACGACGACTTCCTCCTCTCCGTCCCCTCCTCCCAACTCCAACTCGGCAAACGCACCGACACATCCGCCGACCTCATGCTCTCCGCCCCGCCCACCACCTCCAACCCCTCCTACAAATCCCGCATCTTGTCCGCCCTCGCCGCCTTCGACTCCGACGACGACGAGCGCGACGACACCTACGACGCCGCGGACGTCGGGGGGACAGTGGACGCCGCAATGGTTGCCGCCGGTGTCGAAGACATCCGGCTACAAGACAACCAACCTTCGCAGCAAGGAGGTTTGGCGGAAGCGACAGAGGCGGTACTTTATGAGGTATGGAAGACTAGGCCGGGTGTGTTCGGTAGAGATGCGGAGACTAGACGCGGAAGGGAAAGGAAGGAGTTACGCGACCAAACGGGGCTAAGTGATGAGGCGGTAGAAGGGTTCGGGGTGATGATTAATAGAGACCAGGGCATGAAGAGGAGATTGGAGAGGAGGTTTGGTGAGGGGGCGTTTAGTGGACAGCAGGTTGAGATACAGACGACTAGGTGGCGAGACCGAGGAGGGGAGGATGGGGATGGTGAGACTGATACGGATGGTGGTGGTGGTTCTAGGGGTGGATATGGTGGGCCACGAGGTGGACGAGGCGGCGGCGGCGGCGGGAGAGGTAGGGGGAGAGGAGGTAGGGGTGGTGTTGGTGGTGGGAGAGGTGGTGGTGAAGCTGGGGGTTCGACGGGGCAAGGAGGACCGGAATCGGACCTGGCGAAGAGAAGGAAGGAGGCGAATAAGGGGAGCAGAGCGAATCATAATCGGAGGGATCAGAGGGCTAAGAAGATGGCTAGGGGTGGTTTTGGTGCGTGAGTTAAGGCTGATTGAAGCTTAATGCGGTTGCGAAGAAAAAGATGCACTGATGGGTGTAAATTGGTACTGGGAGCATTTTACGAGCGATATTTTTGCGGCTTAGAGAAAAGAACACTTCTTTTGATGATCAAGAGACCCATGGTTCCTACCAAATCTTAGACCCGTTTTGCTTCCTATTGATCCTCGTCTTTTTCTCCATGACGAGAAGTTTCAACATGACGAGGGATGCCCGTAGATGCGTGTGAACATGCTCGTCCTGCAGGCCTTTACCTCGCCTGTAGTCAGTCAGGGGTAAGAAAGTTTAGAGACCAAACAGTTTTGCACGCATGAGACCATGTACATTTGTTAGCGTGCTAACGTATTGGAACTCAAACAGCATTCAAGCAAACCAAGGGTGAAGAACCTCTTTTCGCACAGAAGAAAGTTCAGTAGATACCCACCCAGTGGTGTGAGTGAACACCGAGTTTCACCGAGTTTCTGTCTATTCCAGCTCTCCTCTGCTATCTTTGCTGTTGAATATTTTGCAAAATTTCCTCTTTAACCCGCCATCCTCTTCTCCTTCTGAGACATATGCATGCATGCATGTCACGATACTGCCTACGCTTCAAGACAGACAGACCTGAGATGACATTTGCGGAACAAAACAGATCCGGATTTCTTCCACACCAAAAAGGGTTGCCTGTCAGTATTGAGGAACGCAGTAGTATAACCATGTTTTATTGAGTACAGCCAGCCAGTGTTTCCAGAACGCCAGAACTATGCGTACTACTTTTTTCACACATCTTTAATTCGCCTTCTTATGCAACAACAGGCAATCAGTTCATTCCATGTTCACATTCCTGCGTCAAAAATAACCGTCCTGGAATTCGCTGTTGAACACAAACTTTTCCAATATCGCTGGGTATCGGTATCCGGACAAAATCGCTCATCGTTTCCCGTAGCCATTGATCACATCCATCGATTGCAGCCTGTCGCTTTCTCCTCATGCTCGTTCTCGCTTTCCTTTCCTTTGCTTCCAGTCTATTCCTCAGAAATCCCAAGTACAAAACTCCCTCTTCGGCGCAACCTCCGGCATCACCCCGCCCTCAAACCTCCCCGTCTCCACAAACTTCTGCCAAACACTCAACACATCCCCAGTATACTCCCCCTCCAACCCCTCCGTATCGGGCGTATACTTCGGCGGTCCATCAGGAAACCAAATCATCTGGAAACTGCCGTCAAAGTTCCTGATCACCGGTACCTCCTTCTCGGGCGGCGCGGTGTCGGGGGCGCCTGGCTTCGGGATCCGTTGGTAGGTTACGGGTTTTCCCTTGAAGGTTTGTAGACGGTTGTCGAGCGGTGAGCGCGTGGTGTAGGCGGTTATGGGTGGGTGTTGGCGGGTGGCGTTGGGGGCGTAGGGGGAGGTGCCGGGGGCGGCGTTGGCGGCGGCAGGTTGTGTAGGAGCAGCGGCGGGAGGTTGTCCAAAGGGGTTGGCGGCTGCTGGGGCGGTGGTTGAGGCGCCGAACGGGTTGGCTGCTGGTGTTGTTGTGGAGGCACCGAATGGTGAGGGTGTGGCAGCGGGAGCGGCGGCAGCTGGGGCGCCGAAGGGATTGCTGGTGGCTGGACCGGTTGATGCGCCAAATGGACTGCTTGTTGATTGCGCTGGAGCCCCAAAGGGGTTTGCTGCTGGCGTGGATGTTGATTGTCCGAAGGCGCTGTTTGTTGATTGTCCGAACGGGTTGGCGGCCTGTGTGGTCTGGCCGAAGGGACTGGCTGTTGTCGAGGCCCCGAATGCGCCTCCTCCTGCTGGGGCAGCTGGCGCTCCGAACGGATTGGGCTTTGCTCCTAATGTCGCTGGCTGGCCGAAGGCGCTGGTCGCTGGGGCGGCTGGTGCTCCGAATGGGTTCGGCTTGGCTCCTAGCTGTGCTGGTTGACCAAATGCACTCGTCGGTTGGGTAGGCTGTCCAAAAGCGGGGGTGGCAGCAGGTTGGCCGAATGCTCCTCCTGTTGCTGGCGCTCCGAAGGGATTTGGCTTCGCTCCCAACGCACTTGGCGCTCCGAATGCTGATGTTGAGGCACCCAACGCTGAGGGTTGGCCAAAGGGTGAAGCAGCAGCTGGTTGCGCCGGTTGTCCAAAGGCCGGAGCTCCAAAGGGATTTGGCTTGGCACCCAGGGCTGCTGGCTGGCCAAAGGCGCCGGCTGGCTGAGAGGGAGCACCGAAGACATTAGTATTTGTTGCGGGAGCGCCATATGTGGTTGTTGAGCTTCCAAACGGATTTGACTTTGGCCTGTCGCTTCCAAACTCGCCCGTTGTTCCTCCTGGTAATGTGTTTTGTTTGCAAATGTCGTGTCGGTTCGGATGCTTGTTACCGGCCTCGACGATGTATTGGATAGCGCCCTGGATATTGCCCAGGGTTGCTTGGGTCTGTGCTTGTGCGCTTTGGTAGAGGTTGTTGATATCGTTCAGTGCTCCTTCGGGATTACCGGCCGCGAGACCGTTCATGTAGTACAATCGGATCTCCTCGAAACTCTGTTCCCGTTGTTCTCCACCAAATAGCTGCTCGGGTGGCTCTTTCCCTGGGGCGTAGGCGGAAAGGATCCATGTTGGGAGTTCTTCGGTCAAATCTTTTTGAATGGCATCGGCGTCGAGTCTGTAGGGGAGTTCTGCGCTTCGGTTGTTGCTGAATCCGGTGTTCTGGTTCGAGTTGAAGCCGCCGCCGCCGCCTAGGGCACCGAATCGATTGCCTGTTTGGAATCCGCTAGGTCCTTTTGGAGGATGTTCGAATCGGCAGTTGTCTGGACAAGCAAAATGTTAGCAAGGTCAATCGCGTAGAGTTGAGGACGCTCGGAACGCGTACTTCCATAGCGACAGCTGCCTTGTTGGTAGAATTTGCAGATGGTCATCGCGGCGGTATTAGGTAGGTCTTGAGGTGATGGCGCATCTGCTCGATGGGCGAGGACGGGGTTGCGACAGCAAACGGGGGATAATGCTGAGAAAGAAAGAACTCGCGTGCGTCGCGTCTTCGAAGCTGCAAAAGGAAAGTCAGCCTTCTCAGCCTTGCATTGAATTGGTGATGATGCGGCGGTTCGGTGGATCAACAGTGGGTTGCATCAGCCACAGGGGCACAGTGTTGGACAAACAGTGGACGTCGGCTTAAGGTGAGTGGGGGTTGCCGATGTGCACGGACGTCTCGGTCTTGGGACCGCTAAAATCGGCACTAACAGTGCCAAGATGGTAAAATCCGGGGAGTTCATCCACTGTCCCACCGGCCAACTCCACTCCAATTCTGGGGCTCTGGGGACGATGGGGCTCTGTCAACGACATCTCTTCCGCTCGAGGCCGCTCTTCTCCCGTCGGCTCTTGCCCTTGTCTTGACAGGTTTTTATTGTCGTTTGTTATTTCACTGCCATGGACTCGAAATGGGTCGAACACATCGTAATACGTATCAAATGTTTCCGGTCAATACTTACGGAATCCGTACGCGATACTCCAAATCCAATGCGATAACGGTGATGACATCCAATCCCAACCAATTCATTCCCAAGCATCGGGTGCAGAACCCCTGAACATCTTTAGGAATGCAATACGACGATAAGCATGGAATCTGTCATGGAAGTCGATCATCGAGATGGAAACCTTCCGTGTCCAATTCCGTGCTCTTCAAAAGAAAGATAACACCGTGAATTGCCGCGGTATTGGCAGATGACTCTTGGCGATTGGCGCATTGAAGTCAACAAACACACTGCGACATCATAATGCAGTTGTGCCGTCCACTCATAACCCTGGACATCTCCCTTACCGCTAACATAACCCTGGTCCGACCCCCGCTCCTCTTCAGATGTCATTTGTCCGACAGCAATGCCGGCGCAAACCGATGCTCCTCCTCCTCACGATCGCGACAAGACAAACGGCAGAAGCAAAGCAGGATGTCGGCGGGGGAAATATCACGGGACCATTTGTCATCTCTTTTGGGAAATTTCTTTATTATAATAACGTCCTCCATCAGGACTTGTCTTTCTCTTCACCTCAGCACCCATCTTGTCTCGTCTTCAACAGAGAGATTCCTTATCTTATCTGTATAAGACAAGCTTCCAAAAATGGCGTTTGGCGCTGCCCACCTCCAGCTCTGGCTGGGGGCCTTGGTTGTCCTCGGCGCTGTCTACGTACGTCTCCTCCAAACCACCAAGATACTGACTCGAGACCATCACTAACACAATCACAACAGACATCATGCCTCGTCTTCTACCGCCTCTTCCTCCACCCCCTCGCCAAATACCCCGGTCCCTTCCTCGCCAAGCTGACCGACGGCTACATGGCCTACCACGCCTTCAAAGGTGACCGGCACATCGAGTTCTGGCGCATGCACGAGAAATACGGCAAATTCGTCCGCTTCGGGCCCAACTCGCTCTCCGTCAACTCCAACACGGCGCTCAAGGACATCTACGGCTTCAAGTCCAACGTGCGCAAAGCCGAGTTCTACGACGCCTTCGTCCACCCTGCCCCCAACACCCATAACGCTCGCGACCGTGACCTGCACGCCCGCAAGCGGCGCGTCCTGGCCCACGCCTTCTCCGACTCCGCCGTCAAGGAAGTCGAGCGCTACATCCTGTCCAACATCCGCACCTTCTGCGACGCCATCGGCGATCTCGGCCGCTCCAGCTTTGCCCCGCTAGCCGACAAGAAGGGCTGGTCATCACCGAAAAACATGTCCGACTGGTGCAACTGGCTAGCCATGGACATCCTCGGCGACCTCTGCTTCGGTAAAGCCTTCCACATGCTCGAGAAGCCCGACAACCGCTACGCCGTCGACCTAGTCTCCGTTGCCGCCCACCGCCACCTCATCTGCGGCACCATGCCCATGCTCGACAAGCTCTCGCTCGACCGCATCTTCCTGCGCAAAATCGCGTCCGGCCGCGCGCAGTACATGGCCTACAGCCGCCAACAGCTCGCGGAACGCACCGCTTTGGGGGACGAGACTGACCGCCGCGATTTCTTCTACCACCTCCTTAAAGCCCGCGACCCGGAAACGGGCCAGGGATTTACAACCCCCGAGCTCTGGGGCGAGTCAAACTTGCTAATCATTGCCGGGTCCGACACCACTTCCACCGCCATGGCAGCGACACTATTCTACCTCGTCCGGAACCCCGCCGCTTTGGCCCGCGTTACCGCCGAAATCCGCTCCCGCTTCGCTTCAGTGGAAGATATCCACCAGGGCCCTAGCCTGCAGAGCTGCACCTACCTCCGCGCTTGCATCGACGAAGCAATGCGTCTCTCACCCTCCGTCGGCGGTCTCCTGCCTCGCGAAGTCTTGCCAGGCGGTATAACCATCGACGGCGAGCACGTGCCCCAAGGCACCATCGTTGGCGTACCGCATTACACCATCCATCATAACGCTTCTTACTACCCGGACCCTTGGTCTTATACCCCCGAGCGCTGGCTTCCCACTCAGTCCCAATCTGAGAAGGTTCCTGGCTCCCCAACGGCGACGGAAGAACAAATCCAACTAGCCCAATCAGCCTTCTGCCCCTTTTCCATCGGCCCGCGCGGTTGTATTGGTAAGGGACTGGCGTACATCGAGATGAGCATCACGCTGGCGAGGGTGTTGTTTTTGTATGACTTGAGGAGGGCGGTGGGGGTGGCGGATCCGGCGGAGGGAGGGAAGGAAGGGGCGGAGTATGGAAGACATCGCGTGAGGGAGATGCAATTGGTTGATACGTTTACTAGTACCAAGGATGGGGTTATGGTTGAGTTTAGGAGGAGGGAGGATGTTGCGTAAGGGGAGAGGGCGAGAGAGCTTGGGATGAGGTAGGAGTAGTAAGGGACTTGGGAGGAGATAGGGAGGTTGTATGCCTGGGAAGGAAAAGGGAAAATGAAGTTTCGAATTATGATACTTGTCATGGGCATGTTACGATAGCATTATGAGCATGAGCATCTTTTGGTAGCACGGTAGTTAGGGTACTTGTTGGTGGATCAAATTGAATACCTGTAAAGGAACTGCTCCGATGCAAATGTTTCCCTCTAAACTCTTTCCAAGTAACCTGTCCCCGCTAGTACTGTTTCCAACTTCTGATTTGCAATGAAAATCTCAAATTCGCTGAGTGTCCAAAAGTGTCCTCGTCTGCGTGTCTTACCCAACCAAGACTTCGTCGATTTCCAGACCCCTTGTCTCCTTTCTGATGTCTGATGCTTGATGTCTGATGTTTCCCGTGTCCTTCCCATGTCTCCTGTCTTGACTCTCAACCATGCCAAACATTTCCTAGCTCTCAAGCTCCCGTCGTTGTGTGTGTGTGTGCCTACCCCAGTTCCCATGTCTAACGCCAAACGCCTAGACGCCGTCATTTTCTTCGTTATCATCCATTCCCGTCATCCGTCAGGTTTCCTTACGAGGGCGGCCGCGTTTTTTCGGGGCGGTTGCTGGCTTCGAAGAGGCTTTCTTGGGCCCGCTGGCGGTTGTAGCAACTTTGGTTGTGGCGGCGGCGGCAAGGGTAGGCTCCGCGACAGCAGCAGTGGAGGCAGCGGGTTGTTGTTGAGCTTCAGGCTCGTCCAGTTTCTGCTCCGGGGTCACCGTCGCTGCCTTACGAGGACGGCCGCGTTTTTTGGCGGCGGTGACTGGCTCTGAGGGGGTCTTCTTGGGCGCGCTGTCGGGCGTGAGAGCTTGGTTTGAGGTGGCGGCGGGGGTGGGCTTCGCAAAAACAGCAGTAGGGGCAGTGGCGGGTTTTTGTTGCGGTTCAGCCTCCTGCTGCTTAAGCTCAGGCGACACCGAGCGATCGGAGCCAGACGTTTGTGGCGGCGACAAGGGAAAGGCCGGCTCTGGAGCGGAGGTTTCCTTTTTGGTTTTGCCAAGGATACGAGGCTTCCGCGCGGACTTTTCGGGGGCTCTGGCCTTGGTATCGCGGGTTTTGGTTGCGGAAGCCTTGAGCTCGAAGGCTCTTAGCTTTTCGATTTTTTTGACAAGGGCGGCCCTCAACCGGTTTGCAGCTGGCAGCTTCCTCTGAATTTCGGCCGCGACCTCCGGACTGCTCTTCTTTTGGCACAGGTCCCAGTACTTCTTAAGGGTAGCGGACAGGTGCTTTGGTTCATAGATGGCCGGAATAGTTGGCTTCTGAATCTGAACAGCGGCAACCTCAGGGGCAGCAACAACAGGAGCAGCAGCCTCCTCCTGGAACTCAAGCAGACTTTCAGTAGCTGGGATCGTGGTGAGGGAGGATTTTTGCTTTTTGTTCGGCTGCTCTTGCTGTGCGCTGATGGGAGCCTTTCGCTTCTTGCTGCCTCTGCTGGTCTTGTTGGCAGCTCCGTTAGCCTTTGGCGCAGCCTCCTCGGTGATCTCTGGTGCTTGATCCTCCTCCTTTTCGATAGGAATCAAAGGAGGATCGTGGAGCTGCAAGGTCTGCGAGAATTCGTTGTCGAGATCTGCCATTGTGACAGATGGTGGTCTGGTTCTGGACTGATCGTTCGCTGTACGTCGCTACCCAGAGCTGCTTGCTTTGAAGGAAAAACAAATGACTGGCTCAGCAAGAAGTGAAAATAGGAACAGGTGCTGGCTATAAGAACAACCTGGAACAATGGGAAGCGTCCGGGCGAACTGCGTGTGTTACACATATGAGCCCCCTGAATCCCCCCTAGATGCACTGGTGATAATAACGGCGGGATGGATCACAGTAGCAGACGAAACACAGTCGGCGGCCGAAACGAAGTGTCAAGGCCCGAACCCGAAGCTGCCGTAAAGGTGCTCGCTGCCGGGATCGTCAGGCCCGCTGGAATTACAGGCTGTGATGGGCTACATCAGCAAAAGGGCAGGAGGGTCTGGCCCTAGCCTGCTCATTTCCCTTCACTGGGAAGGAGCGTTCAGGTTTTCCCCGCTGCGTCACCATCTCGCTGCTGGGCATTTGAAACGCACTGGCCCGGAATAGCTGCAAATTTAGTGGATTCCGTTGGGGTCTGAATCCCCAGTGAAGATGTGAAGAGAGCCTTCAAACCGGGCTTGCGCAGAAACAGACGAAGGACCAGAAAGCCCGCCCAATGAGACGGACTTTCCGTTGCTGCATATGCGATTTTGGGGCAAATGGTCATACAAAAGCTGAATAAACGAAGCAAAATCATGAGGGAAAAAAATCACCAAGCCAGCAAAAGTCACGAAACAAGCAGGGGCAGTGAATTGCAACGGCAAAACAAGAAGTTTCACGGAAGTCGGAAGCCATCGTGAAGCAAGAGCATAGGGCATTAATGGGCGTGTGCACTTACCAATGTTGATGATATATGGAAATTTCGTTTTAGAAATTCTTCCAACCGACGGAATTTCCTTGCTGTTGTTGCTTTGCTCAGACTTGACTGCGAAGTTGCCAGCTGTCGAGTTGGTAGCTCCGTTGTGTGAAGTTGGCGAAACCGAAAAAGTTTGTGCTTTGCTCGGCGATGTTGTGGCAACAGCAAGTTGATGATCCAGTGTCCAAATGATGCTTGGATAAAAATCTGTAATGAAGAGTTTGAAGATGTTTTCGTCTGTCTCAATGACAAAGTTCCGAGAATGAATGGTTGAACGTGGCTTTGGTATAGGTTGATAGTGGTGATGGTTAAGAGGGTTGAGAAGCGGAAGAGAAGAGGAGCGGGAGGAAAGAGAAGAACAACTGGGCCCGGGGATTGAACTGTTCTTATAGGGCCCTCAGATTCGGACATCCAAGTTGCTCTCATGCCGGTGCATTAGAGCAAGAGCATCGGGCGAGCTCGGAATACGTGACGTGAACATTGCTGGAGTCACCCATTTTGCGGCATCAAGGTCCGAAAGACTACCTTATCACGGAGGGAATATATACGTTACAATATGCATGTCATACATGGAATAAATACCAAATGACCAAGTTTGTGACTAGGTTAACTGACTGAGGTTATTCCGGCTCTGCCAAGTCTAACCGCCCAACTACTTCTGCCCCTGACACCCACTTCTGCTGTTATCCCGGCGTCAACCGACGCTGCCAGGTGGTGATCGCCGTCATCAGTCCGCAACACTCACATTTATCAACATATGAACTCAGCCTCCCGTCTTCCACGCACCACAACACCCAAGGGCGCAACACATCGTGGTTCATAGCTCCAGATCCAAACCATACCTGATAACGTTCCCAGGGCCGATGGCCAACCAACATTGCCCGCTGCAGCGCTGCTTCCCATTGCTCGTAGACCCCACGCCGGCCCGTCATCATATGCCAACGGCATGTTTTGCCTACAAACCCTTCTGCCTATAAACTCCGAAGAGGACATTTTGGCGGCAAGTGGACTTGCATCTGGCTTCTTCCGGTTACAAAAACAAGATTCTGCTATTTCTTCCAGTTGTCTCTCGTCCTGTTGTTGACTCCTAGTGTCGGCCGCGCTGTCTTTTTTTGCCCTCGCTTTTCCTGAGGCAGGACTTCCCGCATTGTGGTCATTCATTACCTTTCCAGGTTCGCGTACACGTTCCTGACTACATGCACCCTTTCTGCGCAAAAGCCACTTCGAAGAAGTCTTGATCAACCACCCGCAATTTTCAGCGTATCGGTTCCTTCTTATGTGGCCATGCGTTCGTTGCCGCACTTCAACACCATGCCAAGCATCACCAGATTCACCTCTGGGCAGAAGCTATATTTAATCTTCTTGCTTCGTTTTGTTCTTAAATTTGTGATGGAAAAACCTGCCCTCCGTTCTTCCTTCTCTCCTTTTTCGATTTTTCTTTTTTCTTCTTTTTTTTTTAGTCATCTTCATGCCCTCGTCTCATGTCCATCACATCAGCAGTACTTCCATTTGTTGTAGGTCCGCGCTACTGCTAACAGCTTCTATCACCGTCCGGCCAACTCCAGCCACAAGTCCTCTCTTCGAAGGACACAGTCAACGTTGACCTAGCTCTGTAAAGGGGTCAATCATCGCTTGCTGGGAGAAAATATCCCCTGAAGCATCGCTTCGAGGAATTTGAGATCATTGGTGGTTAGCGGGTTGCTGCAGCATCTGCACAGCCGTTGGTGATTTGCATGATTGTTCAGTCCGAACTGGCCCGGCAGCTTTAATGCAGTCTCGGTGGCAATTGTGTTCGTACAGTGCCCTGACATCGTGCCTGGAGGTACCTTCTACCTCAACATCGGGCGCTTCGAAGGTAGAGAAAAGCCAGTCAGACACAAGAGACGCAAATTTCTGAAGATCGAGAGGAAGATTTTCTGGGTGTTGCTTCAAGTGTCGGAACTGTATGTTGATGGTGCTTATGTCTGACTTGATGAACCTCATTTCGCGACGCAAGGATTCCAAGAACCACAAGTGGCTCAAGAATATGTTCTAAAACGGAGTGTTGATTGAAAATGTATCATTTGCAGTGTCGGAAGAGAGTTACACACTGGACAAGATCTTGAAGTGATGAAAGTGATTTCAACTGGAGATGCAGAAAAATGCAGCTCGTAACAGCTAAGTTTCGTTGCTGAACCCCCCAATCGGCGGTATTCCTTCGCTATGCCCAAGCTCCAGCCACCTCACTCCTCCACCTTTTCACCCTACGCACTGAAGCTGTTCCAATGTCTGCCCTGTCCAACACTCTTTCCTCCAACGCTGCTCACCCTCCAAATCGTCCCAGGAGAGCCGTTCCAGTTCTTGAGCGACCTCTTCACTCTGTAACCACCCCACCCATCTGGAATCCTCTCAGCGGTACCAGACTGGATTGCCTGGTAGGTATGTTTGTAAAAGATTCACTGGCAGTCTCCCAAACTCCAGTCATCTGGTTCAAGTTCCGAGAGGAAATTTCACCCCTCGTCAGCCTCTGGGCTGATACATTACTTCATCGCATCAAGCATCTCCTCAAGATACTTGATCTCAGCCTCTTGAGAGATCCCAGAAGCGGCTATAGTCCTGCATGTGCGCACCATTTCCTCCAGCTCGCGCTTTTTGAGCGCTCTGGCATGTTCTGCGGTGAGCCCTAGGGATTTCAGCTCTAGAGCGCCGATGCGATGGAGAGCGGCTTTGGCTTGGCGGGCGTGGTACTCGGTGCGAGAAGTGGATTTGGCGCTGGCATTGGCGTTGGCTCTAGCATTGGCGTTGGATGTGGCTCGATCGGCTGTAGTCAGAATGCGTCGGACTTGGAGGGGGATCGTGGTGGTGTCAAGGTTGATGGATGATCTGCCGTTCCGCGAGATACCGTCGCTGCTTTTGGGATCATTTGTCGCGGAGGAGTGAGGCTGCGATGCGGACGCTGTAGTTGGGTTCGTGTTGAGCTCGCCCATCTTGTGGGTGATGTCGACGGTGTGGTCCATCTTGAAGGTTGCCTTTGACTCCACGCTTTGCCTTTAGTAGAAGATTTCGTAGATGACAAGTTGAATAATGAAGGAAAAGGCCGTAGTCGAGAGAAAGAAGGATGCGCGTAGATTTGGTGGTGGGTGTGGGAAGATCACTAGTGGATGGCATAAGTTGAACGAAGACCAACAGTCAGTCTTTCAGCTTGAGTCAGAGGCAGCGGCTGTTGCAAGTGAATACGTATTATTCAGACACTAAAGACCGCGGGTACAAACTACAAATGAGAAACGTGGGGGGGGGTTCCAGTTAACGGTTTCCCAATGCTTGAATTTTTTTGACGTTCGTACCCGCTCAAACGGTTATTCAACACTACAATAGGCTGTCATAGCACGTAGAATTATGGGCCGAGGCTCCGAAATGTTCAGACGAATGTGATAAGATATTAAAGATGAGGAGGAAAGAGGAAGCTAGGTTCATCGGATGGAACTCATGGAAGAAGAGAGGTTCTTATATGCAACAGCAGGTGGGGTGAAACACCCAGATCCCAAATGCCAACAGGTGCTGTCAAGTGCTGGCATGCCCCTGCCGTGCCATCACACAGGCTACTTTCACGAGCTCCTGCTCCCCAATTCCATCCTCAGGCATCGCTTCTTTTTTTGATTCCATATTCTGCTTAACTTCGGTGAGACGGATGACTCCGGACACTCACTCCCTCAGGTAGCCTCCTCCTTAAATCCACCCATAGCCCATACCTCACTGCAAAGACTGCATAGCATCAATCATCCCCTCGAGATGGTTTACCTGGGCTTTTGCTACAGAGTCACCGCAAGCGGCGAGGATTCTGCGTTGCTGCAGCATCTCCTCAAGCTCGGCCTTTCTCCGCGCTCGAGCATGCTCTTTAGTTTCCCCGGAACGCATTTTGATGCCATACGCTCGGTCCAAGTCACTGGGCTTAAGTCCAAGAGCGCCGGGGTGGTAGAAAGCGGCTAGGCGGGCGTGGTGCTCGCGGCGTCTAGTGCGATAGCTGGAGGTGAGAGGAGGGGGTCCGTTGCCGCTGCCGTTTGTGTTGGTGTTGGCATTGGCATTGGCGTTGCCGTTGTTGTTGCCGTTGAAGTTGGCGCTGGCGTTGGCTTGGGCGTTCGTAGTGGTCGTGGCCGTGGTCGGGGTGATCGGGGTGTTGAAATTGAGCGGGGTGATGTCGAGATGACTGCGCGAGATATTGCGTTTGACCCTAAGCTTCGCGGAGGTATGAGGGTGTACGGCCAAGACTGTAGTTGGGTCTATGTTGAGCTCGCGCAATCTCTGTATGACGTCTGTGGTGCGAGTGTCCATCGTGAAGGCTGGTTGAAGGTTGTTGGTCGCGCTCGACTGACTGCGTTAGATTTGGTGGAAGATTTCGTGGATTACAAGTTGAATGATGAAGGAAAAAGTGTTAGTGGATGGGAAAGGAGAACCAGAAAGCTGGGTAGAGTTAGTCAGCTTTGGTAAAGAGTGCGGCTCCAGATGCACTCATCTGTAGACACCCCGCACCAAATGCGGTGTTAAAAAAAAAACTTGGTACTTGTAGTTTGGGCCCGAAGGGGATTGGTTCTGGATGAAAGCGCTCGGGTTTCGGTAGGTCAAAGTTCACGAGAGAAACCGAGTAGATCAAGACAAAAAATGGAGCTGGTGAACCTCCTTGGTCAATTTGATGAGAAGAAAGCAGAACAACGAACTAAATGATTGAGGGCGACCCCATCGGTCTATGTAAGCACGCTATGTGTCAATATCCAAGTGTAATTCCAACATCCAATATCAGGATCGCAGTGACAAATCCCTTGTTACCCATTTCCTCCAAATAGCTGAATGCTATCATCAGGGGAGCGCCATCGCCATCCATCCTGGGCCATTAATATGTCCCTCGGGCCCTCGCCCGGTACTTACTCCTCCATTTGGTCATCATCACTGACGTTTCCCTCAAGTGACTCCGTTTTCTGCGGTACCATCATCTCCATCTGCCCATAACCGTAGAAGTTTACCTGGAGTGACTCCGTTCTGTACTGTCCCTCCATTTCCTCGTCCTGGGAGACGTTTCCCTGAACTGACTCCGATTTCTCATGTTCCACCTCCATTTGCTCACTACCGCTGACATTTCCATCAAGTGAGCTCGTGTTACCCGGCAGTTTCTCCTGTTCCACCTCCATTTGCTCACTACCGCTGACGTTTCCATCAAGTGAGCTCGTGTTACCCGGCAGTTCCTCCTGTGAGTGTGAGCCATGCACGTTCTGTCCCACGGCCATCCCCAGGGGTACACTCCCGGCCGTCGCAGCCGCAGAAAAACTCATCCCGTATCTCGGGTCCCTCGCCTTCCTCATTTCCGCCATTCTATGAGCCTGTAGCGTTCCTTGGTCAAACCTTCGTTGCTGTTCCCTGGTCCAGGCTCTGGTGGAACTCATCCTCCTCTTCTCCATGTTCTCCTGCGCCCGTGCTGCAGCTTGTGCTCTCCTCGCAGCTTTTGCCTTAGGCCGTTGCAATTCGGCAAACGTCGTCCATGTATTCTTCTGCTCGCGTCTGGCGTGCAGCTCTTTGCTTCGAGATAGCATGTGGTGAACATGGGAAGGGGTCTTGGTAGCCTTGGCTTGGCCCCTGGAGCTGGTGGGAAGAGAGGGGTTCTCAAGCCCCGACCAGTTCCGGACAGAAGCCTGCCCGGGCGTCTGCAAACTGATGGGGAGGGGTAGATTGGTCGCGGCTCCACCAGTGCCGCCTGTGGTGCCGGTGGAAGAAAAGGTTATGTTGTTGAGGGCATCCTCGCTGATCCCGTAGTAGCCAAAAGCGTCTGCTTGCGATGGAGGATGAGCCGACGACTGCGACGAGGGAGTATTGTTGTGAATGCCGCCAAATGTTTCAAAATACGCGGGCATGGAGCGGCCGCGTTCGAAGCGCGGGCGTGCGTTCAATGCGAACACGGCGCTGCTGGGGCCCAGGCTCGGGGTCGGGTCCGGGCTCGGATTCGGATTCGGTTCATACGCGGGGCCCGCGGAGGGGGTATTTGTACGCATCGGACGATTCATGCCGTTGGAGGCTTCCTCCCTCATTGCCTTCATGAAATATTCGCCTGACGTGGTACCGTCCATTGGGCATTTGTTGGAGGCTTGCGCTTGTGCTCGAGACTGCGACCCGGGTTGCTCATCATGCTGCGAGACCTTGACAGAAAAGAATCGATCTTGAAGAACCGCCATCGTTTTATCGTGTATTTTATCGTGATTGGCCATCTTGAGCGGTTGGTTGTGGGATCTGTCTTCGTTTTTGTGGTGGTCGAGAGATTCAGCTGGAGTAGAACTTGGAGTTCTGGGACTGCAAAGGAGAAAGTATGTCAGTGTCAGATGCCGCTAGAAGAGCATAGTCTCGGCGCTTGTGGAAATGGAGAACCTAGGTACCTGTGATGGCAAAAACGTTGAGAATTGACCCGGAGTCAGGTAGTCAGTAGTCAGCGTGATAGACTGTAGCGTTGGGATCAAGATGTTCGATCAAGCAACAGATCAAAGGCGATGAAAGTTCAGAACCCAATGACTTGAAGCTGAAGGGATGTGGCTTGGGGGAAGGAAGACAAACCCTGATTCTGCCTGTAGATACAGGTTCTTATAGGCCCCATGCCGCCTGGCCTTCGCTGCAGACAACCAGGCTGCCAGATGGCGATGCTGGAATTGACCGTAGACTATCGCGAATCCGAATTCTTGGTCAGTTCGGCATTTGCAGGATCAAATGCAAAGCCTGGCGTCGCAAGGCGCTTCTAGCCTAGACGAGTACTGACATGCATCAACAACAACGCACCTTCCACTCTCTTGCAGAAGAGTGCATTAGGGCAGAACATCGGAGTCCGTGAATACCTCGGGACGCCAAAACATAAATGAAGCATCGTGGGCAGAATCCAAGTTCCAAGATCCAAGCTCGAAGATCAGACTGAAGTCTTTACGATAAGAAAAGCAATGAAGAAGCCACGGTATCAATTTGAAATTTTTGAAAAATGTTTGTTTTGCCGCGAAAACCGCCCCTCCTTTTGGGAATTCTCTTGTTATACTCGACCACGGTATCTTTTCTTAAAGACAAATCTCTGAGAACAGAAGCCAGGTACTGAAGAAGTCCTCTTTCACTCGGTAAGACGACAGCAAGCATCGCGAAGGGACTTCGTGTACGCCGTCACCGTCGACTACTATTGGCCAGCGCTATAAATTCCGCAGTCGGGTGCGTGCTTTTTGCTTCCATTCCCCCCCCATCTCCCAACAGCTCGTCACTCCGAGCTCTGGCACTTTTGGCGTCAAGTAGAGGTACAAAAACCACAAGGTCGCCTTACAAGTACGCTGGTCTTTCCTTCCCGAATACCTATCCAAAGCTTGCATGTGGATACTAAGCGCCTCTTTCAGGTTGTCAGCAGACACTACCCCACCGACGTAGGCTTTCCTCGCTCTTTCCCTCCATGAGCGAAAGACTCTGCTAGCGACCAGCGAACATGATTCCCAACACAGACGACCCCACTATGGCCTCGGAGACCAAAAACCTTCTCACAGGCGAGGCGACCACATCCCTCCTCACATCGTCTTCAGAACTTGTCTTCGTCACCGCTGCTGCCGGTACCAGCCGCCAGCACCCAAACTTGGTGTTCCGACCTGCTCCCCATGCGCATGCGCAGTCGCAGTCCTCCCAAGGTCCAGACTCAAATGTGGTGGGCCCCGTGATCCGCTCAAGTGCGGGTACCGATCGCGGAACCGAGACCGAGACTGATCACGATCACGACACCGCCGGCACAAGCGCTCTTCTGCACCCACTTCATGCACCGTCTCGTGGCCAATCCGAGGCATCGGCCGAGACACTCGCACCGATCCTGACACCGGCCGAGGTTCAGACCCAGAGAGACAACGTCACTCAAGTCCTCGTCCGTAATCTTCAATACTTCCAGCGCGAGAGGCAGTTCTACGCAGATATCATTGAGAACATCAGGGATCGTGTCCAGAACGAAGTGGAGAAGTTCCAGAGGGGAAATTTGCAGGAGAAGAACGAGGCGAAAGAGGATATAGGGTTGTTGGTTGAGAGGGTGAATTATCATAGGGAGATGTTTGATAGGATTGTGAGGCAGGAGGGGGTGGCTGAGAGGGAGTTGGAGAGGAGGAGGGCGATGGCGAGGGAGGATGCTGAGTGAGGATGGGAAGTAGATGGATTAATGGGGGTGGTGCATGTGCGGATGGGATGGTGGCATGGTCGCGCTGGCTTGTAGTGTCATGATTTGGCCAAGCAAAAGCGTTGACTGATACGGGAGGTGGAATCAATCGCATGCGAGGACGGTGATGTTTACCACCTGCATAGAGGTAGAAACGACACTGAAATCAGCGTAAGATCCATCACAATACAGACAAATAAAACGCCATCTACCAAACAAAAAAGACGTGCAAAAAATCCCTTTGCGAACATTGATTGACGAAAAGCATCGCAAAGTCCAAAAAGAAGACCACAAAAACAAAAAGCTCAGCGGCCAGAGCAGGGTCGAACCCGTCCACTCTAGACACGCCTACGAAAACTGTACCACCGTTACCACGCAACGAGCAATGTTTATCTGGCCCCGCCACATACCGCTTGACCACGAGGGAACCTTTATTGCGAGGGAACTTGGAGTTACTGAGGGGTGCAGGAGTGGAACCTTATAAGGCCCAAGTGGAAGGTCCAGCCAGCGCCTGGCAAGCGCCTGGCAGGTGCTGCGGACTGGGACAGTGCACGCTTGCCGGTAGGTGCCGGACTGTCGGTACTGTTGCCCGTACAGCTGGTAAGGAACGCGGCTGTCGCGGCAGCACTGCCTGCCACTGACAGAACGGCTTTGCCAGATTCTTTGTCGTCAGATAAACCCACCAGTCTTCCCGCTCCTTTTTGCATCTTCTTTCGTCGCCAGGACCGCCGACGCTGCGCATTCGAAGTCAACATCTCCTTTCATGTGCAAGGTCAAGAATATTATCACCAGAGGAAAACTACTTCTTTGATATCTTCATCACCGCAGCTGTGCGAATGTTGATATTTCAAGCGCGTATACCTCCGTTTACATGACAAAAGCGCATTCTGGTGGAAGCTTGGGACTGGAAGTTGGGGAGTTCATCCACGCGTCACGACACAGGTTTTATGAGTCGAAAAGTGGGACAGGTGGGGAGGGAGTGGGCCTGCGTTGGGCAGATTGGGAAAGATGAGGATGTGTTAGTGATAGTGTAACCCCCTAACTCAGGGGTTACAGTGGATGAGCGCTAACAGCAAAACATAGACCCACTTCCCGCCTTGCAGAGGTGGGTTAAAAAAGAGAGGGTGCATCAGTGAGGACACTCGCATTTTCTGACATGGCATTGGGGTGAGTTGGGTGAAAACTTTGTTTGTCATTTTGAATCGAAGCAAAATGAGCGATTCAAATTCATTTGCCGTCTGAGGAACTAAATGTTTTACAATAGGAGAAGAGTGTCAGACATGGCTTCACCACGCCGCCCAGTTTGGCACCAAGCACACACATCATCTCAAACACAACCTGGAAGATGCTCAACCCATATGTACCTCTATGATCCGGTATCAGCAATAACGGCCAGTCCAAAACACATCCACTCCACGACAATGAACGGAAGAAAGCTGGAATTGGTAGCGATTGAGCGCGTTTATAATTTCGCCAATGGTCGGCGCAATGATGTCATGATATCCGCCAAATTGAAAGTGCCACACGGAGATGCGGTGTCACGGGTGTTTTCCCACATAGGCGGAGGTCCCCCAGATGTACGAGAGGTATGCATATGCGGAATCACCAAGCATCAGTATCAACACTACATGCCACAGGTACAATGTTATCATCTTGCAGAGGTTGGTCGGGCTTAACGTGGTCAACATTGAAGGGTGCACAGTGCTCCCCGAATACCCGACTCCATGCTTTTGTTCGGAACCAACCTAATGTTCAAGCAGCAGTGGCAAGCTGGAAAACATCATAGGTTCCATCCTCCACATGGTGGTAAACATGGTGATCTGGGGCGGGGAGTGGAAGCCGGCGGCAATAGGAAACGAACTATTAGACTTATTCCATCCCGCCAACCCGTCTTCACGGCCAGGAAGCCTGCCTCATTTCCTCCCCCTTCTTCCATCGTCGCATCAACTTTCTAACAACAGAGAGAGAGAAAGCTTCGTATATACTGCTGATGGATAAAAGTTGAGCGGATATATGATACACATAACGATGGTTCATTCTAGGGTGGCAAGTGCGGAAAGTCAGCTTTTGGTTTAGGTTGAGCGTTGCCGCCGAAACCGACCATGAGCGTTGAGGTGCCCACGAAGTCAACGAGTAACAACATTGTCAGCCTGACGGAGGAGCAGGCCAGGCCGAGTCAGGAACACAGCCATTCGGCGGAAAGAATAAGAAGCCGCCAAGCCGCCAGCAAGGTTCGTTACGGAGAATCTGCTCAAGGCTGGGGTATCAGATCTTATTCAGCTTTGAGTTGAAGTTATCAGAATCTGATCAGAACCTGAAAGCCAAGCAATCCGCCCATTCACCTGATGAGGTCCAACCCCGCCAATTCTTTACTTTTGCCCATTTAAGTTCTGATTCCTCTTTCTTTCTCCCACCTTCACCAACCACATCACCACCCAATTTCACCCACCACCTTTTACCAGATTTCTGGTATCAACACACAAGCACCAGACACCAAACATCAAAGACGATACAATGGACTCAACCATTGAGGTCACTCAACGCCTTGACAGGCTGAGCATTGCCGCCAATGCCCCCTCTCACCCCGCGGAGATCCTCAACGGATCCTCAGCCCCCAATGGAACTGCTCACCACATCGTCAACCAACCTGTTGTCTCTTCTGAGACTAGAACTCAAGCCCAAACACCTCGCCAGTCCCAGTTGCAGACCGCGGCGACCGGCGTCACCACCCGGGCCTCAGACGACGATGTCACCATGAGTGACGACATCATCACCGCCACCAGAAATCTTTCAATCCAGAGCAGCCCACTACAGAACCGCCAGACCTTAGAGTCACACCGCCGCCAGCATGCCGAGTGGTCTCGTCTGTGCAACAGAAATCGGCACCGCACCGTCCCCATGGCCATGATCATCATCCGCTCACGCCAGGCCTCCCGCTCGCCACGGGCTCCCCAAGCTCTCCCTAGGCCTCGACCCTCCAGCCAGGCCAGCCAGGCCAGCCAGGAAGCCAGCCGGTTCCTTAGGCACTGCGCCCACATCGAAGCCCGCCAAAATATTAGATCCCGCCATCGGTCACAGCGCGCTGCTTCCAACACTCGTGTGCAGTCCAACAGCGAGGCGGGCATGACGAGGGACGAGTACCATCGTAACTTGTTCACAGGAGAGCTCAGGAACCGACGACAACTGAGGATGCTTTCAGCCATTGCCGCCGGTGCAGAGAACTGAGAACATTTGAGTGGGGGGGAGAAGCGAGGGGTGTGACGGTGGCCGCAAAGTGAGGTGGAGATGAGGGTGCCTGGTTGCGGGTTGTTGGAGGAGATTTGGGGGAAGGCAGAAGAGGTCAATTAGAGTGAACCAGTGGTGAGGGTTAGGGGAGATGGCTTGCGATATGGAGTTTCTGTGCCGGTTTGGTTTGTTGTAAACCAGACTCGAGCAGCATCACGAAGATGGTATGGAGAGAATCGGGATTTATTGCTGTCACGGTGTCCATATGGACGTTACGGAATCGAATTGAACCAGCGAGCATGGCAATGGCGTTGTGAATTGAGAGCGGGAGTTACCTATGTTTCCAGGCAACTAAGTGGTTCTTGCACATTTTTCTACCCTTACAAACTCTTGTACAAAGCTCGTTCATTTTGGCTTTGTCACATTGAGGTAGACATTCAACGAAAAGATTGACTGCAATGGGGCTGGAAGAAAATTTATCGAAACTGACTTTTTCGCCAATGCAAAGCTCACCAACAATGCGCTAGGGGAAAGAAGGGGTAGGCAGATTACCCAACCCCTACGCAGGGCAAAGTCAGGAGGCGTTTCGAGCCCTGACGAGTATGCCCTAACATGCCGCCGGCAAAAGCTGTAAATACCCTTTCACTGGATCAAGGCTGTGGTGACGTAGGTGCCCATTGACATTCAGATGAAATCTGCCTGAGCGAATATATTGAATAGCCAAATTCCCTGCATATTCTTATTGATGTCTCTTGGCATCCATCACCTGCAGAAGTGCGAACGTGAGGCAACTATCTACCGAAGGGGGATGAAAGAAACGCACCCAATTTCTTCCTTTTGGAAACCTTTCTTCCGGCTTTGCAACTACCTTCATCGAGTCGAGGATTTTCATACTGCCGCATCTTTTTTTGCACATCGTACCTGCAGCATCACGGAAACATCTTACTCTCTTTCCAGTATTCCAACATCAACCATCAGAATGTTCAAGATGCAGAGCAAGATGATATGTCGGAAAAACGAAACCAATACAAAGATATATAGGCTGAATCAGTTGAGGGAGGCGAGAAGGGCTGCTATTATTGCTGTTATATCTCCTTAGGAGAGCCCAGAGATCGCGGAGGGGAACGACAGACGGTACTCACGGGAGTGGGGGTTTTGGGAGCTCTGGGAAGTGATGACCGGTGAGGAGGGTGGGCATGACTGGGCTTGTGTACGTGAGGCAAAAGCACTTGGAGGAGTGGATGGTGAGGTATGAGTAAGGTTGTATGTGATGAGGGTTTTAAGCCAGTATTGAGAGGGCAATACAAGATTGCGTTGAAACAATGGAAGGTTAATTTTAACATTGCAAGAACGCATACGGATGTTACGGAATGGAATTGACACAGGGAGCATCGCGATGGCGTTATGAATTTAGAGCTGGAGTTGTATGTTGCTAGGCATTCAGATTGATCTTAAACACCTTCTGGCCTTCTAACCAACAATTCTTGTACATAGCTTTCTCAACTTGGCTTTGTGATGATGAAATACACGGCATACAACGAAAAATTGACTCTACCTAGCGGGACAGGGAGATATGCAAACACAGGATGATTCCAACTGACGCTTTCAACAATTCATCAATCTAGCCAACAATGCGCAAGCGGCAATGGTGAGCAAGCAATTTTGTTGGTGATCTGTGCCCTGGGCGCCCATTCATTGAATCACTGGGCTTTCCACTCACCGGCACTCCTTTCCTGGGTACCTTATTTAGGCTGCCCTTGTTTCCGTTTCTCCTCTCCCGTTACCACTACAGAATGAATCCCTTTTTCTGTCGTCGCCTTCCGCCTCCAACAGATTCATCTAACCCTTATGCCCTAACTTGCCGCCGGCAAAAGCTGTATATATCCCTTCATATCCCTTCACTGATGTGGGTCAAGGTTGTGGTGACGTAGGTATGCGTTTACCTTCAGACGGAATCTGAGTGAATTGCATTCACTGAATGCCCAAACGGCGTGCAGGTTTTCATTGATGCCAAGACGCATCAGGCAGCAGACACCTGCCCGCCGGCCGTCGATAAAACACTGTTGGTTGTTGCCTTTTGCTCTTTCTCTTCCTACTTCCAAACCGCCTTTTCCCTTGCAAATCGCGCCTGCAACACCGCAGAGGACACATCACTTCCTCTTTCCTATCAGGCCAATATCGCAATGGAGTCAACCAACCAAGTCGCCCATCAACTCGAGGGTCTAACTCTCAACACGGGCACTACCCAAGTCTCTTCGTTAACCCAAGAAGTCGCCGTCGTTGAGGTCGTCCACGATGCCTCCAGCAGCACTACAGGTATCTCGCTTACCTCTACTCATTCTGCCAGCGACAACACTCCCCACGTCGCTGCCACCAGCTCAGCTACCGTCTCCACTACCACTACTGCCAGCGCCACGATCACCACCATGAACAACAGAATCAATGTCAACAAAATGGTCAACCTCCTCCGTGCCCAGGCCATTGCGCTCGGACAAGTCCCTCCCCCTATTCCCAACCACCACACGAACACCCTTAACCGGCTTCACAACGCGCAGCGCCGCCTCCAGGCCCTTCGCAGGAGCAGACACCACTCACGTCAGGTTAATCGGCAGGTCAACAGACCCACTGTCAACATGTTGAGGCAGCTTGAGGCAAGACAGAGAGCCCCCGTCCAAATTGCCATGACTGCTGAGGAGAGGGCCGCGGCGGAGAGAGCCGAGAGAGAGCGGGAGTTCTGGTATGTGGTTGCCCGGGTTGGAATGACTCATCTTGTCGGGCAGAGGGAATTGGATGAGTGGATGGCGAAGTATCAGTAAGGAAGAGATGGCGCGGAGTGGTTGACAGGTTGGAACCCCAAGGGGGGTTGATGGTGGGGGAAGGGTGGGATTGATGGAGGTGTGAAGAAGCCGGAGGGGTGTTGGTTGCATGCCTTCGAGAGTTTACAGGCAGAAGATGTGCTGGGGTTATCAATGATTGCACTAGACTTCTGCATGTAGGCCCGCAGTTTCGGATATACTTCATGAAGCGCGGAATCGGGCAAAGTGGCGAAGCGGCGAAGTCTGGCACATAAAATGCACCCTTCGCTGTGCGTGGTCATCACGAGGGTGCATTCCGACTCCATAGCAGAATTTAAGGGAAACACATAAATAGGTAGTTTCCGGCTCTGTCTCTAAGGCTCCCGCTCAAGCTCTTTGCATACAAAGCTCTCCTATCTGGCCTTCCAGTTCCATCACGGATATGACCAGAGATATGGTGAACGACACTTCCAGCAGAAGTCCAGTCCACCCCAACGTCACCAAAGCCTATATTCGCCATCATCAAGTTCCGACTGACCCGAGAGTCCGGTTTGACTACAAAAAGCGTTACTTCGAGTACTGCCTCCTAACGCGAAACCCTTCTCCATCTGGCAGCCCCCAAAGGTACGTCTAAGAACAAGAGCCGCGCCGCCGCTAGTAGCCACGTACGGCACAGGTATTCGACACTAATAGGCCAGACAGGGGAGATCGAGCTTGCGAGGAGAGCTCTCTCCAGGGCTAGACTGGAATATGGTAGAGCGCTGAGGGAGCTCAGACGGGCCACAAAGACGTGGGTGGCGGGAGAAGAGATCATTAGTGTACGAAGAAGATCGGAGAGGTAGAGGTACCAAGTTTAATAAAGGAAGAGGTAGTGTTAGGAGGTATCTCAAACGACATTATAATAGAAGAGTAGGCAGGGTATCAAGGCAAGAAGGAAGCGAAGGGCAGGATGGGAACACAACGGATAGAGACTCAAGTTGGGCGACGAAATATTGATAATGATTGTAGCTGTAAAGCTAGAGCTTTCAATGCAGCTGGAAGTATGAAGTGGCAGGGGATGGCTAGGATCTACACTGATTGAGGGTTTGGCCAGACAAATACAAAGTTGCCTAACATAAGGTCATTCCTGAATCCTGATGTATGTGTTTCAAGCAACTGATGACCTTACCAGAGACTTCTTTCAGCATCTGAATGACTGCCCGATGTTCAAACTTCTAAATATTAGCACCACTTGGTGAGTGGACGGACCGTATAGCAGGCAACAGAACCAAAAGAATCATACCTTAGGTACAGACGAACCATATAACGGAACACCATTCACCAGATCCAGATTCCGGTACGTACTTCAACCTTGCACAATAAGAACCTGAACGCCGAACTGATTGCGTCAGCTTTCGGCCTTGTGACTCCACCAAGAGGTTTACCATTCACTCATCCGGCTAAAAATTATAGATAGACCGTCTTTAACTTCATTCTCTGAAATTTCCTCTCTTCCCTTTCACGACTGTTGCGGTCCTGATTCGAAACCACAGCAAAAATCAACAGCCCACTTTCCCTTCATCTTCGCAGAAAAGGAACTCAATCGCCATTTCTCGCAACATTCTCACGACATCATCGAACCAACATGGAGCCGATCAACAACAGCAAGTCTGCCAACGAGGTTATTCACGGCATTGCGGCACTCAGAATTACCCCCAGCCAGCCGACCACCGTGGATCCCAGACCTGGTCTTCATGTTGCTGCGAGGTCTGCTGTAGGCATCGCTGAAACCTCAGCAAAACACACTCAAAGCTCGCCCCTACGACCGTCCACCCAAACCACCGAGGCAACCATGCCCGGCACATCCAGTAGCCCCACGGGACCAAAGGTCAGCACCACATCTCTCCACCCATCCCAAACCCAGGAGGCTGAGAGCTTCCGCCAAACTCGCCGATGCCCTCATCCGTTTCCGGGGCATTACAAGACTCACCGGAATCACCCTATCTCCCAAGCCGCCCGCACTCGTCTGTTAGAGAGCTACCCCCCTTCCAGTCACATGCGCAACCGCCACCCGGCTGTGATGGGCACGGCGGCCATGGACCATCCGATTCCCAAGCAGCTTCGAAACAGAATGAAGCTCGAACACCTGAGAGAGCAGCGCAGGGATCTGATTGCCAAACTTCGTGCCATCAACCGAAACATCGCCAGAATGGACACCCTCCACCAAGAATTGACCTTGGGCTCTTTGTCTTCTCTTTCTTTGACGGGAGCGCCGAAGCCCTTATCTGCTCCTGAAGACGATTTGGAGCATTTAATGGCGGGAATGCGAGAGACAACTGGTTTGGTGAGGGAGGAGGCGTCGGTGGAGGGTGGTGGTGAGGATGAGGATGTCATGGAGGAGTGAACAGGATTGCCATAGTTGTACATGAGAGGAGGGCAAGAGGGATACAGAACGCAGGCATAGTCAGGGACAGGGTACAGCAGGATCACACTGAAAGGGACAAGGAATAGCCGGGCCCCTATATGATGAATCTCTATAAGGTGGTATACCAGCACGAGAACGAAGCAGGGACGACATGTGACCTAAGGGTTGATGATTCAAATAAAGATTGAGGTCGACAGACATGGAGGGTAGGATAGGAGGTATTCTTTGTGATATCCATTAGGCCAGATCTCGATAAACAGCTTCGGTCCCGGTAATATGATGAAATGGAATTGTGCATATCTCAAGTATTTTCTCAACAACTTAAGTTTTTGGTGTGTTTCTACGCATCATGGGATGGAATACCAGGTATCGACGCCCCAGTCATCTATCAGCCACAGGGCCAAAAAGCGGCCGAGCCCCTCCCCCCCCTTCTCTCTTTCTCCACAAAACCCTCCTCTTCTTCTCTGTAGAACGCCTGTTTTAAGACAGACCCTCAGCATAATCCAGGACGGAATCACGCCAAACTGGCTGCTCAAACGCACAGGATCTCAGCTCCCTTCAAGGTAGAGGCATCAAAATCAAGAACCAACACAATGGATTCGAGCAAACAAGTAACCCAGAAGCTGGCCAACCTCAATATCGATTCTCCCGTCCGAGCATCAATTCGGAACGTCAACGCCTCCCGCCTATCTGGTTCAAACTACACTCTATTTGGTCTTGCTGGCCAAGCGAGTCTCAAACCTCAGGATACTCAAGCTATCACCAACAACGACAGAAGCACACATCCAGAAGCCATGACCGCCACTATCACTCCAACCTTCGGCCCTGAGAACTCCGACAACATCCCCTTACGCAAGCCCTTAAACAACATATCCCGTAATCTCGCCAATAGTCTTGCAAGGAGCGGTACCACCAACAACCCCAGCCACAGAACCACCAGCATCACCAAATGTCGTGAGAAGATGAGGATGGGCGTCGACTTTCTTCGACGCGATGCATCTAAAGGGCTCAAGCGTTGGTTGAAGGAGAAGGAGAGGCGTCACGACAGGAGGGCCACGAAGGCCCATAGAGGTGCCATCAGTGAGGGGCTGAGGAAAAGGCTGGGGTTGAAGAGGGAGGGGGCTAGCTTGGGGCAATTGGAGGTGATCAAGGAGGAGGAGGAGGAGAAGGAGAAGGAGGGGGAGGGCGATCTGAAGATGGAGGAGGATATGAAGATGGAAGAGGATACGGTGATGGCGGATTGAAGGGGGACGGCAATGGTATGGTACTATGGTTAATACACTAAGAAACAGCTCGAACTGAGACGGCGAGACGTTGGTTGAACCGTTGAAGCATCAAGTCTCGGATGGCTCCGTGGGCTGATCCTAGTTGCCAGTGAATGGAGTAGGAAGAAGAGCAGCTAGGGAACGAGGAAAAACACCACAACAATGTTTCAGTAACGTACCTTCCGCTTTTGAAAGAAGAGAAGCAATCAATGACTGGCCACTTGGATCATGACTTTACCTCTAGGCGTTAGCCTGGCAACCGGCTGCAGAAACCAAAGGAACATGGATTGCAAGCCTGCACCAAACCGAGCTGAGAAGCACCTGGTTGACAAAGGTTGTGGGAATTGCGTCCTCGCAACAAGTTTCGAGGTCCCATTCACCGTATTTTCGTTCAGGTTCTACCCCATCAGCAAGGGCAGGTGAAGAGAAACGAGAACGACTGCGAATCCCATTTCATGAGCGGGCAGTTTCTTCCTCTTCAAAAACAACTTCCAGAGCAAGCCAGCTTGTACTTTCTCCCACTCCCCAACCATCTCTTCCAAGCGACCAGCGTACCGCTTTCCAGTCAGTTAACTTCTTCAACCGGCAAGGACATAAATATACGCACCATGGAGCCAGAGCACGATATCGCCCAGAAGATGGAGGACCTAACGTTTAAGCCCAAAGCCCGAGCCATGATTCCTTACATCACCAACACCACCATGGAGTCAACCCACCGAATTACCCAAGAGATGGAGGATATGACCCTCGAGCCCAAAGCTCGGGCCGTCACGCAATACACAGCCACCACCTCGACAAACGCCCATAGCGTCTTCAGCCAGCTTCAGCCTCAACCCAACTCTTCATCCACTGCCCCCATGACAACCAACACAACAGGCGGCTACACCTATACCCAGACTTCCGCAGGCCTCGGCTTCTCGAATCCCGATGCCAGCAGCAGCAGATCTTTATCCACTCCCCTCTTCTGCTTCTCAGCCAACCCAACCGGCGGTTATGTCTACACCAGCAGCTCCGGAGGTCTCTGCTTCTCAAACCCCAATGCCGGCAGCAGCACCAGCACGAGTACCAGCAGCAGCGCCACCACCACCACCAGCACCACCACCAACCAGTCCGAAACTCTCGACCTCACAAACCACCTCCTCAACTGCGAGGACCCCATCGGGCTTTACAAATTCAGCCTATACCACTCCAACCTGCACCACTCCCACTCTCACTCTCACTCCCACACCCACCACCACACAGCCAGCAACCGGATCACGAAATCCCGCTCCACCTCATCCCTCCGTGAGCGCTACCACCAGGCTCGCCGGCAATGTTCCGCGACACTCGCCTCCGGCACCACGGTGCACGAGCCAAAGATAGAGCGCGTACCCGGCGTCAAGACCATCTACACCACAACAGCAGAGGGAGAAGCTGAGGAGGAAAAGGGACGGATGACGATGGCATTTTTCGAGCATTGTATTCAGCGTACCAAAGTCAGAGTGGTCGCCGAAAAAGCGGCGGCAAAAGCTGCTGCCAAAGCTAAGGTTATGTTCGGTGCCGCTGTAGTACGGTAGGGGAAACCCAGTTTTGGTGGCTGTAAGGTGCAGTCTTACAGCTGCACTTTTTGTGTTCGGCTGGATTTCAGTAAAAATCTGCAAGTCGCTGCATTACCCCAAAACCATGCAAGATATGCATTTGACCAATCAGAGGCCCAGATTCCTTACTGAAATAGCCGGATTTTTAACATATTTAAAGGTCCCAGACCCCATGTATAAGGCTGTAACAAGCAAGAACATCAGCGCACCTCAACGCACCTCAGCGCACCTCAGCGCCGTACCCCCTATAAATACAGCACTTCAATTTCTTACAGCCCAATACCAACGAACACAAAGCAGTAAGGAGCTCCAGTAAGAAACTTTGGCTTGCATTACCGTTGCATTACCGTACAGGGAGTGCAGCTGCGGACTATGTACGGTAATGTGAGGTTTCCCCTACCGTACTACAGCGGCACCGAACATAACCTAAAGCCGCTCGTCAGGCCCAAGAACAGTCGGGGTCGGGAACGGGAGCTTGTGAAAATGATGAGTTCCCGACAGTGCAGGAGAGGTTGGACGCATGGAGGAATGAGGCTTGGATGCCCAGGGTGAAGGTTAGTCGTACTTATGTCAATGGGGAGGGTGATGTTGTGGAAGAGAGTTGGGAGAAGGCTAGTCCGCCAATGTCATTGGGAGAGGCAAGTGAGGGTTCCCAAGGGATGGATGATGTTGAGGAGAGTGTTTGGGAGGAGGATGATGAGATGGTGGAGTGATGGGAATGGGTGAGAGGTGGCAGAGGAGCATATTGTGGGGAGGGATTGGATGATTCGATCTCCGTCCGCTATTTTATGTTAGTGACTTTGAGGTCAGCAGAAAGCTCAACGAGTAGGTGAATGGCAGTAAATGGCATGAACGCCATGGGTTGCATATAAAGTCAAGGAAGGTGTCGCGGAAGATGGCAGACGCGAAACCGTATCGGGTGAGTGGAATAGTCACGATACGGTCGATTGATCACAAGTTTCTAGACCACAATCAGTAAGTCAGTCAGTATTTTAGAACGTGTAGCAAGCAAAATGCCAAAGAAAAATACCAAAAAAAGTCAAAAAGCTCAACAGCCCATGACTGAGGTCGAACCCCAGACTAAGTGCGGCCTACGAAAACTGTACCACCAGTACCACGTACTGAGCAATGTTTTCTGGCTCCCGCACACCATACCGCTCGGCCACGCACAAGGCAGACGGTGTACAAGAGCTATGGTGGGTCATGAGCTGCGGGCTTATATGGTCCAACTTACCAAGATCCTGTCGCTGGACGTATGGCAGTTCATCCATCGAAAAACCGTCAATCGTCTGTCAAACTTTCATCGTCCACCGAGATCAGTGTCCCAGCCGTATCTCAGGAAGCTCCCACGGCTGGCGGGGTAAATGGGAGGGGCCAATATGGACCGAAGCAATCACAAACCTGTCCGTTTAGCGTCAGTCATCAATTCAAAGTTGTGGTGATGGACCTACCATAACACCGCGCCGAGCGTGAGTGTGGTCTCTTGGATGGTGAATGCTGGAAGTCGCCAGGTTGCGACTTACAAACCTGAGGCGACTGTCGATTGACGAACAAGAATAAAATGCCGTCAAAAGCACGCCCTTTCGACTGCTCTTCTGCTCTACCACCACTCCTTTCTTGGCCTTTTTCTTCGGACCTTCTGACAACAACTCTTTATCCTAAAGAACGTCACTCTCCTTTGAACAGCTGCATACCCTCGTTGACGCCTCAGAAGACAAGATGACGGACGACCTCAAAGATATCGTCTCTACCATTGCCAACAGCCACATTGATCCGGCGTTGGCTTCAACCCAAGATCTGCTACAGGCCATTGCGGCCGCGGCCATGGACGTTCTCGACACCCAACCCACCGATACCGGTAGCACTAGCCGGTCCAGCCAGGCCATTTTCTCTTCTATTTCTCCTTCTCTTTTCCAGCCAGTCACAGCCGCTGTCGAGGCCGAAGGCCCTGCTTCATGCACTACCACCAAACTAGATACCATCGACACCGACACCGACACGGCCAACGTCACTGACCCAAAGATGGATGCCAATCCCTTGACCACTTCCGCGCCCAGCGGTACTTCTTCATCTCAAGACAACACACGCAGCCACGCCTCCCCGCTTAACGCCAGCAGCAAACCCGTCTGCCACTTTATCACTAGAGGTAGATCCAACAGAACCGGCAGGCGTAGACCACAGAATCAAGCACACGTCGCCCAGCACCGTAGCTTGCTTGAGTCTACTCTCCACGGAGAGGAGACTGTCAGCTGGCATTCCTCAAGTGAACTCCGTATATGTGGCAGGAGCATGAGGAACCACAACCATTTTTTGGGCATGCGAATTGCTCGGCTTATGAATGAGGGTCAGCTTTTGGACGAATGGGAAGAGGATGAGGGATATAGTAGTATATAGCGTACCTAAGATACCTCTACAAACAACAAGAAACCTTTCTACCCACAGTATCCCTCATTAGTTCAAGGTTTGCGCGATGTACGTACCTGTGGTATTCACTCTTCCATAATTCGAACCTGGCACGACTGGGCTCCGGATAGCTAGTAAATAGCCGAAGCGGTTCCAGGTTTGGCAGAGCAGGTTTGAACCTCAGTTAACTGTTTCAAGGGGTCGATGGAGGAGAATAAATGCCGTCGACTCCCCCCTCTCTTTACTTCTCTCCCCTTCCACAACCACCACCACCTTTCCCACGGCCATCACCAGTTCACCCCAAGAGACCAAACCAGAACAAGTCTTCCCAAGATAACAAATCCCCACCCCTCAAAGAAAGAGTCGTCAAGCATCCAACGTCGGCGTCATCTTGAGCATTCTCACGACAGAGTTGTCTCGAGCATTCTCACGTCGCCCTCACCTTGAGCATCATCAAGCGATGATGAACCCTTCCGAAGACACCGGTCCCGAGATGGCTGACGATAAGGTGAACTCAACTCCATCCCCAGTGGGAAAGCAGGAGGATGACTCTAGTGATGTCATCGCCGCTATCGTCACCTCCACCTCACATTCTCATGACAACAACCAGCGTGATGACTATCTCGTCGTCAACTCAGGCTCAACTCACCATCCCATCACCGTCAACAAGAACCAGACTTCCAGTGAGGATGAGCACCAAGCTCGCGTCACCAGCTTTCGTAACCTTCGCCGGCGCCAGCCCATCCCTGCCCGCCAACGGGAAAGGCGTAACGTCAGTGCCGAAACGCGTGAAAGTCGCACCCGTACGCACTTCTCAAGTGACGAAACGGCCAACTGGCGTCACCTAAGCCAACCCCGCCAGCGACGACTCGCTTCACGCGCTGGCTTGCAGTCCGTCACCACCCGTGATGCCTTCACTACACCCATCAATGCCTTAGCTACACCTAGCAATGCCTCACATCACGAACCTGGGGCCCTATATGGCTCCGAACTTCGAATGCGTTTCGCTTTATTCGACAAGAGCGCGATTGAGGCGAGTATTGAGGAGCGCATCAAGACTGTGGAGATCGAAATGGACAGACTGAGAAGAGAGAGGGAAACGGTGTTGAGGGAGTTACAGGATGAGATGGAGAGTGCAGATGTGGATGAGAGGTGGGAGGAGGGGATTATGGCGATCGATGAGATTATTGACATGTTGGGATGAGAAACTTGGGTAGTTACTTTCCATGGAAAGGCAGAGAAGGACCCCGGAGAAGTGGGGAGTATCGATGAGAAGGGGGGGCAGGAACTAGGGAGGGGGGTTATGATCGAGTTTCACGGAAGGAGTTATGGGTCTAAGGAGGCAAGGACGGGCGTTGATGGGGAGTGAGATGTCATGGTGATCGGTTACTCCGTCAATGGAAAGGTAATCAAATGGAAAATAATAAATGCAAGAGTGTATTGCAAACTCCAAATAACATGTGTACTCATCACATCATAACCACGTTTTTCGATATCTTGACACTTAGGTGCGTACAGAAGTACAGCTGCCCTGACACCCAACAGATCACCCACCACCTCCACCCCCCCTTCTCTCCACCTTCATATCCCAGATTCCCAGGATGTCGTTTACTGGGAAGAACCACCAGAGATGGTGATAATTTGACCTATTCTTCACGTTAGCACCATGTCTCCCAGGTAAAATGTAAAAAGTGTAGTACTCACCATTAACCCACCCCCCATCCTCAGACGCCAAAAACGCCACCACCCTCGCCACATCCTCCGGCACCGCACACCTTCCAAGCGGACAATGCTCCGCCATCATCTTCTCAATCTTGTCCTTCCCCAAATCGGGGGTCCCACCAGGGATATAATGCCACGCATTCTCTGCAAACATATCACTCTTAATCCCGCCGGGCGCCACGCCATTAACCGTAATCCCTTTATCCCCAAAATCCGTCGCAAAAGCTTTCACAAACCCCTGCACCGCCATCTTGGACGCATTATAAAGCGCATGATTCTTCACCCCCATCAATCCTGCCGCAATACTCGTCATCAGAATCACCCGCCCATTCCGCTCAAGATGCTTATACGCCGCCTGCCCCACGAAAAACTGCGCCTTCGCGTTGAGGTCAAACACGTGGTCGTACTTCTCCTCGGTGATGTCTTCGGTTTTGTCCCAGGACTCGGTGCCAGAGTTGGACATGACGATGTCGATGCGGCCAAAGGCCCGCTTGGCTTCGGCGAAGAGCCGGTCGATTTCGGAGACCTTCCGCACGTCGGCTTGGATGGCGATGGCGCGCGCGCCGTTGTTGTAGGATGAGATTTCCTTGACCACTTCGTTGGCGGGCCCGGCGGAGGAGACGTAGTTGACGATGACGGAGGCGCCGCGGCGGGCGAGCTCGAGGGCGACGCCACGGCCGATGCCGCGGCCGGCGCCGGTGACGAGGGCGACTTTGCCTTCGAGGGAGGCGGTGGGGATTGAGATGGGCATTTTGGGGGGTTGGGGTTTGGTGGTGGTGGTGGTGAGAGTGGCTTGTTTTGATGGGATGGGAGTGATGGTGCTGTAGCGTAGGATGCAGAGATCAGGGACAAGACAGGAAGAAAGAGAGATGAAGAGAGGATCCGTCATCCTATTTATTGCAAGACTTGCGTCTGGCAGCAGTCACTCAATCTTGCTTCTGGTTCTCCCTGCATATGCCATTCAGCAGCAGCGCCTCGATGTGCATATCGGTAGTCCATCATGGTGGTGGGTACATGGTAACACCGAGCGCCAGCCCGGTCGCTGTTGTCGGGAGTCCGGCGACAGATGAACGTTACCAAGGGATAACGACCAAAGGGAAGCGATTTGTTTACAACCCGCTGTCTCGGATCCCTTCAATGTTTTGGTCAATTGGGTGAGCCCAATGTCTTGCCCATCCCCCCTTTTCGGACTTAGATGGCGGGGTGGGGTCGGGGAAACGGCTGAGTGGACTGGCACGGGAGAGGCATATGCAACGCCGGACATCCCCCGATTTCAGTCCGGAGAGAGCTGTGCCCGACCCCTCTCACCCCCGGACAACGGAGTCAGCATTCTTAAAGCAACTTAAAATCAGCCAACGGGAGATCGTTGGTCTCGCTGGGGAAATAGGAAGAATTGTGGACTGTGTCATGATGCCGAAACCGAAGACAACGGGTGATTCGCGATGCATGCAGCCGTGGGACACACAACATCCGACATTGTGTCCAGTGAAATGCACGCCTCGAAATTTGAAAACACTGGTACTGGCACGAGAATAGGGGGCTCGCTTGTGAATCCGGATAGTTCGCCGTTCCAAGTCCGCCTTCACCATCCGAAAGCTGGCAATGAGCCTTGGTGCGAATGACAGGTGAGACTCATTTTCTCGCTCACGCGAAGATTCATGGTAGAGAAAGCATGGTAAGCACGATGAGAAAGAAACCGAACAAAATAACGTTATTATTCTGCAAGAAAATAAGGTAACTCCAAAAAAAAATGCTTGAATCACACCCCCTCCCCAGGCTTCTCATGTCCGAATGGCCTTCTCTCCTCAGTCCATCGGTGCAAGGAGATGTGCACTTGCACTTGGAACATTGCAGAATGCAACTTGTCAATGTAAGTAAAGGATGAGCCAAAAAAGATGCAAGACACACAAAACCCTGAAAACAGCAAACCGAACTCTCATCACTCTCCAAGAAACCCTCTCAACGCACCCTGTGTCCCCAGCCCCAATCCGCGGGTTGAGCACCCGAACAACCTGTAACCTAACCTCCCCTTCTATTCGGGAATCCAGAGGGTGCCTGAAAGAAGTTTCGAGAAGTTCGACCCGAAGCCGAAGGCTGGCCTCCGGTTGGAAACCCAGCTTGTCGCCACCTGTCAGCTGTAGCTGAAACTTGAGGCTGCTGTCCCCTCCCAGCTTGAGCCGCAGGTTGCTGGCCTCTCCCGGCTGGGAACCGAGGCTGTTGCCCCGGAAGAACTGCAGCCGAAGCCGCACGCTGCTGACCTCTTCCGCCTTGGGCACCAGGCTGTATTCCTCTTCCTGCTGGAAATTGAGGCTGTTGTCCCGGACCCATTGCCGCCGAAGCTGCACGTGATTGTCCTCTTCCGGCTGGAAATTGAGGCCGCTGCCCTCCCCAAGCTGGGAATTGAGAAGGTTGCCCTCTTCCAGATGGGAATTGAGGCGGTTGCCCTCTTCCGGCTTGAGCTGCAGGCTGTCGACCCCTTCCAGCTTGAATCCCAGGCTGTTGTCCCGGAACAACTGCGGCCGAAGCCGCACGCTGCTGCCCCCTTCCGGCTGGAGCACCATGCTGTTGTCTCAGAAAATTTGCGAGTGAAGCCGCACGCTGCTGCGCCAATCCAGCTTGAACGCCAGGCTGCCTGGCTGCAGGCGGTCTAGACGGACCCCCACGACCACCTCCAGGGGCAGGGTTCTGCCAAAGCCTGAGTCTCTCCCTCCCCGACGGCGCCGACTTATACAACGGCGGCGGCGCCCCCTCGAAGTAGCGCCTGCCCCAGTCCCTCGCTGTCTTCGCCGCTGGACCATCAGGCGGCTGCGCCGTTACCTTGGCCCTTATCAGCTGCTCTAGGTCGTGCATATCTGGCCTGTCCGCCGGATCATGACAGAGACACGCAGCAACGGCGTTCACCAAGTCAAAGTCGAGGTTACTGTAAGCACAAACGAGCAAGTCCATGCCGTATCCCCACACCTCCTTCTCCGAGCCGTCTGGGTATCTCAGGGCTGCCATGTTCGGCGTGGGCGGCGTGTCGAACTCTGCGAGCGTGATGAGCGAGTACATGATTATGCCGACCTGGTAGAGATTCGTCCACCAGTTGTAGTTCCCCGCCGTCTTGGCGCCGGATTCGCGCGGGCCGTCCTTGACGTGGTCCCACTCCTCGGTGAACTGTTCGGGCGCGAAGATGCTTTTCTTGCCTCGCTTGCGGCACGACCAGCGAAAGTCGGCCGAGACTTGGTTGCCGGAAAAGGGGTGGCACAGGCCGAGGTCAGCGATCTTGGCTATCGGAGTGGCGTTGTGTTCAGAACTGTCATAGTCCCCGACCAGGACGTTGGTCATATCGAGGTCGAAGTGGACAAGGGTTTTATGGTCGCAGTATGGTGTCAATTTGGGTAGGGGCAGGCAGCTTTCGGATGCTTGGGGCACAATGTAGTCGCTCATAGATGGGGTCTTGAACTCCTCAGGCATAAATGCTCTCGGGTACGCCAACCCTACGACGCCCTTGAAGACTGATGATTGTGTTTTCGTGTTAGTCATTGTGATTATGGTGTAGGGGGCTTAAGCTACTTACGACTGCCGAAAATATGCCAAAGAGTAAGTGGTGGAGGGTTGCCGTACGTGGTAAGATCAGCGGCAATTCGTGCTACTATCTTGCGGAGATCCCCGCGGCTCATAAACTCGAGGAACAAGACTTCTCTTGTGTCCCAAAGAGGAACGGCCTCGAGCGATGGATCGGGTTTACCCTTCCCCACCTTGGCCTTATCGTCGCTGCCCATCATCATCAAATCCGAGCCGAATGATCTTCTGGTGGACGAAGGCACAGTATTGGGTGCCGGTTGGATAGGCTGACCGTTGGGTCGCGCAAAATAGCCTGGGGGGATGCGTTGTGAGATATGCTTGGCTCCGGCAGTGCCCATATGGGCTTCGATCTCGCTCGCAAGGTAGCCCTTGTCGCCGTCGATGTCTATCTTGCACACCACTTTGAGGAGCTGGCCATCTGGGCGTTGTTGCTCAAAGAGGTTGACGACACCGAGGCCACCCCAGCCCAGAGTCCTTATGTGGCGCATTTTGATGCGCAGAAGCTGCTTTCCCAGCCATTTACTTCTGGCCAGTGCCCAGGGCTCCTTCTCTGGAGGTCCGCCACCATCCCCCCAGGCCCCTATCTTCCTTTTACCACGCCGGACTAGGCCGCTGTAATTCCCGGGACCTTTCCAGGGGGATTTGATGGGGATTTTGTTGATGCGCGACTTGACTCGGCGGTCCATGGTTGCCCCATCCCAGTCGCTGGGAGAATGAGCTCCATGACGGCGCCACTTGAAGAAGAATTCGGTGGTCTTGTTGCGCCAGGCACGGACTGCTGCATTTTTTCTTTCTTCGGATTTATCCATGCTGGGGGATTTTGCTCTGGGGATGACGCGGGAGACGTTGGTGCCCTGGGTAAACTTGGGTATCGCCCAAGGATCTGCGTCAGTCCCCTCAGACACCTCGTACGACATGTTGACGTTTGGATTCTTGTCACTCGATTTTTGAGGAAAAGTGATTCTGAGTGTGAGTGTTGTTGGCCGTAGAGGGAGCTTGAATGGCCATACGGAGACCAGTAGTCATGCTCTCTCCCCTATAAGATATCACTCGTAGCTTGCGGTCAAGCAGATGAGAGGGGGCTATGGTTGTCCCCGGCCCTTTTGTTCGGACCTCCTTTCTCGGTGAGACAAAGCAGAGCGTGAGAAGCTCGAAGGGTGCATCATGGCCGTGAAGGGGATTGAGCACATGGTGGACAAAGGAGACAACAAAGGGGAAGACAACAGGGTTTCCGGTTCCGTCCAAGGTGTGTAGACAATGGACTGAGAAGGACGAGAGTCTTTTTTGAAATGCCGGCCGAAGACTGTGATTGTTAGATAGTGGTGGCAGACAATCAATGTCGAGGTGAACAACTGAAGGAGAAGGATGGAAATTGTTAAGGAACAGGAAGAGGATGGCTGCCACTTGGAGGTCTGTCCAGCTAAGATACTTATTGTAGGCAAAATGCTGAGTCATCAATGCTAAGTTGACTTATTATGCTAAGAGGAAAGAGGCAGAAATCAGTTTGGACTCTTGGACGGGAGTTGTTCCTGCCTCGAGAGAACGGAGAGGGTCAGCGAAGAAGCTAAAGAGTTGTGCAAATTATGCAAATTATGCATCCAGACAGCATAACGCACACACACAAGCAGAAGCAGCGAACAGTGACACTTGAATTTTGAAGACGGTCTTTCCACTTGGACAAGACGACGGCTTTTGAGCTTTCCAACTCAAGTCACGGCGAAAAGTTCCCGTCGGCTAGGCTCGCTTCGATATCGTAGAGCGTCAATGCCTACAGTAGAGGTACGGTCTTCCGTCGCCAACTTGCGCCATTTGACCAACAGCATTGACACCGCCAACGACCTACGCTGCAACACTCTTTGCAAGACAAATCGGGTTTACTGCGACTGTTTCCATCAGTAAGTCTTCTCTATCTTGAAATGTTAATATTCAATGGGATATACTTACCTCTACCGATGATGTGGTAGGGGATGCCCAACATGGTGCTCCGTCTCACTCGAGATTCGAGAACCAACATGACCCGAAAAAGTCCATCAATGGCCGTCAACCCCAAAAGGAGTCCACAGTGTATACTGTCATGCGAACCATGAAGCAAACATTGAAGGCGTTCGAAACACTGACTGACGGCAGATAGACTGGCTGGCGATGACGGTTATAAGTCGACATCCCACGGACCGAAACAAAGGATGCAAGCAGTGAAACGAGACAGGGGGCACCCAATGTCACGGCGGTGTTAGACGGGCGCCTAATGTCTGTCATTTCTGTGCCATTCCGAAACCGTCCTGTCCGCCGAGACTTACAAGAAACCATTATTCAGAAACGCAAGCAATATACGGCAAGCAATCACCGGCCAAACCGGGGTCGAATCCTCCACTACCCGTTGGAAACTTGGACCTGTTGGATGCCTTGGACGAGGTCCCGTCCCGTCCACCTCACCACCAAGTCGGCATGGCTCCTCGGTGACGTTTTGGCCAACAAGCTCCAGTTCCCGTCCTCATGAGGGTGAGCCCCATCAGAGCTCCATTACAGGGCCCTCAGGTGGTTCCTCCAGGCCTCGGATCCCCAACTGGATGCTGGCGATCTCCAACGCAGCGCGGTTCACTCTTCCAATGGTGCCGTGAGCGGGCGGCTCCACCGGTCTAGCGTGGTGCCACTTTTCAAGGGCTTCTTCTCCTGTGATTGGCCAATCGCCAAGAGCCGCTGGGAGTTGTCCCTGGCAACACTCGATGGGGGCGCACGAAAACAAAAATCCGCTCTTGACCCCGGGTATTGGAGGGCCAGGAGGGCGTCGGCAAGTGAACGAATGTGGTCGGCACACACCACTGACCAAGACGTCTCGTGCTCATCCGTGCTCATCCCCGGCAAACGCCCGCGCAAAACCCAGTCAAACCCACTCTTTCCATTCAGCTTGGATCCCCGTTCGTCTGTTCGTATTACCACTCAGCTGTGTTGTTCTGGTTGTTGTGACAAGACCAGCAACGGCGCATGTGTGTGCTGCTGCATCCTCCAACTGCAACCCATCAACAATTTCCCTCTCTACCTTAACACTATCTAGAGGTATCCATTCATCGTGTACCGTACCACTCCCTCCCTCAGCAGGTAGAGAGGTACATACATACACACTACACCAAGTACCCACACAAAGCCCAGAACGCGTCCAGTCGCGAGCCAGTGAGCTCTATAGGACAGACAGGCTAGGTAGACGACCGACGGAGAGCCCTGCAGCCAGACAGACGCCAGACACCAGGGCAGCGCCATTCCTAGAGTGCCTGCATCACCAAGCATTGCACCATCCGCCCGCGTGGCCTCCCGTCCAGCATCATTGCATCGCCTTGCACGGGGCATCCAGACATCATCCAGACATCATTCCACCTCGTTGCCGTCCTGAGCACAAGCGCGCGACGAGATTCGCTAGGTTGTCTGGCTTGCGCTGCGTGAGGTAAGGCTGACACTCAACCAACTCGAAGCTGCCCATGGCCCACACGGACCTGACGCGCACATCAACAGTGCAGGGGACTGCAAAGAAAACAACAGCTGACAGCTCTTCACATCAATCGACAGTCTAGGAACCACACCTTCCATCTAATACACCCCCGTCTGGCCCAGCCCTCTGGCGCAAATACGATCGCGACGACGACGACGACAACGAGTCCCTCTACTCCCTCTACTCTATCGCTACCACATCCAACAATGATGTCCAATCCTCCTCTATCCGGCGTCGCTCGCCCGCGACAGCGGCTACATCGGCGCCAAAACTCGACTCCATCCGCCTTCGAGGCTGTCAAGATTGCTCCCTTGCCGACCTTCCCACAACAACAACAACGCCCTCACATGTCCCATCGACGAGGCCTTAGCCTGGACACCAGGCGTCATCCTCTTATGTCCTCAACGATCACAACCACATCCCAACAAGACTACTCGACCCTCGTCAGCACGACGGGCCCAGATACGGGAATACCCACGAGTCTGCCAGCGGCACCACAGGATATCCTAGCACAGCAGCAACACCAGGCGCACCTCATAGCACGCCCTGGCTCCAGCCAAACCGACTACAGTGATCTGTCGAGTGACAGCGGCGACTCGTTTCTACTATCGCCCCATGGCACACCACATCAACGAAACCACTTCATGGACGGATTGGCCTCGCAGGGCCCGATACCCGAACTGTCCTTGTCCTACGATACCTACATGGATTCCAACTTTGACGCCATGATGAAGAGGAACCAGGCCAGCTATGACAACAACAATGCCATGGCCTCATCATCCTCTGCCAACCCAAATTTTGACTTCTTTGCCTCGGACACAGCGCTCTCTACTCCGAACTTTATGAGCTTTTCGGACCAAAGCCCCGCGGGGACGGGACAGGGAGGCTGGATATCAGAGGGCGAGGCATCCAACACCCAGTTGCGCCGAGCGTCAAGGCGGGTAAGCGGTGGATTAAACAATAGCCTCATAGACAAAGTTGCAAAGTACGAGCCTATGGCGAATGGGCAGAGGCCAGCAACACCTCCTACGCACAATGCGGCCGGTAAGCATGCAGGATCTCACGTGTTGAGCGGGAATACTGAAAATGAGACAGGATTCTATCCCCCAACGCCAATGGAAACACCACACGATCGCTTCATGAAGCAACAAGCAACACAGCAGCAACAGCAACAAACACTGAGGCCCAGCAGGTTTGCAGATGATTACGACGAGTCGATGGAGGAGACACTCAAACCCATACGAGGGCATCGGAGCAATCGCAACTCGGGCATTTTCCAGGAACTGCGTCAGCAGGCGGAAGCTATGGCTGCTGCTGCACCTGCAACGTCCCAAGCCGACAGCATGCCCACAACATTCCAATCGCACGCGCTTCCTGCAACTCAAGACGAAGACTTGTTGAGGATCCACTCTGAATTCATCAAGTTGGAGCACGGGTTCACTTTCCCTGACATGGGGTCGCAGATGGGATCACAAATGGGATCGCAGATGTCAGGACTTGGGGGCATGAGCCCTTTCGACAACAAGCCGGACCTTGGGCCTCCATCAGAATACGGCGATGCTGATCCTCAGGCCTCTAGTCGCCAGAGTTCAGTTTCTCCCTCACGCCGTGGCTCGCCGCATCGACGAACCGACTCGATTGCCTCCATCGCTAGCGCTGCCAGCATTGCTAGTATCAACATCGAAGAGACCAAGACCGAAACCGGCGTGACTCTCGACGATATTGCCCAGTACATCGAAGGTCCCGACCCCGCAGACGGCAAATGGGTATGCACATACGAAGACTGTCGAAAACGGTTCGGCCGCAAGGAAAACATCAAGAGCCACGTACAAACGCACCTCAACGACAGGCAATACCAATGTCCAACCTGCAAAAAGTGCTTCGTGCGCCAACACGACCTTAAACGCCACGCCAAGATCCACACGGGCATCAAGCCATACCCATGCGAATGCGGCAACAGCTTCGCGCGGCATGATGCACTCACACGACATAGGCAGCGTGGCATGTGCGTCGGTGCTTTTGACGGTATCGTGCGCAAGGTGGTCAAGCGTGGCCGGCCACGGAAGAACAGGCCGGATATGGAGGAGAGAAAGGATAAGAGCGATCGCACGAGAGATCGGTCAAGGAGCCATCATTCCACCAGCAGCTCCGTCAGCAGCTTTTCTGGCTATTCAGATAGCTCGGTGCCCAACTCTCCCGGGAACGACTACGATCATATAATCGACGATGAACAGTTCCCTGGCTTGTTGGACATGCCAATGGGGAATGTACCAAATCTGCCACCGAGCATTGTATCGGGCCATGCAGGACATGGGCATGGTGCGATGCCTAGTTCATCGACGATGAACCCGGCTGCAGCCACTATGTCGGTATCGTCAGTGTCTTCAGCGCCAATGCCGAGCTTCGATCCGAGAGTTAACGAAGTCATGAACGTGGACTCGCCAGCGTCGAGAAATTACGCCGATTCCCCGTCGGCCGTGAGTAATTATAGTCATGCTAGCCACCCGTCGATATCAATTACCGAACATCACGGACCGGGACCGGATTTTGGGCTTCCAGGGTCGCAGAATGCTGCATCGCCAGCCAAGAGCGCTGTGAGCCACTATACGCCGCCAGAGTTATCGAGTAGCTCGTCACCGCCTACGCATACCCAGCAGCAACAAGGCAGTCAGGCACCGACGTACTACGATATGGATCCTAGCCATGGTGGCATGTCGAACATTCCGGGTCCCGCCACAAGCATGGGGATGGGCACGGCGGTCGGTCCCACAGACGTCGATCCAACGAACATGCTTCTGCATGGGTATGAGCATCAAATGGATCAGAACATGATGCTCGGAAACTTGGATGGTATGGCCAAGTTCGAGGTTATGGAGGGGTACGATCCAGCGGCGGAAGTGAATATGTTTGGGGATGCCCATGAAGGGGATGGGAGTGGTCACGGTGGGGGTAATATGTACTTTGGGTCGTGAGATGAGTGAGCAAGTGGTGGCTTTGGGTTGATCATTCTTTTGCATCTTTTTGTTTTGGTTTGGGTTTTGGTTTGCACTTTTTTGTTCTCTTTTTGGGTTCACTTCGCTTGGAAGGCTAACTTAATGACTGGACATCTACCTACTCTTCTGATCGGTAGAAGAGGCCTAATGCACACCGCAGGTTATTAATGGATGGCAGCAGCACGCGCCAGACCGGCGACGGTCGAAGGTGCTTTGGGGGAGAAGGAATGGACTGGGAATAATCATCTCTGTTCAGACGAAGATACGGGAGGGGAAGTGTACGAGTACGGTACTGGTTTGGGGTTATTTAATTTCTTGATTCCTCTGCTGTTGGTGTCTGGAAAATAACAAGGCGGAAAAGGGGAAGGAAGGGGAACTTAATGGGAAAGGGTTTACTTAGGAGAAGGGGACTGATGGACGCGACCGTGTCGTCGTCATTTGTCTTTTTTAATCCTGTTGGGGATAGGGGTTGGGAAGGCGGCGGTTAATACCTATCTACATACGTAGTAGCATTCAGTTTTGGCTAGAGCTTTTTGGGATAATTCAATTTTGGTCGATTTTTCTCGCTTTTTCTTTTGACATTGCCCCTGCTCGTCACCGTGACTTCGGCCATCGTGAACACGTGGTTCGTGATCGCCTCACCTGCAGCCAAGGCACATGTCCGCACGTGCCACCTCACCGGGAGACGGAAGGTGCACTTCAACGTCCACAGTGCAGCTACTGTGACAACACATGGAAGGCCCCACCATCTTCGTCGACCTCACTGCGGTGCAGCGTCCATCAGGCACTGTCGGATTCCATTGCAGTGGGCTGAACACTCCCTTCTCATGCGTCTCAACAACTCTCAGTATCTCACCCAACAAGCTCAATATCAACATCAACATCATCGCCGCCAACCCAGCTTAGATCGCCAGACTTTACGCAACTTTATTCAACCACCGCCTGATTCCGAAGCGAGCATCCCAAACCGAGGACCTCATAACGTCAAACAAACCAACACCAACATCAACACCAACAACCAACCCGACGACCAATATTCAGTCCGGTCTATCTACCATCGACCTAGTTTCCAGGGCAGTTTCAGATGAGATGACGACACCAACCACAACCACAACCAAACCCAAAGACCCCCTCTTCTTCGACCCCCTAGCCACAACCCCAGCAACCAACCTCACCTCCCCCCTGCCCGCCGATCTAGACGCCGATATCCTCGTCATCGGAGGGAAGGATGTCCGGCATATTCTCTATACAGCTTATTCCGAAGTAGGGGGGCATGTAGGGCATGGACATGGACATCATGGACAGCAAAGTGACCCGAGCAAGAGGAGTTTAAGGGAGAGGAAGATCGATATTACCATAAGTAATGAGGATAAGTACGTCGTGGCGAGGAATGTGTTGGGGTTGAGTCTTGTTTTGGGCCTAGACATCCCTACAGCGGAGGAACCTCAAGTTATCGATGCCGGTAGCGGGGATATGGTTGTTACTACGAAGGAAACCGCTACGACGAAGGAAAAGGCTGGGGCTTCCAAGGAAAAAAGGGGCTTGAACGAAAAGCTCGCCAGGATATGGGACATCTACTACACGCGCTTCCTTCCCGACCCGGAAACCCGTAACTTACTAGCCCTCCAAGCAGAAAAGCTATGTCAAGTTTCCAAGACGCTCGACGACTGGGAGCAAGGACCATACGGCGGGACGATACACTTCGTCAACCAAAAAAGCTTGGACGCGGTGAGGGGTGTTTGGGAACAATACGCTGAGGCGGCAAGTTTAGCACCTGGGCCGGAGAAGGAGAAGGAAAAGGTGAAGGAGCTCGCGGAAGCAATCGCACAAGGCATGAAGTCATCCCCCGCTGAGCGCAAAAACTGGACATTAGGCTCGTCAGCCGCGCCATTGACCGTATTGTTAAAGGATAAGATTCGGAATTACGTTCAGTGGACCTGGGAGTTTGACCAGCAAACGGCCGACACAAAGATGATGTTTCCCAACCCTACGTTTGCCGCCGGTTTGTTATCCGAATCGGATTCCGAGTCCGAATCCGAATCCCCGGGCCGCGACCGCCATCGTCGTCTCGCCTACCCCTCCAACGGCATGCTGGGGTACCATCTCGCGCTGGCCAAGGCCCCCCTCACCGAGCTCTCCCCGCTGCGCATGGACAAAGACGGCGACGACTCCGACGAGGACGAGGACCCCAATGGAAACCTGACCGCCTTCGGCGTAGCAAAGCACCAATTCGCTCAATGGTCTCTTGCCTTCCGGGAGCTGGCTTCACTCGCGGGTGCGGGGGAGAAGCAAAGACTGACGATCCGGTTCGCAGTAGACGGCTGGTTCTCCCTTTGCCAGTCACTATCGAAAACACCAGGAGAGGAGACAAGACAATTCGACATAATCGACACGACCGACCTCTCTTCTCCTTCGTTCTCCCTCAGCATGTGGTCCCCCTTTGCGGCTGGCGTTCCCGACCCGCCTGGCCTTCTTGGGCTGATGGTAGCAGCCAAGCGATTGCTTAAAGACCGCGCTTCTTCGACGCTGGTTATGGACGACGGGGAGGGGGTTTCGCTGGTTGTTAATGATGGCGATGATAACATGGACTTCAGTAACTCCAGATTTGCTGAGGCTGAGGCTTTGCTTTTCACTAACAACACGACCGGCGCGTTCATTCTGGGCCTGACGCCGGTGGAATATTGGAGTAATGCTAGTGTTAGGGCGACGGTGGATGAGTGTCTTGGGGCTGCGGGTAGTTTGTATGATGATGATGTTGAACAATGTGAACAGCTTGGGAAGGGCAAGGCGGCTGCGGCTGCTAGGGTGAAGAAGTTGGAGGAACAGGGACTGCAGATTGGTAATCGGTTGTTTAGGAAACACTCGAAATGGCTTTCCCCAGGGCAGAACGGAAAGTGGAGGAAGCCAACGGTTGTCGTCGATGCAAAGGAGCTGGCGGAGGCGGCGTGGAGGGTTTATCAGGATTTGGTGATTTTCCAGATCGAGGGCCAACGGGTGGTGCATCAGGGGCAAGAGCTGGTCAAGGTGTCCTGGGGGGAGGGTCTGTGGCAGACCCTTTTGGACTTTTTGGGTGTGGTTTGTGGGCAGTTTGAGACGGATAGGGAGGAGTTCCGGCGGGTTATTCTAGAAAAGATCGGGGGCAATTCCGTGCAGGATGCCTTGTTGAGAAAGGCGTTGGAGGATGTACCAGGCTCTGAGCCGAAGACGGCAACCGAGGCGGAAGCGGATGGGCCGGTGTTTACAGCCAGCTTTGATGTCACTTCTGGTACTCTCAAGACCATCACCGGCCATCTGGATTTCATCACGGAAGAGGACAAGCGGTTACTGGCTGATAAGACTGTCCCCATCAGTCTTCGGCAGTCTTCTCCCTGGACTATCGACATCGTCTTGGGCGCCGGGACACTTGTCAAACCACTCGTCTTCCCGACCCCCGTCCTCAAAGAAGGCAGCAAGACGCGCATCGCTCGCACTTCGGGGTACGTTGAAGTGATCGCGCCCGCGATTCTCAATCCTCGATCTGCGCTACCTGCCAGTGTGCTAGACGAGTACATTTTCCCTACAGTCCTTCAAGCCGCCGACTCATCGTCAGAGCCACCAGCCCACACCCAACAACTTATCCCCGCCCCCCTCAACGCCCCCACGGTAAACCTCGACTCGCTCCCCATCCTCTCCCTCTCCGACACCTCTCGACTCTCATTTCTCGGCCCCTTAGCTTCCTCCATCTACTCGCCCCGCGAACTCCGCGTCCGTCAAGCCGCTATCGAACAGGGTCTGCTTGAATCCAGCTGGGGCTCGGCAAGACTAACCCTGAAGGAATCCCTCCACACCATGATCAACATCGCTGCCGGTCTGCAAGTGGGACAATCCGGTCTTTTCGCCCTCAGTCCCGTTTCTGGGTCCGGGTCCGGGTCATCGTCATCGGATGGCAGGCACATCCTAATTTTCGTCTCCGCTATCCGACTCGATTGCAGCGCCCAGTCTGGTGGGGGGATAATTATCGATGCAGCCGTGCTGCCGCTTACCCGCTCTCTGCTTGACAAAGAGAACAACAAGAACAAGAAGAAAACCACCAGCGGCGGCGACGGCGACGACGACGACGACGATGAAGACCTCCAATCCTTCCTAGTCCTCCTCCACACCCTCGACTGCGTCGACCTGTCCGTCACCGACGCCGAGCTCTCCCTCTGGAAATCCATCCTCCCTTCCTTCGCCGAACGCTGTCGTACCTGGTCTCATTCCCCCTCGTCATGCGAATACGTCACCACCGGCCACGTTCCCTTGAGCCTCAAAAAGGGCGACCCCGTCCTCTGCACCTGCGGCACCGGCCACTTCCCACCCAACTACCTCTCCTTACCCCTCTGGGAGTCCGCCGCCGCGCCGCACGCCACGCGCGTGGCTATTTCCGCTCCGTACTGCTCCCCCGTCGTAGAAAAGGTGGCGTTTGATCCGGTTTTGGCTAAAAAGATTGCGGAACGGGGGTCGGAGGAGGCACTCCGAAAAAAGGATGAGAGGTGTAGGTTTTGTGGGAAGGGGGCGGAGGAGTTGGTTGAAGAACTAAAAGCGAAGGGAGGGGAGACGGCTGGAAAAACGGCGGAGGTGTTGAGAAAATGTACGAGATGTTTGAAGGTCAAGTACTGTTCGATGCAGTGTCAGAGGAGGGATTGGAAGACGCATCGGACGGAGTGTGTGGAGAGTGAGGAGCATCATCGGTAGAGGTACCTTAGGGAGGGGAGGCACAGTGAAAGAACGGTTCATTGCTTTTGAGGATCCAAGGATGGGATTGATTTTGCATTAGATCCGAAGCATGCTTGGAGCTTTAGCGATTACCTACCTACTTAATAGCGGAGTATGCGTTGATGTTTTATCGTTCATCGCCTGGAAAGTTGGTGGGGATGAGATCAATGCCTTTCTCCCAAGTTTTGATGTCTCGTGCTTTTGTATACCTGACTCCAGGTCTCGAGTCTATGAAGAGAAGGAGCGAGATGGGTCGATCTTGCGTTTTTCGTTCGTCAACCTGTTATTCTAACACTTCCACCGCCGCACGTACAATACCAGGTTGTTTTTCCTCTTCATGAAGAAACCGACACTATGCCGCGTTACCACAATCTTGTATGAAAATTTATGCAAGGGAAGGGAAAGAGATCGTCATCAACGTAGTGCTATCGAAGGTATTTTGTTCAACGGCTATAGGTCTAAAAGCTTCTATTGTATGTTGATACTACCTTCAAAAAGCTTGTTGTCACTCATGTGCTGGGCTTATTCATCGTTTCTGAACTCTGACCGTTCTTATGGTGCTGTTTTCAGCTTTGCGGATGTACAAAGGACCGGTATATCAAGCACTTCAGTGATTCAATGACTTTCTTTCCCGTAAGTTTTATCTCTGTCGCCCGCCCGATGGAACAGGACGGGACAGCTTGCTTTGATGGACTTTCATGGATGGGAGTATCGCGAGCCGGCCGTTACTCGTGAAATTCCTGCGTCTGCAATTGGAGAGTTAGTGAACTAACTATCGTATTTGGCATAGGCTAAAGGAGTTGTTAGTGCGATGACGAATCAGAAGTTCTAGACATTTTTGCAAGTGTAGCAACTGGAGGCCAACAAACTGATAATAGTTGCAAGGCCGAATGAATTCAGCACACTCCCCATGACTTTCTCTCTTCAACATTTGACCTCTTGATTCACTTGACTTTGTAGTTTGACTTCCCACAACAAAGTCAACAAAGCGGTTAACCCGATCCCATCCCAGGCCGCGCTGCTGGCATCTTCAGAGTACCTATCTAGCATCTCATCTGGTCCCTAGAACTCAGACCCCCAATCAAGGTCTCGGATATATTTTCTCAAGAGTCCCAAAATAGTTCGCGTATATGGATGTAGTATTCCGGCTGCCCTCGATGGAGGATAGATAAATGTAATGTATACAATGGCACAAATCGCCGAAGCCGCATAGCATAATCTCCGCTACATCACCACCGCAGTTCCCGAAGTAGCAGTCCGGTCTCCCTCACACTCTCACACTCTGCACGGCGTCGGCAGCAAGGTACAATACCGGTACGGGGAACTCCCGATCGCTGACCTGAACTTGCTGAACTCCACCGCATTGAGAGCGCATCAATCCACGGCCCATGCACAGGCCACAGCCGTCAGCCAAGCAAATCAACCATGAGGTGGCTCGCATGGCAAAGCAAGCTTAGGTTCGCTGGCAAGCAGGCAGCACAGCCCCCACCAGCCGCCAATACCCGACGAGCTGCCTCAGTCACCTGCCAGGAACCGCCGACCGTGGCACGTGCGCGGACCGACAGTGCGATGGGCCCCCACTTATTCCTTATTGCCCCACTACATCCTGCATTAGTGCCTAATGGATATGCTCAAAGTTGAGTGAACCTATCCTGAATTAGACTTATTATGTAGCTCATGTAATGCAAAGCTTGTAGTATTTATACAGTCTCAGAGATGGATCCCGAGCTGGGCTGTCTATCAATCGATGCAACGAAATGGTTCATAAGTGCAGAGTGGTGGCTGTACAGAAAAAGGGCCTTTTCTCATGCAGAATTCAGGGGAATTTCTCCAGTCGGGGAAGGGTCGTCTTGCAGGGGGATTTGTGTACTGCGTACGCAGTACGAGCGGTACGGGCCAAGTACAGTATGGATGTACATACGCAGAAACGCAAGTTCGAACGCAGGTACGGGCGGAAGAGAGATTGTCCAGTTTGTAGCTGCCAGTTGCAGTGCCCGTGTCGGCACCGAAACAGTGAGCAGTGTATCGCGCGGACTTCCAAAAGCGTGCCACTGTCTAGAGGTAGTGTATGTATCGCGAAGCCGGAAAAAGAACGATAAGAACGACACGGTAAGAGAAGCATGAACATAAGGTGATCCTGTTGCCCGATCCAATCTCAAGAACTCGCCCACCTCCGCCGGAGTTTTTCCGTCAAGAAGGGAGCTGCACGGGCAGTGATGAGTGAGTGATCGCATCGCGAATCGCGGAACTTTCCGCCGCTGACTATGCTGACATACAACGCTGGAAGAAAGGTTGTCGGAACAATCGGGTCGGCAGTTATTGACGGGGTTGATGGAGGTAGATAAAGACTACAGGAGCCCTTTTTTTTGGGAACCAAAACGGTGCAAGTTGATTGAACTCTGGCTAGAGCTGTTCAGTTCAGAGTTTTGTTTCTGGCGATGCATAGAGGTGGTGTAGCAGTTTGTTTGAGAGTGGTGCAATGGTGTGTAGCGCAACGGTGTCGTGATTCCGTGGTACGAATATTCTGCGGTCAGGCGGCACCTTTTCACTCACACTCTATACTTCGTATTTGAAGTATTTCCAAGAGTTTTTAGGCTGATTAGCTGACACTTTAACTGATGCCCCGTCTGTTCGCTTGTTGGTTGATGACTTGATGGTGGTGCTGTTGGGTTGTTTTGGTTGGTTCGGTGGTCAGAAAGTGTCACCTCTAGGGTCGAGTCGCCTATGCTTCTTGTGCATTTGGTCGCTTCACCTGCTCCTGCTTCCCGAACTGAAGGACGCCTTGCTTTTGCTTGATGCTCTCGACAGATCATGATCAGTGATGGTGACATGTGTTCGGCTGAACTGCTGAAAATGCTGCGGGCAGTGAGCCTGGCTGGACCGGTCGGGTCCATGTGTCATTGGAGTGGGGACTCCTTCGTATCCGAACGCCAAGATAACTGGAGAAAGCGAACATGGAAGGAAGCTCTCGAAGCTCGACCTTCCACCACCATTGCAATGCACTGGTTTTGCCGCCCCGCGCGCGTGCGCTCCTGGTTCGTCTCCTTGGCAAAAGACTGACATGGAAAACCAGATGGTGGAGGAAAGGATGGAAATGGAGGACCTGGACAGTTGGATAACGACCCCAAAATGAGAGGCCTCTTTTTTCGGCCACGGACTCACGGTGCCCAAGGGCGGGAATGACGGGAACCGACCGTTTGAAAAAGGATGGTGCCCGTCAAGGTGGAATCTTTGTCTGGCAAACCCCCGTGTTTGTTGTTTCATGTTGCCATCCCCTGCTTCTTGATCAAGAGGTTATCGTCGTTGAGATGGTTCCCAATGGCGACGGATGCGTGGTTGGACCGTTAAGTTGGGAGTGGTCAACAAACCGTCAACACAAATGTGTGCCGTGTGTGCATGTGTTTGGCTTGGCTGCTGCCCGCGTGGTTCAAGCTGGCGGTGATCCCGTTTCATCGGTGCTGTGCATATGTAAGCAAGCTGCTAAGTCACCATCTTTCATTCATCCCCAGGCGCATGAAAAAGGGGCAGGACCCCAGTGGTGAAATGGCTGCACAGAAAAGGCTTTGCATCACACTGATGTGGTACAGAAAGCAGGACATATTTGTTTGTCGTTCATCCTGAGTGAAAGGGCAAGATTGCTATCTCTGGGCAGACCGCATCTCATCTCCTGTTTTCCCTACTACCTTTGGTGAGGTGTTGGTGCAAACACCTTCTTTTGACCGAGTGCAGTGGTCGCGAAGCTGGGCTATAAAACTCCATGTAGGCGCCCGTATGTGCCAGAGGCTTATGCAAGCAGCGCTTGTAACTCTTGGTAGAAGTGGTCGCTCAAAAGATACCATTAGTGTGGCAAAACATCGAGCACACTAACACCGAGTGAGGTCCTGGCTAGCCCAAGTACCGTAGCAGCACCTTGTATGAATGGTGGCCCCTTCCTCGCTCTTTTTCGCATCTTCTGGCCTCTCTCCATGCGATCGACAGAATGACGGGTACCCCTGAAATGTGCCTGCCCCAGTGTTACTCCACCAGACGAGCGTGATGACCCAGCCAATGGCAGGTCGGAAAAGCACATATTTTTGGCAGAGGACTGTCCTCATTGGTCAAACGACCCACCCAGCCTCCCTTTTTGTGGGTCGCAATTCGTGAGATGACCGGGATGCATGTGCCTCTCGTTTCGATTTTTGAATGATGCATCCCGAGGCCCCAGGTGTCAGGGGATTGGTCTCCATCGCGCAATTTCCAGCGGCCCCGTCGTCCTCCCCCAACTTGCGCATTGCCCCCGTTTTCGCCGTGGTGTCCGGGTCTCGACGGTCCTCAGCTCCTGACATTCCGTCTGTGGTCTTTGGTCTTTTGTCCCCTCTTCCAAACTCTTTGCTCATCTTTTTTGGGGATGCGGTTGGTTTTTGAATCAAACAACAGTCGCGGGCCACTCCTTGAAATCAATTGAACGAAAAAGTTCCGTCTACCAGGTTCGGCAAAAGAACCTCTCGTGCGTTATCAATACGGTGCCTGCACTGCACTGCAGTTTGCACCTTCCGCGCCGTCCAGGGCCCCTGCCCCTCTCAGTGGACAGTGGTCTCTCCGTCCAGTCTCTTTCACAGGTCCGTTCTTGGTGCCTTCCTTTGGTTGCTCGTCCCCGTCCCCCCTCCCAGGCTCCCAGCCAGTCTGCCACTCAGTTTTGCCGCTCTTCCATTTTGTGTTCCCGCTTGCCCACGCCCACTGCACTCTCTGTCTCCCACACATCCACTCCCATTCCCACTCCCACGGCCACTCCCACTCATTGCGCCTTTTCGCACTTTTCGGCCGGCCGCTCCCTCTCCAAACAAAACCACTTCCGCTCCCTCCTCCACACCCACACTGTCGCTCCTTCAATTGCGCTCCCTATTCTCGTGTGTGCGTGTCCGACAATTTCCATCATTCGACCACAACACAATCATTATCCACGACGACGATAACGACACCATCACGCTCACTTGCCCGGTCGCATCCCGACCCCCGACTTCCGTTCTTGACCATCGTCCAAAAGTCACACTAACCATCTCGGCCCGCTCCAGCACCGTCGTCGAGTCATAGTCCTCCGTCGACCGACGCCGATTGGAACAAAGGCAATGTCCAACCACTTGTGACCTCGTCAACCATCAACAAGGAATACCAAGGGATCCGCAAACAAAGGGAACAACAGGAGACAAGAAGAAGGGGCAGCACTACTCGCTATCATCAGCCCATCGACATCGGCTTCATTCACCACTCGCCATTCAACTCGACACGTAGGAGGCTAAATCCCTCCTTTCCTTTCAACTCCAAACCGCCAGGGCTCTCCAAGGGTCCTGCGTTAATTGTGTTTGACCCAACCTCAAGCACAAGTCAGCACTCGACGACGACGACGACGACAACACGACGACGACCTCATTGCTCGACCGTTGCCGTTACCCACGACTTGTTATCGTCACTTTTAAGACCTCGAAGTCCTTCAACTATACACCATGAAGTCGATATCGGTACTATTAACGGCCTTCGCCGCCAACTGCGCCATTGCGACAGCGCACCATCCCCTGGGCTCGCTATACGTCAGAGCCGGCGATCCACCATTCCCGACAATCCAAAAACCCATCTTTAATCAACAAACCTACCAGGGTTGTTTCAATGATTCAGGCACCTTGAAGCTGAACACCACACGCCAGAACACTCAAGAAATGATGAACTTCGGCCATGGCCTAGAGCCGGATAACGGCGTATCAAGTGGGCTCTGTTTCAATTGGTGTTTGGGAATGGGCAAGTTTGTTGCCGCAATGAGTCAGGGATCTCAGTGTTGGTGTGGTGATGAATATCCGCCAAAGTCGTCCATGACCGACATAAAAGACTGCGATCTCCCATGCTCGGGCTATAACTTGGACTATTGTAAGTTACAGAGACTGGTTGAATCATATCCTGTAAGACGCTAATCTCTTTACAGGCGGCGGTGCCGATACGTGGAGCGTTTACAACACTGGCAAAACATTGGTGCCTGGTTACGCAAAGCCTCAGTCCTCCAGCACCAGCCTGGCACCGAGCTCAACTGCTGCGGCCAAGACGTCCAGCATTTCAAGCGCCGTGTCCGAACCGACTGCCACCACTACTGAATCAACCTTGCCCGACGAGTCCGAAAAGAAGGGAAAGAGCAACACGGCCGGAATCGTGGCAGGCACCGTGGTGGCAGTCGTTGTTGTCTTGTCTGCGGTTGGAGGTGTCTTCCTCTATATGCGTCGCAAGCGGAACAAGGAGATCGAGGATGAGCATCGCCGCAACGCTGCCGTCAATGCTTTCGTTGGCAAGCCACCCAGCACCAGCGATGGAATGTCCATGGCAGACGCCCGACTCGACCCTGTCCTCGTGCAGAGGAGATTGAGCGATGGCAGCATCGCCGACAACCAAGATTACTCCAGGAGGATCCTTCGCGTACGTGATTTTGCATTTTCAGCCTCTTGATCTACCCAACCAATCTTACTGACGATTTTATTAGGTCACAAATGCATGATCAAGTCACCAATCGACGACAAAAAAAAAAAAAGACTTGCCTGTATTATACACTTTCTTCACATCCGCATACTCGGCGTTAGGGAAATATTTCGGCTTGTCACTGGTAGATCGGTCGCACGAACGAAAGCTCCTGGGCAGGCAATTTCTGGCGCGAGAAAGGCGGATTATTCGGGCACAAAGTGGGTGTGACCCTTGAGAATCTGCCAGCCTCAGCGCTGTTCTCTCCTTTACTCCCTTTTACATATTACCCAGTTTGGTCGTCCTTAAATGAACGACTTTTCTTTCCGATGCTTGAGAATTTGCCTACCTGGATGGGTGACGACTTCGGTTCACCAGCACAAGATAGGAATGGTTTTCCACCCGCTGGTCTCTACTGAGATGCTAAGCCGTGGTGTGTTGCGGAAGTAGTTTCCTCCTTGAGTTGGGCCTCCTGTCACTCGCTGGTATGCGTGTTTTCTCAGGCTCTGGGTTTTGACTGGGGTCTAGAAGTTCCCTTCCCACGAGGAAACGGTCTTTCTAGTAGTGCATCTCCATACGTCCAGGCACGCAGGACCTATCCGATCTTGGAGAGAAAGCTGGCTTTAGACACGGATAATGGTACCTCGATTTCAAGAGTATACGGCGTTGTAGTTTTACACTATCTAACTGCTTTTCTTGCCTAATTTCCCGCTCTTATTTTGAGAAGGACACGACGACGAACCGAACGGGTGAGGGAATGTTGCTGCTGGGTAACACAAAGTATATCATATCATGCTTGCTATACTTAAGCTGGATGCGGGCTAGAGGGAAAGAGACGCCAAGTCCTTACACATCCTTCTTTGGGCGAAGAAAAAAAAAAGGAAGTTGTGGTTTTCGGCTCTTGCTGTTTATGGCACCGTTGTTGCATGGGGCGTGTCCGGTGTGCTTTGTTCGGTTTGCTTGGTTGTTTTTTTCTAGTTGCTTTAGACAGTAGTTGTTTTATTTTGAGATATCCCCCCCTTGGAATTCGCGCCGTTGAACTTGGTTGTACTGTCTTTATTCCCTTTGTCGTCCTCCATGCGCAAGAAGGTTCGTCGTCATCAAAAGGCTTTCTAATATCTGGTTCCATATCTTATCTCACGCTCTTCATGTGCTTTTCTAGGTAGGTAGTCGGTACGGAAAATGCATGGCCTGGCAATCCAAAACGTGTCGCCCACAGCCATTGACCCATGACCTATCTCCCATCTGTTTTTAATCGGTCAACATCATAAAGTCCGTCGTTCGGAGACTGGATGCAGCAACCATATCGGAGACGCCGTTCGTTGATCTACCAAGCGCCTCCCAACGCAGAAATCGGCACAAGCCAAGCGGAGCTGGAGCGTCCAAGAAAGCACCAAGAAACCCCTAAATGTTTGCCCCTAGGATGATCGACAATACCCAGAGTCAGATCACGTCCAGGTCGGAAACGACGGCGTAGGCGGAAAATAACACCAGGCATACAGCAGCGGTAGACTGTCAGACGCCGACGACGATATTGTAACCATCTAGGTCTAGGTAGTAGCAGCCCAAGCTAGCCAGGGCACCAAAAGGAGATATGAAAGTGGCCACGCTCGAGTCACGGGACACTTCGAATAACGCAGACCATCAGGATCGACAGTGTTTCGCAGATTACGTTCTACTCAACGGTGCTTGTATCACAAAATGGCGAAACACTCCGAGCCTCTCATGATCAAATGTGTGCACCAGTAGAACCAGATAGGTAGGTAATGGGTGGGCGATGGCTCGGTTATCGCGTGTATCGCACATGTCCCATCGGGACTCGGATGAGATGTCGTGCGCTTCACGGTCACTGCTGGACTAAAGAGTGAGAGTGATAGTGAAGACGGGCAAAAAGACCTACACAGCATGACATGGCCGTGCGATGCGCTTCCTCTTGAACACCATTTGGACTTTTCGCTTCCCTTGAGCTCGATCGATCGGTCTGGGTCAGTCCGTGTCCCATCTCCCATCTCTTATTCTTCAATAATAGACTGCGTTTGCTCTCGTACGGTTTTCGTACAGCGCTTGAAATAACTCAACTTACCTCTACTCAACTCGATACGACTCACCTCGATTCAACTCAACCCAACTCTAGACCCCCAAGGCGATTTACAACTGAACTTGAGACATTTCGCGAGTTGGCCGCCTTTTTGAGTATAAACCCGGTCGTATGAGGCCCTTTATACGAAAACCATACCAAAACAAACGCAGTCTATAGGCATCAAGGTCGCGTACCGCCGCCCATGGCCCACCACCTGTCGGAACAGCAGGCAATAGTCAGATCTTCCAAGTCGTCTATCCTTCAAGGTACCTTTAGGTAGGAAAACTTCCGTTTGCTCTGTTTCTTTGTTTCAAGTTAACACCTCTTTTCCATCGCGGGTTTTGGCATTCATATGTCTATCGTTTTCCCATGTCACTCATTGCACTATCCCTGTTATCCAACCGATTCAAGTGCCATTGAGTTGGACTCGGCTAGAGCCTAGAGCCATCCCCGAGTCTGACTGATCCCATCACCATGAGTCCAGCATAACAGTGCCACAGGAAATAGACAAAGAGGCCTGGTAGGTACCATAGCCGAAAAATGCGGGCGGCATCTGGCCCAAATGAATTGTTCGAGGCTTCTGATTGGTCGTTGTTCGTTGTCTTCAGTGGGATGCTCGGTAGTCGAGGGCGGTTCCTTCCCAAGTCATCCCGCTTCTCCCAAGTGCCCCTAACGATGGTTCTTTCCCGGGATTAAAGACTTTCCTACCTTACGTACAAGTATGTGGAGGTACTCGCGGAATATTCTCTTGGTTTTCTTCCTCTCTTGCATTCAAACCACCAATAGCATGAAAAGCATTCAACTGGTAAGATACCTTGTTGCTTTCACAGCAACTTGAAGCTTTCCCAATGCTCCTTACCTATGAATCGAGCCAAAGCCGTTCAGCTCGTCGGTTCAGGAACCCACCTTTCCATCACCTAGCGCTTCCGACGGGAGTGCCGAATCCCAGCACTTGACAGCTCAGTTTATCCACCAGAGTTAACAACGGGCTTTGAGTGCCCCCTGCCACCCATCAATTCACCGAAGGTCAGAGTCAAGCTATATATACTGTTTGGATATAGAAGGAGCGGTCCGGGCCGAATGGGATGCACTCTATTTTGTCCGATGCGGCCACTACCGCCGCCGGCGGGACAACAACATATCAGACATCAGAACAGTGATTATCGATTGGGCGTCCAAATGGATTGGGTCAGAACTTGCGCAAAAATCTCCAAGATAGGTTGTATGTATTCCTAAATCGTTTTCCTTGTCCCTCGGCATTTCCATTCCTCATTATCCATGTGACCATGTCCCGTACCCCTTGGCGATAACACACAACCTCATATCTCCGTCCCCCAGCCCGATTGCTCACACATTTCTCACCTCCTCTGCAAATTGAGTTCCAGCTGTGGGTGGGTATCCTCGAAAGTAGCTCCACCAGTTCTGCCAGCCCAGGTACAACGGTCTAAGAGATCCAGAATTGTTAGAAACGTGCCCCGTCACTTTGCTTTCGGTAGGAATGGGCAAGAGGAAAGGGTGATAGGTAGCGTAGGTAGGTAGACAGTCCCAGACAACGTCGGGCCACTTACCCATGATGTGTCCACCAGCAACGGCGAAGTCCTGACTAAATATCCCCAGGAACCAGACGTTAGCAATCAATCTCTTCTTGGAGTAGAGGCAATCATGAGCAGACGACGTCGACTCGCGTAGAGAATGCTAGTAAAAGAACGGGAATTATCTTACGTTGTGACATCTATATCGTGGTAGTAGCTTGATATAGCCGCCATCTCCACCCCAGGAATGTCATGGCAGACCCTCAGGGAATTACTACCACCCATAACGGTGTAGTGAACACTGCTCCCCAGCGCCGCCAGGCCGCTCACGCACTTGACAGCGGCGTCAACATCGGGCCGCCACTCGCGTTGGTCTTCCGTAAAGCAAGTGAACTTATCCCACCGCTTAGCCTTTACGGCGCCGTCGTGGGTGGACGTGGTGGCGTTAATGCTCTGGTAGTAGGCCTCAACGGCCTGCTCAGGGGTGAGGGCGACTACGTCGGGGTTGATAATGTCGTCGACCCACTTGGAGAAGCTGAAAGGCTTGGCCTCCGTCGTGGTGGTAACGGCAGTGGTTGGCGCGGCGACGGCGACAGTCGCGAGGACGGCGATGGTGGCGAGTTTCATGGCGACCATTTTGACGGTATGGAGATGCTGGACTTGGTGAGGGAGAAAGAGAAGCTGATGAGTGCAGGTGAGGATGGGGAGGGAATTCTCTACTTTGGTTTTATGACCGACCTTGGTCTTTCTTATACTCCGATCTTCTCTACCTCTAGAGGTCCTCTTCACGACGACATAGCTAAGAGCCTTCTACTACTGTGGTAGTGCCCCTATCCTCATCCCGGGTTGGCTTCACACAGGTACGCTTTCCATGAGCCGAGCAGTGGAACTACTACTGCAAGGTCTCTTCCTCTTTTCGGTTACCTTCCCGAATCCCAACAAATGCCCTTTGGCTAGAGATATCCCCGGCTAAGGCTGTCCCTGCCAGATACAACGTCAACGTCCTCTCATGTTTACCGCCTTTTCTATCCTGGTTGTATCGCCTTCTCTCCCCTAACATAAACGTTCCCGCATCTCCCCAAGCTTCCTCCGGGCTTAGATCTAGACAAGTTCCCATGTAAACTGACCAAGACGCAAACAACTCTAGTCCTGGAGGTCTTAACTGTCCCAAGTTTCAACATTCCATGACTTCATCCTGCCACCCAAGCTCAACTCGACCTTCTCTACCTCACCTCTGACGCCGTCTCAATCCTGTCTGGTCTCAATCGGTCCAGAACCTACCTCCTGAGAGGTATCCACTCCTTGCTGGGAACGTTTTCCGTGGTCCCGGACATCTGTTACATGGAATATGGATAGCTTTGGCATGCAAACCTGATCTGTAACGGGCCGATTCCATGATCCGACATCGTATAGAGGCCGGTTTACCTCGTTCCCTTGGTGGTTCTAGCTGCTGTTGAACCATAGGCTATAGCGGTCACAAAGCCGAGTAAGAAGCGCGATGTTCCCGGCACGTACTGTCTCTGCGACTGTGCAGACAGCAGGTTAGAGGAGCCGCATGAAGTTGTTGGTCGTTGGTTTGGCTTGGCTTTGTGGAGTGTGGTGGTATTGTTCAAGTAGCCGGAGCTATACTAGGGGTCTGAGTGCCACAGTAGTGGGCTGAGTGCTACAGTAGTGTGCCTTTCTGCAGAAGTGACAAGCGGCTGTGGATCATCCGGAAGACAAAAACTCATCTACCTTTCCCCATCTCGTCCGCGCCGCTACATCACATTAGCTGGGTTCATCGTATCTAATCGCCAAGCTATATCTCTTACCGTATAGACTCGGGAAACCCGGCATCCAGGTCGTGCAGAAAACGCAGGGTGTTATAAGTCTGTCAGTTGCTTTTGGTGGCCGTCAAAGAGCATGTACGTGGTGGTCGGACATCTTTAAGCCTGCATCCTGAATTCCGGCTTTCTCAAGTCAATACGTTAAAGGTTTGCCAGTTGCGTTTGGCTGTATGTACACGGATGTTGATGCAAATGGCAGAGCTTTTATGTTAATTCGTTGCCGGCCTGACGTGGTTTCCAGATATCCCAAGTTCATACGGTACATGACGTATTGTCTTCTGGATAATCGTTTCCGACAAGCGCGCACGAACCCCCAGGGCCCAAGATGCCCGACCCTACAGGGTGTGTACATCGTCTGGACAGAGCAAGAAAAGAGCAAGAAAAACAATCACCCCTAGCAATGCAAACCTGGGAATTTATAGCATCTCTCTTCAACACACATAAACCGCCGCACAAACGCTTTCCCATGATATTCATAATAACACGTTGATCTTCTTTAGTATCCTTGTCCATACAGTAGAACGGTAATATACTGATTCGCAGGCATCGTGATCTTACCACCGCTCTTATCACCCCAAGTGCAAGCATCTGTAATGACACTTCGGGTTAGCAAAAAACATGTGTACTGCGCAAGACGAACAGAAGCAGGCAATATCGCTCATCTTCCCCCTCGGAATGAAAATAACGAGCAAAAGGAAGGAAGGAAGAAATCTCACCCATAATCAACCCCCCAGCCCTCGCCCAATACTCCGACGGCTCCTCAACCCACAGGTTACAATCCTTCTGCCCAATCAGGCTCGACCTCCCGCTCGGACTGGAGCAGACAGATTTCGAGCAGAAGGGAATCGGGATGTGGACGAGTTCCTGCCCGCCCGCGGCCATGGTGTTGACTAAATAAACAGCGTCGGCGACGGGCATGCGCTTGGAGTTGTCGGTCTCGCAGGTTGCGCCTGCCCTTTTCGACAGCTCCGCTGCCTTGTCACCGGTGGTGGTGGAGGTACCCTTGATGCTCTGGTAGTAGGCTTCGAGGGCTTCTTCTGGGGTGAGCGCGACGACGTTGGGGTTGAGGATGTCGTCTACCCATTGGGAGAAGCTGAAGGGCTTGGATGCTACTTCTTCGGTGGAGGTAGAGATGGAGGTGGAGGCTGGGGATGGGGCGGCGATGGTTAGGGTCGCGAGGATGGCGATGGTGGTGAGCTTGAGGGAGAGCATGTTGGCGGTTTGGGAGGGTTGGTGCTGGCGTGAAGATACGGTGGTGAATGTGGTGTGATGGACGGAAGACTGAAGGGTATTATCTTCCTCTCAAAGACCTTTGAGAATATATATACTTGACCATTGTTGTCGCCATCTCTCTGGTTTGTTTGCCTCCTTCCCTTGGTGGTTCAAAGCTGCAGTTGAGCCGTAGACTATACTCCATACCGGTCAAAAAGCCGAGCAAGAAGCAATGTTGTGGCACGTACTGTCATTGTGACTGTGTAGACAGCAAGTCAGAGGAGCCTCATGAAGTTGTTGGTTGTTGTCTTGGCTTGGGTATGTGGAGTGTGGTGGTACAGTCGAACCCCCTGAAACTGCATCCTCCACATACTGCATAACCGCCAGTTAGGGCATAAGATTTGACGGTCTGAATTAGAAGCCATTCACAAGTGCATATTTGCATACTGCATATGGTTTTCGGACAATTTTTGGTGCGTATGCACTTACGGAACCGGTCCTGATCAGTGAGTTTCTTAGCAGAGGGTCGGAATTTAGTGTCTCGGCCTCGAGTTGGCCCCTGGCTGGCTTCCCTTTTGGGCCTAGCTCCGGTCTAGAAACTGCATATATGCCACTTAGTGCATAGAAATCCCAGGTCTGGATTACATGCAGAATCAGGGGGTTTGACTGTATTGTTCAAATAGCCGGAGCCGTAGTGGTCTGAGCGGTACAGTAGTGTACCTGCAGAAGCCACAAGCGCCCACGAACCCTCAGGGTCCAAGCGACCCGGGTTGTACGTCGTCTGCACTGGAAAACAGCAAAAAAAATAAAACGTAAGGAAGGGAATACGAAACTGAAAACATATACCGTTTTATCCAATGGCCTCTCGCTCTTCAGGTCCTCGTTCAATTTTACAAATTCCGGACGGAAAGCCGAAGTTGATGACTGATTAACGTCCGTCGGCGCGGGCCGTTCCCGCTAAAACGTGCCCCTGCGTTAACTCGGGTTGGTGCACAAGCGCCATGTAGCGAACATTCGGTGCGTGCGCTATTGGCGGACGCTGGCGGGGCACCCGAAACCTCCGAGTGGTTGATCAGAATAGCTGATGGATCTTGTCTGTGGTCTACAGAAGCATGAGTGGTCAGAACAAAACCGAGACGGGAGACGAAAGTCGCCGGCTTGGGGTCGTTGTTGACCTTCACCTGACATTGGCCGCTTAGCCGGTTGGAATTTAAAGGATTGCAATTCAGAGGTTCAACGCTCCCGCGCGAGAGCTCGGGATAGGAGAAGATTTAAAAAATGCGACATGCTAAGGTAATTAATTACCTCTACGGATCGAAGGAAAGGCCGAAGTGGCTGAAGAGTTTCCAGGGAGTAACACCAGTCAAGGAGCGCTACGAGCAGGAACAATTGCTGGTGCAAAGAAAAGACGGAAGACAAACTGAAGCGTATCGCCAAGATAACCAGCCCCTTTTTTCAAGTAAACAAGCGAAATCCACAAAAGATGGAGCGCGAAAAAAAAATGCAAAAGAAATGCAAAAGAAATGCGCCAGCCGCGAATCGAACGCGGGGCCCATCGATGGCAACGATGGATTTTACCACTAAACCACTGGCGCGAGATAGTGTTGATTGTTAGGTGCTGTCTGATTCTGAGCCTATATCACTGTGACCACACAAATAGGCTGGGACAGTTCAAGTCTGTTTCAACACCTGAAGAGCACCAAATCATTTCACCGCAATGCCATCATTCGCTTCCAATTCGCACGAATGCAACCTCAGCTGTAAGCCCCTCAAGGGCGTACCATTTCTAATGAATACAGCACTCCAATATCTCATGTTAGACCTCTGTTGCGGGCATTATCGCGGAGTGTTCCCGTAGTGTTTCCTCTCCTAACCGAATACCGAAATTGTCCACGGGCCACTGTGGCTCAGCTGGATACACTGCGCTTAATCGAATCCGTTACAAGTGCATCAGTAGAGTTTATAGTTTTTGCGGGACGTGAAGACCATTTTGCCTGCTTTGGAAGGGATAACCAGCTCCAATGAGAGAGCCAGTTGAAGTCGAGCGTGCCGTGTGTTATTTGGACACTACTAAAAGGTCAACGTCCCAGGGGGTGGTTATTCCTGAACTAAAGAGTGAATGATGCAGCCGAGGCGCGAGATCCCTCGTAGAGAGGGCATCATGCATGCCTCCATGCTGGTTAACTCGGCAGCTGCGTCTGACGCGCACATACGCACAGGCTATAAGGCCTGTCATCGACCAACTCCGTCGACCCCGGGCCGACCTTCTTCTTCTTCTCTTTTAGCTTTGCTAGACTCATCGTCCTCAATGAGAGTCATTCCTTTATCACAGCGTTTCCACTCATCAGTGAAGAGTGAGAGTAAAGACGGCAAAATGACCCAGCATCCATCACTTCAACCCGATTTGAACTTCTCGCTTCGCTCATCACTCTATCGATCTGGATCTGAATCACCCCATCTCCCATCTCCCGTCTCTAATTCTTCAATACGCGTTGATAAATGTCAATACACATACATATCCTTGAAGTAGCATGACACTCTCCATCGCATCACTGGGTTCCGCTTCGACAGGGCAGACTGTAGTGCCTACAGTATCATTCTGCATGACTCCCAGTCCCAACCGATGTCGTCCCAACAGCTTCTTCGTCATGGGTGGTGCTCTGGATGGACGACAGAGGCACCGCTTCTGCCGCCGTGCTTTCATGCTGATGTTTATGATGATGTCTTTTGTTGCGGAGGGCTTGAGCCAGCACTCGTGCTGTTCCTCTCTGATCTTTCGGCACGGGCTTGAACAGCTCCTTAGCCCCGTCGACAAGGAGCAACTTGGCGAGTCCACCTAAATACCGTGCATGTAGTTAGCAAAAGACACGGGTTTTCAGGAGACGGACAGAATGAGGTAGTGTTTCGTTGACGGTACCGGGCAGTAAGTAGGTACCTAGCTTCGGTGAAGGTACAGGTACTGAACTTACAAATGACTATTGCAGAAAACTGCCCCAAAAGCGGCACCCACGCAATAACAGCCACGACCTGACCAAACCCCCATTCATTCTCCTTGTACGACGGCCCCGACAGTTCCGCCACTTTCTGGCGGAGGTACATGAAGAACCCAAGAGAAAGCCAGACGAGACAGAGACTGGTGAGGACCAGGAACCCGCCGAAGATCCCCGTCAAAACCAAATACAGCGTCAGCACCGTGTGCTTCCCCTGATCGGTCATCTTGGGGGTCCGGATCCGGATGACCAGCAACGAGCCGCCCCAGAAAAAGATCAGCGCAAAGACGGCGTAAGGCGTGTACTTGACCAGATGCTGGACGTAGTGGGTCGATTGTCCCGCTTCCAGGCACCTGGCTTCGAACGTGGTTTTCTTGGCGGTCAGCTTGGCCTCGTTGAAGAAGGTGATGCTGACGGCGGCCATCATGCAGAGGAGCACGAGAAGGCCGGAGAAGGTCAGCGCCGGGTACTTGTGCCGTCCGGGGAACCACGGCCAGAGACAGATCAGCACGGCGATGGAATGGACGGCGCCCAGGTAGCCGAAGTAGCCGGAGTAGATCCGGCCGGCCGAGCGATTGGTGTCGTCGACGTTGAAGATGAGCGCGGCTATAACGAAGGTGAAGGCGAAGACGTAGCAGGTGGACCAGAAGACTTCGAGGCAGTCGTCGGCGGTTTCACGTACAGCGTTCATGTCCACTAGCTTTGTCCGTTTCTGGGCGGCGATCTGTTCGTATTGCTGGGTCTTAGGTTGATGGTGGGCGGGATTGCGGTTGTCTTGCTCGGGGTGGGGTTGTTCCTGGTGCTTTTGGACGTCCACTACATCTGAAATGTAAAAGCCAATGTAAAAGAGCAGGAACAGACTGGCAAGAACGGCTTGAACCACGAACGCAACGTTTATCTACATGCCCAGGTTTTCCATGTTAGCGGGTTGGTAACGTGGCAGAAGGAGCTGGGGAGTGGGGAAGTGAGGACTGGGGAGGGCACTTTACTCACCCCGATGCCAGAAACATCCGGATTACCTTCCCATATCAGTGACTTGCAGAACTCCGTGGGGCACGCATTGAGGGTATGGTTGACAAGATGATCCAGACGGGAGCGTTTATTCGCGTTGTTGGCGAACCAGTCGGCGGCCTGGCCGAGTGTGTAGTTGGTGAAATTCTTTTCGGTACAATACCAAATAAAGTTGTCAAGCTGATAGATGGGTATGTCCCAGTCTTTCTTCCACTTCTCACCGTTCGTCTGATTCAGAATGTCTTGAGTGCCCCGCAGATAACCCAGAAACTCGGTAGCTGCTATGGAGCAGTCAGTGGTACAGTCCGGTCCAATAAATTTCTCAAAGCTCCTGAGAGTGAGATTGGAGGTAACGAAAGGGTTGCGGCCGGGATTTTTCCAATTAACTTCTCCTGCCATAATTCTTCTGGTGGGGAGTGGCCGGCTTAGCTGCTGATGTGGTTGAGAATGAGGTGGGATACGTTGGAGGTCCCGTGTGTAGGTAAAATAGAGACGCAGTTAAGGACAAACTGGCCCTTTCGAGGGAGTCGGACTTGTCTTCCTCTTTAAAGACGGAGACGTGAAGGCGAATGCCTGGCATGTTTTTTGTCTCTAAGTGACGAAATCGAAGGGAGGTGAAGGTAACACTGCTAGCATATACAAGGCTCCGGTCTGTGCTGGGCTGCACGAAAGCCTTACACGGTACTCGGTTCCGGCCGAAATCATTACCGCTTGTGTCGGGTCCCAAAGTCAGATAAGGATCGACCTGAATGAGTACTCAATGATGACCGAGGCGGCGAGGCCATATATACAGACGCAGAGGAATACGAATCCTTCTGTTCAAACGCAGTGCAACAATAGAGTGTGCCTGGACCAGCAATCCATATCTGATGTGCCCCTTGCGATACGGATGCCAGCTGTATCACGGCGAGCGTGATTCGGGCGTAAGCTATCGCAACACCCGGCGCGTTTCTGGTAGGACAATGTCTGAGGCTTTGCACGAGGCATATGGATGCACTTTCAACCGGCTCGATTGAATCGAAGCGCTGTGTATCCAGCCGTATCTACTTGAGGCACTGGATGGGGGAGTGACGATACAGGGGGGTAAGTAAGGGAAACGATTGAGGCCGCGTTCGGTGCAGAAAGTCAGGAACCCGACAGGAAGGTTACATGAGCGCCGGGTTAGGGTTACGTATACTCTAAGAAATTCACCTGGCGCCCCACCACGTCCAGCGAAGAGATGGAACTTCCCAGACCACCAAAAAAAAAGTCACAACTCCATGGCATCACCGGAAAAAGCCAAAAAGATAAAATCATGAGCTTCATCAGGCTTTGATGCCCACAGCCAGAATCGAACTGACGACTTCATCATGTATTGTTGGTACTAGTGATGCGCTCTACCACTGAGCCATGCGGGCCTTGATGGTTATCCTGGCTTGGAGGATGGCCTTTTATCACTCATTCTCCACCGGGATCTGGAGCCACCACTACGCCGATGAAGGCAGAACGACGGCTACCCGGGTCACCTCAACCAATTCCTGCGGATACGTCCCAGACCGAATATGATATCGATATAAAAGAAGATGTTCATGCCGAAACCCAAGAACTTGTTTCAATCGCTGGGTGCTCTCTCTCGTTCTCGCTGGTCCCCATGGGACGTGTCCTTGAGCGGCCGTGCCCAAACTCCCAGCACGACCGCTAATGCGCCGTTCACCTCATCATTTTAGTACAATATCGTATTGACTTGAGGCACTTCACTCGAGTGTCCATTTCCCTTCGAAGGCCGATGCGCTGTGGCGACTGAACTCCAGTTCGCCCTGTCGAACCGAGCCCAGGCCATAAGGTCTTCACGTCGCCTGTCATCAAGGGCCTGGTCAACTCCAATTCCCGGATCTCAGTGCACAATATTACCGCGGCCCGGGATCCGTGATATCCTGCTGAGTCACACTAGTGACAGGTTCCTTCTCCACGTCTGATCCATGACCATTATGCGGGCGATCGGTTGGGGATTGAGCCAACAGGTGATGCGTATACCTCTCGCTCTCCGGGGTGGGGTTGAACCACTTCTGGTATTTGGTGTCTTTCAATCCTGAGCCTAGTGTAGACAGATCGGTTAGCAAAGGGTCAAGTATGGTCGACTGGTTGACAAAACTCACGAAAGAAAATCATGAGAATCTGGGCCACCAGTGGGAACCATGCGATGATAGCGACGAATTGACCAAAGCCCCATTCGTTATCAGCGTATGTCTCGCCCGCGAGAGTCTCGACCCTGTGTCGAAGGTACATGAAAAAGCCGAGAGCGCTGCAAACCAGGGCAAACGAGCCGAGGACGAGAAGGCCACCTAGGATTCCGGTGATGATCTTGTACAGTTTCCAATTCGTGATCTTGTTTCCCCGTATCCGTATGTACCCTAACGCGCCGCCCCAGAGAATAATGAGTGCCAGGGTGCCGTAAGGGGTATATTTGACAAAGTTTTGCACGTAGGTTATTGATCGCGTGGGGCTCCACCACTTCGGGTGCGTAAAATCTTGTCTTCTTTCTAGGCATGATTTTTCGAAAATGGTCTTGTCATCGGAATTTACCTCTTTGATGAACGTAATACTAACCCCAATGATGAGGCCCAATAGCACAAATACGCCGGAAGAGGTGAGGACAGGGTATTGGTATCGTCCAGGAAACCAAGGCCACAGACATACAAGGACCGATACGGAGAGGACGGCACCGAGATATCCGAAATAACCCGAGTAGACATGGCCGGGCGAGTCGTAGATAACGTTGAAGCAAAGGGTGCCTACAACTAGGGTTAAGGCAAAGACGTAACATGTTGACCAGAAGACTTGGAGGCAATCATCGACTGCTTTGCGCCACAACGAAGTCACCTTCTGGTTGACCTGCCCCGGATTCTTTCTAATGCGGTGTGTCTCGGCTATGTAAAAGCCGACATAGATGAGTAAGAAGATGGCGGTGAGGATTGCCTGGATGATAAAGGCAATGTTTACCTGAGGCTCACTTGTTAGAAGACATATCAGGAAGGTCGGCTGCATGATGGACGTTTTGAGCATACCCCAATGCCGGATATATCAGGATTGCCTTCCCACGTTAGCGCGGTGCAATACTCAGGGAAGCAGTGAATGCCGACTGTAAAAGTGACCCAGTCAAGGTCGCTGTCGGCGCTCATGGTTCGATTGAAGAACCAATCAATGACCTGGCCATTGGAAACGTCGTCTAGAAGCCCAGGCGTGCTACAGTTTCTCATGAAGGTAGTGATCAATGAGATGGGCAAATCACCCCCGTCCTTTATTGTCTTCAAATCAAGACCCCCACGGATATAGCCAAGGAATTTGGCAGCCGGGGCGCAATGGCCTGTGCAGTTGTCCGGGATATTGACGGCAATATCCAAAAAGGTCAAGTTGGCAAGGACATCCGGCAAGTCGACTAGAGAGTTGAACCTTGGATCGGTATAGAAATCCATGGTCGATTCGGGTTCACTAGATTACTGTGACCTAGCGTCGATGAGGGAGGGGGCCGTTGAGCTGCGGGACGCGGGAGAAGCTGGTGGGGAGAGAGCAGCTGGGCCTTGGACATGATCTTATAGACCACACCCATTACCACTCTTATCATCGTGGCAACCCTGCAGCAGCATTCCGAACTCATCATCCTCTTGCTGAAGAACGATAAAGTATGGTGGCGCCATGTTACACGCAGGTCCATCCTAGCCCCCAAGAGAACTCTGGCCGCATTCAGCACCGTATAGAGTTGCAATTCCTGTGTCTGCTATTGGAGGGTGCAGGTGTGCGGGACGTGATCAGGGATACAGCAATGTATCTAGCCGGCGTAGGTGATATATCAGGCGAGTTTCAAGAGGCAGCCATGTCGTCGATTGTGATGAAGAGCGTTTGCCAAACAACTTCGACCCAGTTGTTTGGTGATGGAACTGGATGCCTGACGCTGAGAAGGAATGGATGCGGAATTGCGCAGGATGGATACCTCTCCCAAGGCCGTGAGGATTGGTTTCATGGGCTCATGGTTCCCGTCGTTCTTGTCTGAGGCTGGAACACGATGGTGGCGGACGTTGAAGGATCGCGGACCAACAGTCGCATCACATTCAAAAATAGCCTACTGGCTGCTGTGAGCGGAGCAATGGTGGTGTTGGTAAGGCTGTGCGCGAGAACGGAAGAGGGACAGAGGATGGAGAAGACGGGAGTAAAGAGGGGGGCAAAAGGGTCACTGTCGGGAAGAAAGGCGGGGGAAGTTTGGATGAAAGTCGAGGAAATTGCCTGCCGGGACATTGTCGGCTTCCATTATAACCGGCAGGCAGATTCCACTGGCAATGGGCAGTGCGACAAGATTGCCTGCCGGCCGCAGTCGTTCAGGCGCTGGAAAAATGCCCTGCCAGGTACCTGGGTCAGGTACTGGCAGGGAACAGCAGGCCCGGCCGGAACTGAGTCAAAAGCAAAAAAGTCACAATTCCTCAGTGCGGTGCGCCGTGCCCCTCCAACCCGATCCCTCGCCCGGCCGTCCACCCCTCCACCCTCCACCCCGTCCCGTCTCCGACTTGGTTTGATCGCCGACCGACCTACTCGACTCACCCATCCGCAGCGGCATGCTGTTTTTGATCCGACGAGGCACAGAGTCGATACCAATTGCACGCGCCAGCCGTTCCATCGGATCACTCTTGATTCGCACCACCACTGCCAACCCGGTCGCCAACAATAATACCCCGCGCCAATTCTCGACTTCTTTGCGCCAGCGCCAACACCTCGCCGCCGACACCGACGACACCACCGACACCATGGCCGACAACACCAAGGACACCAAGGAGGACATCAAGGCGCCCAAGCCGGCTGCCAACCTCCAGATCAAGACCCCCAAGGGCACCCGCGACTGGCACGGCCCGGACATGCTCCTCCGTGAGCAGCTCTTGTATGCGCTTCCCGCCGCATTTGCCATCCCATGACCACTTTCTCCCGTTCTTGTTGTTGACTCTTTTGTTTTACCCAAACCACAGCCAGACTGTTAGCGACGTCTTCAAGCGCCACGGCGGTACTCCCCTCGACACTCCCGTCTTCGAGCTCAGAGAAATTCTTGCCGGCAGTATGTCGCGACACCTACAATAATCTACCCGACCGAACTCGTCCGTACCAAGATTAGCTAACGCTTAACCCCAGAGTATGGCGAGGACTCCAAGCTCATCTACGACCTCCAGGACCAGGGTGGCGAGCTCTGCTCCCTGCGCTACGATCTTACCGTCCCCTTTGCCCGCTGGCTCGCCATGACCAGCACCCAGCAGGTCAAGCGCTACCACATCGCAAAGGTCTACCGTCGCGACCAGCCCGCCATTGCCCGCGGCCGCATGCGCGAGTTCCACCAGTGCGATTTCGACATTGCCGGTGTCTACGACCCCATGATTCCCGACGCCGAGATTCTGCGCATCATCGTCGAGGTCTTTGACGCCCTCAAGCTCAACATCACCATCAAGCTCAACCACCGCAAGATCCTCGACGGTCTCTTCGCCGTCGCCGGTGTGCCCGCCGAAAAGATCCGCGCCATCAGCTCCGCCGTCGACAAGCTCGACAAGATGCCCTGGGCCGACGTCAAGAAGGAGATGGTGGAGGAGAAGGGTCTGCCCGAGGAGGTTGCCGACAAGATCGGCGTCTACGTGCAGAACGCCGGCAACATCACCGACATAATAAACTACATCAAGGCCGACGCCGACCTGCCCACCAACGACGACATCAAGGCCGGCATCCACGACATGGAGCTGCTCGCCGCCTACCTCGAGGCCCTCGAGGTCACCGACAAGGTCTCGTTCGACCTCTCGCTCGCCCGCGGTCTCGACTACTACACCGGCCTGATCTTCGAGGTCATCAACAAGCCCGAGCCCGTGGCCGATGGCGACAAGAAGAAGAAGAGCAAGAAGGACGACCCGGCCAGCCAGGTTGGTTCTATTGCCGCCGGTGGCCGCTACGACAACCTCGTTGGCATGTACGGCAAGAAGCAGATCCCCTGCGTCGGCATCTCGTTCGGTATCGACCGTATCTTCACCATTCTCAAGGCCCGCGGCGAGAACGACATCAAGAAGCGCGAGGTGGACGTGTTCGTCATGGCGTTTGGTGGCGGCAAGGACTTTGACGGTCTCCTTGTTGAGCGCATGAAGATTGCCAGGCAACTATGGAACGCCGGCATTCGCGCCGAGTACGTGGCCAAGGCCAAGCCTAAACTGCAGGCTCAGTTCAAGGCTGCTGAGGGTACCCCTCTGGGTGTCATCCTGGGTGAGGACGAGCTCAAGGCTGGTCAGGTCAGGTTGAAGAAGCTTGATCAGGGTCAGGGCCAGAAGGATGAGGGAAATCTGGTTCCTATTGAGAGCTTGGCTGAGGAGGTCAAGAAGCTGTTGCTATAGATGTGTGGCCATTTTTTGTGTGAAATAAAATAGATTCCCCAGGTATTGAGCGGGTGTTTGGATTTGCGTATTCTCTATTTTTCATATTCATGAGTATGCTTGTGCTTCTTGATAATGTACAACGGCCCAATACCTCTCTTTTTCTCTCTCCTCACTTGACAGCTCCTAATTCTCCCACTTTAGCTCATCTACGGAGCATTAACCCCAACCCTCGCCTTCACCGGCACCAACCCCCACGTCCTCCAAAACTCTCTCGAATCGTACGCCCTTCCCATAAGCTCCATACTCCTCGGCAGCGCCTGTACCCCCTCCTCCTCCATCAACTCCATCACCCACCTAGCCTGTTCACTCGGCTCCCCATCTTCCTGTCCCTCAGTAGCCCACCCCATCAACAAACTCCACCAATCATACACAAACCCATCAGTCAACATCCACCTCTGTCCCTTTCCACTTTCCTCCCACTTCTTCTCTCCCTCTTTCTCATCTTCACAAGCCGTGATAATCTTATAAACAGCCCTAGCAATATCCAACCCATGGATCAGATGCAAACTAGTCTTCTTCCGCATCGCCTCCTTCGAGTAAGCAACCCTGCTCACCCAGTTGCGCGGGTCCCGGCTACCACCCCACAGTCCTGACAAAGAGAGGACCATGCCGTCTACTACCGAAGAAGAACGCAGTTCGTCTTCGGCTATGGCGCGCGGGTCCGAGGTGAGGTAGGGGGAGTGGCGGGTTGTGAAGTGGAAGGGTTTCTTTTGCGTTTGTTGCTGCGCAGCTGCTTCCGCCTCAGCTTTAGCTCTGGCCTCCCTTTCGGCCTGCTGCTCTTCTGGTCCCTTACTCCCGTGTCGTTTTCTCCGTCCATCTACTTGCCACACGCCTGTACTGCCTAGCTGGATGAACCTGTACTTTTTTTGTTTTTCTCGGCGGGGGTGCGTAGCTTCGTACGTCTCTGTAAGCCATTTACTCTGACCTTCCCCCGTCAACGGGAACGTAATCAAAATATACCTCGCGCGCGGCAGGTTCGCGACGGGGGTCGGGTCCTTGGATTCCGGGTCAAAGCGAAACGGGATGGTGTCGACGCCGCAGACCGGTCGGCCAGTTGTGGTGGTTGCTGCGAAGGTCAGGGTGTCGCTGTGGCGTTGGAGGAGGGGGATGAGGAAGGTGGCGGTCCAGCCGGCGCCGAGGATGAGGAGGTCTACGCCTTCCATTTTTTTTTTTTTTTTTGTGTTCCTTGGGAACTGGATTTGGTGTTTTGGGATGAGGGTTGGGTTTGGTTTGGTTTGGTTTTGGTGATGGAAGAGGTCGTGGATTGGATTGGGAGTTTAGAGTGACGGGGGTTGATGTTTTGTAGGCTGACGAGGGATCGAAGTTCGAATTGGCGGGGTCGTTTATTTATGGTTTGCCTCTTTTGGCTTAGGCTGTCCGATGACATCGTTCCGCCGGTGGCTGCCGCGATCGGGCGGGGTGCATACTTCGGCATGAATGCAACCAACGACGGGCCGGGACAGCCGGACGGACCGGCAACGGATGCGAGCGAAGGTTGGAGCAGGACGTTTGTGACATTGAAGTGATCACTCAACATTGGAAGACCGATGCGTGAGGAGATACCGGTATCGTGCTACATGATTATCTTTGGTTTGGCTTCTCTCACTGTTTTCCCATCATATTCAAAGTGTTTTGCAGCCATTTCCTGTTGCATTGTTCTTACCTTGTATCATGTCCTGCAAGCCAGCACATTTCCTCGCAACTTACACTTCGTAACGCCAAATCCACGCGTCCGGGTCGATGTGCATCACTGCAACGAACAGAAAAAGAAGAAAAGAAAAAAGAAGACCAAAACAAAAAATGCATCATATGCAATTGGCGAACACCAATAGCGAACGAAAAATTCACGAAAAATTGAAGCTGACCCCAACCCGATTTGAACGGATAACCTTTCGATCTGGAGTCGAACGCGCTACCGTTGCGCCATGAGGCCTTGTTGTAAATAATCGCTAAACTTGCTGCTCAAGTACGCCACACTTACCCGCTCACCGGATGAATTAGAGGTCGCCCTTTCATTCTGACTGCACCCATCGCACGAGACACTCGATGAGAACACACGAAACAGTGGAATAATTCAAGGATAACTGTGCACAGTACCACTGGATAGTATCGAGGATAACTCGGTTTGCGTGCTCGAACTTGTTTAATCTTTCTTTGGTTTGCTAGGGACTCACTAGCTGCGGTCCTTCTGAGCAACGCATTTCAACGGTTATTGCTCCCCCTGTGTCCCTCCATTATCTCAACAGTTGTTCGCTCTGGAATACCCACAGTACGATATACCTTTTATTAGTCCGAGACATGGTCCAAAGCCATACTTACATTGCATCTCCTGGTAACTGCTCGTCAAATCTTGCCGTAAACCCCTCCCCTTCCAATGCCACAAGACATGGCGCCTATACAGGTATGGCTACAAATGACATGATCTCTGCAAGTTATATCCTCAATTATCTTGTTTCTTCACACCAGCTCTTAGCTTTGGAGCAATTTCGAGAATGTCAGGCCATGCCTTCAGGCCGGCTGCAGTCAACTTCCACTCCCTCTCTGACTCGCTCTCCGTCATCTTTTGAAGGGCCATTTCTCTCAAAATGGACGAGGACTCAGTCTTCTTGAGCGACTCAAGGTTCTCCTGCACTTCAGTATCTGAGTTCGTCTTGGGGTCCGTGGGAAATGGGCGTCTTATGTCCCATCTATATTCGTAGTCCTCCCAGGGCCGGTTCTTGTGCTGACGGATGGCGAACATTCTTGTCCAAGGATAGAAGCCGCAGCCCTCCTCTGATGGATGCCTGGCCAACATCTCCTTGTACTCAGCAGAGCCTAGCAAGTCGACCCAGCAGACATTTGATTCGATGGGAGGGCGCCCCCTACGGTAGACGATCAGGTATCTGCTTAAAAGGAATTTCTTGTCCGAAGCGCTTTTATTTGTGAGTACTGGACAGTCGTCTAGCCCATGACAAGCATCGTTGCACATTACGCAAACTTTGATTGTCCCTGTAACCGGATCCCACGGACCCATACAACGGTATGCCGTATGGTCATCCTTTCCGCAGTTGGCACATGTAGCATCCCACAAAGACTTATCGTACCGAGGGTGATCTAGGGGAAAGACCAAGTCGCGAGGTTGTAAACCTTCTGGTTTCGGACAAACATACTCGCCTCTTTCCCGGCTCCGTGCAATTTCGATGGAATTGTCTGTGGGTTCGGTCTTGACGGTCTTGGTCACTTTCTCTGGCCGACCACTGGGAATCTCCTTCTGGTCCTTCTTGGCAGAAGCCTGGGTATTCTGCTGTCCCTTTTTGAAGGCTTCGAAGCCTCGCTTGCCTTTCATCGTGGTAGAGCAATGATGGCTAGTCCTTCGTGCAGGAGCTGAATGTGCTGTAGAGTTGCCGTTGTCAGAATGTCAGTGGATTTGTTGAAGCCAAGATAAATGCTCTGGAACGGTCAAATGAGTGTAAACCTACATCAGACTCGGGCTCCTAGAGACCCGGGAAGCTACCTCTACGGTACTCTGCCAGGATGTGATGTAGACCCTGGGGGGCAGGGTCTGCTAGAAAGAAAACTGGACAGAATCGCCTAGTCCCAATCCGCGGCGATGAGGCGCGGAAGCGAGAGGTACCTCTAGTGTTCTCGGTGTTGACTCAATGGTGAAGGGACCAGAGTTGGAATGGTGAATGGTTAACGTTAGCGTCATCTGGCAGTGGAACAAGGGATTCACTGAAGCTCAGGTCAGTGAGTCGGGTTGGTTCTTGTCGGGCATTGTGTGGCACCTGGATAATGATGGTAGTGATGGGGGGGAATTTCCTGGAAAATGTAAGGAACGGAAAAGTAACGAAAAGCAAGGGAAAAAACCTTAAAATCTCCGCCAAGCTTTCAGCACGTGACGTACTGTGGGGCCATTCTTCCGTGTAAGTGCTCAGATCTGTGTAGAAAATAGCCAAACCAGCCCAAGTTTTAGGTCCAAACCGTACTTTGGAATCGATATTGAAAGTGGACTTCCCAAATACCAAGACGCATATTCATTTTGGGGGTTCCTATGAGGTTGGTATGTCAAAGTCAGGAATTGAGGGTGGTGGAGTATTTGAGGTGCACGGGCCGTCTTTTTCAATAGAAAATTTCGGAAATTTGGGAAAAGTGAATATTTCGGTAATTTATTTATTTTTTCAGAAAATGACCATAACTAAATGATGGCAGGTGGGGGTAATCGAGAGAACGCTCCTTCCTCGTTCAAAGTTCCCAACCAACTGAAGTCGAGCCACAAACGTTCACGGGCGATAAGGCAGCCGTACCTGCTCTCAGTGACGGGCCAAGATCAGTAAAGGGCTTCAACTTTTCATTCTTACCGTTCGTTCCTTCCTTCGCTGATGAATTTGTCCTACAACGAGCAGCACCAATCCACGTCTTTTTAGTTTCCCTTTTCCAACCAACGCCTCATTTCCCTTCTTCAGTAAGCAACAACCCCAATTCTTGCCGACAGCATCACCCAAGGGTCTCGCAAGAGTCAACAGCCAATTCCTAGTGCTGATCATGAGTCCGCCCTCAATAATGTCGAGTCCAGATCGCCTTCGATCCGCCCCATCTTTGGCTCCCCTTGTCCGTCTTGACCAGGAGCGACGCGGTCAAATTGTCTCTAAACTCGTGGCGGAGACCATCGGACTGGATCCGGAGGGAGTTGAAGCTCTTTTCGGCCTTGCTAGGAATGAGATACTCCGACAACTGCTGGCTCTCAACAAGACACCGCCCGCTATTTCGGAATCATACTGCTCTTGGCTGGCCGATAAAATGGTCTGGACACGCTTCGGTACGTAAACGACCCATAGCCGGGTCTCCCCTTCCCTCGTTTCTGTTTCCTAATTCTGGAACGCTGATGACGCAAAAACAGTTTTTGACGAGCCATTTCCTTTTGAGGAACCGCAGCTATCTCCCGGCCTCTTCCTGCCGCCAGCGGCGGAATATACCACCGCTGTCCTTAGCCACAAGTCAAAGCCAAAAGAACTCATGCTCCGAGCTGTTCCCGGAAGCTCAACCGAGCCGAATCCGAGATGGCGGTTCAAAAAGATCGGGTCCCCAACCGAGCGGATGAAGCTCCTGAAAGATGTTTTGCACCGGGACTCGTGGCCTGCTATCACCAAGACAAGACATCTGACGATCAAGAGTCCCTTTGAACTCAGACTTCACAGTAGCCTATGGAACAACAATGTCGGCCAGCTCAAACGAATTCTTCCTGGCTCACAGACACTTCCCGCTGTCCTCTGCCCCTGGGGCCGTGGCTCACCCTTGCGACTGGAGGTTACTAGCTCGGCCCTAGCTCGTGGCTTCTTGGATCTTGTCTTACTGCTTGATAGCGAGCCAGCAGAACGCATCTGTGGCGCTGTAGCTGAGCAGTTCATTTCAGGATACATGTTCCTGCTCAAATGGTACCTCCACATTTGTTGCCAAGCTCAGGGTGAGCACCCGGTCGGCGTCAATCTGTATGGTGCCATTGAATATCAGCGGGAGAAGGCGTTCGGTCACCGGTACGATGAAGCCTACAGTTGGGTAGACAATCCGCTCGATCTCAAAATCATACATGAGCAACTTGCCCGTGCAGAGACCTCGCTATGGCTGAATTGGCAGAAAGTAGCCGAGACCACGTACTCGACGTCGGAGATCAGCAAGGCAAAGACATTCGAGGAAGCAAAAGCAGCCCTATACAAAGCTGCTGACAGCCATTCCATGTCTGGAATCAAGAGAGAGCACGCTCTGCTACTTCTTCACGAGATCTGGGAACGCAGGGGCTCGTTTCTTGATCGTTTCGAAATAGAGAAAGAGTACGATCGCCTGGTTATCGACTACCTACTTCCCGACATCGTCTCCAATCTCGAAAACTTCTTCGACATCAACGAAGTGCCGGAGAAGATGCGTGAGTGGGCGGCAGCGAATCCGTTCAGCATCAAACGAAAGGACACGGAGCAGTTGTGCGAGCTTATGTGGAGGGCGTGGAGGCAGCGCAGCGCGGGCCTCGAGGAGAAACACAAGAAGGTTCTCTTCATGTATCAAGTGCAACATGCTCGGAAGATGTACCGAGAACACCTCGCTGAGCTCAAGCTTTGTGGCAAAGGGGTAGATGAGTTGAAAGAGTTTGTCTGCAAGAACGAAGCGCGGTTCCATCTTTCGGAGGAACTCCGTTTGCAACTGGCGCTTGACGAGTACGAGAAGCAGCTTGAGGCTTCGGCACTTGATGGGTGCCAAAAGGAGGGCGAGGAGGAGATCGAGGCTTCCCAGAATGACAAGCAGGAGAAAGATGCCGAGCGGGAGCACAACGACGACGGGTGCGCGCCCACTGAGCGGCAACCAGAGTGAGTCGGGGAGATTCCAGATTGTGTACACTGTCCTCAGGTCGGTGGTTAGAGCTCTGTCAAGGGCTGCCACTCATTACACCATTGTTTCTGTAGCAGTAGCTTTGGGGCTTGTTTTTCACCGCTGATTCGCTGAGTCAGTCAGGGCAAATTCACTTGAGACCAGATCGATGGAGGGAAGGGAGAGATGACATACACCGGCTAGTGTTCTTTCTGGCTGAGAAGGATTCGAGGAATTTTGCCCAGACGGTCCAGCTTTCCCACTTCCACCAACTTCCAAATGGCTTTGAACAGAGAATTGAGTCCCGGCTTACGGTGGCCCAAGTGTGTCTTAGGCCCGATATAAAACTGGTCCGAGCTTTCAGCTACAGCCAAGTGTCGGCCATTTTATATTAACGCCTCCAAAGCACTTACAACGTTCAACACTTACACCCATCAAGCGCTAAGCTTTGAAACCTCCGCTTCAACCTTCCTAAATTTCATCTTTTCTATCTTTTCCTAGAGGTACCTTCGTTATTCTCTTTTTCCCTTTCCTTTTCTCCATTCTTTTTTCTTTCCTCCCTTCTTTCCTCTTTCCTCTTTTCTTTCTCTTTCCCTCTCTTATTTTTTTAAGGAGGCGGAAGGATCTATTTGTATTGTTACCCTACCCCAATTCATCACCAACGGTCAAAAATTTGGAGAAGGATCAGGGTCCATTCGCATTGTCACCCTAGGCCTTGGTACTCCGTGGCTCTTATTGACTCTCAGCTCTCTTATTCTTCATTGGCTCTCATTACTTTATTACTTCATTGCTTCATTGCTTCATTGCTTCATTGCTTCATTGCTTCATTGCTTCATTGCTTCATTGCTTCATTGCTTCATTGCTTCATTGCTTCATTGCTTCATTGCTTCATTGCTTCATTGCTTCATTGCTTCATTGCTTCCCGGGAGTTGGAATTGAAGCCGCCGGCGCCGGCGAGGACATGATCATTCGTGGTGTTGGTATAGTAGGGGTAGATGGCGGGCTTGGAATGGCACCCTCCGGTGCGAGCCTAGTGCCTGCACCTGGCAAGGAATTATTTTCAACGAACTTTTGGATAACGGGCCTAAGACACACTTGGGCCACCGTACCGGCTACGGATTGAATGCCAGTTTCATCATACTGATATCTCCCATTCAATCTTTCTGTGAACGGTCGGGAGTTTTGTAACTTGTTAGATGGCCAAGGGGACGTACTGTGTAGGGCGACGAGTTTTACTTACCATACTTGGAGTTGGACTCACCATCTTCTATGTCTGGTCAGCTGGGGCGGCGCAGAACATCACATCTCAACCGTCACGTAACGAGTCTTTTCCTCGGAGTTCACTCAGAGTTCACCTCTTCTTATGTTCATACGTGACTGCCGCGTTGAGTCAGCCGCCATTCTTTCCCTTCCAATTATATACATGTACAACATTAACCCATCCATACGTTCGTTCCCAAGAACCGACCCATCGTACAAATCCTCCTCCTGGCTATGTTTCAAGTCCAGGAGTGAAGTGGTATCTCCGCCCATTCCATCATACACACAATCCATCCATCCACTGGACCCATCCATCCCATCCCATCCCAGATGAAAGATCATTCAAATGGCATATTTCAGCAACAAAGAAAGAAAAAAGACACGAAACCCAAACCCAGACAACCCACAAAAATCCTGTTAAAGGAGAACACCATTTTTTGTCATGCACAAAACCATACCCACAGAGCCCACGGAACACTTAAAGGTCTCAAGCCTCCTTGACCGTTTTCCCCGGTCCGCTCTCCACCGGCCTGATGTCATCACTACCCACCCCACTCGCGCTAAAGCTTCCCTTCTCGCCAACCACACCCGCAGCCGCGCCCTCCTTGGAAAGCGCCACGCCGGTAGGCAAGCCCTCGACGCTCTGATCGTCGATATCCTCAAACTCATAGGGGATGACCAAGTTCAAGAACATGGTGAACAGCGCGGTCACGGCGAAGCCGGTCTCCATGATGAGCACGATGGCGTCCAGGAAGCCCTGGAGCGACTTGTTGTTGCCGCTGTAGGTGAAGAAGGTGGCGAAGTAGGTGGGTACGAGCGTGGCGCCGTAGCCGAGGGCCAGACCGGCCGTCAGCACGAAGCGGTTGCGGCGGTTGAAGGGCACGCCGCGGGTGATGATGGCGATGCCGGAGACGGCCACGGAGGTGAAGAGAAAGGTGGTCATGCCGCCGATGACGGAGGCGGGGATGGCGACGAGGGAGGCGGCGAATTTGGAGAAGATGCCCATGATGATGAGGAAGAAGCAGCAGCAGAAACCAGCGGTTCTGTTGGCGCATCTGGTCAAGGCAATGACACCGTTGTTCTGAGCAAAGGTGGTCATGGGCGTGATGGTGCACAGAGCAGCGAGGATACCGTTAATACCGTCAGCCAACACGCCGCCCTGAACACGGCTCTCGTAGATCTCGCCCTCAACCTCCAGGCGGGACACATCGCAGGTGGCAGTGATGTCACCGACGGCCTCGCAGGCGCAGACAAGGTAGACGGCTAGCAAGGGTAACACGAGTGGACCGTACACCGTGAGCTTGAAGGTATGCACCCACATGAAGGAGGCGACGGGAGCGGCGTCGATGCTGGTGCGGTCAAAGTAGCCGCAGGCAGCAGCGACGATGCAGCCGACGAGCAGACCGAGAATGACGCTGGTGGACTTCATGATGGGGGACCCGAAGCGCTCGCAGAGGATGATGGTGACGAAGACGAGGAAGCCAAGACCCAAGTACTCGGCCGAGCCCCAGGGGAGAGCGTGAGGGGCGCCGACGTTGGGGCAAACCATGTACTCGGGGAGGGGGTTGGCGTCAGCACAAGAGCCAGAACCGCCGGCCCAGTTCTGGAAGCCGGACTTGATCAAGCTGATGCCGATGAGCATGACGGTGGGGCCGGTGACGATGGGCGGGAACATGCGCAGCATGTACTTGGGCGGCAGGAAGGAGAGCAGGACTTCGAGCAGGGCGCAGACGGCAGCTGTGCCGAGGATGGCTCCGTAGCCGTCGGGACAGGGCAGGCGAGTGCCGTCTTCGGCAACGGGGCACATGCCGTTGGCGTACATCTGGTTGAAGCCACCGATGGCGACGGGGATGATGGAGAAGGAGATACCGACGACGGAGATCAGACCGGTGCCGATGTAGTAGGGCGTCTTCAGGATGCGGAACCGGGCTATTTGGATGCAGGACAGCAGGCCGGAGACGATGAGGGCGCTCGAGACGAGGTATTGCGAGTGTTCGGCGGTGAAGTTGGCACCAGCTCCTCCGGCAAGAATGATGGGGGGAGTGATGATGCCAGCCAACATGGCGAGAGAGTGCTGGAAACCGAGGATAAGGGCGAGGAGGACGGGCATCCTGTCGTTGAGGCCGAAGAAGACGGCGGGCTTGTTGATCTTTCTCATGAAGGGCAGGTTGGGCCTAAAGAGAAAGCCATAGTCATAGTCGCCTAGCCATCCATCCTTGGTGAGAAAGGTGTGGGCGAGGGTTCGTGTGAAGCCAGTCACTCGGTCGCCGATGGTCCTCTTTGGTATCGCATGAGGAGCGATGTGGGAAGGACCCTGGTCCTCATCCATGGCTGCGGTTTGTGATGAGGGTGTCGAGAGGGTGATTAAACCCTACGATTTTAAGTCTCAATGGGTTGTCGGAAGGGGTTTTATTATCGTGGTGATGGTGGTGATGGTGGTTGATATAGATGACTCGGAGTCGTCGATGGGGCGCTTCTGGTGAGCCAATTGGAGACGGCGACTAACAATGAGATGAACTCAGAATTGAGGATGAGTGACTGGAATGCGGCACCGGGATGGTGATATATCGTTCTTAATTGACTGGGGGGCAACCAACAAATGCGTCCAGACGGGCGCGGTGCCCCCCCGAACTTCGAAAACAGGACGAAGATTCTCTCGCCGCCCTGGCTGCGTAAAATACTTTTGTCGAGTATCCGCTCCTACGGGGCAACGGCCAACGGGGGCTCGGGGGCCCTATCGCAGAACGGGTCCTGTTACGGAGCCAGGAACGGAGGCAGAGGCCAGGTGCCAAGTCTTTCCCCCAAGAGAGATCTTATCGGCGGCCGGCTCCACTGCCCACCCGCCATGCCCCCTCCCCCGATACGCTAAAACACCAACGCTAGCACCGGTTAGGCAGTGTCATGGCCGCTGATAGGGACGCCGATAGCAAGTAATATCATTGATACCGACGGGAATTGCCTGCTTTACCTAATTCCTGCTTCTCACCAATGTTTTGCACCCTCGAATGCGACGTCTATCATCTCTATGATCCTCTCTCAGCTGGACATCCTCAACACCTTGGAATATCCGAGCGATACATCCCCGGACCCAGCCAACGGATGAGTCCAGCAACCATTACGCTCTCAGAGCCGTCTCGACTCTCACCTATTGTCACCCCAAACGTTGCCTTGGGTCCGTCGTTATGGAACATGGACTTTGCCGATTGCAACGGTGATGATGTCGAGGAAGATCTCTTGGGTCAGTCTGCTGCATTGGACGATGGGGATTTCGCCGGGTCCCTGCATGCCTTTCTTTAAAGTCGCGGGATCTAAACTCACGAGGGTAACGATACTTTCGTGATTTCATCTTGCCTCGTCCAAGTTCACCGAGATGGTGTTGAACTTTCCGCAAAAGTTTCAGCTTTCTATTCTCAGGCATCAAGACCGTAGACATCTCACGATATCCCGTTCATGGCCGATACCGCTCTCGCCACCCGGACGGCTCCTTCGACAGCTTCATCAACCCAAAAGGTCAGGTCGTATGCGTCAAGTTTTCCCCAGAGAACTCTCCCCCTCTTCTCAGGCTTCAAGTGTCAAGACCTTTCCATGTCCTCATGAACAATACCATTTACCAACAAGAACATCAACCGTCTCGGCCCCCCTCGTTGTTCAGCTTTTCAAGCTCGTCCAGTCCCGAGGTAACTCCAAAGTTCCAAGCCCCAATTCCCAGGTCCCCTTCAACCCTACCACGCGATCCGTTACCGTATGCACCTCCGTATGCAAAAGGCGTGGGGGGCACATTGGCGCATTGCGGGGAAACCACACTTCAACCAGTCCCGTCTCCGCGTCTATCCAAAATCCAAACCATCGAATCCTAAACGGAACCCAAAAGAGCTTAAACGAGGAGAAGTCCCGAATGAAGAAACCTCAAAAATGGCAGGCTACGCTACCCCGTCTGCCCATTCAGCTCCTTGCCTACCTAACTCAAGCTCCTCGGCCGAAAACGGATAAAGTCGCAGACTGACAGGGCAAAACCGTAAGGGTGGGAGAGCTTGCTAACGAGCTAACAAATCAGTCAATTCAGAGAGAGATCCTGCCTTACAACATCGTTGTTGGATAGAGATAAGCAACCCAGCCAACCCGACACCGGCCCCGCCGGCTTGCCCGAATCGAGCGTTGTAACAGCAAGTGAGGAGAGGTAATTGGTCGGTTTGGGTATCAGAGCGGCTTGGCCTGGGCCCTTGTATGTACATGACCCGAACGGTACAGTAGACCGTTCACTCCTCTTCGAGTCTTTGGGTGTACTGTAGGGTGTGTAGGGTGTCTACACTACTACACTGCACTGCATAGCTACGCCCGGCATGTGGCGGGCAGATGGGACGGAGAGCGCTCGGGTGTCTCCGATGTCCTATCCTTCAGTTCTTGTGTGCTTTTGGTGATAGAGTGGTTTTGCGAGTGGATTTGAGCAGCTTGGTTGGTTGATTGTGTTGTCAGGTTGAAATCTGGTCCTGGATGGTGATAAGCTTCAGGTCTTCAGTCTTGACTGACACTAAAGTGTGATAGATTGAACAAAGAGAATCTTGTCACCTCTTATAATAGTGCCTCTTGACACCAATATGGTTGACTCTCAGGCTCTTTATCCGAAAACGTGAGCTCTTCGAGATGAGATTCGCAGACTCATATCTGTGATATGCCCAATCTGGACGGTGTCCACACCGAATGATAAGGCAAGTGCCGGCTGCCGCTTTAGTAGTGTACCGAAACGTTCCGTTAGCTTGGTTACCATGGAAGCTATGCAAATGCCCCTGATTCCTAGGTGTTCACTGACCGGTAGGTTCCTGTCGGATAAAAGAGGTGATAGGGGTGGTCAGACCGCCCTGTCTTATGTAATCTGGGCCCGCTGGCATAACTAGCAAAACCCTAATATTAGAGATTCTGTGTGAGGGATTTACCCAGCAGATCTCTATACAATACATAGTCTACACCCTACTTTCGTACATACATTTTAATCCCTGCTCGTACTCGTATTCTATAATTAAAAGTCTCATACGTAGTATCAACAATTATAGTAAACCGGGCAAATACAACACTCAATAGATAACGATAAAGATAATAGAACCGTACCCCTTATATTCAATAATATTTACCTTTATCGATTTTAAAACTATAGGCGAGGTTATCTTTAATAAATTTAAAGATTAGTATTTCTAGGAGAAGGGATTTAAGGATAAGGCTTTCAATAAAGAATTTTAGTTTTTTATCGACCCTAATCCTAAGAAGAGAATCCTTTAGCCCGTTACTCCTCTTAAACCGCTAGTTACTAACTTCTAAGAATTAGCTATCGAAATAACTTAAGAGACCTAAATCTAATAATAAATTCTCGAATCTATTAAGGAGGAAATTTTAATTAAAATTTCGAATAATTCCGGCCTTCTAATAGTTAATACCCGGGCTTCTTAAACTACCCGGTCCGCTACGGCCCCGGCCTATACCCTAATATTTATAGACCCCGCTCCTGCCTCGGCTCGAATGCCCGTCCTTCCCGGACCGGTTATTAAAATATTTTTTACCGTAAAGTATTTAGGCTTTATATTTAAATTTAATTTCCGTAACTATAAGGCTACTTTAATTAAATATTATTATAAAAAAAAGGACTAGGATAAATTTATCCTAAATATTAATAAAGTTAAAGATTAAATAAAGAAGTATATTATTAAAAAGCTTTATTTAACTTATTTCCTAAAAATCTAAATTATTACTATTTAGTATAATAAATTTCGTACTTCGATTAATTATAACCCCGTTAAAGTTAGAGAAGATGCCTACGCTAAATACTAGGAAAAAATTCGCTTTATTCGTCCCCCTAAGAATTAAACTACTTAATTTAAAGAGTAGGAGGGAATTATAACTATCGGCTAATATTATAAAGTCGATAAGTATATTAACCTAGAGAATTAATATTAAAATTTCCTCTATATAATAAGTAAATTCCCTAATTCTCCCCTTAATATTTAGGTTATAGTATACCGCCAAATTAAAGATAATAAATTTTATACCTTTATAGATATAGCTTAGGAATTTAAATAAACAATCTATAAAATATTCCCGTTAAGTAAAGGTAACTCCTAAATCTATAAGGGCGGAGCGTTTAGGGTTAGAACTATATTTATTAAAGAAATTAGTAGGGACGTTCCTAATAATTCCCGGGATAACCGAAGTAAAAGGCTGGTTAAAGATTATTAAGATTGTAATTTTAATAATAAAAAACCGAAGAGGGTTTACCCTATTTACGAGTGTATAAGCTATTAAATTAAATACTATTAATATATTAATACCGTTAACTAATTAAAATACTTTAAAGAGAATTCCTACGTCCGTACGAAAGTAAATAAAAACTATTAAAAGGACCCTAAATTTACTTAGCGAATAAAGGAAATCCTAAAGGAAATTTAAGTTAGAAAGGATAAAGAAAAAATATCTTATACTAATAATATTAGTAATCTCTAATTTAATAGTCGGCGTATTAATAATATAAACTACGAAACGAGCTTTTTAGTACTAGAACCTTATAATAAAGGGCTAAAATATTTATTAAGAAATTTAATAATTCTTAATTTAGGTATAATAATCTATATTTTTAATAAAGCTAGTCGATTTAAAAGCTTTATACTAGTAAGGGAGGGAGATTATATTTGGGCGGGAAATAAATCTATTATAATCGAAGGGTATAATTTAATTTATTTAGTAATAAATAATAATAAGGGTCTCCCTATTAATTTTAAATTTAATAACGTTATACTTATATTAAGAATAGCCTATAATTTCATATTTTTAAAAAGGTTATTAAAAAAAGGACTATATTAAAATTATTCTTTTAATTTTAATTATTTATATTTCCGCTCAAATAATACCTACTTTTACTATCTCTCTTTAAAATTCAACTAATTTATATTAAAATATATACCCTTCGAAATACGTACTAACTAATCTTCTTTTTACGTACAATTTTACCGATTTACTAACGAAACCGTTAGAAAGCCTTTAGAAGGCGATACTTTATATTAGTACTTTCGATTTAGTTACCCAAGATTAGAGACTTTAATTTAACTAATAGATAAAGAGTATAGAATACGTTTTAAAGGCCTTAATTTCGTTTATTACAATTCTTATATAGTAATTAAAATAAAATATTAGGTACGTAGAGAAGTCCGCGATATATTAAAAAGTTTAAAATTATATTTTGCAATCGATTTTTTTAATTACCCGTTAATAAGGGTACCCGGGGGAGGGATAGTCTTTAATTTAATAATCGTTGTAGATCGTTAGTCTAGGATGGTATAATTATATTATTTACTAAATTAGATAGCGGATTCGATTATTATTATATTAACGTCGTTATTTAATAGTCTTGAATTTTATTATTAAATCCGACCTAAAGTAATCGAATATAATAATAAAATAACTATAATTAAGCTCCGCGTTACCGCCTTCTTAATAAAAAGAGGTATAATTATCGAGCCCTCGGCTCCCTATACCTAGGTATAGAACGGTGGCGCTGAACGTTCGGGGGGTATAATTAAGGAAAAATCGACGGCTATAAGGGAGGGGGTAAATCTATTTTAAGAATTCTAAAGAAAGATTATAATAGTAGTAATATATTTATTAAATATAACCCTACGATAAGAATTTAATTAGAAGTTCCTAGAAGAGCGCTTTATAATATATATAGTAAACTGTAATAGCGGTTAATAAAAAATAGTACTACGGCTATTATATTTAAAAGTATACAATTATAAAGCGTTCGTATTTACGATTAATATCCTACGTAATTAAAAATAGATTTAGAAGCTTAAAAGACGCGCTTAGGTTAAATATTTAGTCGGTTACTAATTTAATAATATTTATTATATTTAGAACCTATATACAAATTAGGTAATTATAATTAAAAACGTAGTATTTAACGAGGACGAGGTCTTTATAAATAATATCGAAAAGTTTTATAATATTTTTAATATTTCCTTTAAAGAATTAGCCGTATAATTAAATAATATTTATTAATTAAATTTTAATATATCCGACCCACTACTAATTAGGAGCGTTAAAGTAAAAGATAATAAGATTAATCCAATTATTAAAACCCTACCCGCCGCCGATAGAATTATAACTTCCGAACCGATTAAATTTATATATATATAAAAAGAAGAAAAATAAATAGATTAAAAGGGTAAGGGTATTATAATTACCTTAGCGGCGGCCCTAGAACTACGGCCGTAAGAGGATTAATAAGTAATAATAATAAATAAAGAGGAGGAGACGGATTATTTTACCCCTCTAGAAAATTTAGTATCGTTCTTTATTAATAGCCTTAATATATTATACCCTTAAGAAAATTAGCCAACGTACAATAAATATCTCTATTAAATTGGGTCCTTCTTAATTATTTTAAATAAAATAAACGTTAAGCTATATAATAAATAGTCTATCGATAAAGAAACTTTCAATTAATTAAAACGCTTAAGGATTAGAGAAATCGATAGGGAAGAGGAGTTCTTTAATAATTCGAAATTAATTAAGGATTATATAAATCGTTTCGACGCCCTTAAAACTTTAAATATACTTTATAAACGAAATTTCCTTCCTCTCCCTCGGTTTTATAAAGATTTTTAAGGTCATCCTTTTAATAATATTTTTATAAAGGTAGAGCGGGAGTATATAAATAATTATAAGGAAAAGAAATTGTAGGTATAGGTTAATTAAAATAAGTAGCTAATTATTAAAATTATTCTTCTTCTTAATTCTATATAAGTATATACGTATAAATTTAATATAGAAGGTTATTTCCTTAAATATAAAGCCCGTTTAATTATACGAGGAGATTAATAATTATACGATAACGTACGCGAAACGTACGCTATTACCCTCGCGATCTAATCTTTCCGGATTATAATAGCTATCGCTATTTATTTTAATTTCGAATTTAAATAATATAACGTTATTAATACTTTTATTAACGCGGTATTTAATAAGATTATTTATATAAAGGTACTATACGGTTAGGTATATCGAAGTAAAGTATTAAAATTATTACGAACTTTCTATAATTTAAAGCGTTCTCCCCTATTTTAGTAGAAGGAGTTTACTAATACCTTAGTAAAGGCTAGGCTAGCCCCTATCCCTATAGAATTATATATTTTAATTTATAAGAGTATAATTATATTCTTCTATATAAACGATATTATTTTCGTTTATAAAATAAAATATTCGTTGTTAGTAAAGGGAATAATTATTACCCTTAAGAAATATTATTAATTAACGGGCGGTTACGATATTTAATGGTTCTTAGGAATCGAAATTATTCGAAACCGCCCTCATCGATTGATTTAGCTATTTTAATAAGAATATATCCTTAAAATAATAAAGGGAATTATATAGATTAAAAAAGCCCCCGAAACCCCTATAATATTTAAAAAGTTAATTACTTCGCTTAAGACCGCTATTTAATATTTAATTAAGTAATATTAATAAATAGTTAGCGCCGTTCTCTATTTTATAATTATTACTAGACCCGATATTACTTTTACTCTATCCTAACTAATTCGTTTCCTTACTAACCCTAAGTAGGCTTACTATTTAATAATCCTACGAATAAAGGCCTACCTTCGAAGTACCAATTACTATACCCTCTAATTAAAAGGAAGAGATAAATTTGAAATTTATACCGACTTATCCTTTATTAATAATTCTTTTAATTAATAAAGTTCTTAGGGGTTTATAATATAATTATTTAACGGGACTATTAATTAGCGAATTAATAAGTAGAATATAATAATAATTTTAATAATGGAGGCTAAACTATTATCTTTCGCTTAAAGAATAAAGGAAGGTATATAGGCTAAGAGGCTCTTTAATTCCCTTAACCTTCGGTTTAAATTCGAAATTATCCCCTTCGGTTATAATAATAAATAAATAATCCGCTTTATTATTAGGGAGAATTCTAAATTCTAAATTAAATTTAAATATATTAATATTTATAATTACTAACTTAGAGAAAGATAATAATAAAGCCTTATTAACGTATACTACGTACTAATAAAGTAAATAATCGCTAATAGACTAACGAAGGCGCTAAATTTACGTAAGTACTTTAAATTTATAAAGTAATTTAACCTAATAGATATTAGGGAGATAAAAAGAAAAAAGAGGGAGTTATTAACGATCGAAGCGAATTACTTAATTATAAAGGTCGACGAGGAGGATTAGGGAAAAGAGATCTACTAAACGATAAAAAGAAGGGATAGGTATTAATATGGGTATAAATTACCTTCCTATATAATATAGTTGAGAGGACCTTTATAAATTAAAAAGCTCTAATACAATAATTATTATAAGGTAGAAAAAGATAAAAAGATTAGCCCCGGTAGGATTCGAACTTACGACCTTTAAATATAGTATCTAAGGATAAATTATTAATTATATTATTAAATATATTTAAGAAATAATAGATGGATAGTTAAAATTATACCCTAATACTCTAATTATTAAACTATAGGACCCCGTTTATTATTAGAAATAGTATTATTAACCTTCTATATCTATAGTATACAATAGCGGGCGATACCTTTAAAGGTAACCGCTAGAAGAAACGGAGAAAATAGGTATAGAATTGTAAATAGCTTTATTTAGCTAGCTTCCTAAATTAAATCCAATTTAGCTGGGGGGGTATATCGGATAAAAGAGGTGATAAGGGTAGTTAGACCGCCCTATCTTATATAATCTGGGCCCGCTAGTATAACCAGCAAAACCCTAATATTAGAGATTCTGTATAAGGGATTTACCTAGCAGATCTCTATATAATATACAGTCTGCACCCTACTTTCGTACATACATTTTGACCCCTGCTCGTGCTCGTATTCTACAGTTCCTTGGTGGGTTTGGGTTACTAAGATCGAGCAGATGATCGTAACCATGATGCGTTATCATAAGTATATCTGGGCATGCCAGCCCGTAAAACATGGGCGATCTGAACTGAACTACGAATAACAAGATGCATTAGTAGGGTAAAGAGAAACTGCAAAGTCATAACTTATAAGCCAAAGACAAAGTTGAGCAAGCCCCTGGGTTCAGTGGACCACTCTGGTCTGAGCAACGGATGACCAACATGAAACAAAGCCAAAAGCAAAAAGAGCCAAACGCCAAAGCCAAGTGACAGCATCATTCATATCCAAAGATCAAATCTTCAATCTGTGCCCCAACATCGCACCAATGATCCCCCACAGAAGTCTCCTACGATCCATCCAGTCAGTGTCAGTGTGTGACTGTTCCAGACCAAAAATGATTCCAGAACACACAATAGTCGAGTGTGTGTCTAGAGGTCTTACTTACGTTCTGCTTCCGAGTCTCTATTGCTCGTTATCCTAGCTTTCACCATCTCACGAATGTCTGGATTTCGGTTTCCGAAGGAAGAACAAACGAAGCTTACGAAGGTTCTCCTTGAGTCTAGCTCTTATGGACAAGGATTGGGGCTGGGGCAGAGGCTCGGGCGGGGACGAAGGCTCGGGCTGTATGACTGGCTGGCTGGCTTGTAGTTCGGCCCGTTCTTCGATTCTCCTTTTCGCGATTTCTAGAGCAAACGTAGTGGGCTTGTTAGCAAACATGACTCGGGGATTTCATTCGGACTTGAGCTAGGAAGGTCAGGAATGTAAGCAAGGCTGTCAGTACCTATTGCCGGGATGCATATTCGCTGTTGGAACCTCCATTTGGAATAAACATCAGGGTGTTGGAGCCCTCTATCCGAAATCAAATCGTTAAGCTCCTTCTCCAGGTTCGTCTGATATCGCTCTATAACCTCGAGGGTCGGTAAATTATTCGCTATCTGTTCTGTTGCCGTGTTAGTATCACTAATCCAGGTGTAGCTAGGTAACCAGGTGAGATTGAACGACTGAGCAAAACATAGCGGAACTGCTCCATTAGTTGTAGCCAGGTCGGTAATGAAAGACTTGATGCCTACCATGCGCTTCCATTATCCGAAGAGTAACTTCCAGCCAACGCCATATTCGGTACGTTCCGGGATGCGAGCACCCCACTGCCTCGATAAAATCATCTAGTGCTTGTTCTAGCATTCGTCGATTCTCACCCAGTTGCCCTAGTGCCCGATTATCAAAGTTCAGTGCACATATACAAACACATACCATTCGCCCATGATCATCCTTTCGAAAGACTTGTTCAGCAATGTCAAGTGCTCTCTTGTGCATTGCCTTTGCCTCCTCAAACCGATTATGCGAGTAATACAAAGATCCTAACTCCATGGTCGCGTTAAAACGCTTGAGGGAGAAGAGCATCGCTTCAATCGTGCTCTTAGCATTCCCCTGATGTATGTCATACCAATGAAGCCAAGTCTTTTCAGCCTCCATGTAATTGTAAAGGTCTGCGTACGCATCTCCAATCATGCCCAGTTCTACTAGCTTCTCAACCCCACCCTCTTGAACATAATTTTCATAGATGTTCAGCGCTCGATGTTTGACGTTTCTCGCTTCCTCAGTATTTCCGGTCTCAAGCTGATGGGATGCAAGAGCCAACAGAGACTTGATAGTCGTCGGAGCAGTGTGCCCCTCCTTGTGTCGATAAAGTGTGGGAGTATCTGGAACTGGGCAGATTGAGACGTCCACTGGAGGCGCCTCGAGATGTGGTGAGGCTAGTCGTAACAGGACATCACGTTCCTCCAAGCGATTTTGCCCCTTATATATTTTCGCCAGCAGCTGCATGGTTTCTTTGATGACTGCACGATCCGGCTGGTGCAAACTCTGGCTTGTTCGTAAAACGCGGCCAACTATGGCCTCGCCATCTTGCCAGCGTGACCGCGTAATGTAAAAATCAGCCAAGCGAAGGTAAATATTGAGATTATATGGATGATCGCAGCCAAGGACCTTCTCGGGGTGTTTTGAGGTCAAATCGAGCAGTGTCTCGACTTCTTGAAGCCGGTCAAACCACATAAGACGCTGGCAGACCGCGAGGGTTAATGGTGTTACTCCTAGCTCTCCAAATTTTCTAGCCAGAGTAGTGGCATGAGCAGATTCCTTTAACCACCAGCAGCACTTCCGGATGTGCATCAAGAAAACCTGGGATGCAGGATGTGCAAAGGTTGCGATTAGAGAAACCCCACTGAGAGCAAAAGCTCGAAGGAATGAAATATACCGATCATTGTCGTCTTGCATATGTGACATCCATCTGTGCACCACAGGATGGACACCGTACAAGAAGCCTTCTGACATATAGCCTTTACCATTCACCTCTATTATGGAGTATCGGTGGAGTAGTCGGACGGCATTGTGGAATTCGAGAGCATCGGCTGGCATTTGATCGAGTCGCAGAATGTTATCCAAGCTCGGTAGTGAAATGTCTTCGTCTTTGACCTTGGATGCAAACGTCACGAAGTCACCCAGGTTTTTGTGGTCGAGAAACGCCCAGACCCGTAGTAAATTTGCGGCTTTCGGACTAGTTGTTGCAATTGTTGTGAAAGATATCGTCCAAGTCGTTGCCACGTTGCGATGTTCGTAATCCAACAAGCCGGAATCATCACTCCTGGCAAGTTCACCCCAGTGTTTCTCGTATAGGCGAACGTATGAGGCGCCGTCCAGTCCTGTTTCTCGCATAAAGGAAGCGGCTTGTGCAAGAGCAAGCGGAAGGCCCGCCAGCTTCTCTAGCAGCCTTTCTGTATCAACCCCCATTTCTGAGTATGGGAAGCATTAGGTAGCCAGTCAGCATTGACAACGAGTTTCGCTTCATGGAACCGGAGTACTTACCTAGATTCTTCCCATACCACTTCTCAAATATATTTTTGCTCAATTCTTCATCGGCACTTTCCATGTGCTCAGAATGACCGAGCTGTTCCAGCTTGGTCAGGCGAGAAGTGATTAAAACTGCACCATGGTCACTCCGAAGGTACTTCCGAATATCATACGCGCCCGGTATGTCAGGTTGTGTATGATCCCGATCAACGTTGTCGAAGATCATGAGCCAGTCGACGTTATTCTCTCGCGCCAGCCAATCTTGTACATGTTCCACAGTCTTGTCGAGATTGGCGTTGTCGTTTGCGTCTGGTCTTCTGCTGCTCTCGGGAATGTGACCTTCCGGTATCCTTCTTGCGCAAGCGGCAAAGCTTCGCTTCAGGCTGTCTTCTGAGGTGCCGTCTAACCAAAAGATGGCGCTGAACGTTTCTTGGTGTCGCCGTGCAAAGTCGACAGCTAGTTGGGTCTTCCCAATTCCGCCGAGTCCGTGGAGAACAAAGATGCTGCGTCTACGTTCCTTCCGATTAAAGGGAAGGAGGCAATTTCCAATCTGGGTTGTGTATGAAGGCCGAGGCACAAAAGTATTTGACGTTGGCATACCGAGCATATCGAATGGTATCCGATATGGGCCATAGTCTGCATGGAAGCACAATATATTAGTCAAGAGTCCAATTGCAACGACTTAAATGTAGTTGGGTAAAATTTCGTAAGCCTTTGGAGGTAGCGATTTGGCTGGCAAGTGCGTTAAAGGGGCACAGAGTGACGACTGAAGTGTGAGCGAACACAACAGAACGAAATCGATATTTCTGCCCCTAATCCAATTGTTACTGGACGAACTTACATTCTCTTTGTGTCAAATTTTTGACGCACATCTCAAACCGATTGAGGATCTCGGCTGATGCAAGGTATCGTCCTGTTGCTGCAGCAATCTCCTTCTTCTTCCTTGACTCCTGGAGCTCAACAGATTCCATCCCATGCGCATTGAAGCGATAGTATCGCCCCTCTGTGTCGAGGTCTCTCTTGTCCCTCCGGAAGTCTTCAGCTGTCTTTTCGGTTTCCGTTGCAATAGACCTCAACGTCCGCATAATGCCAACAGCGCTATCACCCACGGCTCCTGAGATCGGAACACCTGAGCCAATTGACACCAAGCACGCCACTCTTTTGTCCAGCTGCTCGCCCCAAACGTCTTGAGCTTGGGACCAGAGCATGAAGACAGGATTATTGTTGCCTAGGGCACCATCAACGAACTCTTCGCCAAAGGGTCCAATAGCAATGGGGTCGAAGAAGGACGTGGCGGCTGAGGTGGCGCGACATGCTTGCCAGATGGTGGTCGACTGACAGAGATGTGCAGCGAGGCGAGGAGACTGGTAGGTCGTGAAACACACGCTGTGCTCCTTGTCTTGTTTGCTCGTCGCACAAACAAATCTTTGAGGCTGTTAGCATGCGAAGAATAGGGGCAAGTCGTTCCAAGAATGGGGACGGGTTCTAATAGCTCTCTCAGCGATTAGTACTTGGAACGCACGTCTCGCTCTCTCCTTTTCCATCCAAGAACGCATCTTGTACGTCCTCAACGGCGCTACGTCCCATCTATATGACTAACTGGAAGTATATCTACCAGATTAGTCCTCCGGGATGAAATGTTCCGTCGGGATGAGAACGGATCCTTGGGTATTTGCAGCATTACGCTTATCCACCCAGGTGTATTACACGTTAAAACCCGGCCCCGTTTCTTGAATGACCTGAGGGGGAAAGACAAAGTGGAATATTCAACTTGCACCTTGCAATGGCCGTCTCCGGTGTCTCTCAGCAAATCGTCTTGGTTCATGCCCTGCCCTTCTATCACCTTCTTGACAATTTTCTCGAGTCCTTTGGCATCGAATCTTCCCTGAATCTTGCCCTTAAAGCTGAATCGGTGACTTTTCTTCTCGAAGACCTTGTCAGCGAGCTCGGTGTAGGCATCGATGCAGTCGTCGATGGTCATGCGAAGACGACCAAGCATGATCGCTATCAGGCCACCTGTACTGGTACCCCCGATCATATCGAAGTAGTCGCAGGGCTTTGGCGGTGACGCGGGATCGATTTCTGCCATGAGCCTTTGAAGGATCAAGAGGGTCGATAGGCCACGAATGCCGCCGCCGTCAAGGGAGAGCAGACGGAGGCCGCGGGCTTCCATCTTGTGGAAATGGAGGTTAGATTGATGAGAGATAAAATGGTGATGTGCTGGAGAGGCAAGAAGAAGGTGGTGGTACGAGCGGATGACAATGAAGAGTTGTTGGAAGAGGGAAGAAACATCGGGCAACTCCTCAAGCGCAGAGTGGGCACCGACCGACCTTTGACTTTCAGTGTTGGGCAAGAACAATTCAGCCCGCCGCAAGCAGCAACCGACCTGGACACAGTTGAGCATAGCCGCTTGGGCAAAGGGCCAGGAAGGAACGACCCGCGAGTTGATACGGTCGAGGGTAAGCGCCCGTAATACTCATTGGAAGTTCACGGCGAGGAAAGCGCCACGGCGCCGCCTTCCTAAACCCTTACTCGCCGAGTGCACTTGCCGCCCATTCTTCATTCAGCTCGCTTAACACCCGGCGAACACTCAAAACCCATCCCTCAAACATGTAAATCAAAAGTCCAAATTGGCACATGCTACACGTAAGTCGTACACAAACCCGCCTTTCTTGTTCATTCAACACCCAGCGAGCAGAAAGCGTCCAGTTTACCGCCTCCTCCCATGAATCGTCCTACAAACCATGCCCATAAAGTTATAAAACACCCCATAAGCCGCCCGGCCCAGCGCGCCCTTATACCTGAACCACAGAAACAGGCCACCAGCCAGCAGCGGCAGACCGACGCCACCAACAAGACTGCGCACCAACACCTGACCCTGATGATCGCTCTTCTTGACCACCTCCGAATACCTCTCATTCCCAAACGACACCCGTGAGTACTTGGTCTGCCACCCCAGACTCGGCACGTAAACCGACAACCACTCCTCCAGCGCCTTCCGCCACCTGTACACCGGCGACAGCACCGACGACCTCATCTCGATGTAATTGTGCAGCGCCAGGTCGTTGATGGCGTGCGCATCCGCAACGCGCACGGCCGAATACTCGGCCAACGCAATCTCCCGCTGCGAGGCCTCGAGGCTGCTGTCGTCGTTGGTCATGCGGTCGTGCTTGTCGAGGATGTCGAACAGGATGCGGACGTCTTCCAAACCCGCGTTCATGCCCTGGCCGTAGAAGGGGACCATGGCGTGGGCGGCGTCGCCTACAATGACGACGGAGGAGGAGAAGTGGTAGGGCTTGCACTTGATGCTGATGAGCGGGAGGTGAGGGTTGGACTGGAATTGGGAGACTAGGTCCGCCGGAGCGATCAAGGAGGTCACGCCAGGGAAATGTTTGTCGAAGAATAAGGGGATGGAAGTGCCGGTGGTATCGGCTTCGAGTTGCTCGTAGATGGCGGCAGGGGCGAAGAGGGTGCAGGTGAAGGAGCCGTCTTCGGATGGGATGGCGATGAACATGAACTCCTTGCCGGGCCAGATGTGCAGGTGGTTGGGGGATATCCTGAACTTGGACTTGGCTGATGATGATGATGAGTCGGCTTTGGGAGCGATCTGGAACTCACACCATAGCGTGTCGATGTACTCTTGCTGGTAGTCTATGCGGGCGAACTTCATCAGGTGGTAGCGGACGGCGGAGTGGGCGCCATCGGCGCCAATCATGAAGTCGAAGTCGATTTCTATTTCGCGGGCTCGGTCTCGTAGGTTGTAGGTGCTCTCGTCTTTGACTTCGAACCAGGCCTTGTTCCGCTTGAAATCGGCGCCGGTGAGCTTGTGGTTGAAGAAGAAGGTGACGTTGGGCATCTCCTCGAGCATGTCGAGGAGGCGCTTGTTCAGGTCGCCACGGTCGATGGCGAGGATGCTCTGATCTATTCATCAACACACCTGCTCTGTAAATTGAGGGATGCAAAAGAGGAATGGGGTCTTACCCGTCCATGGATGTCATAGTCTTGAGCTTCTTCGTACAACTTCCCGTCTGATCGCTTGCCGTGGATCATGCGGCCTCTCATGGGGATGGTCACTCCTTTGACATAATCGATGAGTCTTGGCTGGTTGGCATGGCGCATAGCATTGAGGCCGCGTTCTGAAAGAGCCAAGTTAATGGATCTGGTGAAGTTGAGTGGTGTTGTTGAGGGATCGCGGAGGTCTGGTTGTTTGTTAGCAGTGACATCTTGAATCTTGACTCATGTAAGTCAACAAAGTGAAAGACTCACCACCGCGCAGTTCATAAATCTCAACATCGTGACCACGATTGGCCGCATAAAGAGCAGCCAGTGAGCCGACTGGGCCAGCGCCGACGACGACAACCTTTTGCTTTCTCTCCTCCATTTTCGAATTCTGGTGTTTGAGAGAATTTCCTAGTCTGCCGCTCTAGTAAGCCGGGAATCGGAAAGGTAATGGAGGTGGAAATAAAATATATTAGTGATTGCATCAGACGATATCAGACAGATCCCATGCGATATGCAGTCCGATAATTGTCCGTGCCAAGTGATCCACTACCGACGCCCTCATGTTGCGCCAACACCACAAACGGTTTAGTGCCAACGAACAAAGTGGCATCTGGGCCACTTAGATAAGCAGCCTGGTCCCGTCCCTTGCCGGTGGGCCCAACAGAGCCCCACTCGTCCCGCCTGTCTCGCCTGTGTCGCCTGCCAGAGCCGTCGCTGCCAGCCACTGTGAGTGATTCGCAGTGATCGCGTGGGACGACTGGAAGGGCGCAAGGGCCCCCGACAGCGGCGCCAAAAATATTCATTATCCACACCAAGCTCGGCATCCAGTCCTGTCGCATCCCGTTTCGTTGTCACTTCTTCAGGTGTCTCACGCCCTTTGAACAACAACCTCCTCCTACCCAACACAAGAGGTCACAAAGGTACTTTTATTTCCAGGTTGCTACGAATCCTGAGCCTCCGGCCAACCTCTTCGCAACTTTATTTCCCCTCACGCATTGTACTTTCTTGTCGCCAAAGAGCAACTCTGCCCAACATCTTCGCTTCCACTTGCGATCGTCAAGCTAACTTATCGGCCCCTCTTTCCTCTCGATAAAGACATTATAGTCTAATACTACCACCATGACCGAACAACCCCCCGCGAAGAAGAAGTGCATTGGCGCCGACTGCGAAAACGAGGCCGGCACCCTCCAATGCCCCAAGTGCTTGAGCCTGGGTATCAAGGGCAGCTTCTTCTGCTCCCAGGATTGCTTCAAGAAGAACTGGGTACGGCACATTCTCTTTGATTCCCTCATCCCATATGTCTTGGTCCCTCGGCTGGGTCCTCCTGCACCTTGCTTGGACTGGGACTTGCATGCGAACCTTGATAGCTGACCCTTTGGTTGCCCAATAGAACACTCACAAGGAGCTTCACAAGCTTGCCAGTAAATCAACCCGCCCCCCTCCCCCCTTTGCCAGAGCGCGTATCTGAAACTCTGTCCCAGGCCCCGAAATCTACAACCCCTTCCCTACCTTCAGCTACACCGGCCCTCTCCGTCCCGTCTACCCTCTGTCGCCGAGGCGCGTTATCCCCAAGTCGATCCCCCATCCCGACTATGCCGAAAGCGGTATTCCCGGCGGCGGCCGTACCAGGTCCAACAAGATTGAGCAGCTAGACGAGAAGGGTCGCGAGGGTATGCGCAAGGTCTGCCGCCTCGCCCGTGAGGTTCTCGACGTCGCCGCTGCCGCCATCCGTCCCGGCATCACCACCGACGACCTCGACAAGATCGTGCACGAGGCCTGCATCGAGCGCAACTCGTACCCTTCGCCTCTGAACTACAACTTCTTCCCCAAGTCCGTCTGCACATCGCTCAACGAGGTCATCTGCCACGGCATCCCCGACAAGCGCGTCCTGGTCGACGGCGACATCCTCAACCTCGACGTCACCCTCTACCACGAGGGCTACCACGGCGATCTGAACGAGACATACTACGTCGGCGACAAGGCCAAGGCCGACTCCGACTCGGTGCGCGTCGTCGAGACGGCCCGCGAGTGCTTGGAGGAGGCCATCAAGCTGGTCAAGCCCGGCACTCTGTTCCGCGACTTTGGCAACGTGATCGAGGCGCATGCTAAGAGCCGCGGCTGCAGCGTCATCCGCACCTACGTCGGCCACGGCATCAACAAGACCTTCCACTGCCCGCCCAACATTCCCCACTACGCTAAGAACAGGGCAGTTGGCGAGTGCAAGCCTGGCATGACTTTCACCATTGAGCCCATGATTGCGCTGGGCAAGTACCGCGATGTTACCTGGCCCGATAACTGGACCTCTACCACCATTGATGGCAAGAGGACCGCTCAGTTCGGTAAGTGCTGTTATGATGTCGTAGGTGTTGGCTGAAGTGGTGGGATGTCAAACTAATGCTGCTTAACAGAGCACACCCTCCTGGTCACCGAGACCGGTGTCGAGATTCTGACGGCGCGCAAGGCCGACTCTCCTGGCGGCCCGATACCCATGCCTACCGCTGCTGCTTGAGCTCGGTCGGTCGTTTAAAAAGTGTGCATGGTTATTGGAATAAAAAGGCGTTTAGAGGGATTAGTGTTGTGGTATAGACTTGTGCCGTAGCGTTGAATGCCTGAGTTGATACCCAGAGACATTAAAGGCGGGAAACCCGAGGCCATGGCTACGGCACTTTTGATTTTCAGCCAGATGAGTTGTCAGATACTGATCTGACTATCGCAGAGCTAAGAGGTACGTTGCATAGGATTTGCGCAAAGAATAAGTATCACTTCTGTCTGGACGGATATCTTGGAAGATTCTAAATCGAGAGGGACGGGATTCGGGATCCTGAGTTCACGGCGGGTTCCGTTGTGGAGAACCGGGCCCGGAGCTCCCGTTCTCTCCACAGAAGCAGCTAGATTATGACTGCTTGGATAGAGTATAGACAATGCCTAATGTTTCACCATGTCTGATACTAAATTGTTAGCATTTCAGTAGTCAACTTGGAGGATGAGGACTTGGGAGAATTATTCCATCCGAAAAGAGATGTAGCGAAGGCTCAAGTTGAGAAGAGGTTAAGAGCTTGATGTTCTCGGCCTTGCCAACTCGATGAATGTTCTATGCCGCTTTGCCCCACCTCAGTCGGGCTTATAGTGGAGCTTTGTGGGAGAGAAGCTTGGGCCAACTTGGCCGCCCAACAGGCTCCAGGGGCAGTCTTGGCAACTGGGCTCGGGCTGGCAGCCGTTCACGGCGAAAAAGAGTGGAAGGAGGCTTTCATCATCGAGGAAGCCCCGAGACACCACTGCAGCTGCCTTGCCCCCGACCAACGCCGGAGCACCAACCACCAACAACCCCCTCATCCACTTCCAGAACTAGAACCTCCAGCTGTCTCCACGCAACCAAGTGAGTCTTCCCACCACTGCCCCGAGTCCGAGCCACCTTGTCCGGAGCTTCACACCTGCCAACTTGCGACCACCTTTTTCTTTCCCAAAACACCAAAAAGATCAACAAGACGGCTTTCCCAAGTCTATCATCCCGCCTCTAACTTGAAAACCAGCTCCAACCAAGTACAAGCACCGACACCGGCGCGCCCGAAGCTTGACATACTCCCCTTTTCCTCCGATCGAACTCTATCGTCCGACTTCGATTCCATCATAATTGCGCACGCCATCTGTCGCGCACGTACAGCATCTTGAACAAGCTCGCGCAAACCGAGTCCAACCAACTACACCACCGAAGCTCTAGCTATCATCCGATAAGCAAACAACCGCCAAAATGTCGGGCGAGGCGTGGCTATACCTGTTTGCGGTGCTTATAAACGCCGTCAACCTCTTCCTTCAAGTCTTCTTCACCATCATGTACAGCGATCTGGAATGGTACGTTGGTTATCTGTCCCCCTTCTCGAGGGCTGCTACGAGCACACTGGACTCGTCATCGTGGCTTGCGCCCCTTTCCCCGGCAGACAGTTACTAACGGCATCTCGCAGCGATTACATCAACCCTATTGACCTCTGCAACCGCCTCAACACCTATATCATCCCCGAAGTCGCCGTCCACGGTTTCCTGACCTTCCTCTTCCTTATTAACGGTTACTGGCTGCCTCTCGTACTCAACGTGCCCCTTGTTGCCTGGAACGTCAAGAAGTAAGTTTCCCCCCGTCTAGATAACAACATCCACAGCTAGCGCGAACCCCGTAACTAACCATGCGGTACAGGATCGTTGACAACGCCCACCTCCTGGACGCCACTGAGATCTTCCGCAAGCTTAACGTTCACAAGAAGGTACGTCATCAGATCAGCAAAATAAACCGCGTCCGCCGTGGTGGGGCCTCTAGGAACTACGTCCTAACCGGTTTGCACGCTCTCTAGGAATCTTTCACCAAGCTTGGCTTCCACCTCATTCTGTTCTTCTTCTACCTATACAGCATGATTGTGGCCCTCATTAGAGACGAGGCCCATTAGGAAACGGTCGTCGCTCGCTAAGCTGAACTGGACTTCTCGTTTCACACGATACCGCAACGAGGTCCCACGGATCGGACACAGAGCTCTCTCATCGGAGCTCGTGATCGCATCTCCACCACCATTATCTTTCTCGAAAGTACATAACGGCGATGGGCACACTAGTACGCAGTGCCTCAAACACACAACACGAAAACCATATACAGTACAATCACAGGCAAGCAGGCAGGCAGGCAGGATCCGCGACGGGTGTTTGCAAAAGGTCGGAAACGGTTCATGAGCGGAACACACGACGACTTATAGATGGAATGGGATGGCATGAAGCTACGAAGAGATGGCGGGAATGATTTTCATTTGATGGAGAAGAGAAGGACGAACTGTAGGGTTTTGGCTTCTTAATGAGGAGGAAAAGCAACTGACGGTTTCCAGGAAGGTGGCAACTGCCTTGCTGTGCGCCTCGGTTGGCATGACAGCTGGATAGACGGGGGGAAAGAAACGATTGAAAAGAGTTTACGACCTCTTTCGCGATACCAATTGGGTGTACGCTGGGGGATGAGATGGAGAGATTCGCGTACTGTATTTTACTGCTTGATGAAGTCTGTAATGAAATGGGACGGGCTACGTCATGAAGATCATGATGTCTGCTCTTACTGTCAAATGTCAACAACGAGAGGCGGCAGCGCGGGCCACAAATGGAGGCACAGAAACATGTCTTGTTGTTTGATAGATGTTGGGCGTGTAGTTGGAATATGAACTCTCTTAACAAGCTGTTGTTTTCATACAAAGAGACCGAGCCGAATATTCAGGTCATTGAATATTGTATCTGAAGAATGAGCTTGGCTCAACGCTGATCACTGTCGGACCCTCCATCAAGCAAGCCTCAGCTCCAAAAGCTTGGTCCTTACCTACCTCGAACAGCAGTATATGGCCCGTGCACGCGTGCATCAGACAAGCTCCATTCAGAATTTGAGGTCCACTGTTCCAGACGTCAACCAATGCGCCTGCCGCCGACAACTCCCAAGTCGCATCCATCTCCATCTCCAAAACAACAAAAACAACAAAACATTTCACGTCCATCAAGCGTGCGGCTGGCGAGCAAAATATCACCACAACTCTGCAAGCCGCAGCACAGTATTACACTAAATCAAATAAACATGGCCGACTTCAACGAATACCCAGCAAACCTCTCAGTCAAAGACGCCCTCATCGTCCGCCAAGTCGCCGAACCAGACCATGCCGTCGTCCCCTACACCGGCGAGGACCTAAGCCGACCGCGCCTCGGGCCCGCCAACCCCTTCCGCGACGAAACCGATCCGACCAGCAGTACTGCCGTCGGCACCAAGAGGAAGAACGTCCTGACCGGCACCGCGGCCGAAACCTACATCAGCGAACACACCTTCCGCGCCAAGCACCGCGCCATCGAGCGCGGCGGCGGTCCCGCGCGCGAAGAACTGGGCAGCACTGCCAAGAAGGCCGCAGCTGCGAAGCTGAGACAACAGAGAGAGGGGAAAGGAAGCGCGACGGTTGCAGATGGAGACGGGGCCTACGTAGGGCCGTGGGCGAGGTACAAGAAGCAGGAGTATGAGGAGGTGAATGAGGAGGAGCTGGGGAGTGATGAGGAGTATGAGATTGTCGAAGAAGAAGAGGAGGAGGAAGAAGAGGTGGTAGAGAGCGGGACGGTGGTCAAGGCGCCGACGAAGAACCTGGCGCGGAGGAAAGAGGTCGAAGAGCTGGGCGAGGAGACGACGACGTTCCACGGTACCGAGGAGTTCGATTATCTCGGCCGGACATACATGCACGTTCCGCAGGATCTGGATATCAGTCTCACCAAAGACGTCGGGAGCGTCACGAACTTTATCCCCAAGAAGCACATGCATACTTGGCGGCATCATGCCGGCAAGCCGATCACGGCGCTGCAGCTGTTTCCCAAATCGAGTCATTTGGGCCTGTCGGGAAGTACGGATGGTACCGTCAAGATCTTCGATGTGTACCGCAATCGCGAGCTGTTGCGGACGTATGCGGGCCATTCGAAGGCTATCACGGACTTGTCGTTTAATAGGGACGGAACAAAGTTCCTTTCGGGCGCGTTCGACAGGTGGATCAAGCTGTGGGATACGGAGACGGGGCAGTGTGTTAACAGGTTCAACACGGGCAAGACGCCGCATGTTATCAAGTTCAACCCGTCGGTTGATCAGGGGCATGAGTTCTTGGCGGGTTTGTCGGACAACAGGATTGTGCAGTACGATAGTCGTGCGGGAGCGGATCCGGTGCAGGAGTACGATCACCATTTGGGCGCCATCAATACCCTCGAGTTTGTGGATGAGAATAGGCGGTTTATGTCGACGTCGGATGATCGCTCGTTGAGGGTATGGGAGTATGGAATTCCGGTGGAGATCAAGACTATCAGGTACGTATCCCTTTTCGCTTCGCCCCTTTCACTAACGCCGAGCACATGCTAACACCCACCCCAGCGAACCCGACATGTTCGCCCTCACCAAATCCACCCAACACCCCTCGGGCAAGTACGTCCTCTACCAGTGTTCCGACAACTCCATCGTCGCCTACTCGTCGGCCTCGGACAAGTTCCGTCAAAACCGCAAGAAGTCATGGCGCGGCCACAACACCGCCGGCTCCGGTATCGGTCTCGTCTGCAGTCCCGACGGCCAGTTCGTCGCTTCGGGAGACACCGGAGGATATGTCTGCTTCTGGGACTGGAAGACGTGCAAGATGTACCACAAGATCCACGCGGACACGAGCGGCGGAGCTATCAACTGTGTGGCTTGGTCGGAACAGGAGACCAGTAAGGTGTTCACGGCGGGGGCGAAGGGTGAGATTAGGATGTGGGATTAGACACTGCCCGGTGTCGTGGGTCATTGGGCCATTGGGAGATTCCGGTGGTTGTCGTCAGGGACGACGACAAGGAAGAAGATTGGTGCGTTAAAGGGGAAAGAAGCAAAGAATGAGCGAACGGAAAAGATATTACAGCATTGCTTGGCGTTGGGATATACATTTGGAACAGGTTTAGTGTACGATTTAGCTCGATGGAGCGGATACCAAAGTGACCGGCGGGTAGCCGAACTTTACCAACGCCCTTGGGCTGATTTTCTTTTTTTTCTTTTTTTTTTCTGGGGAGGATGATGCAGATCCGCAAGTCTTTACGCCTTCAAACAGCTCTAGTTACGGACCGGTGAACCGGAAATCTCACAGGTATGTGAGTGTGTTGACAAGGTCTTGCGGATGTTACTAACAGCGTTTTAAGAGCCTCCGGTTGTGTAATTCAGAACAACACCATCACATGAAAACGACGAGACGCTCAAACATCGTGATCGTATATCCGCACTTACCTACGGTACTCCAATAGAACAAGCCAGGACATTGAATCGCGAATCGCATTACAGGAAAGTTGTGTCAACGTTCCGTTGTTGTTGACTTGCAGTACTTATCCGCAGCTGGTAATGCGGGCGTCGGATGTCAGTCAATCCCAACTGCAGGAGTATTACCAGTGAATGGAAGCTTCAAAGCATCCGCTTGGCGTTGATCTGTCCCCGCACAGTCCCCCGCGCTTTCAAGCAATGAAGCATGGAGGTCTTCTTAACACGTTCGTCTTGCTCTTCTCTTTCTTGATCCTTTGTTTCCCCCAAACCGTCTTTTGGACCTGGTCCTGCACCGACTGGATATCAACCAACAGGCCTGGGGCCAGAGAAGATCTGGACGTCACTCCAGTCCATCTCGTTATCAACTGCTATCGACATCACTCAGCCATTCTGTCGGCATCTTCCTCCAGCCATCATCACCATGGTTTACCTTTGCTATACGTGCGACCAGTCGTTCTACGATGAGGAGGATCTCCAAGAGCATCTGGATGACTACGGCCATGAGGCTGCGCACGACTACGTGAGGTACGGTTGTGATACTTGCCTCGCAACCTTCAACAGCGATGCTGCTCGCTGGCAGCACATGAACGCCAAGGGTCATGTTGGCCATGAGTGCCGTGTCTGCGACAACCAGTATCGCAGCGAGAAGGAGCTTATCAACCACGAAGTCGAGTACCACAACTATTGCGCCGATTGCGGCAAGTCTTTCCAGAACACCAACAACATCAAGCAGGTAGGTAATGTTCCGCCCGGGGCTCCCCAAGCTCCCCCGTGCTCCCGTCCTAAAGACACTTGTCGTCGGTCGGCGACCCCAGCCAGACATCCTCTCCCCTCCCCTCCCCTCTCCTCCCTAGCTAACACCCTTCCACAGCACCTCAACTCCCGCACCCATCGCGGCCAGAATATCGACTGCCCCTTTTGCCGTAACTGCTTCACCACCGTAGCCGGCCTAACCACCCACCTAGAGACTAGCGGCTGCCGCAGCGCGCCGTCTCTAAACCGTGACAGCATCTTCCAGATTGTCCGCCAAAAGGACCCGCGCGGCGTTATCTCTAAGAACCTGATCGGTTGGCACGGCGGCGAGTCTGAACCGAACCGCTACAGCTGCACTGACGGCGCCTGGAACGGCTCCGGCTGGGCGTGCGTTCTTTGCTCCAGGGTGTGCAGGTCCAGGGCGGACTTGGATAAACATCTTAATTCGCCTGCTCGTAAGTTTTGTTCCTTTTTTTTTTCCGTCTCTTTCTTTCACCCTTCCTCTTTGTCCTCTTCTTCTTGGTCCTGAGGCTAGGCGCCAGCGGGGGACGGATGTCCATATCGAGCCGAAAGGTTACGTTGAACAGCAGCGAACGGATTGCTAATTCTACAAATTTACAGACTACACCGTCCTCTACCACTGTCCCAACCGCAACTGCAGCTCCGAATTCAAGACCTTGGCTTCTATCATCAGCCACTTGGAGAGCGAGACGTGCAATTTCATGCGGTTTGATACTGTTCAGCAGCGCATGAAGCAGGTGGTCACCAGCAGTCATATGATTGAGTTTTGAGTTGTGATTTGATCAGATGCATAGCGCACCTTCTTTTTCCTGTTACTAGTACTGCTGCTGCTGCTAGTGGTGGTGGTGGTGGTGGTCTACGTTGGTGGAGCGCGTCCGTTCTTTCTCGGAGCCCGACGTGACGAGACTCTGGGATGGAAGAAACCTACTGGGAGAGCAAAAGGGGCAAGTGATCCGTGGTGGATGGTGTTTTTAGTTGCTATCACAAGGGGCATCTATCTGAGGCTGGGAGCGATTTGTGAGGATGCAAAATTTTGCATTGCTTCGGTGAGCTTCTCTTATTGTTTCACATCCATCTCGGCCACCTGAGCGCTGAGGAAGTCTGGCTTTTAACGGTTCATGGAGTTGGGAGTTGGGGAGTCACTGTTGGTTGTTTCTAGATACCTTCCTTTACCCGAGAGCCAAGGCAATGCATAAAACCGTCTTGTAAATGTGGTAGAATTGGGATTTAGACTTACTTACCTCTATTCCTTTTGCTTTGACACTGGTGTCAATGAGATGGATAATATGTCCGAGACATGATGTCTGATTTATGCGTGCTTACAACAGGTTGCACTCTCCCCAGCCTGGACGTCTATGGTGTTGGCATCAATGGGTGCCCGTGCCTTATCTCACAGCTGGTTGGGAAAATAATAACCGTCAAAGCTGAGAACGCATCCCCACAGTTTTAGAAGTTGGCTCCGAAGACGTGCCGTTGGAGATGCGGGGCTTCCGTCTCCCGTCCCGGAGGCCGGCCAATTGTGTAAATCGGAGGTCCGTGGTCCTAAGAAAACGGAACGACGGGACTTCCAGGTCCTCGGCGATTGGTTCAATATCTCAACGACGTTCCCGCCACCACAGCAAAACCGACGACAACTCATCTTAGAGACGGGACGCGTCTGGCAAAGCGAGTCAATTGCTGGTCACGATGCAAGGAATCCCCTCCCTCTTTGTTGTTAGCTGTTACAGTCGCTTGCACCTACCCAGATTCATGCGGGAGGCCCACCGGGTGCTAGCCTGTTTTCGTTCGGTGTTGACACTTGACGGTACCTCAAGTGAATGGCATGCGGCATTCTCCTCTTTCCTCTTCGTTTACCTTCCCCGCAAAAGAGTGTTGGTCGTTCTTTAAATACCAAAGATCTCGTCGTTTGTACCCTTTCGACATTTCCTCCATATTTCGGCCCCTTTTGTAGATAGACCGGCACCGATCATTTCGACCATAACCACGCCCGGTGAATCGCCACCTCGACCGCAAACTTCACCCTTCCCTTCTTTTCCTCAGGACAGCCCGTGAGATACTTTCAACACCACCAACATGGTTGCCTATCGCAAGGTTTATTGGTGCGGAGACTGTCCCGCCGGCTTTTACCATGAGCATGAACTCGACCACCACTGTGACTATGAGTATCATTCGCCTAGCCATGATGGTTTCGGATGCCTCCTCTGCTCCTCAGCCTTCAGGAACAAAGAAAAGTTCCTGAACCATGTGAGGACCAGGGGTCACACTCCCTACAAGTGTCATCTCTGCGAGTGTTATTTTAGCGAGGAGGACCTCACCAAGCACGAGGTTGAGGCTCATCTATGGTGCAAAGAGTGTGACCGTTCCTTCCAGAGCATCAACAACATCAAGCAGGTATGTTATCATATTCATGATCGAAATACTTGGCCATTGGCACCAAACCCCAAAATTCAAAACCCAAAACCCAGACTAACACCCATCCCCCAGCACCTCAACTCCCGCACCCACCGCGGCCAAGAAATCAAATGCCCCTTTTGCCCCAACAGCTACACCACCGCGACGGGCATGACACACCATCTGGAAAGCGGAAGCTGTCGCAACGCGCCCTCTTTGAACCGCGATTCCATCTACAAGTTCGTGCGGTCCAAGGACCCCAGCGGGCTCATCTCCAAGAAGCTCATCGGCTGGGAGGGTACCTCAAACACCACGTACACCTGTACCAATCGGGCCTGGAACGGCAACGCGTGGGAGTGTTACTTGTGCCATAGGGGTTTCAACTCGAGAAGGGGGTTGGATCAGCATTTGAATTCGCCTGCTCACCAACAAAACCTCTACCACTGCCCCAACCGCAATTGCCGCCAAGACTTCAAGACCTTGGCTGCTATCATCAATCATCTTGAGAGCGAAAAGTGCGGCGCCATGCGGTTTGAGCAGGTCCAGAGGAATATCCATGGCATGGTTAATGGTAACCGGCTGATTGGTTACTGAGTCGTTTAGATACTAAGTCTAATGGGCAGCTAGCTACGGCAGTACGGCTTGGAGGGGCGTTTTGGACTTTGGAGTTGAGTGTGTCGGAGCGGTGGCCCGTGGGGGGGCCACTCTTCGTTTTCTGTATTTTATGTTTTGCGGGAGCTATTTTGAGGGATCGTAGGGACGGCTTACACGGCGCAATGCGCATATTTTGTGTTTAGTTTTCTCTTTGTTCTACTTCTTTCCCATGCAGAGGCTAGACGATCAGGCTTGGTTGTCGGATGGGTCAATTATCAAGTGTAACCTGATTTCTCCCACTTCCACCTGTTCCTGCCGTGTTCACATACCCTTTCCGGCCTTTCTTACAAGAACGCTACGCCCTGAATGGTGTCGATAAAACCATCAGGTCCCTACGCTAGTAGGTAGGTCGGTAGGCTGTCACGCGTGGCCAGGGATGGGTACGGGTGCAAGGACTGTACTACCCTAATGGCTAACTTGGACTAAAGACAAGAAGTTGAAGAAGGAAAGGAATCCCAAAAGGGAAGGCTCGATGGGAGGACTGGGTTTTATACCCTAAACTCTGGGAGGGAGCCAGAGCCAAGCCCAGAACCTGAACCCCGTGAATGGAAGCCAACCCGTGAATGGGATCCATGGTAGGAATCCATGAATGGAATCCATGACGGCTGGTGCCAGCCGTCACATAGGCCAATTCGGCGCAGTCAGCACTCAGCAAGCCGTCACCATCCCCCAAAACCCCAGTGTTTCCCCATCATAAGGAAACAAACAATAGTAACCTTAAAGGCGAACTCTCTTGGAAGCAAAAAAAAAAAAGGAAAAAAAAAAAAAAAGTTAAGATAGTGTTGATCGAAGTGCGCCATCAACAAAATGGCTTATACATCTCCCAAGACGGAATAGGCAAAAAATGCAAAAAATTGGACAATATGGGATTCGAACCCATGGCCTTTCACAAGCATCTGCGGAATGCGAAGCGAAAATCATACCCCTAGACCAATTGCCCTTGGATTGTTGCAAGATAAGCTGAATTAGGACCTTATACGTCCGAAATAACTTCTCGTCACACAAATTAGAGGACGACATCCTCAACAATACCCTGCATCGTAACGCCGTCTCATCGACAACGATGCAGTCAACAGCAAGGGCTTTACTTGGCCAGGGGCAGTCTCTCTCTTTTTCCTCTGTGCCGGCAGTGGGTACTATTCTTCTTTTTCTTCTGTTTCAGCCAATTCATATTGTCTCCTACCACGACGGGTATCCAGCACGTTCCACCTCATCGGCAGAAGCAATAAACTGGGACCATCATAGTTGGAAATACTCATAACCCAGGCAAGGGGTGAGAATTCGTATCTGAACAGACGTATTATGAAGCGACACAAGAGCAGGCAGGCAGTACATATAAGCTGAAAATGTAGCATTTTCTTACACATTTTATGACACCAAGTAAACAAACAACATACCGGGCAAGACTGAAACCCAAAAGAAACCTACACGCTCCGAACACCACGCCTCAAGCGAAAAGCTACCTATAGACCATCACCGAATCGCCAAGTCATCTACATCCTCTCTTTCCCCTCTTTCAACCCCCCTTAACCCCCTTACCCTACGCCCGCCCATCCAACCCCTCCCCCCTCCCAATCCTCTCCACCAACACCCCATGATACCACCCCGTCCTCTCCACCACCGGCGCATGTCCCATACCCTCCTCAATCAGTCCCACCTCCGGCTTAATAATCTCAATCAACTTCCGTCCATGTGGCACGGTAATCATGCCATCCTCCGTCCCATGCATAACCAAAATCCTCTCCCTCCCCACCTCATCCGCCATTTTTTCCAGTTGTTCCTTACTCTTATGATGCCACCCCGCCGCAATCAATTGCAACAAAAACCCCTTCAGTCCGAAGCGGGCGGGATCAAGACGCTTGTGCATCTCCTGCGCCACAAAGCGTTGGGCGTTGTTATCGAATTTGAGGTATTCCGGTCCCGCCGGACGGGGGATTTTAGGGGAAAGCGGGTTGGGAGGACCACATTTGGGTGTCGTGGCCGGGTCGGGAACTTCGCAGTCGTCTGGCTGTTCGAGCCACGAGTGGGCGAACAGCTGGCGAGCGGTGTCGGCGATGGATTGGTCGACGGGCTTGGGCATGAGCATGCGGATGCGGTTGGCGACGTTTTCGGCGAAGGTGGTGGTGTTTTCGATGGCCGCGGCTGTGCAGCAGAGGTTGAGGGAGGAGATGGCAGTGGGGACGAGGCAGGCGAGTTCTTGGGCGATCATACCGCCGAGGGAGAGGCCGACTACGTGGAGGGTGCGTTCGGTGGGGACGGGGAGGGGTGGTCCGGAGTGTGATGGAGGGGAGGTGATGGAAGAAGAAGGTGGGGAGGGAGGAGCGGGAGGAAGCCAGCCGATATGGACGAGAATGTCGATCCAGTCGCGGGCCATCTCGCTGCTGCTGTAGCGCATGAGAGGCTTGTCGGAGTCGCCCATGCCGCGGTTGTCGAGGAGGAGGACCGAGTACTTGTCGCGGTTTTGGTGGCCGAAGTAGAGGGTTTGACGCTGCCAGGCGGATTTGAGACCTGCGAGACCCATGATGAACTGTGAGGGTGTTAGTGATGGTGTAGTGTTGTGAGGACATGACTGAGGGCTCATACCAAAACCTTGATGGGCCCTTCACCGTGAATCTCCCAGCTCACGTTGAAAGGCCCGCCACGGCCGACGGCGACCGGAGTGAGGCCGCTTTGGTCGGGCTCGAGATTCCATATCGCCGTGGGAAAGGCCGGATGCTCAATGGTCTCGGCCACGGTGGGCACTTGAGGCTTGCGCGTTGTTGTTGGGGCCCTGAGAGGGACGGTGTTAGTGAGTGCATAGTATTTATGTGAGCATCTTAACACCTACATCTTGGGGTATTCTGCTCGTGCTGAGAAGAGATATGAACTGGCGGGCGCTAGATTATTGTTGAGATGAGACGGGATTGACGGTCAAAGCACGCTTTTAAGGCCAAGTAATAGGTAGTTGGCTCGGTGTTCGTGGTGGCGGCTCTGTTGTTGCCGCTTCGGGGGAATTGGGGCACCTTGTCGGCCAGCGTCCACATGTGATTGTGCTGGTCCCCGTCGCAGTGACGTACCTCAACTTCGAAAGACTCCGATTGGTAGAACGTTTAAAAAGTGGGACAGATTGATAAGCTTATCGGTCCGGCTCTAACGACGGGAATGTCGTGGAAGCATTCATGAAGGCGTTCGCGCAATCCTTGGATGGAGACTCACAGCGCGAACATGTTGGGCTCAAGACTGGAGAGGTCGTTGGTGAAGGCCCCCCGTTCGATCTGTGGAAAACCAATCCCGGGTCAAGGAGGCATGGTACGAGACCAACCATGTAGGCCTTCATCGTCTGGCAGCGCCAGCCTGAATATCAATAGTATTACAATTGCTCCTAACTCTTGATGCTAACCGCGCTGGTATCCATCAGGTATTGTATGTATGCAGGCAACTTTTGTTCAAATACAGCAAGCCACCCTGAAAGCAATCAAACAGCACCTTAACCCATATCCGCCTCTTAGACCATGACAAAGCCGATGCCGCTCAAGTTATCCTCATCCAACCTGTTCTTCTTGTCGACACCACCGTGGATAGGGTTGGCCTTGTAGTTGAACAGGTAGTAGTGGAGCTGGCCATCACCAGGTCCGAACTTCTGCTTCTCCAAAAAGAGAGCATTGTCCATGAGAGAAAGCGCGTTGAAGACATCAAAATTGTGGCGCTTGGCGAGGATCAGAGCATCGGCCATCAGATCGTTCAGGCGCTTCTGGAGGGCACCCTTGTCGACGGGCTCGGTGAAGGCGGTCTCGGTGGCATAGTAGAACATGTAAGCGGCGCGGATCGCGTTGTGCTTCGGGTGCTTGATAACTGTCGACTCGAGAAGGTAGAAGGAGAAGAAGTCGGTGATTTTACCCGAGGCATCCTATATATCAGGTTAGCGCATGAGTTCAACGGCAGGAAAGCGGACTGCATCTGAAAACTTACCTCAACGACATAAGAGTATACAACCTGTTCCGCATAAGAATCCTTCTTGTGAAGGAGCCAGTGTTCCGTCTCCTCCCGGTTGAATACTGGGGTAAGGTCGAAGCGCTTCAGGTAGCGCTCAAGCAGGCTGTGTACCGCATCGAGATCCTTGACCTGAAGTTCGCGAAGTCCCTTGGTCGAGGTCTGTTCCGGAAGGGCGTACTTGCGCATTTGGAAGGCCGGCTTGCTGTTGGAAGGGCACGGGCTGAAACCAACCTCGTACAGCTTCTGCCAGTTGAGCGCACGATGGTAGTAACGGCAGGTGCTGACTGGCCTGGGCAAGACGATACCACCGGTGTAAATGGCCTGCCAGATACCCTCGCGGTTGATGCGGCGAGTGATTTCCTTGATGAGGACGGGAGCCAAGCGCTTGCCTCTAAGCTTCTTGTGGATGCAGAGGAAGTTGACTTCAGAGCCCTGGATAACCTTGTCGCGGACGCGGATCTCGGTAGGAACGGCACCGATGAAAGCGCAGAGAGTATCACCGCTACGGATGCCGACGTGCCATTCCTTTCTCCAACCGGGAGACATGAGGGACCTAGCGCATCGTGATTAGCACAAGCCACCCGAATGTGAGAGTATCAAGTTTAACTAGATTACTTACCACTTCAGAATGGAGGTCGAGTACTTGAAACGGAACATGGCCTCATCGTCCTCCACAAAGTGGCCGTACAGGAGCTTCTCGACCTCCTGCATCTGCTTCTCGTCTGTGAGATCCATGGTAACCCATCGGAAAGGTGCCAGGTTGAGGGGTATCGGCTCATCGGGAATGTCTTCGACCTTTTGGATCTTGAGGGGTCCCTCCTCGAAGATGGCCGGCTTCTCGCCGAACTGGGGCACAGGCTGGGTGGCCCAGAACTTGTATGACGCCATGTCCTTGCGGTTCTTTCCACTGCTAGCAAGACCGGTGATGATGTCCTGAATCTTGAGTTTCTTGAAGGCTTCCATCACGTCGACTGTCCCCGAGCTACCGGACGCCGCCAGCAGCTCGTTGGCAAGGGCGGGGTTCAGGTCAATGAACTCTTGAATCTGCTTGGAGGTCAAGCCGCTGAGTGCTGACTTGGGGTCTGCCTGCGCCAGCGCCTCCGTCAAGCCAATCTCGCCAGATGATTCGGCAGAAGCGGACTTGTCCTTGTTCTTCTTCTTGCTCTTCTTCTTGTTCTTCTTCTTTGTGGAGCTGGATCCAGCCTGGGCGGTGCCGTCGGCGGACTCATCTTCGGAACCGGACTCGTCGGCGGCGGGCTGCTGACTTTCCTTGAGGGAAGCAAGAGCCTCGGCGGCCTGCTTCTCCTGGGCCGGGTCAACAGGCTTGGACTCTTCGGTCGGCGGCATTGTTGACGATTTGATCGATGCACACTAGGAGAGGATAGGTGGGGGGCTATCAAGGGGTCGTCGTCGTCGTCGTCGTCGTCGTCGTAGAGTCGTGTAGGACTTTGAAGCTGCCCTCACGTCCAGGGGAGAGTTGAGAAATGAAAAGGCTCGTGGTTGATTTGCGGATCGAATTCCTGAAGAGACGTGGGGAAGGAGAGAGATTGTTGAATTGACAGACGAAACTCCAGGGGCAGCTCCAATCCATGAGCTCCCGTCCCGCTCGGGGCTCGGAGGCTCCTCCTCACTGGCGTGTCGTGTCCCCGTTAGCGCATTCCCCCATCGTCTCACAGAAGGGGTCAGCGGGGCAAGCGGGGGCCAATTGACGCACGGGGTCGCGGGGTCCTCCAAGGAAGTCACAAGCTGTCAGGTGCAGGGGACAGCTCGGTACGCACCGAGAGGGAGAAGTGGAGCTCTCAACGGCTTTCATCGGGCATCATGTCACGACATTGTGCTGTGCAACACTTTCACTCACAACTTTGAACTTCTCACTCTTCAGAGATTATTTATGGGCCCATTGTAGATTCTCCAGGAAATCGAAGAAAAAGCCCAAGTAAATGCCTCGAACTAACAATCATGCCGTTGGCTGCACGAATCTGAACTCGATGTCGAGGCCGAGACCGGATTGGGCAGTTTTGGGGATGTTGCTGCGCCACTCACTGCTGCCTTCGTTGTCAAAGAAGCTGACCATTCATCTTCTCTCATTCTCAGCCTGGTCAACAACACTCCAATTAGTTCTTTATCACCAGTGATCGCCCATTGACTTCCCCTTCCTTCCTTCACCTCTCTACTCCTACTTTTTCTTCCTACTGACTTATACACAGTCTTTCAATCCCAAGACTCTTACCTCCAAGATTGTCACCATGGGGAAACCCTCACCTCGTCTCGGCGTCAGTGATGATGCCGTCTCTTTGCACACTCAACCCGGTGAACACTCACACGCTGCTCCGCTCGACGGAACTCTGGATACCGATGCCCCAGAGCTAAACATTGACGATCTTCCTCCTCTCTACGATGAAATCAACGCCCCGGGAAGCAGTAGTGGTGCTCCTCTTCTCCCCTCTGGCGCGCCACCATATATCAACCACCCAAACAATATCCTTCCTCCCGGAGACTGGGTGAAGAACTACAAGAGAGACGAGCCCACTGGCACCGAACTCTACCTCGACCCGCGCCTGGACAACGACCCCAAGTTCCTCCAAAAGCACATCGAGCTATGGGCCAAACAGCCACCCCGGCCCTTCGTCCGCATCCACGGCACACACAAGCGCCGCAAGGACATAACCGACCCTCAAAACGGCCGACGTAAGAACGACTCCGAGCAAGTTACGGACTTCGACCTGCACATCGAGCTGACGCCCTACCTCTACTCGGATGTTGTCTCGCAAACCTCGCTCATGCAGCTGCGCACCGCCGAGAACGACGAGAAAGTCCGCCGCGGCACCGTCCTCCGCAAGCGCGCGCCGGGGGCTAGTCGCCATATCGAGGTCGGCTTAGCCGAGAAGCCGACGCTGGCCGAGTGGTGCCACCGCTACTGCGCCAGCCACGCCGGACTGAAATGTCTGACGCTGCAGCGGCGCGTGGTCGGGTTCGACGACAAGAAGATCGTGCAGAAGCTGACGGACCTGGTGAGGGCGACCAACTACCGCGGCAGTCTGGAGATCAGTTTTCCGAAAAAGGACGAGTACGTGCATGTGTACAACGATTGCAAGACCAACAAGTGGCGGACGACGTGGTGGATTATCTGGCTGTGCATGTTCAGCCTCATGTTCATCTTTACGTGGCCGTATCTGTGGCTGCGGACAAAGAGGTTCGAGACCGTGTTTGCGGACTGGCACTTCTCGGTCATGGGGGCGGATGGGCAGAGGAAGTATGCCAGTATCAGCGAGGACCAGTGGTATAATATGTGGGGACGGGCGATCAATCGTGCGGTGATGGAGAAGAGGCAGTGTACACTGGATCAGCAGGACTTGCTGAACAGCCAGGAGGGCCAGCAAGAGACTTTTGGTCATCCTGTGGTGGACGGGGCGGCGAGCTTCGTCAGGGCGGGTGTCAATGCCATGAATGCAGTGAACCGCTCGCTGGGTTGGGGTTATGATGACTTTTGAGGTGTCGTGGATGGGGTGAGCGTTTCATTGTGTTGGAACTGTTTTCTTTACATCCCTCATTTGGTGTCACTGATGTGTTTTCTCTTATTCCTCCCATCCTCCATGACTGAAAGGCCTGTCGCCCTTGTTATCTGGCGATGGTATCGATTGTGCTCATAATGACAGAATAACGTATCTTGTATCATATCTATGTCTATATCATTGCTTAGCTGTTGAAACGTTAAAATATTCGTGGTACTTTGCTTCAGATACCATATGTCCCATCACTCTTAACTGCTCTCAGGCTGATCAACAAGCTCAAACGCCCTCATAACAGCCATCGGCACCGGCGCATAGAACATGAGATTATTATGTCCTGCATCACCTCGTTCGTTAGCTCTCACTTCACACCCACACCACAACATTCGGATCTGGATCAAGATCAACTTACCACCATAAGGCCACAACTCCTGCCTAATGCACACCCCCTCATCCCTCCACGTCGTCACAGTCGCCCTGTCCCTCTCACTCTCCTTCCTCCGACCATCTCCCATCCACCTCTCCACCGTCCTCTTCCCCTTCTCCTTGCTCAACAAACTCTCCACACACCTTTCCACCTCTTTTTCTTCTTCCTCCCTAACCCTCTCGCACCCCTCATATTCTTCGTCTCTTCCATCCTCATACACCATCCCGATCCCCAGCTCCGCCGCCACCAGTCCCCTCACCGCGCCCTTGAAAAGCTTATCATCCTCATGAAACGGAATGTCCCAGTCGTTCCTGGCGTGAATCAGACAAAGATTCAGCCTCCGGCCGTTTGTTTTTGCCGACTTGGTGAGCCGTGTAAGCCGCTCTGCGCTGGGCCACTTGTCGACGATGCGGGACATGACTTTCCCGAGTAACCACGGCCAAAAAGAAAGGGGCCGGAGAACGGGCACCCAGCCGGCTATGGCGTAGGAAGAGAGCATGGTGGGGAGGGAGGAGAAACCGGCTACGAGGATAATTCCCGAAAACTCCATGGGCTCTCTCCCTCCCCTTCCCTCCCGAGTCTCCCTCGTTTCGTCTCCGTCATCGTCGTCTCCAGTTTCATCGTCGGAAGACCTATACCCAGCGTCAGGCGCATTACAACAGTAGAACTCAGCAGCAGCAGTCGCCACCGCCGTCCCCAAACTATGCCCCAACAAAACAATCCTTTCCGCGGGGACGCGGGCAACCTTTGTAGCCCAATCGACCGCCGCTCTCGCGTCAAGAATCAGCCCTTCCTCCGTCGGCGAGCCCGTGCTGAGGCCGAAGCCGCGGTAGTCAATCGCCAGCACGTGGATCTTGGATGAGACGGAAGTGAGAGCGTGGAAGGAGCGCGGGCGGATGGATTGCGTTATGTGGCCTGCGTTGCCGTGGAAGTAGAGCACCAGTCGGGCTTCGGGGTCGTCGCGCAGGAGTTTGAAGTTGAGGGTGGTGGTGATGTCCGGGACGAAACCATGCGTTGAGGAGCGATCCTGAGCGGCTAGGGCGGATTCGTGTTGGGCGTAGAGGCCCAAGGGGAGGATGTGCCAGGCGTAAAGAGTTTGGCGGTCGAGGGTGTGGAGAGGGAAGGGGGTTACTTGGTTTTCTTTGTGAAGTAGGTTAGTTGAGCATAATTCGATTTTGGCACAGACAGGCCGTTGGCGACTAGACTACTAACTTGCAAACCCCCATCGTTCAGGACGGTTGGGGTTATGTGGTGGCCACCAGAGGGTGTTGACCTTGTGTGCATATACGGCACTTACCGAAGATGAAGTGGTTAGCACATTCTGTTCACACTTTTTATGAGATGACAGTTCCAGTGGTGTTTTCTACGGAATGATTCTTACAATCGTTGGATATACGGAATTGAGACAAAACCGAGAAAAAGAGCGTATATCCCAACGGGAACACCGACGGCGAGGGCCGGAACGAGGTAGGCCGCCGAAGATGTCATGATGATTCCTCTACATGTGAATGAAGTATGTAAATGAAAGTGTCGTTGGGTGCAATTTTTGTGTATTTTGTTGATATGTTGAACTCATAGACTCAGATCGCTTTTGTTCCATCGTAAAGAGCGAGAAACATAATGTTCAAATCGCTTTGTGAAGTTTGTTGTTTGTTGGTTGCAAAGTTGGAAATGTTGGTTCCAACATGGCCAAAGGAAGAGCTGACGTTGGATGGCAAAGCGGGACTCGGGTTGGGGTCAGTTAGAACCAGTATCACCGAGGTTAGGGTTATCCATGCAGCTCTCACCCAATATTGCCGTCAAGCTGCTAAAGGGCATAATACTGGGTCCAGGCGCTTGAGGCTTAATCGCCGTCCCACCCATTGCACAGTCAGCCGCAATCCCGTGATGGGCTTGCTCACTATCAGCGTCTATCAAACGTGCCTCTTTCACGTTCCTGCCGCCATTGGCTTTCATCTCATTCGGTCGCATGCGCATGCGCAACACGCGTTTTTGTTTGAATGTCATGACGAGATGACATCGACATATCAAAGCTTAGACATGTCTTGATCTTCTCCTCAAATTTTATCGTCGGAAAGATGACACTGAGCTGGGCGAAGCGTAGACAAGATTAAGTTCAAGTTGCAAGCGTTTGGAATTGGAGGGGGCCTCATTCGACCTCGGCCAATCACAAGGCCACTTTCTTTTTATTACCCTATCCAGGATTAGTATCGGGCGGCCGCGCATGTCTCCCGTCTGCTACGGGCAGGTGCTATCATTTGTAGAGGATGGTAGTTGGAGGAGACCGGGAGGACAAGCCGACCATTCGGACCATTTATAGCTGCTGCTAGTGATTGCGAATACTTTGCCTAGGCGGAGAGGAGTGTGTGCTCCTCTTGGCTACGGTTGGACATCATCCCCGACCCCATCATATTTCTTCCATTTCTCTCCATCTCTTCACTTCGCAACAAGTCGCAAACACGTCCACTCGTCCACCACCACACGTCCAACCACGCTTGCCGTGATCGTCGTCTCCCCCCCCATTTGGACCACCCCCCGTTCTTCTTGACTTCTCCATCACACCAGACACGTTCCCTCCTTTTCGCTTCTTCCTCAATCGACAGTTCCAATTTGGCATTTATCTCTTTTTGTTCATAATCCCATTTTTTCTTCGCGATTGATACCCCCCAGACACACGTCATTTTACGCCTTTGATACCACATCCACATTCACCTCCTTCCCTCGACATTCGCGATTGTCTTCCGATGCCGATTGCATAGTGCGCCACTCTCACTTCCAGATCACGACGAGAAACGTACCGGGTCGGGTCGCGTGCGTGAAGCCATGACTACGGAAAAGAAGCGCAAGCTGCCTCCTCGCGCAGCGGCGAGGTCTGAGCAGGCCGCCAAGCGAAGACAAACCGACACGCCTCCGACCTCGAGAAAGTCTTCCACCCCCGCGCCCGCGCCCCAAAAGGAGCCCGAACCAGAGCCCGTCGTCGAGGAGCAGCCCAAGCAGACATTGCCCAGCTCCATCGCAGCAGGAAAGCCGCTTCCTACTGTCGAGGAACCGCAGCCAGAGGACCTTTCGACTAAAGACTATCAGACTCTGCAAGAAAGGTGCGCAGCCCTTCTTCACTCCCCGCGCGTTCATGCGCTTTGACTGATTCTAACATGATCACTTCGCAGCGGTGTTCTCCACGAGTCGTTTGTCCGATCGCGCAACCAATGGATGAGCGAGCAAATATTCGAAAAGTACTGGACCAAGCCCATAAAGAAGAGGGGTGCTGTCATCGAAGAGCCCAACAATCCTCCCAAGGACAGCATGGTCAAGTTGGGCCAGGTGACAATCACGGTTGAGCCACATGTCTTCGAGGCGACAATGTTCGCGGTTAAGGACCCCAACCCTCCTCCGCCAAAACCCCCAACCGATAAGCGACCGATCCTCGAATACGGGCCTCCAAACGGAGTCATGCCGCCTCCTCCTACACCCAAGCCCAAGTCAGTGGCGGCCTCAACGTCGTCAACACCTACGCCAGCTGCATCAGACGCCAAGAAACCGACCACAACAGAGACGGATCCAAAGGCCACCTCTCAGACAACACCACAAGCGGAGGCTAAGCCCCAAACACCAGGAAAGCTGGTAGTACACCCGACGCCACAGACACAGCCGACCAAACCACCACCCGCGCAAACTGCTCCTAGTCCAGCTGCTCCTGCCCCACCTACGCTCGCGAAGCCCGCTGGTACGCCTAGAGGTATCGAATCACTTCTCTCACCCTCTCCATCCTTAGCAGCCCCTCAGGCTGCCCCGCGGGCCCCGACCACAGCACCAGTTGCTGGTGCGCAACCACCCCGACCAGTATCCGTCCCGGCAACTGTCCCACCAAATGCTGCGACTCCGGCCACCCCGTCCATACCATCCGCTGTCCCTCCCAGGCCGACAACAGGGGCTCCAGCAGCTCCAGCAGCTCCTGCCACGCCAAGACCCGCTGCCAATGGCGCGGCACCAGCCAAGCCAGCTGCGGGGGCAGATCCAATCATTCTTATGCTAGCCGAGAAGGCTGGTGAAGACCCTCAACTCAGAGATCTCATGAAGCGAGTGGCCCAGGGAGAGGCCTCTAAGCAGGAGCTTGAGCGATTCCAGGGCATCATTGACGCTATCACGTCAGAGAGCAAGCGGAAAAGCAACATTCCGACGCCACCAGCTGCGGATAAGTTATTTGTCGATGGGAAAACGGTTCAGTACTTTGCGGACGAGGTAGCCGCAATACTTGACATTGTTCTAGCATCCAACCCCAAGCAAAAGTCATCTACTTTACAGCCACCCAAAGACAGCGACGCCCTTCTGGTCTCGCTAGTAAAGATAGCTCTGGACGATGAAAAGACGAAAGAAATGGTCCGGCGTATAGCCCACAACAAGCCTCAACCCACCGATGCCACGGATCTCAAGGCAATTCTGGATCTCGCGCATTCTAATATCGTCACTAAAAAGAACCAACAGCAACGACGTCAGTCAACGGCATCGGCAGCAGGATCTTCGAAACAAGCCAACGGCGCGAGCAATGGGACCGATGGTGGCGCAGCAACGACCTCACAGGCAAACGCTTCTGAGGAGAAGAAAACGGAGAAGGCCGAAAAGGCCACAAAGGAGAAGGGAGAGAAAGCCGACAAGTCATCTGCCCAACAGGCGCTTCGCTCGAAAGGCCCACCACCCCCACCCAAACAACCTGATTACTCGGCCATCGTGTTTGAGTTTGCGGGAGGAAATGGCGACCGGTACCTCTTTCCCAAGTTCAGCGTTCTGGATTATCAGACTCTCCCCAGTACCAGCGGTAGCGGTACCCCAGGACAGCAGCAACAGCAGCAGCAACAGCAGGTGGTGGCGTCATTCCTGATCATCAGGAGGGGAAGCAAGGCGGAATATCCGATGGCAGACCCGGAGCTTGATTACTACCAGCCCATAACAATAAGGTTGTTTACGGCAGCTCCCAGTGGAAAGCATTTGCTGGATAATCTGGCGAGAGTAGTGGCGCCGGAGGACGAGGTCAAGAGGTACATGGACGATATTATGGATACCATGCAACGAAGCGAATACGTTCTATTAGCCATGAGGTTGCCCAGACCCACTGAGACGCCAGAGAACGGCGAAGGAGAGGGTGGTGATAAGGCGCAGGACGGGGCCATTTCGGCCGGGCCTGGGAAGGGACAAAATGCCAAGGAGAAAGAGAAGGAAAAGGACAAGGAGGTCGTGATGATTGATGCTCCATCAAGAGCGGAAGAAGCACCGGCGGAACCTAAAGCGCCAAAGGCGGCGAGGACAGGAGGTGTGTTGTGGACGACGGCAAACAAGCAGATACCCAAGCCGGAGATTAGGGAGCTTCCACCTAGGCGGAATGCACGGATTATGCTGGAGACTACGGAGGATGAACAGTACCAGAGCTTCATCCAGACGGTTACCAGGAAGGATAAGGAGGTGGTGAGGTGAATTTTTTCTTGGAAGAGCGCTGTATTATGTAGATAGTTTTGTCTCTGTCAGGAGTTGACTCTCACTTGGCGGAGCGTAATGAACTGTTGGTTGACGGGTAAAGGCTGGTGCGTTTGGCGCAATTGGTTGATATGGCCCATAAGATGGGATTACAAGAGAGCGTGGATTAGACCTTGAGTTTGTATGGCCTTCATACATGGTACACGAAATACGAAGAGTTGGTGAAGTGAAAAGAAAGATTCTTCTTCGATTCGCCTTTCGCACGTCATGGCTCATTTGCTGAGTGATTCCTGATGGTAAACGCGTTCAAGCGGATGACTGAATATGCCAGGCTGACTTGATCCAATACAAATAGTTTCTTATACGTTGGTAAAAGGAAAGCAATGGAGGTTCAGGAGTCGTCGATGTGAAGGAGGTCATCACGATGCGCACTCATATCTGCGTGTGGCCCAAGTAAATGTACATCGGACCAATCAAGGTTCCATTTTCCGACCTTGGCTGCGAATGGCCTAGCGGCTTGTTCCAGTGCTTGGCAGCAGCACTCCCCTGTCCTCACCACGCACTTGGAGCTTGACCGTCCGTGCTTCCAAGTCCCACGGTCCAGCCGTGGGCCGTGCTCTCACTCTTTCCGCCTCACGACCTGCTGCAAGTCTGCAACACAGCGAGTCGACGCCTCAAAAGCCGGACCATCTCCCATCCATCAACTGCCATTTTCCTATCACAAATATAAGGGATCCCACCCCCACATCTCGCGACCTACGGCCATCTCTCCCTTTCTTTCCCCTTTCAATCTCTCGCCCATCCTAGACAGCAACCCTACGACGCAACGCGCGACCGCCGGTAGTACGCCTGTACGACGACACCCCAGTCGCTCGCCGCCCTCTTTTAATATTTATCCAGAATGGCGTCAAACAGCTGGCAGTTCGCCGGCGCTGACGACGAGTCCGACGATGACAACTTCAACCCTGCCCCCGCCGACATGTCGGACGAGGAGAACAACGACAACGACGAGGAGCACAATCACAACCACCGCCCCGCTGGTAAGACCGTGAGGCAGGCTAGTAGCCCGGTGCCAGACGAAGAGGAGGAGGAGGAAGAACACGACGAAGAGGAAGACGCGCGCCCGGCCAAGCGATCGCGTCGAGATCACCACGACGATGACGAGGACGAAGAGCAAGATGAAGAGGAGAACGAGGAGATAGATGAGGAAGAAGAGGAGGAGGAAGAAGAAGATGAGGAGGACGAGGATGATGTTCATGGTGTAAGTTCGCATCACATCAATGTCCCAGCAGTTCGACTTTGCAGCAGCATCCCGTCCACTTGCCGGAAACGACAACTTCCGCTGCATAATACGCTGCCAACCTACCTGTGCCGCCACATCTGTGCCCTAGCTAACCTGCTGTCTTCTGTCTGCAGGGCAATCGTCGCAAGCGTCGCAACAAGGACCGTAGAGCTGCCTTCTTCGATATCGAAGCCGAAGTCGACGACGAAGACGAGGGAGAAGACGAAGTTGGCGACGGTGAAGAGATAGAGGACTTCATCGACAATGCCCACCCTGACGATATTGCCGACAGCGGCCGCCTCAACGATGATAGAAGACACCGCGAGCTCGACCGCCGCCGAGAGATGGAGGCCAGCCTCGACGCTGAGAAACAGGCAGAGATCCTGCGCGAGCGCTACGGCAAGCGCGCCCCGGCTAGAGGTTACGGAGACATGGCCATCGTGCCCCGTCGCTTGCTTCTCCCCAGTGTCGAGGACCCCAGCATCTGGGCTGTCAGGTGTAAAGAAGGAAAGGAGCGTGAGGTTATCTTCTCGATTATGCGTCGCATTGAAGAGCGAATGGGCACCAAGAACGAGGTCCCCATTACGGCTGCTTTCGAGCGTGGTGGTGTCAACTCGGTCATGAAGGGATACATCTACGTTGAGGCTCAAAGACAGAACGATATTCTCGTTGCTCTCGATGGCATTCTCAACGTTTATCCCAGGAGCAACATGCACCTCGTCGAGATCAAGGACATGCCCGACCTCCTGCGTGTCATCAAGACGCCTAACCTGGAGCCCGGCGCCTGGGTTCGTCTCAAAAAGCCGGCCAAGCACGCCGGTGATCTCGCTCAGGTCATCGACGTTACAGAAAACGGCCTCGAGGCCAGAGTCCGTTTCATTCCCAGACTCGATTACGGTGTCAGGGATGATCCCGTCTTCCAAGCTGATGGCAAGCGCAAGCGCCCTGGTGTACCCGGCCCTCGTCCTCCCCAGCGTCTGTTCAGTGAAGCTGAGGCGCGCAAGAGACACCCCCGTCACCTCCAGGGTAACCCCCAGACCAACAGCTGGAACTACAACGGCGATGATTTCGAGAACGGTTTCCAGGTGAAGGACATCAAGATCCAGCAACTCGAGGTCAAGAATGTCAACCCTACGTTGGAGGAAGTCACCAAGTTCGCCAGTGGAGCCGAGGACGGTACAGAAAACCTGGATCTTAAGGCCCTTGCTGCTACTCTCAAGGATAGCGCCAAGAGTGTCGCGTATGTCCCTGGTGATATCATCGAGGTGTATGAGGGCGAGCAGCAGGGTGTTATCGGCAAGGCCACCAATGTCCAAGGCGACATTGTCACACTGCAGGTCACCGAGGGTGATCTTGCTGGTCGGACCATTGACGTCCCCAATAAGGGTCTCCGCAAGAGGTTCAGGATCGGTGACCACGTCAAGGTCATCGGTGGCAGCCGGTTCCGCGACGAAGTTGGTATGGTTGTCAAGATTGTGGACGACAGAGTTACTCTCCTCACAGACCAGACCAACACGGAGATCACCGTGTTCAGCAAAGACCTGCGTGAGGCATCCGATATTGGTGGTCAAGGCTCTCTTGGACAGTACTCCCTCTTGGATCTTGTGCAGTTGGATGCCACGACTGTTGGCTGCATCGTCAAGGTCGATCGCGAGTCAGTCGTGGTGCTAGACCAGAACGGCGATACCAAGCAGGTCCAGCCGTCGCAGATAACCAACAAGCTCCCCAAGAGGAAGTTCGCTGTGGCTGCTGACCGCAACGGCTCCGAAATCAGGCTGGACGACGTCGTCCGCGAGTATGGTGGTCAGCAACGCCAGGGAAAGATCATTCATATTCACCGCTCCTACATCTTCCTCCACACCACGACCACCAACGAGAATGCGGGTGTTTTCGTCACTCGGGCCAACAGCGTCACCACGGTCGCGGCCAAGGGTGGTCGCAACACGGCCACTGCGGGTCCAGATCTTAGCTCTATGAACCCAGCCCTGAAGCGCAATCCAGCTGCGAACGGCAAGCAAATGCCAGCCCCGCGGACTTTCGGACCTGATCGGGCCATTAACCAAACCGTGGTTATTAGACGCGGTGGTTACAAGGGCTTGCTCGGAATTGTCAAAGACACAACGGACACTCACGCTCGTGTCGAGCTGCACTCCAGGGGAAAGATTATAACCATTCCCAAGGCTGATTTGAGCTTCAAGGACAAGGTCACTGGCAAGACCATTGACATCAACCAGCGCGGTGGCAGCCGTGGTGGCTTTGGTGGTGGTGGTCGCGGCGGCGGCGAGTTTGGAAGCAGGACCCCTATGGCTTCCGGCGGATCGGATCGTACACCGGCGTGGGGCTCTTCTAGATGTAAGTTATTTTTGTTCTTTTTATTGTCACTGTTTGCATGAAGCTAACGTTGAAACTAGCCACAGCCCGCACCCCCGCTTGGAACCGCGACGCTGGCGGCTCGCGCACACCTGCCTGGAACGATGGCTCTCGTACCGTCAATCCCTACGACGGCAGCCGCACCCCTTACGGTGGCGCCACTGCCTACGGTGGTATCGGATCCCGCACTCCCGCGTGGCATTCCGGTTCTCGCACTCCGGCCCCCGACGGCTTCGGCCACGGCTCCAAGACCCCCGCCTGGTCCGCCGGCTCCGATAGCTGGGGCTCCAAAACCCCCGGCTACGGCGCCTCTGCTCCCACGCCCGGCGCTAGCGGTGATGCCTGGGGCTACACCCCCGGCGCTTCGGGCGGCGGTAACTCATCCTCAGCTTACGACGCGCCTACTCCCGGTGGCGGTCTAAGCGCCCCTACGCCCGGCGCGGCACTCAACGCTCCTACGCCTGGTGCGTACTCGGCTCCGACGCCGGCTGCTGTCAGTGCGCCCACCCCTGGCGCCTGGCAGGGCGGTTGGGGAGGTGGTGGTGACGCTGTGAGTGCGCCGACACCGGGTGCGCTGGGTGCCCCTACGCCGGGAGGTGCACCGGGGTATGCGGATGACGATTAGAGACCGAATTCCGCGATGAGTCCTAGGGTGTAAGGGGGTGTGATTTGAGATTTCAGGTTTGTGGTCAGGCGTTTATTTTTGTGTACGTTAGTCGGGCTCTCGTTGAGGTCATTTGGAAGACGGGAAAGTCATGAGGGCAAGGGATCAATATGAGGATACAAAGGAAGCATGACATACGTATGGTCCAGCGCAAATCGAAGTAAATACAGGGTTAAAATAGCGGAAAAGGTACTAGTCTCGTAGCCCGGTGTTTACAAGTAGCCGAGTCTTTTCTGGAAGTTGAGTAGAAATTCCATTACTTGAGCGTACCTGCTTCCATTGGGGTGAAGCCCGAGATTCCATGCCTTGGATGTACTTGATGCCTTCATATGTTGTCCGCTTCTCGCTGTCTACTACCTCTACGCAGTCCCTTGGGCTCAAGTCACTATGCATAAGCATTGAAATTTATCCCTAGGAAGGCCATTCTTTCACCATCAGCTAATAATGGAGGCTGTAGTGTTGATGGAATGCAGAGATGTTCTTTGTCATTGATGACGACGCCGGATCAGGGGTTAGGGGTAGCGCACCGTTCTCTTATCTTCTCGCCGCCAAGCACAGACCTCCTGCTGTCCCTCACAGCTTCATCCGTGCATCGACTTCTCACTCTCTCATCAACACCACGACAGAGCTGGAGAGAATCCAATTGTCAGCCCGCGCAACAAGCCCTTGATCCCTTGATTTTCTTTTCCTTTCTCATTCATTTTCCCAGCTACCGTGAAGCCATGGCGTTCATTCAACAATTGGCCGGGGCCTGAAAGAGGGAGACAGAGACAAGTGTCCTCCTCGGTCACTGTCTGCACAGTCTACACAGTCCACTGAATGCCTGGCTTAAGGACGACGACGTTCCCGTCGCAACAAGAGCTCGACACAATGATCCCTTTGTTCCCTCTAGTTGTCGACGGATCGGTCAAGGGCCAGTTGCCCATTCCGGAGCAAACAAAACACACCTGGCCGTCAATGCTTGGTTCGAGCTGCCGAGCTGTTTCTTTGTCTCCATTTCCACAATGTTCGCATGCAGCGACCCAACTCTCCCTCGAGTGTTCCCGTCCTCGACATTAGACAAAGAAACTCTACCTCTAGCTAAACAGCTTGCCCTTCAATGGCCACCCACTTCCACAAACGCAAACGCTTCTGTATTCGAGGGGCCAAAGGATGAAGAGGAAGAATAATGCCCTCGTTCTCTCTTTGTCTAATGTGATGCCTTGAAATGGTTGTTTACCCCCTACAGTCACCTCCTCCCGTCAATATTCTTTCGAATAATCCCCTTCTTCTTTTCCTCTCTTTTTCTCATCCTCCATTCATCAAATAAACTATGCGTCGTTCATGAACAACAACGCTCAACAACAACAAATAAACAAATCATCAAAGTGTTGTGTGTTTAGGCTAGGCTCGTCTACAACACTGTAGAGACCTAGTCCGAACCCAAACAAGTGCGGGAACACCATCATGCCTTGGGGAATCCCCTTCTTTCGGAACCGCACGGAGAACCAGAACCAGAAGAAGAAAGGCAGCAGCAGTAAGAGCCCGAAGAACGCCAACAAATCCATCAACTCTTCTTCGACCAACCGAGTCACCAAGCCTAGAGCCAGCTCAACAGGCAACCTCGAAAAGTCCACCAAGTCCGCCAGCACCATCCAAAGAGCCATCGACTCCGCGGGCAGCTCCAAGTCCGTTCCCTCAAACCCCTACGCCTCCCGCCTCTTTGGCACCGATCCCTCCAACCTCACCTCCTTCAACCTCCAACGCCCTAACCCGGCCACCACCCTCTCCCCTTCAGAACTCGCCATCCAGAAACGCGACCAACGCCAAGCCGCTCTCGCCCAGCGCAAAGCTCAAGAAGAACACGACAACCAGCTCCGCCTCGCGTCTTACCGGCGAGTCGACCCCACCGTGACTCCGTCGTCTGACGCCTTCCAAACTATTTTGTATTCCTTCCGCACCCACCTGGACTCACCCACCTCCACCTTGAACGACCTACTCAAGTCGCGGTTTAGTCCTGAGGACAGGGACTTGTTGCTGCCGGCTGATTGGGAGCGCAATCCCGTATTGGCGGAGTTGCAGGGAAAGAATAGCGAGAGGTATAAGAGGTTGGTGAAGGGGGAGGTGAAGGGTTGGGCTAAGAAAGAGACTAAGGGGACCAAGGGAAAGAAGAGGGATAAGGCTGAAGAAAAAGGTTGGGCGAAGGAGGCAGATCTAGCATTCAAACTGACTTGTTTGTACTTTGGATTACCTGTTGCGCCGATGGGTTGGGAACAGAGCGAGACGAGGAGGTGGTGGGAGAAGAAGCAGATAAACGTGAGGGAAAGGGGTTACGGGGTGGGGTATGATGAGGTGGAGGATGATATGGGGAATATTGTGAGGAGGTCGAGAGAGGATCCGATCAAGTTCTTGAATTGTTATGGGAAGAGGGTCTTTGAGAAGGATGCTGTTAGAGGTAAGTTCCTTGCTGGTGAAGTGAAAAGTGAGGTGGGATGTGCTGCTAACGGTTGATGCAAATAGAACCGGATCCGGTCCTGGAGACTTACAATGCTCTGCCTCAATTCCCTGAGACGATAAGGGAGCTTGATCCGGAGGGAGACTACATAAACGCTGATGCGCTACGTGCAGTCTTGCCGGATAGGCTCGACTTTGACTTCGGGCTACGTGGCGGCGGTGACTTTGATGATGAGGATGAAGATGGTGTCATCGGTGAGGAAGAAGAGCACTTAATGGATGTTGATGAGCCGGTCGAGCTTGTCCCATCCCCAGAGAACGCCCTCGTCTCTCTTCGCGGCGGAGGCCCTCTCAAAGACATCGGTGACGTCTTCAAAGACATTGACAAGGGCAAGTACCGCCTTTCTACCGAGGCCTACTACGCTTTTGCGCAGACAGATCACCACAAGGACGGCCTCAAAACCCGACTTGAAGGCGAGAGAGGTGGTGTCGAGAATCTGTGGATCCCTCTCTACGGTTACCAGGGCATCGTTTGGTTCCGTATCGACATGCTCAACACCTTTGTTGACGCCGTCGATCGTCTTTTGGGCTTTGGCGTCCGAGCCGGCGCCTCATACAAGCTCTATCTGTTCGACAGAAACAAGGAGTACAAGACCCGAGCCCAAAAGGAGGCCTTCCTGCGAAACAACAGAAACACTCTCGACGTCGCATGCAAAGGACCCGGTGACTACAGCAACGACCACATTGCCTGGAACTGGGTCATCGGCCACCTTGGCTCGCTAGGCAACGACACCAACGGATCGCCCTTGGCGCACCAAAAGGTACTCTTCGTCGCCGGTCCCAGTGATCCCGTGCCCTACCAGTGGGAGCCGACCGACATCCACAACGTCGCCAAGCTCGTTCTCGAGTGGGACGGCATGCCGGACATGAACCGTCCGGACGTCGCCTACCTCCGCATGCCCATCGTCGGAGACCCCTCGACGGCGGATGTACACACCAACCAGTTTGCACCCTGGATGGCGCAGGTCTGCCGTGTCCTGTGCGCCGGCCGCATCCCCAACCGTCCCGGCCAGCCTTATGTTCCCGACGCGTACATCGGCGTCAGAGGCACGTCCGATCCCCGCTACGGCGGCAACGACAATGACTACGGCACCTACGGCGGGTTGATCTTCAACTTCAACCAATGGACCTCCATCCTGCAAGCCCACAAGGACTCGCGCAACCAGCCGATCGTGCTGCGGGCGTGGACTTACGAATCGCCCAGCGGCAACATCGACCGGTGGCACCTGTTCGTGCCCGGCGTTTCGTACAGGTACAGCGACGACTGCGCTATCTTGCACTACGAGTTTAAGGACTCCAAGCTCGTCCACGCCAAGATCCGCAACATGCTGGAGGACGGTCTCGACCTGGAACAGCTGCAGGACCTCAAGCACATCGAGGTCCACCTCCCCGGCGAGTCGTTCCTCGCAGATGCGAGGGAACAGTCGGAGGTGCTCATCCCCGTCGACTCAAACGGCAAGCTGGACAAAAGCGGTGTCAAGCGAGTTGCCGAGCTGCTTGAACAGTGGTATAACTGGCTGAAGGAGAAGCCGGGCGTGCCGCCGGCTAAGAACGGACTGGATATGTTCCCACAGTTTATCACGCTTCAGCCGGTTTATCATGAGTATGCCTTGGTCTGTGATGAGGATCATGAGCAGACTTTGGAGTGGAATCCGAGGGAGACTAGTCTGAATGAGTTCAGAGGGTTGATTGAGGTGTTGTGGTCGCCGGGAAGGTTCTCGGTTGATTACTACCCCGAGAGCTCGAGGGTGAGACTGACGCAGAATGAGCTCGAGGGCGCGCCGATGTTGGTGGTGCTACCTACTACGACGGAGTTGGAGTGGTATAAGATTCGGGATATGGTAGTTTGGCCGGAATTGGTTGTGCAGGTTTATGATGACCAGCTTGATGGTAAGCACTCTCTCACTCCCCAGATTGTGATTAGTCTGCTAACTTTGTGTCAGTGTTCGGTGATATATACGCCCAGCCGTTTGGGTATCGTGATATCTACAAGACGGACGGAAACGTCCTCTTCAGCAGCCTCAGTAACAAAGATGACCTCCCTAACGAGAACAGTCTTCGCTATGGTCGTGACTACCAGCTCTGGGCGGAAGAAGTTCCCTGGAGTCATGGCGAGTTGAGGACGATCCAACCAGGGGATCACCAGCCTCAGCCTGCCCCTGGTGCTCAACCTTCCGAGCAGTCGCGGACACCACAGGCAGCGGTGAATCAACATAACCCGAACCCGATGGGTTTCGCCTCAAACCTGCCACCTCCACGTCCCACGCATACGGGCGTCTTCAGTGCTTCCAGGAAACTCGATCTCAATGCCATGAACCCGAGCGAAAAGGGCCGCTTCCTCCGGGAGTTCAGCTATGCCAACCCGCTCACCGTGGACTTTGTGAAGGGCATTCCCGTCCACATCCCTCCCATCGACCAACTTCTGGACTGCAAGTTCGACAGCACCCCGCGTCTAGCCAACGGCATCCTCACGCCCTCGGAAACTCGCCTTCTTCAGCAAAAATACTTCGAGATGCGCACCGTCATGCTCGAACGCGAGGAAAAGTGTCACTTCCCAGGCTGCGACGCCGCCTTCCCCTACGGCAGCGGCCTCATGGCGCGGCACATCAAAGCCGCCCACACCGCCGAAAAATGCAACTTCTGCGCCGACCCTCTCTACCAGCACTGGACCGTCGCCCAGCGCTTCCAGCACTTCGCCTCCAAGCACGCCGACATCCTCGGCGCCCTTCAAACCACCCGCCCCATCAACGGCGCCTCCACCAACGACGACCACCCCAACCCCTTCCAGTTCCAGCGCGAGCTCACCTGGGGTTTCTGCTGCCGCTGCGGCCGCGACCACTCGGTCCTGGCTTCAAAACTCGACCGCTTCCACCACGACCTCGTCTGCTACCCCGGCGCCGCCCACCACGAGATCCACCCGTGGAAGGCCTGCACCGCCTGCGGCGAGCGCATCCACACCGACGACCCGTCCTCGGCCAAAGCGCACAAGCACCCCGAGGTCGCTCGCGGGCCGGGCATCAAACCGGATTTCTGCGCGCAGTGCGGTCTCGAGTTGCGCAAGCTCGAAATCGCCGACCGCGAAAAACACGCGCATTTCTGCCGCGGCCACTGCGGCGGCAAAGGCCGCACCAGCAGTTCTTTCAACGTGCGGTTCTGCCCCTGGTGCGGTTTGGAGATGGAGATGACTACTTCCGCCGACGGCAGCGGCGGCAAGACCATCGACGTCTTGGCGGCGCAGCGACACATCGACTCGTGCGTAGCCAAACCCGAAGACGACAAGAGGACGTTTGGCCCGATTCACCCTGTATCTCACCTCGCTTATTACTACGGGATCCCCAAGGGGGCGAAGACGGCGAGGGTGGATGTGCCTGAGGGCGTGATTCCGCTTAAGCAGTGGTTGGGGAGGTCGGCGGCGATGGGCGGGATGGGGGACAGGAAGCCGTTGAGGGCGAAAAAGGGAGAGATGGTGGGGCCGAAGGGGGCGACAGATTTGACGATGGGGACTGTTGTTCCTGCTGGCATTTTTGGGGGTGTGGGTGTGGCTGGACCGGGACCTGCTACTACCGCTGCGAAGACTGCGGCGAAGAGGGCGAGGTTTGCGGATGTGGTGGAGGAGGTGGAGCCTGAGGAGGAGGATGAGGATGAGGAGATGAGCGATTTGTCTATTTTGTCGGAGGATGAGCAGGCTGGCAAGAAGGCTGGTAAACGGTGAGTTTATGTTTGTTTCTATGACTTTGTGTGTTGTGTTTGTGCTAACAATCATTGGCATAACAGACCGGCGCGTGCAGGTGGCAAGCGAAAGCGTGCCCCTTTCACGTCAGACGATCCGACCTATAAACCTACTTGGGAATGGGATTCGTCAGATCATTCTTCTGAGTTGATGTCTGGTAAGAGTCTTCTGTACTTTCGGTCTCAGCAGCAATGTCTAACAACAAGCCCCCAGATGATGAAAGCGCACCGCGCCCATCGGCCGCCAAAAAAGCCAAGACGGTGGCAGAGCCGGAAGTCAAGACCACGCCAAAGGTCTCGTTCAGGCCTACGGGCAAGGGAGGCAAGAAGAAGCTGGCGCCGTTCCAGTCGGAGGACCCTAGTTACAAGCCTCCGAAGAGCTATTCGGATGAGTCTGATCTGTCTGATGTTGGTATGTCTTCCTAATTTCCGATTGTCCTCTCTTGTTTTTGGTCAGAGTCACCAACTAACAACCACAGCCGCCGACCCACTTGACATCTCGCTCTGGCCCCAGCCCCACGAGGTTGTAAAGTTCCCTGTGGATGACGTCGTCGACGAGCCAGAAGATGAAGAGGAAGAAGAGGAAAAGGAGCCTACATCACCACTGGCAAAGAAAGGCGCAACCAAGGGCACCACAGCCTCAAAAGCTACCAACCCTCCAAGGCCCGCCAAAACCCTCGCCCTGACTGCGGCAGCCCAAAAGGCCGCAGCCAAGGCAGCCGCGGCAGCTCAGGGCTCCTTCGTCGAGAAAATCATTCTCAAGGCCCCGCCCAAGATTCTACCGACGATTCACGGGATCAGAGAGCCGAACTCGGACGCCACCTCGTCGAGCTCTGAGGATGAGGAAGCTTCTGATGAAGAGCCCAAGAAGGGAAAGGGAAAGGGGAAGGGAAAGGGGAAGGCAGCAGCCAAGAAGAAGGCAGCTCCTAAGAAGGCTGCCGCGCGTGGTGGTGTCACCACCAGAGGCAAAGCCAAGCAAGCCGCTGTCGTGGATGATGCTGACTCCCAAGACGAAGATGAGGAAGAAGAAGGAGGAGGAGAAGCACAAAGCCCCGTGAGCGCGCCCACCGCCCTAGACCAAGATGCAGACGAACAAGAAGGACCTCCGGCTAACCCGTTACCTGCCCTCAAAGCAATGAAAGTAAAGGTTCTCCGTGCGCCTGACTCCCCCACTGCCATCGGCACCCGGAGCAGAGGTCTAAACGCCAAAATGATGCAACTCCCCTCGGCCGGCGAATCCAGCAGCCAGTCCAAGTCCAGCAACAACACCAACAACTCCCCCTCCAAGCCTCGCTCTCGCGGCCGTGGTCGCCCCAAAGTCTCTCTATCTCCCAACCCTCGCCTCTTCGGCAAGGGCACCTCCCCCGATCCTCTCCAATCCCAATCCCCTCCTCCCCGTACCCGTTCCCGCTCCGACTCCTACACCAAGCGCATCACCCGCCTAGACCAACTCAAAGCCCGCTACGCCAAACTCCAAACCTCCCCGCCCTCCCCCCCTTCCCGCATAGAATTCGATTCCCCCCTCGTGACCCGCGCCCGCGAATCCCGTCTACTCCGCGACGCTCTAACAGGCGCCGCCCCTGATGCCCCTGTCCATCCCGGCTCTCCTTGGGCGAAGCTACAAAAGGAAGCGGAGGAGCAAGAGCGTGAAGACGACGAATACTACGCCATGGCACTCGACGCCTACTACCAAAAACTAGAGGACGAGGAGGCATCGCTCCTAGAAGAAATCAAGCGGGAAGAACGGCTTTTGTTGCAAACAGAATATAGAGCCCAAGAACGCGAGCTTCGGAGACAAATGCAAAAGGAAAAAGAGGATCTGGAAAAAGAGTTTGAGCGCGTGCAACAGATGCAGATCGAAGCGGTGAGACGCGCGAGGCAGGAGGTGGAGGAGGCGAGGCAACAGGCAGAGTGGGAAGAAATTGAGCAGGAGGTGGAGGATAGGGAGTATATTAGAAAGGTTAAGAAGAGAAAGGAGGAGGAGAGAAGGAGGGCTAATGAACGGGCGCTGGAGAAGTTGAAGGGGAAGGAGGTGGTGCAGAGGGAAGGGCAGGGGCAAGCGATGGCTCCGCCGCCGCCGGGAAAGGTGACGGATGAGGATTTGGAGGCGTTGGCGAGGAGTTATCCTGGTCCTGTTGCTTAGTGGGCTTGTGGAAGGGATATTTCGAGTAAACGTGAGGATGTAGGTAAAGGGTTTTGTCCTTCTTGGGTCTTGGTTTTGGATGGCGTTTGTCGTTTCGGTTGAGATGGATGGTCTTTCGTATCGTATGGTTTTGGTTTTTCCGCTGTCCGCTATTTCTCATCTCTTGTATCTCTTGTACTTTGGTTTAGCTTCTCGTTCTAGACATCAGTTATTGCTTTCCTTACCCTGACTCCCTGATAAAGTGGCCAGTTGTGACTTGTGAAGTTCGGGTCATTAACAGGTTTCTTTGTGTCAACGAATTAGTGCATGTGTCTACCTCGGCATGCTCATCCCATACACACAAGTTAACATTACACTTTATAAAGATGCTATCTATAAAAATTGCCATGATGTTTCCCTCAACACCGAAATCCAGTCTCGCCAGTTCAGGTATACTTAAAGCAGCCTCGCTTGGCCCTTGTCTGCCCCAGGTTCCTTCTTGCCTCCTTTCAAACCATACCCGTGAAAGTCAATCCAAAAGCAATGACCTCCATCAACCTCGATATCCAGATCCAATACATCCATCAACCCCAAAACTCCAAAACACCTCATTACTCTACCCATCCCAATCCATTAATCACATACTTACCTATCACCCTTCCCCTTCCCCTCCTTTCTCTCCCTTGCCTCCTCAACCTCCTTCTCAAACCCACACCCAATCACCTTCCCAGTCACCCACTTGACTCCCTTTCCTCCATCAGGACAAGCAACACACTCCGGGCAAATCCTAACGCGATGCCAAGCCGTAGCCAGGTTGCCGCGCACGTTGTAGATGCCGGCGTGAGACTCGGGTTGGGTGTTGTAGGCTTCGTCGATGGCTTTGACTATGAGGGTTGTGCATTTGTTTTCTTTGTTATCGTTGCTAGTAGGCTCGGTGTTGGTGGTGGTGGTGGTGGTGGTATTGAGGGTGGTATTGGGAATAACGGACGAAGGTAAATGACTGGAATACTTCCACCTCTTCCAAGTCCACGTCTTATTCCCATAACAAGGAGTAGCAGGGTTACTGCAATCGTCAATCAGCTCCGCTTGGTCCCATGTCCGTCCGTTGTCGAGGGAGACGTCCACGCGGGCGATGGCGCGGCCGCCGCCTGAGTAGGCGTAGCCTTGCATGGTAATGGGGATTTTGGTTTTGGTTTCGGGGGATGAGGAAGGAGTGGCAGTGGTACCGGCGGTGGCAGTCTTGCTACACCCAACCTTCTGCCCATCCACATCCGCCAAATCCACCGTCTGCTTAGCCCTAGCCACCTCCTGCTTGCTCTCGTTTCCATTCTTCCCCTTGCTCTTCAAACAATCGCTCCCCACCCAAACCCCCGTAATCGCGCTCGTCACCGGCATCTCCTGTATACTCCTCGCCCGCTCCCAATCCGGGTTCGCGCCCTCGTTCGGTCCAAAGCTCTTGTAATCTCTTCTCTGCCACTGGCTCGGACTCTCCTCGTCCGACACCACAATCTTGTTGAGCCATTTGACTGAGCGAGCAGCCACATGCCCAGGAACGATGGCCCTTAATGGATATCCGTGGTCGCGAGGCAGCGCGCGCCCGTTCATGCCGAAGGCGAGGAGGACGTCCCCGGTGGGATCGAGGGCTTTGGTTAAGGGGATGGAGGCGCCGTAGGCTTCCAGGGCGGAGAATTGGACGTGGAGGTCTTTTTGGGAGGGCAATTCTTCGTCGGAGGTGGAGGGGGAGGAGGAGGAGGGTGGTTGAACGACAGCGGTGGCAGTAGATGGGTCAGCGACCTTTAACCCAGCATCCCTCAACACATCCCTCAACAAAACGCCTTCCCATTCCGCATTACTGATCGCTCCCACGCCCCATTGCAGCCCGTTCGTCTTGCCCGCGTGGCGCGTCATGTCGTTGCGTCTGTTGCCCGAGCACTGCAACGTCGCCGTAACCTTATGTCTCTGAAACCTCTCCTTCAACTCTTTTAGGGTGTAACCCCGTGTCTCTCCGTCCGGCAACTCCACGCTGAGAACATGCTTCTCCTCCACCTTTTTAATATCGTCATCAACAACAGGCACCCACATATGATGCCTTACATAGAAAACCCCCTCATCCGTCTTGAAGTCTGCTCCCACCAAGTCAGAAGGAGTCTCGGCATTCCTCGGCTTCGCCGTATGCGTAACCAACCGCTCATCCCTCTCGGGATCTTTTTGGAATGGATCCTCCACTTCTTCCATTTTCGGCCTCCCCGTTTTCTTGTCTAGATCATCAACGTGTATATACCCAATACAGTATTGCTCCAAAATGTCGCGGACGTAGGGCGAAGTCTTGTGGATCGTGAAGATGTCCCAGTATGGCTCGATTGGACCGCCGGCTGCGCGGAGGATCACGTCCCCGCCCGGGTGCGCGCCGACCCAGTGCGTTATGTCGTAGACTTTGTCGGCGTAGGTGACCCAGGGCGTGGGGGAGGTGGAGTGGTGGGATCGGATTTCGGAGAGGTGATAGCGCGGGAGGGAGAGGGGTTGGCGGGTGTCTTCTTTGGCAGTAGTATCGTTAGGTTGTTGGGAAGTTTCTGGCTCCGGGGAGGGTGGTGGTGGTTCTTTATCTGGATCTGGATCTTTCGCTCTGTCTCGATCGTCTCGGTCGGTGCAGCTGCTGTTGTCGAGGTTGGTCTTGGTCTTGGTATCACGGTCGCGATCACGGTTATAAAGATAGGAAGCTAAGACAGCAACGCCGGCGCCTACGGCTAAGCTGGCGGGCGCGGCGCGTGCTTGTCGGGGAGGGGTCCTCCATTGATCGTCTGGACTACGAGGAGCGTCATGTTTTGGTGGTTTTGGGTTTGGCGGAGTGGGAGTAGGAGTTAAAAAGGTACGGTCGTGAAGAAAGCGGGTGCGTATCGTGAAAGACCGACATGTTGCCGAGGGTTGTGGTTGTGGTGTAGGTACTAGTAATGGTGTAGGTCGGCGAGATGTAAGTCGGAGAAGGTCGCCTGCGAGGCGGGCGGCAGGCCGTGCAGAAGCCATTGCGTGCGAGGTGCTGCAAGCTGTACAGCTGTCTGTGCTGTGCTGGATATCTCGATGTCGATGTCGTCTGGATCCGTCCCGCAGGAATATCAGATATGTTTTCGTCCTGCCGTCTATTATATCATCTGTCTTCGTCCGAGTGCCGTATCTTCCGCCCCGTCAGTTTAGTCACCGAGAACCGGATGTATGCGTCAGCGACGATGATGATGATGAAGCACGCAAGTGTTAGCAAAGGAATGGCAAAAGGACATAGACAAGTTCGTTAACGGAAAAGAAAGAAACGAGAGGAAAGTGAAGAATCCCACAGGTAGCACAACCAGCAAGTTGTAAGTGGAAGTACTTGTACCTATAAGTGGAAGAGCAGCAGGTCCCATCCAGATCAGATCTAGATGTCATTACACAGATCACCACTTCTCGTCCAGGGTTCTAGACTTCGCCCGAACCCTTTCCTTTTCGTTATTCTTTCCTACCGCGCGCGTTCACACACCGCCGTACGAAAACAAACAAATCAACAAGTGGTCACGAGATCCGACAATCCAACCACTTTCGACAAGACACGCAGCTCGTACATGCTTCCGACCTTTGTACTACAACCAGTCAGTCGGTCAAGATCGTACCTGTACCTGCATCGGGTTGGGTAATGGGAAAGTCATGGCTGGCTGCCGTAGCCAACAAGGTGCTTGGAACAAAAGTGCTTGACCCGTCAATTGCCGTCGGGGGATCACTTGACGTCAGGGGGGTCCATTGGCGGATCCTAGAGCGTTGCATCCGCTGTTTGTTCCGCCTGACTTTTGGGCTGGTCTTGGCGCCATGACCGCTGGGTCGGGAGAGCAGGGGCCTGATAAGAGGGCACGGTGAATAGGGGCACTAGGAATTGTGGGTTCTGTTACGTGCCAAGTCGCTTTTGGTACCTTCTCCGTACAGGCCGCTTATAAAGCCCGCGAACGGCCGTTAATAGTAGTCTCAGTTCTCAGACCCACTTAACCTCCGAAACCCCACACCACCCGTTTCTGCGGTAGCAGGTCTGAGCGGGTTTTGCGTTTTTTGGCCGTCGGCTGCAAAGTAACTAATCTTACCTTTTAGACCTAAAATAAATATAATAAAATAATTATTAACCAGGCCAAGGCCTAGATATATAGAGTTTTTCATTCTGATTCTAATGGTAGTCTTAGTTTTCTTATATGATCAATATTCGTCGAGATGCAAGGCTTTAAACTTTGAAGCTTTTACGCCCTCAAGGTTGTATTAATTTAACGGGTGGTCCGTGCATTATAAAAATGGTACCATTAGAACCGTCTCATCGAGGCCATCGTCAAGTTGTCTATATATTTATATTATCATTATTAATTAATTAAATATAAGGTTAAAATCTAAAGAGAAAAAAGAAAAAATTACCCCCTCGAGATTGCATTACTTCAACGGGTAGTCCGTACATTATAAAAATAGTACCATTAGAACCGCCTCATTGAGGCCATCCTTTACACATATTTATTTTATTCGTTACGCTAAGAATAGGGTTAGAAATAAAAGAAATCTAAAAAGTAGAAAAATAAAATACTACCCCCTCGAGGTTGCATTACCTCAACGGGTGGTCCGTGCATTATAAACGTAATACCATTAGAACCGTCTCATCAAGGCCATCCTCAACGTATATTTTTCTATACTATAAAATTAATATTTACCTTTAAAATAAGGAGTGTCCAATAGTTTAAAAGCAACTGCAGCCGACGAAGGTTTACCTTTAAGGTTGCATTACTTCAACGGGTGGTCCGAGCGTTATAAAAATTATATATTTAGAAAGAGCTCAAAAAGACCATCCTCCCGGTACCCTATAGCAATTTCAATGATTTTTATTAAATTTATTATAAAAACTAAATCTTTTAATTTAGATGGGGTTTTGGGCAGCCGACGGCGTTTTGGCGCAAAATCGTAACAGACCTCCTCTCACTGCGTTCGAGGAGGGGAGACCCACATTTTTGTGGGGCGGGTCCGCTGAAGGAAGTCGACGGGGGTCAATGTAATAGAGACTAGTTAATAGCCGTTATTTCAGTAAATTATATATACATACTGGCCTATCCGTTATACCCGTCTCCAATATATTTTATATAGCCTAGAACTTAATATATATTCCTTATATATATTAGTAAAAGATAATAGTAAGAATTCTTTATATTCCGCTTATTTCCGCTTTCTAGGTTTTCTAAGTTGGGAAGAGTAGTTTACCCGAGCCTTATTTCGCCTTAATTTAATAGCGGGGCTAGTAATAGAGGAGCTACTATTTTATATTAAATTAATATAAATTTAGTATATATATAATAGAATATACCTAATTTACTATTTGACAGGGAGTAGGGTCCGACTTATATATAGTAAATTCTTATTCTAACGATTCTATAATATTTTCGTCGAAATCCGATAATTTAGAGCTATTATTTCTATTTTGTATACTAATAGGCCTATCCTATATTAAATTAATATAAATTTAATATATATATAATAGAATATATCTAATTTATTCCGGGGGTACGTAGAAGCGATAGGTTAAGTCCTAAATCGTTGGACTAAGCGGGGGGGGTAATATTCCTAAGCGCTATTTAGATACGATTTTTTAAAATATTAATCGTAGTAGGAGAGCCTATACGGGAGCGCGAATTGTTATCTTATATTAAATTAATATAAATTTAGTATATATATAATAGAATATATTTAATTTACTTTGGGGGTACGTGGAGGCGATAGGTCGAATCCTAATTTATTTACGGTAAATTCTATATACGCTAGTATATTATCGAAATTAGGATTTTCGACCTAAAATTATTTAATAATAATACTATTTTACCCTTTGATTATATAAAGGTCGTATTTAATTTTATTTAATAGTCTCTTATCCCGTTTTTAAATCCGGATTAAAATATCCCTTTAAATTTTAGGTTCGAAATTACGAAGGGTATTAATAATATCGGAGGAAATTGTAAGGAGGTTAGGCTAAATATATAATTAATATATATAATATATTTATATTCTCCGTTAAATAGTATAATTATTTATATTATATTATTAAAAAATATTACCCGGGCTTATTATTACTTTTAAATTTTAATCGAATTCGGGGTATATAAGTAAACGGTTTCCCGTTGGAGTAATAGTTTATTCGTTTGGGATATAGGGGTATTGTACGTCGGATTACTTATTATTAATATATATAGTATATATAAAATAAACTAATATAATAAATATATTAAATAGTAGAAGTTGTTACTATAAATATCTGTAAAGGTATTATCGGTAATTTTAAATTATTAAATTAAATAAGCCTAATTAATAGAAATGTACGTATATTTACGCTATTTGTTTATAAGTATTAATAATAGTGTTTATTAATTTCGCTTTATCTTTTAGTAGGTTTGTAAAGGAGGTATAACGTTACCGCCGGGATAGAATATAATTAAGGAGCGTATTTAATATAATTAGATTAATTCTATATATATATATTGAATATAAGGTTAGGTAATTACTTTTTTATAACGCTTTTCTTATTTTGGGTTAGGTTACTTATAAAAGAATTAGTATTAATATTAGGATATTTTATTATAAGATGTTTATTATATAATATTTAAATTGTGAAGATATAATTATATTTTCGACCGTTTATAATTTCGATTTTATAATTAGTAGTTTAATTTAGTATAGGTATTTATTTAAATAATAAGAAGTATAATTTATATTCTAGTATTATATTTAGATGTAGTAATTATACGTTTAAATGGTATCGGGCTGTAGAAATACTTATAATTTGGATGCGGGTTTTCTACGTCGAAGGTGGTTTTAGCTAGAATTTAGGCTTTATTTAGCCGAATTACCTACTCTAATTCTAAGTTTATATTAATTATCCTATTTAAATTTAGTATATATTTAGTATATTAAAAAGTCTTTATATAATAATTAATTGAGATTTAAATTTACTCTAACGTTATAATATTATATTATAAATTTAAAAGGTATAGAAAGGAATTAATGGATTAGATCCCGTTTAGCCTACTTTTATATTTAAATATAATAAATATAAAGTAGAAAAAAAGAATAAGTGTAAATCTTTTATTTGTATTAATTACGGTATAAAATGCGAGATTAATATATATTATATATATAGTAAGCTTGCTGAACTTTAATATTTTAATTAATTAGAGGAAGAAAAAAGAGGAGAGAAGGAAGTTTCTTATAAGAAAGAATATATATTCTAAATCGTTTATAATATTAATTTCGTCCGAATTTTTAAATTATTTATTTATCGACCCCTCTAAATAGTTACGTATCGTTTTATTAATATTAAATTATATCTTTTATCCTAACTTTTAATAATTTAGCTATTTAATATTTCGAAGTATTAATATCCTTACCTATATTCTATTTAGAAATTCTTCCTTATTCCGTTTTTAATACTATTTTACTTTATAAATATAAACTTTATTTTAAATTAATATTCGTTTATTCCTTTTAATTAATATTATTTAATAATAATACTTTAAATAATTATATAATATAAGTTTCCCTTAATTGGATTTAAATTTACGTAGTTTCGAGGAATTTATTGGCCTTAACAATATAGTCCTCTACGAATAGAATTCGGGCGAAATAAGATATTACTATAATATATATATTTAATATATAGTTTAATATAATATTTATAGTAGGTATATATATTTATTTATATATAAGCCCGATCCTTTATAATAATATTGGATAGTTACCTCCGAATAAGTTTCGTTAAGTTTCGGATTCGTTAGTTAATAAATAATTAATAAAGTTTAAGGATAATAAGCGGAAAAGGACGCTGGTATCCCTACTTGAAATTGTAAATACTTAATATATATTATATATAATATATACGTAATAGATTTCGATTATAGAATTAATAATTATAATTTCTACGGTTATTATAGTAGATAATGTATATCCGTTTAATCCGGCCGTCCAAGTCTTTATAGTAAACGACTTTATATAAATATTTTTATTATATTTATATATATAATTATATATAATTATTGACTGAAGTATCTTAATTATTATATTAGCGAGGATATATTTTATATATATAGTTTTATTATTTTTTCTTAGCGCGAAGTATATTTATTATTTAAGTAGTTATTTATTAAATATATAATAATATAAATTATTTAGTTTCGTAAATATTTTTGTAATAATTATTTTGGTATAGGTAAGTTTATTCGCCCCTTTCTAATTAAGTAGTATATATTTATATATAATAATTTTTAATTGTATTTGTACTAAGCCCTCTTCCTACTCTTTCGAATATATTATAGGAGAGGCGTAAATTCTTAAATTTAATTATACTATTTAAATACTAAAAGTTCTTTAAAGTATTAAAACGTTGGGTCTTATTCTGTAATTGGAGATACGCCCAATTTTTGAACGAATTTAAATAAGTATTATAATTCTTATATATATAATTTATATATAATTAAAATATTATTAATATTATATAATTATATTAATACCGATTCCTAATTCTAATTCTTCGTAGAGTAGTTGGAAGAGATTACGTAAATAGAATTATATTTAATATTTATTTTCTATAAAAGTAAAATTATTTAACGTATTCCAATTTTAATTGTACGTCCTTAGCGTTTATAAGTACCTAGGGAATTAAATTTTATTAAATATATAATATTCTTCTTCCTTATAATTTAAATATATATTAATAATATTAGGCTTTATTTAAAGAATTAGTAGGAGATAGTATAGTTTTACTATTCCTTATTATAGAGGGGCGGTAGTTCGTTTGGGATAGGTTTAAAATTTAACCCTTTACGGTAAGAGATTCTTTTATTTTAATTATTTTAATAATAAAATTAATATTGGGATTAGGAGGTAGATTTAGTTAAATTTTGTGAATTGGTTTTAGTTAAAGTAAATTTTGAATATTTTTCTCCTTATAATTAATAAATATTAATAATTTTAAGTATTTCGTCTCTCTTCGAAGCGTAAATATAATAACGTTTAATTATTATATATATATATAATATATAAGAAGCGAGTAGGTCTTTTTATTAAGTAGTAGACGGGAATTTGGATAGGTCTTTTAAACGTATTAGGGCCGGATATTTGGACGATATTAGCGATAATAGTAATATATTATAATTAATAGGTTAGTATAATAAGATATAGGTAGCCGTAGAAGGAGTTAATATTTAGGAGGATTTTAAGACCGATATTAAGAAAAGATTTATAGATATTATTTATATAAATATTTTCCGACCCGGGTCTAGGTTTCTTCTTAGTATTATTAGTTCTATATAAGTTTATAATATAATAAAGATATTTTCCTCTTTCTAATAGCTATTTTATTTTCGATTATATAAATGGCTATATTTATATAATAATTATATATAGTAGAAATGAAAGAAGGAATTAAAAGATAAGGTATTGCCGTTAGAACGAATAAAGAAAAATAACTCTAATAATATTAGTAGTAAAATACTTAGAGGTATCTATATTTTAATTAATATTTCAATTAATATATTACTTTTTTATAAATATTATATATTATTCTGTTTAATTTTAAACGTTCTATTTAATTATATTATTTAAATATCTATAATTTATTAACCAATCGACCGATATTACCCAATAAATATAAATAGAAACCGAAACTTTATTATTCCTTCCCTTATTATAACGTTTTAAATTCTTTTTCCCTATAGAAATTAAATTTATTCGTAGGAATATACGCTTTATTAAATAATAATAGGAATGAATCCGTATTAGAGCGTCGCGAAGAATTACCTTGTAAATTTAGGCCTATTATATCTATATTATTATATATACTTATTATATATACCTACCTAATTTATAAGTTTAGGCCCGCTGTAAATCTATTATTATTATATATATAATTTATATATATTTATTTAATTTGTAAATTTAGGCCCGCCGTAGATCTATTATCGTTATATATATAATTTATATATATTTATTTAATTTATAAATTTAAGCCTACTATAATATATTCCTATTTCTAATACTTTTAATCCTAGTACGTATTTTATATATTAATTTAGCGTTCCTAGTATTATTCTAGAGTAAGTTTTTAATTCTCCCGATGCAAATTATATTAAGTATTGTAGGGTTTATTAGGATAAAAGTCTTTTTTAAATAAATATTTATTATTAATAATTATAAAGTCGAATAGTATTTAATTAATTATAATTTTAAGCCTAATTTTGTAAAAGTCCTTTAATAAATTATAGTTAAACCTAATATTAGGGTATTTTATAAAATAATTATAGTTAGACCTAATATTAAGATTAGAATAATTCTTAGCTTCTTTATTTAAATCGTCCGAATTTAAAATAATAATTGGGTTATTATATATCCTTAATATATTAAATTCGGTTACGGGCGTAAATAAGCGTTTAGCGCCGTATTTTAGATTCGGAAAAGGAGTAGCTTTTTTTTTACTTAGGGTTAATATAGGAGGTATAGATTCTATATCTTTAATTTTTATTATATAGAAGGTAAATTGTATATTAGGGGGGATTTCGTCGTTATCGATAGTATTATTATATTTATTATCTTCGCTATTATTAATAGTAGTAAGATCGATTATTATATTTTTCCCTTCTACGGATAGTTATAGGGTATTTAATATATATTTAATATATATTATAATAGTAATCGATAATATATTTAATAATTCTAATTTAAATAGTTTTAAAAAGGGAAATATATTACTATATCTAATTCTTTTTATTTTAAAGATCCGTTTGGAGTTACTAAATAGGTTGAAACTTTCTATATATATTTAATATTGGGAATTTTGGCCCCCGTCGTTAATTATATCCGAAGGGATTATATTAACCTCCTTTTCTTTCCTTTTTACTAACGGTTATAGGGTATTTAATATATATCCCTTATATATCGAGGCAATAATCGACCGTATATTAAGTACTTTTTCTTTATTAATTTAAAATATTTAAAATATTAATTATTATTTATAATTAGCCTACCTGCTAGTCTACCTCCCCGGTATTAAGTTAGTAAGATTATAATAATTTTCTTTTTTTTTAATAAAAGGTTGGCGTTGAGGGGGGTAACCTTCGTCGCTTATATTAGAAACTTTAAAAATCTCCTTTTCCTTTCCTTTCTTAAACGGTTAATTCTAAGATAATTAGCCTTCGTTATCTATATTAGAAAGTTCTATAATTTCCCTTTCCTTTCCCTTTTTAGACGGTAATTAAGCCTTTAATATATATTTACTATATATAGGTATTATAATCGACGGCCTACCTATATTTAAAGTAAATAATAATATCTTATCCTTTTGAGCCCTACGAATACTTAGAGTTAGAGAAGAAGGAGGTGATTTATTTTAGAGGTTTAATAAAATATTAAAATACCCGATTCGATATAACGCGCTATATAATATATATAGAGTATATATAGTTAGTAAATTCGTATCGAAAATAAGTAATTTATTATTATATATATTATAAATATTTATAATTATCGACGATTATAAATTTCTAGGGTTAAACTAGGTGCCGTTCGGGTTCTATTAAGTACGGCTTTAGAATTACTTTTAATTATAAAGTTTTTTAAATTTAAAATTCTTTTTTAATTTTTATTTCCGAAAGGAGGGCGATATATATATATTACTTATATAAGTCTACCCGACCCTAAATCTTCGGAATTTTAGGAATATATATCGATAGAATTTATAAAAAGAATATTAATATATATTAATTAATATTTAATAGTAATGTACTTACTCTAGTACTATATAAAATAGAGTTAGGTTTCTATTAATAATATTATTTTCTTCGAAATAGGAAGATTTTATTATATTAGTATTTAACGAAGTCTAATTCTAATAAAGCTTTTTTATTTTGGATTTTACTTTGTAAAGGCCCGAGATTATCTACGCGTAATCCCGTTTATTTTTAAATTATAATATTAGTTTTAGATATATTATATATATACGGTTAATCCGAGTTTAATACTCTAATTTATTCGGTATATTCTATATAGTATAGATTTTATAAATTATATCGTTTAATTTAGGATATTTCTTATAAAAGTTCCTATTAATATATACTTTATAGAAAATAAGGATATATTATAAATACTCTTATTAATTGAAGTAGTAGATTTTGGAATATTCTTTTTAAAAGTATTAATTGAGATTTAATAGAATTAATATTAGTATTTTAAAAAGGGGATTATATAGAAAATGTATTAATAATTTATTTAGAATTTATATTAGCGAGGATATATTAGATAGTTCGCGGGGTATTATAGATATAGTGCTATTTAATCGAACGATTAGTAATTTCTATAAGGGTATTAAAAATTGTTTTAAATAATAGTTTGTACCTTCGGATTGAATTTAAAGTAGTAAAGACGTAAATATAAAATTCAATCCCTATAAAAGTATTAATATTTATATATATATATTAAATATATATAGATGGAATAAATTATTTACATTCCCTATCCTCTATTTATTTAATAATAGAGAAGAGGTTAGTTGGTCTTTTAATTATTTTGAAAGATAAATTAATCTTTAAGAAATTTTAATTGAAGAAACGTTCGGTTTATTTTTATAAATAGTAAATAATTATAAAATCGTTAAAGTTATTAATTATTATTATAAGTACCCGAATAATTTTATAGATAAATTGCTCTTACGTTTATTTAAAAGAGATATTTATTTTATATTCCCGTTTAACGCTTATAAAATTATTAGTTTTTAAATAAATAATATTAGTAAAATATATATATATTTACCGATTAAATAGTAATTAAAGGGATATTATAATATACGTTCGTATCGAATAACTATTTTAACCTTATTTTATATTTAGAATTAAAATTGTAATTTAGATTATAAATTAATTAATTACTATTTTGTAGCGATCTTTTAGAATTCTAGATATATAATAAAACGCTTTATAAATAGGAAAAAGTAAATATATATTTAATATATAAAAAGGAAGGAAAATAAATAGGGGGGTATTATATTAGGGGTTAGCGTATTTACGTTTTGGAACTCCTAAATAGTACTTTGGATATTATTTATTATATTTTTTATAACTTTAAAAGGAAGAGGAGGGTAATATAAATACTACTTTTTATTAATAATAAAAAAGAATAGATACCGATTAATATCCTACGGAATAAAAATATTATATTTTACTTTATATAAAATATGTTAATATTTAAATATTATTATAATATTATATGGGCTACCTACTAATATATTAATTTATACCCTATATATATTTATAAATTGGTTCGAATTTACTATATAGCTTCCTATTTTATTTAATATAATTAATTTACCGATATATTAGAAGCGCGGGTTTAATACCTCTTTTATAAAGAGATTATAAGTAATAGATATTTAATCTTTAAGAATTGGGATTAATATTAGTCGTATAATGCTATTCCCCCCCTATAGATTTCTTAAAGTAGTTTATTAACTATATATATTACCGATATTAGTATAAATAATATATATATACGAATTATCCTTTTACTTATTAAATACCTATTATAAATAAATATTCGCGGTTATCCTCCGTAGTAAATAATTTATTATTCCGAATTAATATACTTATTATAGTTACGGTTAGTACGATCGTTCTATTTTTTAATAAATATAATATAGTACGCCTCTATTATTATATATAAGCGTTCTTATAAATTATTTATATCGACCCGCAATAATATAAATTATGGCCGTAAAAGAAACCGTCCGATATCGGTTATTTTTAGGCGGTTAAACGATTGATTCTAAATTATTAATTCGGGGTTAGGATGCGTATATATATTAAGACTATTACAATTATTACTTACTTTCTAAACTTTATTATACTGTTTATTATAATTACGGTTAATATTAGTATATAGTTAATATATAATAGAATATAGTAATTTAATAACTTATATTAGAAATTTTAATATAATTTCCTTAATTTAATAATAGGCTTTACTATTATTAACTTTATTAAAACCGAAGGTAATTACGCTTCGAATCTTCTTTATTACTTCTTCGGCACCCTATTTATTAATTTTACTATTATAGTTTTTATACTGGTTTTGTTAGGTATATTGACTAATATAGTATACGAAGTTTAAAATATTGTGTTTAGATGTCTATAGATACGCTAGGAGCGTTTAATAATTTTTAATTTTAATTACCCTAATACTATAAGAATTATTACTATTAATAATAAGCTCTTCGTTAATTATTTATATTTATTATATTATTAATATATAATATATATATATATATTTGTAAATAAAGTATATTACGTACCGATTAGAAACTTATATTTAATAATTACTCCCCTATATAAAATAGTAAGTTATTAATATTATTATCCGAATTGTCGATAGAAGTAAGGTCGGTATTCGTATTATAAACGTTAGAATTAGGGGTTAAATATTTAAAAGAAATTAGAGAAGAAAAAGATAATAAAGGAGTTGTTTATATAGAGAGTAAATTATATTTATACGAAGTATTACGACCGGGAGATTATTATTAATTTATTATATATAGAATATAAATTCGGGAGTTAGCTGTTCGGGAATAAATAGAAAGTAGTTAGGATATAAAAGGTATTAGATATAAAATAAGATTTAAAAAAGTATAAAAAATATTATATAATATAGAATAAAAAAGGAAGAGGAGGGACGCGGAATATTAATATATTAATATAAGAGGCTTTGTAAATTTAAATTAATTTTCTTAAATGATTAGTATCCTATTAGAAGGGGAATTCGAAAGGATAGAATTAAAATTTACGGAAGGTTAGAAATTATTATCGTTTAATTATATTATTTATATATTTATAAAGTATTTATCTATTTCTAATTTAATATATAATAGAGTCTAATAATATTTAAGGAATTGAATGTAAGAAAAAAAGAAAAAAAAAGAAAAAACGAAATAGTATAAATTTACTCGTTTATAAAATATATTAAATAGGATTAATTATTTGGATAGTATAAATTCTAGTACTATATATTATATATATACTAATTTAATATATAACGGAGATTAAGAATATTTAAAGAATTAAATATAAGAAAAAAAGAAAAGAAAGAAAAAAATGAAAGAGGTGTAAGTTTATTCGTTTATAAAATATATTAAGTAGGATTAATTATTTGAATAATATGAATTGTAATACTATATATTATATATATATTGTTGCCCTATTAGTAAAACGCTATATATTTGTAGTTTAGGAGGTAAGGTAAATTGAATATTCTATAATAATTAAATTTAATTTAGATATTAAATAGTTCGTTCGGTATAAATTGAAGTTCGGATTTTAAATTCCTTTTCGGAAACTTTCTATCGAGTTTTATATAAAAAATATATATAATTATTTAATTCGTAAAATATTATATTCTTATAGTATAGAATAAGGGGAAGATATTTTATTATAATTAAATCCGAGGGGATAATAGGTAGCCTAGTTTAATTCTTTTAATTAGTATTTACGTACTATTTTACTATCCCTTTATAATAAGAAAAGTTAATATAAATAATTGGGAGGGCTTTATAAATATTATATATAATATTTGAAAATTATTATGAAAGATAATATAAAAGGAAGAATTAGAAATTAGAGGCGCGCCCTATAGGGTGCGCCTCTTATACGAAGCTTCCTTATTTTATTAGAGGATTTACTTTAATTTACTTGCTAGGTTAATATATTTAATAAGCGTACGACCTAATCGGCAGCCTTTATATAATAGTTAGGCGGGCGGGTTAGGTACGTGCGTATATATGTAATTAGCTACCCTATAGCCTTATTTAATTTATATATATAAATATACGTATTTAGTATTAGAAGTGTTTAAGATTTATAAATTATTCTCTCTTTACCTTCTTTAATATTTTTACTATATCGATTAATTTATATTATTACCTCTATATATATAGTATTTCTACGTATCTTTATTTATCGAATAATTTTATATTTCTTGTTTTTTTATAATAGATATATATAAATATTATTATTAGTAAATAAAATAATTATAATAACCTATCCCTGTATTGACTTATATCGATATTATTTACTTATTTACTAAAATAATTAATGTTAAAATAGAAATAGCCGAATTTATAACTATTAATATTGAGGGGGGGCTATCCGTTATTAGTAAATTAAATATTGATTTTAATAATAAATAATTATTCGTTACTTTTAAAATTTTTAAAATAGAATTAAATAAAATTAAAGTTAAGTTTATAATTAGGACGATCGAAATTATTAAAGAGCGATTAAATTCGGAGGGGGTTTTAGATTTATTTAAGTATATAATAAATAAAGCCGTTAAGAAGAGGATTAAAAAGGATTATATAGATATAATAAGGGACGAAATATAAAAATCTTTAAATATAGTTATTAAAAATGAAATTGTTAATTGTATTATATAGAATATTAAAGAGTAAATAAAGAAAGTTAAAGACGAATTTAAGGAGGCAATAAAGAAAATATTATAATTTGAAGTTTGGAAATATATAGTATCCGAATTAATAAATTTAAAGTAGGTTTTATAGGTTAATATAAAGGAGGATAAGTAGGATACGGATAAATAGGAAAGGGTTGCGAAGAAGCGGAAATTCGTCGACGAAGGAAATTTAAATATTTAGATTTTTAATAAAATAGTAGAATATATATAGAATAGAGAGAGAAAGATTATAATTAACGGGGGTTACTTTAAGAAAATTGTAGACGATCGCTATATTTTTAAGGGGGTTAATAGAAATTTAGTAGTATAGGTTATAATTTTAGATAATATTTATAATAGTATTTAGGCGAAGGTGTAATTGGATGTTTATAGTGAGTAGCGATATTAATTTGCCCTTATATAGTATATATATATATTAGCGAGATAATTTCCGAGAATTTCAAAATATTTTTATATAATATATATATATAATTAGTTCTACTATTAAAATATTAGCAATAAATAGGCCCTATTTTTAAGTATTTTAAAGATTCTTATTTTTTTTTATATAAAATATATATATAGTTACTTCTATTGGTAAAATACTCTTATAAATTATTTTAATTTCCTTTATCTTTTACGAATTCCTATATAATATATATATATAGGTATATTTATTAGTAAAATAGTGCTACGAACCAGGGAGAGCTGGGTTCGTAGTCACTATTCTACCTACTGACAAAGTCGTCAGGAGACGGATTCGTCTTGAGAGAAGAATCCGTCAGTAACGGATTTATCAAAGGGATTAATACCGTAGCAAATTCGTCACTAAGGTAACGAATTCGTTTTAAGGAACTACAGTCAATCGTAACCTAGAATTTATATTAATAAATAATTTTACTAAACAAATACTTCTAATTATAAATAATAATTAATTAAATAAGAGAAGAATTCATCTCAAGGGAGACGAATCTGTCCTAAACTATTATTACTACCCGGAATTATATTGGTAATTAATTATACCGGATTCGGCATAATTAAACACTAATATACTCCAGCCTAATACCTCCCGTACTATAATATCTCCCGAGGTATTAAGAAATAGTTATAGGACGGTCGGTTTAATTATCTAATTATTTTATATATACGCTTAAAAACGTTTTCGGCTTTATACTAGAATTCTCATTACTCCTCTTACTAATAAGTATTTCACCACACTTATTAATTGTACACTATATATCTATATTTAGCCGAAATCGTCAACCTAAATAATATAAATTTATATTAAGCCGAAATTATTATAACCAAATACCCTAAATTTATATCGAAATAAAAACGTCTTATAAAGGCCAAATTATTTTAAAAAGCAATTTAAAATACCTTCTACTAATTAATTAGGCGTTTAAGTACCGCGCTAACCACGGCCTAAACCCTATTTGGGACGGCCGGCGCTAGATCCGCCGCTTCGGTTACTATTAACGGAATTAAATAAACTACCTCCGCTTCTACTACGACGGAGAATAATAAAAGGGTTTATAAATCCCGAATTTAAATAACGTCTCTTCCTCTATTATATTAAAGGAGAATTAATAGCCGGGGAAGTAGCTTCCCACTCTATATTATTATCCGAATCGGGGCCTATTATTTTTATAATATAAATTATATAATAACCTCCTCTAATATTAGGGGTAGTAATATTCTAAATAATTAAATTATAAAAACGGTCTATTATATTAATAGAAAAGGGTAAAATATCGAAGCGGACTTCGCGAATTAAATTAACTACGGGAAATACGGTAGTAAGAGCCGGCTAAAATTCTAAGCCCTTAATAATAATAGCCAAATCGTAAATATATTCCTCTAAAATTTTAATACTAAAATTACCGACTAAGCCTTCAAAATAATAAAAATAATTATTAATATATTCGAATACGCGAATTTATTAATTAACTATCTTCTCCTCTAAGTCCTTTATTTCCTAATGGAATTTACGTTCCTAAATATATTCCTATTCTTCTTATAACTTTACAACGGATTTATTATAATTAATTAAATTGACCTCCCTTAAATATAAACGATATAAACGACCTAAAGTACTAGAAAATTACTTTAAAAGAATATTAAAAACGTTTACTATCCTATACACTAAAATCTAAATACGAAGGGGTAAATAATATTCCCAATCGCCCTATTCACCTTCGAAGTAAAATAAGCGGAAATATTTTACACTAATAAACTTTATTTTCTTAATTACTAAAAGCTTGGAATAAAAAACTTTATTACTATAATAAATAATTTTAATATAGTCAACCTTATTATAAAACGTAGTAAATTCGCATTCGACCTTTTTAAATAAATTTTAAATTACTCCTCTATAATAGCGAACCAAAACGCTTAATTTAGTATAAAGCCGTTTCTTAGTAATATAGCAATAAATAATATTACCGCCTTCGACGTTGCTAACGTATACTTTAATTACCCGCTTAATATCCTCCTCCTTTAGTCTATTTATATCCGTATTATTAATATAGCCCGGTTCCTAATATAAGAACTTATATTAAATATTATTATTATCGTATATAGTAATAAGAATTTAAATAGCTTCCTAATTATTATCGGCGAAAGTAAGTTAATTATTATATATAATAATAATTATTCCGAAGAATAGGGTAAGGGCTAAATAATAAACGAATCTATTTTAACGACTTTTTAACGCAATTATTTTTATATTTTCGTATAAATATTTAAATAAATTATAAAAAATAAGTTAATATAAATTAATAAACGGATCTGCCTATATAATATCGATATTACAGCTATATAAAACCGTTTAAGGGCTATTAAAAGCTTTAATCCTTTAACCGTCGCTATACTAGACCTATTAAATATAATTAACGCCCTTTAGGTTAAATACTATATCGTATTTAAATTTATATATCGTAACCGGAGTAAAGTCGACGTTTCGAAACGTAATTGCCAATAATAAATCAATAATAATATTAATTCTAGCGACTAATAAAAAGAGGATAGTATTAACCTTTATTACGTCCTTATCTTTTTTTAAAATAAACTTTAAAATAATTTTTATATAAAACGTTTAATAATAGTAAATAAAAGAATATTAGACTATCTACGAAACTTTATCTAATTTTTAATTGCAAAATTGTAAGACTAATTTATAAAAGCGGTTAATTTATAATAAATTTTATTATTAAACTTAACGGCCTAAAGAATATTCGACCTATACTTAAGCCTAATAGCGGACAAAACGATAGAAATATTTAACTTATTTTTAATAAAATATTATAAAAGCTAGTATAAAATTAGCAATCTAGCAAAATATTTATAAAACTAAATTATTACCGAATACGGCCAGTAAATATTTATTCGCCGCGTATTCTATACGAATATTATAATTAAAAACAATCCGGTTCGCCTTATTATAAACGGTATTAGGCATTTTATAATAGGCTACTTCGAATAATTCTTTATTTTACTAGGCTAAACCTGCTATAAAATTCCTACCGATACTATCGGCGAAATCGAGGGTATTAATAACCGCGACGCGGCGACTATACTATTTGTAAGGATTAATTATAAAACCGGCTATTTTACTAAGCGTCGAATAAGAATATTAAATTACTTTAAAATAATAAAATTCGTAATTAAAAGAAGAGAAATAAGGAAAACGAATAATAATAGCCGATTGGGCTCTATTAACGATAAATTCTGCTAACGATAAATACGAAGTACGAATAAATACGTTTACGTAATTCAATAAGGAAAAAGGAATAAAATAATAATAAAATACGCTCCCGGGGTTTTTTTAAAATGATACTTAAGTGTATAAAGTAAGATAAAGTACGAAAGGGTATAGCGGTTATAATATTATTATTATTAAAGGAGGAAAAAACGGGAGATAAGGAAAATTATATATACGAAATCCAAAAATACAATATAAAAATAATAAAAGAAAAAACGGCCCGTGCTCCTTACCGTTACTTTTATTAATTATATAGTAAATAACGAATCTTATTTATCTAATATTAGATAGGCAATAGATTCGGTATATTTACTAGCCGTATTAATAATAACCTAAATAATTCCTACCCTTTCTACTCCTTTTTCTATATTAGTAATTCTATAATAACGTTAAACTTTAGCACCTTCTTAACTAACGTAAATTTAAGAAGAATATATTTAAAACGTTCGCACTCCTTCTACTAATCGATAGGGAACTTCTTCTTATAATCCTTTACTATCTTCTCGTCTAAATTTAATAAGATAGAACGTTTCAATTATTTAATACTTATACTTAAGGCGTTCTTCCTAATAATTAGGAATTCTACTACTTTACCCTTATATTTATATATTTGTATATAGTAGTTAATAATTTTCCTAAGGACGAAAAGCGTTTAATTATTTAATTCCATCTCTATTAAAAAGTCCTCCTACCGCTCGAAAGGATCCGGCCCCTTAACTATTTTATACAATTAGGCTATAAATACAATATAATATAATTGCAAATCCTTAAAGAAATCTAATTCGTAAATTAAGTAACTAACCCTCTTAATAATATAATAAAGACTAAATCTTAATACTAATTACTTCCTCTTTAATTTCCCAAATAATTTATACTTATTCCTAAACCGTATATATATTATATCCCCGACCTTAAAATTAATTAGAATATACTTCGTATTATAATACCTCTTTATTACTATATTTACCTTATTAATTAATTTAATAACCTCTAATTAATACCCCGACTTTAAGACCTATAAAATATCTACACTTATACTAGGCTCATCCTTAACGACGTACATAAAGATATCTAATATAAAACGGGGCTTAAAACTATATACTACCTCGTTAGGGCTCATACTTAAAATAGTATATAAAGAATTATTAAATTAATACTAAATAATTAATAGAATATTTATCTAAGGGGCGTTAGAAGTAATATAATAAAAGCGGACGGCGGTTTTAATAATCTAATTAGTACACTCGGATTACCCGTTAATTTAAAAATAATACGTTATAGAATATAGTAATTTAATACTATAAATAATAAAGATCTCCCTCTATATTTTAAAAATAAACTTCATATTACAATTATTAATAATCTATTATAAAATACCCTAATCGGCAAAATTCTAAACTCGCAACTTTATAGTAACTTAATCCTTCGCTATATAAATAGAGTAATTAATTATTAATAGAATCTTTTTACTAAATTTATAAATATTAATACTCAAAGTATTTAGTATATTATAATTAAATAAGGCCTAAAAAGTCCCTTTAGCCTCGACCGAAGGTATATTAGTTACGAAATCGGTAATTACTATATAAAAAGGCTATAATAGAAGACGAATAGGTTAAAGTTTACCGGGAATAGGCTAATAATCAATTTAGTATTCTTAATATATTCGGTAATAATTAACGTAGAGATAAACCTTCTAAATTTTATAATAGAAATAAATATAATTAAATTTAGCTATTATACGGTTAACTTTAGTATATTAGCGTTTATTATATACTAGATTAAGGATTTTAAGAACGTAGTTAGAAAGTAAATAAATCCTCTTTTCATTATTATAATTAATATAAAAAAGAATATTATTTCGGAACTCAAATAAACCGGCCGGTAATTAACAACGGCGGTCCGTACGTTAGGGTGCCAAATTCGCCTTAGAAACCGAATTTATCTCCGCCTAAACTATAGTATAAAATATATTAATAATTTTTTAATAGCGCGAATTAGCCTTATAGCCTTCTATAATCTTAATTTTAAACTCTAAAATTAATACTAATACTATTAAATAAAAATCTAAGGCTACTAAATCCGTCTAATTAACCTAAATATCTTCTAACTAATTTACATCGTCGCAATTAGTATACCGGTCGAATTCTATAGGAAGCTTAAATAAAGTATTTAGGACGACATTTAATAGGCCCGGGATATAGAAAACATTTAAGCGGAATTAGGAAGCTTAATTTATAACGTTAATAAATTTAAAATTCACTTTTACTAAATTTATAATAATTAGGGACGTATACTTTAAAATTCCTTTAGCTAGCGAATAATCGGTCAAAATAATAATAGGGAGCTCGTTAAATTGAATTATTTTATATTACTTCTTCAAAGTCTAAATAATAGTAATAACCTCGGCCTTAGTAGAGCCGTAGTACTTTTCAGTAGGAATTATCTCTCTAAAAATAAAAGTAATAAATTAAATCTATTCTATAAGGATATCCTAGCCTAAAATGTCCTTACCGTTCTATAAATCTATAAGCTAGAAGGCTACTACGCCGAAGCCTTACTTATAAATATTAATTTTAAAAAATAGAACCTAAGAACAATTATAGTACTAGAGCTTAATCTAATTATATAAATTATCCTATATAATCTAAAAAAATTTACACTCCTCCTTAATTAATATAAATTTAATTCGCATAATATATACCTTACGTACATTCTTAAAAGTACTTATAAAGAATTCTTTAGACTCTTTACTTTATTAAAAAAACTCGGTTTTATACCGTTTGAAAAGAGTATTTTTAATTTAGAATTATAGTATTCTAATACGTAATTAACCGGCTATATTAATATAAATCTCCAAATCCCCTAACGTTTCTAAGAATTTAATTTATTTAAAAGCGGCGATATAATTATTAATATAGCTAATACCTTCGCTATTTACTATATAACCGAATAGCTTTATAAACGGGTACCTTACGAATAATTTACTAATACTAATATAAATATAGTATTTATTAATAATATTTAGAACGATTTATAAATAGATAAAATATTCTTCCTCCGTTTTATTAAATATAATAATATTATTAATATAAATACGAATAAAGTATTAATATTCAAAGAAACGGCGATCTATAAAGCGTTAAATAAAAGCGGGAATATTCTTAAAACTTATTAATATAATATTAGACTATTTAAAACCGCGTAGGCTAATAACCACTATTCAATCCTTATACTTCGAATAGATAGGCAATTAATAAAAAAAACTGGAAGTATTAAAAATAAAGAAAATAATATATCTAACCATATTATCTATAATATTTTATTAATCTAAGAAAGGATAAACGTTAAGAATAGCAATTTTATTTAGAGGGCGAAGATTAAAAACTATACGGCCTTTACCTTTATACCAAATAATAAATACAAAATAAATAAAGGGAGCCGGTTAATTTATAAAATTTATACGCCCTTATATATAAAGTTAGTCGTAAATCTTATTAAAGAAAATATAATCTTTATAACTTAATAAGTAAATACATATTTATTTCCGCTAATTTTACTAACCCTCTACTAAATTAATCCTTATCTTCTTATCTTTAATTATTAGAATTACCCCTCGATTATAAAAAACGTTATAATTATCTACTAACTTAATAAGCTTCTTAACGAACTTAAGTTTATTATAATAAACATTAACCCCTTTTACGAATATAATTTTAAAGATATTATTAAATTTATTAAATTTCTAAATTAATAATTTAAATATATCTAGCTTTTTTAGCGGCGTTAGAACGTTAGGATCAATTTCCTATACTATAAGAGTAAATTAACGGTCTTCTTCGTTAAAGAATATAATATATTACTCGGGAGTGAAATTAATTTAAATAATAGGTATAAAATAATTTAAATTGTAATTATCAATTAGTATACTAAATTTATCTCTAACGTATTCGTAGATATAACCGACTATTTTATAAACTTTAACAATTAGTAACTAAATAGCTCGGTTTATTATAATAACGAATTTAATAATCTTACAAATAATAATATAATTAAGGATACTATTATATTCTAATTAAAAATAGTATACCTTCGGGTTTAATTTCCGGGGATTTTTTAGGAAATTAATATAATAGACCGGAATTTAAATTTTTATAAAGGCCGGAACGACTACCTTCCTTACGGAGGTTACCTTATATAAAGCGATTTAGTAAACCTTAGTATTAATATAATTAAATTTACTATAGAACTAGGCCTACTTTTCGGATTTAATTTTACAAAAAATTTAACCCTTTACCTTTATATTATATATAGAGTAAAAGCGAACTTCCCCCGAAGTAAAATTAAAGGTTACGCTATAATTAATAAAAAAACGGGTATTTAATAGAAATTTGGGCGCTAATTCTAAAATTACGTTAGCCCGTATAAGGAAGTGCCTATTAATTTACGTTTTATAAATCCTACTTCGGATATAAAAATTAAATTCTACTTATTCTATAATTTCTTTACTACCCGAAATTCTATTAATTTAGAAACCCGGAATAAAAAAGAAACGAAGATTTTTAACGAATTTATAAACGAAAATTTTATTTATAAGGATATTAGAAGCGCCTAAATTTAAATATACGTTTACTTTGGGGCTATTAGGATCCCGACTAATTAGTACTATAAAATACGTAATTTTTCGGGGAATCTTCGTAAATTTAGTAACTAAAACGGGATTCGCCTCTACAATTTAATTATTTTAAAAGGCAAAATTAGCTTCCTCGCTCTTATTAATAAATTTACTATTAAAAATAATCGGAATATATTACTCTAAGGATTTATCCTATTCGAAATCGCTAGAATAAGTATCTTCGTTCTCTAATTCTTAAATTATTAAAGCCTAATAATAATCTACCTAATTACCGAATTCCTCTTACAAAATAATAGATTCGGTAATAATTGGAACGGCTTTTTTAATATTTTTAAAAATATCTTCGATATAAATTACAAAATTAATTATTTTATTAAATTTATTGTCCTCGCCTTCGTTAATAATAATATACTTTAATTCTCTTAATTCCTTTACTTTCTTTTTAATATTAGGCGAATCGTTATAAAAATAAAAATAATCTTTATAATATAAATTACCTTTATTATTAGTCTTCTATTAATAGAAATATTTATAATAGCGGCCTTAGCAGCTAAAATTACTTCGATAATTATTATTATTAATTCTATTATTCTAATAGCGATAATTATTAGAGCCTCGATTATAATAACTTTTACTATAACTTCGAAAGGAAAAATAACTATATTAGCTATTTTTGTAGAAAGATAATAATTCTCCTTAATTAGCCTCTTCCTCCCCAATATTATAATTAGTCTCTTCGTCTTCTTCTTCGTAGTAAGCGGAGGGTTTAGAACGATAATCTTTTAACTTTTTCTATTAAATTTTAACTTTAACGTTTAAACGTCGGAAATACGTTTCTTTAATATTTTTAATAGTAGGTTTATTTATTAACCCTTAAAGGTCGGGATAGAAATTAATATATAACCGGTTAAATTATTAATATATAGTAGTATTACCCTATTAATGAAAATAGTAAAATAATTATCCTATAAAGATACGAATAGATATCTCGCGGGCGTTATAGGCCTTTATAAATCTATTCTTCTATAATTATTCGACAGTATTAATTAGCTTAATATTAAAACGGACGTTTATAAACTATAATAATATATTTAAGGATTTAATATAAATTTCCCGATCGACGGTAGAGAATTTAAAAGTCTATTATACTATAGCCTTACCTTTTAATAAATTTAGAAAGTAAGATAGGAATTTCTAAAATCTATTAAAATTATTTTTAGTACCTTATTATATACTAATTTCCCAATTGAAGAAATTTCAATAGTAAAGGATTCTACCGATGTAAAAGACTATATATTCCTAATATTTATTATAAGGAATATTAGGCCAGAATATACCTACTTCCTATACTTTTTAATCGTTATTAATAGAATGGAGGTTATTCGAAAGACCTGTATTGTAATAATTTAAATTAAGAAATAATAGACTTAAGGGGCCGTTTAACGGGCTTCCTCTAAGGAAATTAAAGCCCTAGAAAGGTAAAAGTAGAGGACGTTTACTATTATTAAAATTTCTAAAGCTATTAGGGCCGCTAAGATTACCGGGAATATTAGTAACCCTTCGGTAAGTAGGAATATTACTACTATTACTATTATTTATATTAGTAATTAAAATAATAGAACCCGAAGGGAAATTAATTAAATAAATAAGAATGTTATAATATTTATAAAGAAGTATGCCCTATTTAAGACTGAAGTACCTAAAATATTTAAATAGCGGTGGAATAGCTCTATATATATAAAAATAATTAGTGTAAATATTAATATCGGCCTAAAGTGGAAAACTAAGCGGGAAATTAAAATAAAACTTAATAAATGGGAAACCTAGAAGAATTTAGGGCGATATTACTCTTTAAATTAATTTAAGTAATATAAAAATACCGGGTATAATAGGCGGAGGAATTATATTAGTAAGGGCCGTTCTAAGGGGAATAATAGTACTATTATAAATAGGGAAAATGGGAGCGCCGGATTCTATATAGTAAATACCGGAACCGGTAATACCGTTAACTTCGGCTTTAATAATAATTAAATCGGTCGAAGGGCTACCTAGGGTTTCTATTTTAAAATTTATTTTATTAAAAGTATTAAGTAGTTAGTTGGGAATAGTAGAGTCGCTAAAGGTATAATCTTTTATAATTAAATTAAAATTACTTTTTTTTATATTAAGTATAGAAATATTAAAATCGGCTTTAGGTCGTACTTTAACTTCCTATAAGAGGGCTTTAATAATTAAATAACAATAATTAATAGTAGATTTCGGTATACGGATCTCGAATATACTTAATATTACTAAGGATAATAATATTTTATAATTACGGCGTCTAAAGGGAAGTAAAGAAATTAAAATAATAAATTAAATTCTAATCTTCTCTACTATTTAACGGTCTTTATTTATATTCTGAATATAAAAACGGACTTTAAGAGCTAATTAAATTATTAATCTACGTAGAAGGTTTATTACCCCGGATATAATATTAATAATAAAATAGGAAATTAATATTAACGTTAATAAAAATAATAATAAAACGATTAGTAAGACCGGGGATAATATAAACGAAAGGAGCCTTAATACAATTGGTATATCCCCTTCTAAAGAAATATTATTGAAAAAACCTCTCCGAATAGCCCTTATAGTACTAAGATAATTATAAGTATATATTATATCCGATATATATAAACTTAATAGCTTTTTAATATATATAAAATCGAAATAAAATTATTCTTCAATAGTAAAATAAACCGGGCCTATATTAAGAAGGAGATTAACTCTAAACTAAGTTCGGTTAACCTCCTTACCCTTATTAACCGCCTTTCCTTTACCTTTAAAGTCGGTTTCGCCTCTATAATATCGAACTATAATTAAAGAAAACGGATTATTAATATAATAAATAACTAAGGCGGTTAAAAAGGATAGTTTAATATAATATAAAGTTAAAGCCGTATCCCCGACCTTTATTCTACTTATCTTTTCTCTTATATCTTAAATTGTAAGGGCTTAGTTAATTTAATTATTTTTAATAAATTCGTTAAATTTAATAAAAAGGGAGATAAAATACTTTTAAAGGATATTTTAATCGAAGGACTAATATAGAAAATAGAAGGACGGATTACTATTATCGAAAGTTTTATTATTAGTAGTATAGAGATTATTATTACTGGACTTAGATTAGATTCTTCTATAATAGTCGAAAGCCACTAAATCGTAAATATCGATACTCTTTTATAAAGAATATTTAAAATATTTTTTATAGAATTTATATAAATTATCGGCTCTCTTACTATTAACTTCGGTTTAAATAATTAACATTTTAATAATTTAACAATACGGAACGCAATTCCGGGGGAATAAGGAAATAATATATAAACGTTTTACAAGGAAAAGGTAATAATAATAAAAGTAAAAAGTAATTCAATTCTAATACTATAGAAACTATTTACTACGAATTAGGGAGAATTGGGTTCGTAATTACTATTCTACCTACTAATAAAGTCGTTAGGAGATAAATTCGTTTTAAAAGAAGAATCCGTTAATAACGGATTTATTAAAGGGATTAATACCGTAGCGGATTCGTTATTAAAGTAACGAATTCGTTTTGAGGAACTACGGTCAATCGCAACCTAGAACTTATATTAATAAATAATTTTACTAAACAAATACTTCTAATTATAAATAATAATTAATTGAATAAAAGAGGAATTCGTCTTAAGGGAGACGAATCCGTCCTAGACTATTATTATTGCCCGGAGCTGTATCGGTGACTGACTATGCCGGATTCGGCATAGCTAGGCACCAGTATACTCCGGCCCAGTGCCTCCCGTACTGTAACAAATAATAGCGCTATTTAGCTTTGGGTAACGGATAGCTTATTATAATAAATCCACTTTATATAGAAGGAAGCGGTAGTATATAAAATATATATAGAATATATATAGATAAGTTCGATATTTAAACGACGGAAGAAGAGTAAGAAATAAATAATAAAGAGAAGGAATAATATTATATATTATTATAATTTAGATTATTTAATATTATAAATTAAACTATATAAGGTAAAAATATAAATCTTTAGTATTATATATTCGGATTCTTTAATCCGTAAATAAATAGCCGAATAAGAATGGTTATATTTAATACCTTTTAATATGCCCCCTTATATATTATATATAATATACTTTATATATATTGAATATAACGGTTTTAGATATAAGTATAATAGTAGGGAGGGTTTAGATTTAGTAGCGTTTTTACGCGAATTTATAGAGAAGGGTATAATTTATCCATCGTAATTTATATATTTAAGTAAACTATATACCTTATAATATAACCGGGCAAATTATTTGCCTATATTTTATAAGTTTGCTAACCCGCCAGCTACTTATTACTATAACTATATATTTAATATATATATATTGAATTAGAATTATATTAATATTATTAGAAAAGCGAGGCCGAATTAATAATAATTTAAACTTATAAATAACCTCTAAATCTATCCGAACGAACAAATTAATATAATTATACTTAATTTTATAAAGGTATTTTATAGGTCCGTTCCCGTACTTTTACTAATTAAAAAGGTAATTCGCCGAAGTAAATAAGAAGTAGATATTATAGCCCGATAGCGAATATTTTCTATAGTAAATATAAGAATAAGTAGAATATATATTAATTTAGGGATTATAAACCCGAATTGTAAGAAGAGAGAGTATTTAATATTTATTAATAATAATTATATTAAATTTAAGTAGTATTTAAATATTAAGAATATTATAAATAAAAAGTAAAGGAAAAGAATCTTTATATTATTGAATGAAGGACGAGAAAATCGAAGTATTTTAAATTAATATTTTTAAACGAATTATATTGCTTATTACGCCGTAGCGGACTTATATACGGCTCTTTATCCTATAAATTAGAATATTTGTATCTCTTTTAATTGTATATTAAATATAATTCTATTAGGGCTACCCTACGTAGCGTATATATAAATAGTTAATCCGAGTATAGATTATATAAATATTAAATAGTTTTAATGCTACGTCCAAATTTAAATTAATAATAATGCTTTCCGAACGAAAAAGAAAGTAAATAATTAATTACTTATTATTAAACGTATTATATAAATAGTAGGCGAATAATATAAATATAGATATATATAGAATATATATTAGGTTTAAACGTTCGAAGTAGTAATTTAATTGGTTTAAATACTTTAGTAAACTGCTTTGAATAATTAAAAATCTATATATTTAATATATAAATGAGAAAATTGGCGAGAAGAATTTAGGTGAAGTTTTATTCTAAGATACTATATCCTTATATATATATATATTACTTTTAAATAATTAGTTCTATTATTAACTTTTTATATATTGCCCTACGCTTAGTATATAGGTATTGTAATCTACTTTTAACGATATACGGCCGTTTCGAATTTAAAGTAAAAGCGATAAATATAATATAGCGAGGTTATTACGGGAATTAAAATAATAAAAGAGAATAAAGAATAGGTGAAATAATATATAGTAAATTTGATATTTATATTTTTAATTGGTTCGGATACGAAAAGCCTATATATATTTTGTATATTATACGTTTTACGCGCGGGGATCGATAAGTTCGATTTATTATTCGATATAATTATTTATTAAGAATTTAATATTATTATTACCCTCGCTTTTACCGCCGGTCTATCCTAAATTACTATATTAGTAAAAGATATAAAAAGGTATAGTCTTCCTTTTATTCTATTTTTATATATATTTTATATATCTAATTCTATTTCTTCTTTCCGATTTTTAAATTATATATACTATTCTTATAATTACGTATAATATTAACCTTATGCCCCCTCCCCCCCCTCCTTCCTTCGACTTCGGAAATTATTTTTCTTTTTAATTTTATTTCTTATTATTATCGCTATATAATTATTATTTATTTAATATAGGTATAATTAGGGCTATTTCCCTTTTAATATTATTCTTTTCGTCGAAACCGATTCTAGCCGATGCCGATATTAGTTTACTAATAATTTAATAACCGGTATCGATTTCTAATGGTTCGAATACTAATATTATTTCTTTTAACTATTTAAATTATTCCCTATTTACTTTGAGTTTCCTCTACTATTATTCGATATATAATTATTATATATCGATTTTCTATAGTTTATCCCTAACGGTTTAAACGTTAATATCCTCCCTCCTATTATCTTAATTATTCTTATTATATAATAATTCTATAATAATATTTAATTATTATATATTTATTATATATTTTACTTCCTTCCTATTATTAAAATTCCTCTAATTATTATATAATTATTATATATCTAACTCTTTCAATTTAAGTATTAATAATCTTAATTCATTTTTTTAAGTTATTATTATATCCTCTTTAATATATAATATAATAATTAGGAAAGCCTTTCTATAAAGGTATTTAGTACGTTTTAATAATATTATTTAAATATTTTTTATATATAATTAATAATAGTAGAATAATACTTTAATCCTATTCTAAACCCGTTAGATTATAGATAGTATTTTAGTATGTATTTAAAATTAAGATATAAATAATTATAAAACTTATTTAAATTTAGGACCGATTTTAATTCTAAGTAAAGGAGATAAATAATGCTATATTATACGAATTTCGATAGGCTTATACGTAATTAATTTCTTTATATATATTAAATTTATATTTATATTATACTAATATATAATATATAGATGCGAAATCGAAGTTAATAAAGGGGTTGCGTATAAGGTATATTGTAAAGCGTTTTTTGATATATATATTCTTATTCCTTTAATATAAGTGTAAAAATTTATTATAATATTATTTAATTATATTGCTATATACGAAAGGTTTATAAATCTATTAATTAGTTGTCCCTTTATAAATTTAATATATAAATTATATTTAATTACGTTTAATAGTCGTTTTATATAAGGATACGTCGATAATTTAAGTATTAAGAATCGAATTACTAAGTAAAGCTCAATTAAAAAACGCTGAACGAGAATATAGATTTAAAATGCTAAAATATTTTATTATTAGCGGAAAGTAGTGTAATACGAAGTATAATTACAATATTAGGTATTATATTACTTCTATATATTTGAAATATATATAATATATAAGATTAATTTTCTTTAAGGGTTATATTACCGATTATTAGTATATTTATTATAGTTTATAATAATTTTGTATAAGTTAGTAGGTATATTCCTACTATTATAATCTTTATATTAATATAGTATAGTTCTTTTAACCCTGAATTTACCTAAAAATATAGTAAGAAATTCGGACGCCTTAAAAAGGGAGAAACGGAAAGTAATAAGCTTTAAAAGAAGATAATTATTATTTTAGTATATTCCCTTCCTAATAATATATAATATATATATGTGCTAACGATTATTAGGATTCTAATTAAAGCGTTGACTACGAAAGTAATAAAGAGGAGGGAGAAGAGGATTTAATATATTCCCTTCTAATTAATATATAATATATATATATATTAATAATTATTAGGATTTTTATAAAGGGGCTAATTATAAGAGTGATGAAGAGGAGGGAGAAGAGGATAATTATAAGAGTAATAAAGAGGAGGGAGAAGAGGATTTAATATATTCCCTTTTAATTAATATATAATATATATATATCCTAATAATTTATAAAAACCCTTTTAAAAGCCCGACTAAGAGAGTAACGTAGAGAAGAAGGATAAAGAAGGAGAGAATAAAAGATAGGATAATAATAATAAAGAAGTATTAAAAGTATTAAAGAAAATAGTATATTTTATAAATTAATATATAAAAGTAAGTTCTTTATAGTATTATATTTGTAATATATATTATAATTAATTTTTTATAGAAGTAGCCTTAAGAAATTACTTAAAATAAGGTTAAAAACGAGATTGATATAGAACGTAAGGGAAGGTCTTTAAAATTAAGAAATAGGAAGGTTTTTATTATACTAACTATAATTCTATTAATTTTAATTGTAGTAAAGCCGGGCCGTACGTATTAATTAAAGGTTATTAAAAGAAGCGATATAGAAGAATTGCGTATAGAGGAGGAATAGTAATAACTTTAATTAATTTAAGATGAAGAGGTACGTTTATTATATATATTAAAATATATAGTAAATATATATTTAAAATACGTATATTAATTTATTTTAGGAACCTTCGCTAGAATTTAATTTAAAGGATAAAGAAGGATAATTTAAGAATCCCGAATAAGATAATAATATTTAAATTCCTTAAGGTTAATCGTTTATAAAGGAGAGAGGGAAGGTATTTATTGAATTTCCTTTCGAAATAAGTGATAAAAGCGATAAAGTAAGATTTTTAATATATTACCGGTATATAGTAAATATATATATTAACTTTTTTACCAGAATAATAGGAATTGGAAGAGGAAAATGGTAAAGAATAATAGTTTAGCCTACTAACTATTTTTACCCGTTTACTTCGTTTAAGTTTACTTTTATTTTTAAGCGTACAATTAAAGCCGATTTTAATTTATATAAGTATATTAAATTTTAATCGTTTTAAGTGGATCTTATACTAACTATATATATTATAAATATAAGTTTCCGTCGAATATAAGAGACCGCTTAATATAAAAGCCGCTCTCTTACAATTTATTTTTAATAGGCGTAAAGAGTATAAGTAGTAAATAATTAGCTATATTAATTCTAAGCGTTATAAGAATTATTAAGAATTTAAACCGTTTAAGGAATTTAATACTAATTTTAAAGGTATATTTTATAATTTGTATAAGGTATATAATAAGAGTTTAAAGAGTCGTCATATAGAATAAAGAAACTATATTGAGGTCTAAATAGAAAGTATACTATAAGTAAGTATTACGGTTCGCTAGGTTTGCTCATATCATGGGGCTAGAGCCTAGGGGTTAAGCTTGGCTATTGCCAAGCCGTATCCTATCTTATCGATAAGGATGCAAACCCTCTAATTAGCTAGACCCACATATTTGCCTAGCCCGTGCGGTCTTAGTACTAATTATATAAAACCTTCTTTCAATTGCACCCTTTTGGTATAGCCTTTCCTCTCTTTATTAATTATAGCATTTTAACCTTACACGACTGCTCGCTATACCTTACTCTTATAGACCCGTTATATTATAATTAATCCTCTTTTTCAACTACTTCGTACCTTCGCTTACACGCTAAAAGAGTCTCCTACCGTCGCTCTCATTCTTTAACGATATCCCGTTATTTATAACACTATTCGATTCTCTTCGCCTATTGCCCGGATTCCCGTCCTTCTCAATAATAGTACCAGCCTTCCCCCAAATTTAGTAGTCTTAAGACCCCTAAGAACGTTTGTAGTAATTTACCGCCGCCTTCGAAACGTTATTAACCGAGATCTCCTCGAGGCCTACCGCTCTTCCTAAGCCGGTACTCCCTCAATTCGACAAATTTACGAGGAATAAAGAAGATTTCGAAATATGGGTGCTTAGTATATAAATTAAGCTCTACGTCGATAGATTCGCTATTGGTAATATAAAAGCGCAATTCTATTATTTGCTCGCCTACCTATTACCCGCTATTAAAAAGCCGCTCGTCGTTTTTGCAAGCTCCCTATTATTATAATCGCCGATAACCCTCTTTAATAAGCTCCGTCTTACTTACGGGGACCCTAACTCTACTAAGCGCGCTAGCTAAGAATTATATTAATTACGTTAGAAGAGTAGGGAGTCGATAGCGAACTTTCTAATTCGGTTTGAAGAAGTACTCTACCGTACCCAAGCAAATTTATAATTGGACCCTACCAAAATCAATTAATTGATTACCGCCTTAAATAATAATTAGAAGTAATAGTTCGATAATAGGACCGACGTGCCTAAATAGTATTTTTAATTACTCGAATATCTTCGCCGTTTTAATAGTAATATATTCCTTTTAGCTACCCCCTCGTCTTATTCGTAGAAATATAATAGCCTGGTTAACGATGAAGGTAGCGAACCAATAGATACTTCTATTAATACTTCGGCGATAGTATTTAAAATATCGCCGTCTTAAAAGTAAAAAAATAAGTAGAAGAAGGAGGGGAAGTATATTAATTACGGTAATAGTTCTTATTAGTTTAAGTAATATAAAAAGACGAGGATAATTAATATTCGAGTGCAACCTGGTAGGGGCTCAGACGGTTATAACGATAATAGCTAAGGAGAGGAGCTCTTAAATTAAGTAATAATTATAGTAGTATCACGGGGCGAGAGGGTACCGTAGGGGGTAGGGTAAGATATACGTTATTGTACGAAGGAGGAGAAAGGGAAGTGTGCGTGGAGGATTGGCTATATAAGCGAGAGCCTAGACAGGCCAGTCCGTACGCGCGTACGTAAGACTGTACGTGACGAAGTATATAATTAGTACGAATATATAGCTCTGGGCTATAGTACGAAGTACTAGTATAGTATATATACGGTTAATATAATACAATTACATTACAAGCTAGCCCTATAATACTATTCCCCTTTAAAAGAAGTTCGTAGAGCTAAAAAATCTATATATATATATAATAATAGACCTATTCCTTTATAAATTATTATAATCTACGAACTACGTCGGGGGTAGCTTTCCTAACCATATATCTATTAACCGTCGTATTACTTTACTAAATACTAGATATAGCTTATCCTTTATATCTTTACTAACTATTATATTTATTGAGAATATTGTAACCGTATCTGGGAATAACCTCGTTATATCGATTACGGAGGCCGTTTCCCGTTGGAAATAAGCGGAGTGGCGTTATAGAGGTTCTAGAGCGGGCGTAGGGACGGGGGCTGTAGCCGGGGGGTTTAAAGAGTCGGAGGCAAAATGTTGGAAGAGGCTCTAAATTTCTAATAGGATAAGTTTATTTAGGTTTTTATAGTAGAATTATTATAAGCGGTGCTCGCAATTAATAACGTTATTAATAAGCTCCTAAATAGGGTTACCGGTCTTCTATTTAACGTAGTACTTCTAATAAAAATTAGAGCCCTTTTAAGCGTAATTAATAAACTTTTCGAATGCCTACTCTTTATATTCCTTTTAATCGTCGGTTCGAATTATTATTTTCCTATTATTAGCCTTAATATTAATCGAAGTATTTTAGCCGGGTAGTCCCTTACTAGACTATAGTTATATTATAAAAACGTAGAAAATTAGTAAATATTTTATATTAATAGGTAGAGTAAAATAAATTATATAAGATTCGGCTCGGACGATTTTAAAGGGGCCCTCTTATTAGGGGGAGAATTTAGTGTAAAGATAATTATTAACGAAGTTAATCGTATTTAATAGGACTATATCGCTAGTATAATATTTAGGCGAATTAACGCGCTTCTTATTAGTATTATCTTCGTATCGCGCTTATATATACTATAATTATTAAATTACAAAATCTTAAATCTTTTAAAAGCGGTCCGTTAATTCATTAGTTTTATAATACTTTTTAAATTGAGCCGGTAATAAATTTAGCGGCGGCGGGGTGCGAGGTTTAATACTTATACGAAAGTAATAACTATAATTAGTAAAAAATAGTAAGATTCCTATTAATAATGAGATAGCATTATTATTAGCGAATTCTACGAATATTAGTTACTTCGCCTAATCTATTTATATTTAATTAATATAGAGTTTTAAGAATTACTCTATCTTTACGTTAATCCGTTCCATTTAAACGTTAATCTATAGGTAGAAAGCGGACGTTAGTTTATAAATAATAGATAGCTTCCTATAGAGGGTAGATTAGAAATATAAAATAAATTAAATATTTCTATCGGATAGGATACTATTTAGTAGGCTATAAATTAAATAAATATAATTAATAAAATAATTAATTAATTCTTTAGCCTCGAAGGTTATAATTGCGATATAATAACGTATCTTTATAAAGCGGTTAATAATAATGGCGATATATTTAAAAGTTTAATTAAGGTGAGTATTTTCTGGTAACGGAGTAATATAATTAATAGAAATGTCCTTCTAGGGTACTAGAGAGATTGCTATAGGCTTAAGGTAGCCGGTAGAGCTACGTTTTAAAGATTTAGTCTTTACGTACGGGAAGTAGCTTTTATAGAAGAGTCTTATATTATTATATATTCCTTCCTAGTAGAAGTTACGTTATAGAAGTTTATATATAACGTTACGGTTAGGGTAGCCCGCGCCGGGGGTATTATATTATCGATTAATTAACTGGAATTGGAGGTTCTTATTATAGGGATCGATAATAACTTTATCCCGCTACTTTATAATACCGTTAACAATATAATACTCCGAAAAGGTTTTATAGAAAACCTTTTTAATAGTTAACGGCTACTATTAATAGAATTCGTTTATTAAGCAAAAAATTAATTCCTATAAAAAGATAGACGTTTCGTAGTTAATATAGATTAAATCGTTAGTAAATTTAGTATTAAAGTCCTCTTAACCTAATAAATAAAGCGAGAAGCCGGTAGCAGGGTCGTTAAATTCGAAATAATTTTTTTTAAATTAAGAAGGATTAAGTAAAGCCCTTTTGCGAGCGATTAAACGGTCGTCCTCTTCGCCGTTTGGGCGGTTGTTAAGTTTGCAACTTAGGGTATTTAGGCGAAGGTTCTTCGAACCGGGGGTATATTTAATTAGGAAGTTAAAACGCGATAAGAATTAAGATTAGTATATATACTACTAAGTAAATTATTTATTAATTGTAAAAGTTTGTAGATTCTTATAATCGGTTAAAATATCGAACGGTTATTAAGTTCCTTCGAATTCTAGCCTCTATTCTTCTAAGGCCTTAATAATAGCTAGTAACTCCTTATTATAAATATTGTAATTATATTCTTACGAAGTATATTTAGCCGAGAAGTAAACTACGGGGTAGAAAATATTATTATTACTATATTATAAAAGGGTACCGCCGGCGGCCCAATTAGAAGTATCCGTTTCGACGATAATCTTTTTAGTTTAATTGTAAATCTTTAAAATAAGGCCTTGAGTAAAGGTTTTTTTAAAGGATTCGAATGCTTTTCGATAATTATTATTTTAAACCTAGATTATATCTTTCTTTATAAGTTTGTAAAGCGGGGTCGCTATAATCGAAAAATCTTTAATAAATCGCCGGTAGAAATTCGTAAAGCTTAAGAAGGATTATAAGGACTTCTTTAACTTTAGGGCCTACTATTCTATAATTACTTTAACCTTCTCTAAATTTATTTCGATACCTCCCGGGGTAATAATTAGGCCTAAATACTTCATATATATTATATAAAATTTATATTTATCGATATTAATATTAAGGCCCGCCTTAGCGAATTAATTAAGGACATTATTAATATACCGTTTATAATTTTGTATATTATCCGAATAAATAAGGACGTTATCGAAATATATAGTTGTATAAATATCGAGGATATTGTAAAGAATATTATTAATATAATTTTAGAAAGCCCTAGGGGCGCTTTATAAATTAAAAGGAACGATTAAGGATTTAAATAAATTAAATTGTATTATAAAAATAATTAACTATTTATAACTTTATTTAATACGGATCTTATTAAAGGCCGTAATAATATTGAATTTAGTAAAAATTTTAGTATAGTAAATTACGTCTAAAATTTCCTTAATAAACGGTAATAAATAACGGGATTTAAAAGTTATATTATTAATGCCTCTATAATCGATATAAATGCGGATTCCGCCTCCTAGCTTCTTAATAAATAAGATTAGTATTAATACTTTAAATTAGGAAGGCTAAATAAATTTCTTTTTAAAATTATCGTCGATTTATTTTTTAATAACGTTAAATTCGTTTGGGTTAAAGGCGCGGCCGCAAGAAGTAGGCGGTAACATTCCCGGACGGAATTTAAATTTAAAATCGTACGAATAATTAGGGGGAAGAATTTTAGCGCCCTCCTATTTAAAAATATTAGTATAGTACTAATATTATTTAGGGAATTTAGTTTAAATTTAAGCGTTAGTCTTTAGGGGTTTATTTATTTTTTCGTAGAATTTTATAACGTTTTTAAATATAATTTTACTAATATTAATACTATTAATAGCGAAGTATTTATTAATAGCTTCCTCGTAGCGTAGGAAATCGTCGCTAGTACTATTAATTTATATAGAGTTGGCGACCTTTACAGTATATAAAACGGCTACGTTACCCTCCCCTACTAAAATATTAATTTATTAATAATAATTACTATTAAAGAACCTTTTATACCTCTATTTTTTACCTATTAATACTTCTTTAATTATATCCTCCGTTAAATTATTATTTATACTCTTAAGATTTAGGACGCTTCCTTCTTCTTTTACTTTATCCTCTTCTATTATTTTTTTAATATCCTCTTCTATATTAGCCTTAATCGTACGGATTATACGGAATTTATACATTTCGGCTAATTAATTAAAATTTATTATAAAGAATTCTTTAATATCGTTAGGGTTAATAGGGCCGTTAGGGATATTATAAAAACGGATTAGGACCCGGTAGTTTATAGCTTTAGTATAAATTCTTCTAACGATATAGTAGGGGGTTAGGATTATACGGGGGGCTTAGGAGGCCGAGAGAGCCGATAGTATAAGGGTTTGGCCGAAGTTGGCTAGAATTTTACCGAAGGGTATAATATTTAGGCGGTTAATTATACAATTTTTAAATCGATTAAATTTCTAGCGGGCGGCCCTCCTTACAATCGCGGAAATAGATAGGCGATAGGCGGATTCTACTTATAGGAATTAGAGATCTAATTTTCCTTCGTTAAGTATTTTTTTATAAAAAGGCTTTTTATATACGGGATATATATTAGGCGCATTTGGGTAAGGAGCGGAGAAGTAACGAATTACTAACGGAATATAACGGTTAGTAACTTTATAAGGGAAGTAGCCTCGTTATTCGTAAGCGGGGCCGAAATAAAGAGAATTATTAAACTAATCGATACTTAGGGCGTAATATATTAATTAGGGGTAATTGAAAATAATAGGGTTATCTTCGGCGAAGTTATAAATAAATAAATCGATAACTTTATAGTAGACGCTTACCTATATTATTAATTTAGAAAAATAAGTAATATTACCTTTCGCTTAACTATTAGCGAAGTATAATAATTTAGGGATTGGCAATTTAAAAAAGGGTAGCCGGTATTAAAAAACGAAACGTCGGTTAATAAAATTAAAAGTAGTATAATTATTATTAACGAAAGTAGAATAATATAATTTACGTAGTTTATAAGATAGGTGGATAGAGAGATTTAATAAATTAAGGTATTTATAACGGTTATTTATTAAAAATTTATTTATTTTAATAATATTTAATTATATAGGGACGACCCCTTATTTTCCTCCTCTTCCTTATCCGGTAAATTAATATTTCTAAACGTAATTTAATTAGGAGGCTATATATTTCCCTAGCCTTAAACGGAACTATTCTCATTATTAACGAATAGGCCGATAAAATTAGGCTAGTAAATAGGGATTAGGTAATAATAACCACTAGGGCCGGGGGTATTGGGAGCTAGAGCGCCTATTAACGTACCAGTACCTATAGTATAGACCTAATAGCCGCCACTATAATTAGGGCGTTATTAACCGTAGCCGTGCTATTTTTAGGCTAGTTACTACTAATTACTATTACTACTACCGTTATTATTACCGTTAGCGTTACTATTACTACTATTATTATTACTACTATTTTTATCTTTACCCTTCTTTTTATTACGAAACTTAACCTTTTTCTTAAAATTAACGTACAAACAGTACTTAATTAAATAATAGTTTTTTTTATTATAACGGGTATATATTCCATTCTTTATATAGAATTTAAAAATATTATTATTAATAATATAAAAGATCTAAATATTAAAGGCGGATATAGCGTCGAAGTCTATAGCATTACCGCTTTAATTAATAGTAGCTTCATTAATAAAAGCGGAAGCACTAGAAGTACTAGCAGCGGTACTAGTACCAATCTTATAATAGGGGTTAGTATTTTTATTGCACTAGTCTTTATCTTTTAAATTCTTAGTAAGGTTGCGAACGAATATAATCTATTTATTATATTTATTATTAACGGGCTAGGGGTTTTAATAAGCGATAGCGGCGCGAATATATTTAAAAATCTTCTAACGTAAATAATAGATCTTTATACCGTCATTAAAATTATAACGGTCGATAAGGCGGGTAAATTCGTCCTCGAACTCTTACCACTTTATACTTTTAATTATTTTCAATTCCTCGAATTCGTAATAAGAATAAACGATAACGTTAACGTTATTATATTTTTTAGTAAACTCTACTAATAATTCGTTTATTTTAGTCCATTTAGTAAATAAGTCTTCTAAAATCTTAGTAAATTCTATTTCGATAACTTCGAAGGGAATGCCTTCGATAAAGCGGGCGATAAGAAAGAACTTCTTATATTTAATATCGAAGAATTTAAGGTCGTCCAATTAGGCGAATTAAATACGAAGGCGTTAAGTACGGTATTTAACGGTATACTTAATAGTAGTACCTTTACCGTTAAATGTAGGTAATACGGTAATATATAATACCGACCTATGGCCGCTACTATCGTTTATAGTAATTATAATTTTAGGCTCGTCGTTATTAAGGTCGTTATTATTTAGTTCCTCGTTGGGCTCTCCGTCTTTAGGCTTACTATCTCCGTCCGTAGGGACGTCGGGGATAGGGGTGCCGGAGGCCTTAGCCGTAATAATATATTAGCGAAGGTTATTAATTAATTTCTAGTATTTCTCCTTCTATTTTTAATAGGAGGCTTTAGAATTGGTTCTTAGGGTCGAGAGTTCTATTTTTAAAGCGGTAATATCGGCGTAGAGGGAGCCGATCTTATTCGAATAAGTATTTTAAAGGGCTTTAACTTTAATTTTATAATCTTTATAGGATTCTTACACGTAGAATAGGGCTTTAGTTTAAATAGTAGCGACGTTACTACCGAATTATTTAATTTCTTATTAAGCGGTCGCGAATTAGGCCTTAAAAATTTCGAATAGCTCCTCAATTTCCTATACTTAGGTTTTAACGCCGATAATATCGTTATAAATTAGGCGATTAAAGGCCGTAAAAACAATATAAAAAATAGGGAGGTTAGAGAAACCGAAGGCGTTTTTAATAAGAATATTAACGATAACCGTTTAGTTATTAAAGGTTTCGAATGTTTACGAAATATTTAAATAAAATTTGTAATTGGTTAGGTCGGCCGCTATAAGGGTACCGATCGCTATAATTACTAGGAAGTTATTAATTATTAGGGGAATATTATTAGATATTAATCATTAAATTAATACGCTAGGCAAGTATAAAGGAAAAAGAGAATATAAATTACTTAATAGCAAATTCGGCTTAGTAATTACCTAGTTCGAAGGTTAGGATTACGACGAAGATCTTAATCGTATAGGGACGAATCTTAAATAACTAATTAATACGATTTAAATACGATTAATCTTCCTCTTACTAAATAATAAGCGCGCGCAACGCAATAATTAAATATAATAAATTATTATAGGGCGAGAGGGTACTATAAGGGGTAGGGTAAAATATGTATTATTATACGAAGGAGGAGAAAGGGAAGTGTACGTAGAGGACTGGCTATATAGGCGAGAGTTTAGACAGGCTAATCCGTACGCGCGCACGTAAGACTGCACGTAACGAAGTATATAACTAGTACGAGTACATAGCTCTAGGCTATAGCACAAAGCATTGGTATAGTACATATGCGGTCAATGCAGTGCAACTACATTATAGGCTAGCCCTATAATAAGTAATTACCTTAATAAAATTACGGTAGAAGAGTATTAAATACGTCGTTTACTAATTAACGTAGGCGAACTCAACGGGTTTAAAATAGTAAAACCTAGTCCTTACTTTCTACGCGTGGCCGGCTTAATAAGGGAGCTAATATCTATTTAAAAATATAACCAATAAAGGGAATAAACGTTATATTTCGTAAGTATAAGGATAATTGAATTATCTTTATAGCGGTGAAGATAAAGCTACTATTAGTAGGAGAAGTAGAGTAATACAAAGTATTAAGTAATAGCCTTATTATTAATTATTACCGGCTTGGAATAAGCTTAATAGAAGAGACGCGCCGGATAGGCAAGGTCTAAATATATTCCCTAATTTAATCTTAGTTCCCGCGTTAAGAGTAGCTTTATAAGGGTAAGTACTTAGTAAGGCACCGCCAATTCGGGTAGGGAATAGGTTATTATATAGCGTTTATTTAGGGGTTTAATATAGATACTTTTCTAGTATTATTAATTTTCCCCGTTTAATTAAGTATTTAGTAGGGTATAATTATATTAAATTTTATTTTTTTTCGTATATTTTAGCTACGATAATTTTTGTGTAGTAGACCGCACTCTCTAAGGGGGAGTAGAGGGGTAATGTTATAGGGCTAGAGCCTAGGGGTTAAGCTTAGTTATTGCTAAGCCGTATTTTATTTTATCGATAAGGATACGAGCCCTCTAATTGGCCAGACCTACATATTTGCCTAGCCCGTACGGTCTTAGTATTGGTTGTATAAAACCTTCTTTCGATTATACTCTTCTAATACAGCCTTTCCTCTCTTTATTAATTATAACATTTTAACCTTATACGACTGCTCGCTATACCTTACTCTTGCAAACCCGTTACAGCTCAAAACTCCAAATATCCTTAATTGTAATCAATAATATTAAAGTAAGAAAGCGAGATGCAGAAGGAAAGGAAGCGGCCAGAATGGCCGCGCGTGCCAGGAATCCTTTATACAGGATCCCTAGGCCCGTACAAGGTCCACCCTAGCTTACAAGGCGGGGCCCCGCTTCCCGCCAGCCGCCTACCAATAATAGCCAACCGGCCTATATCTAACCATAGCATTAAGCGTGCCCTAGTTATAATATTAAGCTGGTATATACTAATTTAGCACCCTACTCTATATAATTAATTATATATATCCGGTAATAAATCCCGGTTTACATATAAAAAGACTATTGTCTTTAGTAGTACCTTAATTAATCAATTAATCTTTCTTTCTACGCGTACTCCTCCGAATAACCTTCTTACCAACCTCCTTCTTATTAAAAGCCTTCTTATTAAAAGCCTTCTTACTAGTATCCTTCTTACTAAGGCCCAACGGGCATCCTCTATATTTAGCCTAGTAGTCCGCTATAAATTCTTTAAAGCGGTATAATTAACGTTCCGTTTACTATTCGTTATCTTTATTACTATAGCCCTTCTATTTAATTTAATACCTTATTAATTTATCTCTCAACTCCTTATAAGTAACTACCCGTTCTATTTCGTACCTAGGGCTACACTCCGGACTACCTCCATTAAAATTAAAGCCTAATCCTTTTTAAGAGTCTTCTACTAGTCTCGGGGGCGGGGGGACACATTGAAAGGGGTCCTCTTCTTACAACGCGCGTTTAAAATGTGCGATTAAAATAACCGGATAAAGCCCCTTTATCATAAGGGGAAGGTCTAATTTAAATACCAATTAACCGACCTTTTAAATAACCTTAAACGGGCCCACGTATTATTAGGAAAATTTGTAGGACGGTCGGTCTCGGAAGTAATAATTATAATAAAACTTAAAAAAGATTTTATCCCTAACTTCGATATCGACCGGCTTACAACCAAAGTTATAAAAACGCTTAGCTTTAATAGTAGCGAAGTCTATAATAAATTTAGCTTCCTCCCGAATATAATTATATAAAGTGGGATTATATTCTTAAAAGGCCGTAATATTATTAAAGGAATTTAAGGGTCCTTACAAACGGTAATTAAAGAAGTATTCGTAAGGGGAAGCTTTAATAGCTTCGACGTATACGCTATTAAAATTCTATTATAAAGTAGGTAAAAGGGATAGTTAAATATCGTTAAAGTAGTCGAAAATATAAAAGCGAATAGCGATCTCAATACTTTAATTCTTACGTTCAGAGGCCCTATCGCCTTATAGGTAATATACGGTAATTATAAGTAATTTAATACCTAAACCTTTCTATATTCCTTACTAGAAATTAGAAGTAAATTTTTAGTCCCTATTAAAAATAATACCCAACGGGAAGCCCCAATCAAATAAAATTAATAAACGTACGAAAATTATTCTTTATTCCTCTACTATATAAGTATTATAATTAGGAATTAATAAAGTATATTTAAATACAATATCGGTAGCTAGCATTAGGGCATTAAAGGTATTGTAGCCGGGTATTTTCTATAGGGAATCCTTTACTAGGGCTTTAAGGAGGCCAACGATAAAATCGATTACTACTATTCGTATAGGTAGTATATTATCGAATTTTAAGTAGATTGGTTAAAATTCTCTTATAGGGGGTAACTAATCCATTTAATTAAAATTGTATAAAAGGTATTAATAAACGTATTATTTAATTAAATAAGTCTTATTAATAATAGAGAAGCCTTTAAAATCGTAGAGTATATAATTGTATCTAAAGTAGTATTTTTCGTTGTAAACGAATTCGAATATTATTTATATATAATCGTAGGGAACGTATAAGGTCCTCGAACTATCTAATTAATTAATATAAATCAGACTATTAATTATAAAAAATAGGTAGTCCGAATAACGAAAAAATATAACGTCCTTATTATTTAGCCGATAGTCTTTAAAATCGTTAATTATAACGGTATATTTCTTATCCTTTCTATAAATAATCACAAAACAGGTTTTTAATTAGTCGTCTATAACAGCCTCGGCCACAACCAAATACACCTAATTAACAGCTAAGTAAATTTAGTCGGTAATTATCTAAACATCGTCGAATACGGGAGTACCTTCGGGCCTCGGCTATACATCATCCGTTATCTTCAACCTACTTAAAGCGTTAAGGACGAAATTCAACTTCCCCAGGAAATAGTAAACCTTAATATTATATTAAGAAAAATAAATAGAAGCGTTAATAAGGCGGCGGTTATCCCTATTTATAGAATTAATACGTAGAGACTTTTATTTTATAATGCCCTTCGTCGCTAAATAGTCGGTAAGGACGATAATAATCTTATTATAAGAGTAAATACGAATACGAAGCTTTTTTATAGCTTAAACTAAATAAGCTACTTCTAATTCGGAAAGCCTATAACGGGTTTTAATATTAGTAAGGTATTTACTAAGGAAAAGAATAAGTAAAATCTAATTCGTAAAAATAAGTATACCAGGCTCTTAAATATAGCCCTCTTTTAAGTAGAAAAGTATTATACCGAACCCTCGCTCGATAGAGCCGTTAATTTAAAAGAAAATTTATTTATTAGGGTTAAGGTAATATAGTATAACGCCGCTATATATCTCGTCCTATATCGCTTTAAAAGAGGCTTCCTCTTCTACTATTAGTACGAATTTAGTACGTATATAATAAGCGGCTCGCTTTACTAACTTACCGTTAACGACGGTACCCTTTATACGTCCTACGGCCAATAATTAAACTTTTCTATATTATAAAGGCTCGGAGAATTAAGTATAATAGGAGATTAAGTAGCGTAAAAAGTTAAAACCTCCTAAATATTATTTAAGCGCCTTCAATTAATTAGGAAATAATAGTTTTTTGAAGGCCTCGATACGTTATTCGGTATTCCAAAGTTTTAAACCGTTTATATAGAAGCCTAATAGTTTAATATTAAAGTAACTTAAGAATAATTTTTTAAGGGAGGGGGAAATATTCTTAGAAGTAAATAGGTCGAAAATAGCCGTTAAATATATAATATATTCTTCTTAAGTATCGGATATAATAATAATATTATTAATATAAGCGCGATAATAAGATTTATATTCGTTAAAAAGACGGTTTATAAACTTTTAAATATATATAAGAGTATTCCAGAACCCTATTTAGGTAACAGTAGGTACTTCCAACCTTCTATATATAATTAAAGTAAGGCGATCCCGATAATTAAACTAAACCCCGAATTAGTAAAAGAAAGTAATAGTATTAATAGCGGCGACGAATTTCTTTCCTCGTATAAATATTATTACTTCTTTTTATAATAGTAAGGGGTAGTTATTTAGAATTATTAGATTATTAATTATTCTTATATTTATAATAGGGCGTCCCTTCTACTTACTATCCCTAATCTCCTTCTAAACGACGAAGACGGGGTATACGAAAGGCGTCGCCCTTATAATTTATTATATTTTACCCTATTTATATAAAGCGTTAAAGACCTTATTAATAATAGCCTATTTCTTCCTACTTAAAGGATATATCTTTATAGTTACCTTCTAATTCTACTATCCTTCTACTAACGGTACCCGTATATATTCTTCTTCTAATATATCTATTAATTTACTTTCTTCCTATAGCGATAGGTATAACCCTATTAAAGCTTCGAATTTCGCTATATATTCTTTATTAGCTACGTAAATATAAACTCCTTCTTTTATTACCACTTTAGGCCCGTCTATACGGATCCTTAGGGTTAAATACTTCTCGGGTATAATAAGTATTTTAATTATACCGGCGGAGGTTTCGTTAGTAATTAAATCGTCGGTAGGGCGCCGTCCTCTTACGGCCGCTTCGATAGCGGGAATAAAATCTATTTCGAAATTGACCGGGGGAACGTACGTTTTAATAGCCTACGCAATAGTTTCGTCGATAGTAAGCGTAGGGTTATCGTCGAAAATATTAAAAACCTCGATTAAAAAGGCCGCTATCTCAATATCATTCTAATCGTTAGCGAAATAACCGTTATTTTTATACTCTTCGATATAGTCGACATACTATTTTTTAAGGATTATTCTTACGCTACGAATTAAATTCTTAAATAAAATTAACTTAAGGGATTTATAATTAATTATAGCGTTTACTATACTACCGTTTCCCGAATTAAATATAAAGCTCCGTCCCTTAGGTAGGGGCTTATAGTAAATAAGTACTATAACCTCCTTTTCCAGTTAAAAGACAATCTTTTTAAAAATTATAACCTTCTTAATATATTTAATTAAATACCGTTAAACGCTAAATAATATTATTAACGGACCTATATTAGGGAAGGTAATATACTCTATATTATAATTAATATTGGCTTATCAGGGGTATAAGAAGGTATTGGCCAATAATAAATTGGGTTGTAATTTATCTATAACCTATCTAACGGTTATAACTTTAATTAGCCCTAATTTAGAGTTAAGGCCGACGGCCCCTTCTATATAGAGTAAAAAAATCGCCTATTTAATAAATTTAAAGGACCTGCCGTTTATTCTACGGATCTTAGTAACGTATTTAGTAAAAATATTATATTTAAGAATAGAAAGGAAGTTTCTACCGATAATAATTTTAGTAACTCCCGGGTCGATATATACTTTTATTTTATTTATAATAGGTATCGAGCGTACTATTATATATAAGTAAATATAATTAGAAAGGAGCCCCTTTAAAATTTCTTTATCTTTATAAACAGGGGCCTCGAAAATTAGTAGGCCGTTTACCGTAATTAGAATACGCGCCGGGGGAGGTCTCTTATACCCTACTTTAACGTTTTTATAAAAGTCAACGTATTAGAATAAGGCGTTCCGAGAAGGGAATACTTCGCGATAATAAATATAAATACAATAAAATAGTACGATTAAAAACGGCGTACGAAGTTACCGGTAAGAAGGATATTTCTTTATATATTATCGTTTCAATTTTATCGAGGGGAATTCCTTATAATAATTAATATATTTTAATTTAATATTAGAACTAATTACCTCAGACGTATAAAAGATACTACCACTATTATTCGATACTCTAAAAGAAGCAATTAAAACATCGCTAATATAGGCTACTTCAACAGCCGATTCGGAACTAAAATTTCTATCCTCCTCGTTTATATAATAAATTTTATTATAGTTATTATAACGGGAATCCGTACGGTCGTTATAACGAATACTATTATAATTATTACATCCGTTACAATAATTATTATTACAATAAATATTATTATAATTATTATAATAGTCGCGGTTCCTTTTATCGCTACATTAATCGCAATAATTATTTCTACCCGTAATTACGGGAATGGTCGTAATTACGGCCTCTATTTTAATAAGAGCGCCCATAACCTTCTAATAAATATAAAGGTATTTCTCTCGGGTAATAATTAAAAGGATTATTTTAATACTCTCGATTTCGGTAAGGTAATTAACAAGGGTGCCTTTCTTAGGGGGAGCGTTAAAATATTATTTAATTTTAAGATTTATATTAATCTAAATCTACACTATAATACTATATTAATTTTCGTTAATACAATAGAAGATATTTATAATATAAATATAACGGAGTTTACGCTATACAAATTAAATAAGGGCGTTCTCGTCGCGGGTAATATCTTTAAATTCGAAACAATACTCCGTAAATTTCTTAATAGCCGTAGCGGAATTAAATATAAAGTAATCGATTAGGACGTCGAAGAGGTATTTTAATCCACTTTAACGTAAAAAATAATATTTAAGAAGGTTAATTTTATTATTTTATTAGAATATAATTATTCTTCCGAATAAAATAGAAAAATATTATATAATTTATTTCTCGGCTTCGAATATAATTTTATTATCCTCTAAAAAGGATAGAAATTTTTCGCGAAAGAAGAAAGTATTAATATAAATTAAAGTCTTACCGTCGGTAATAATATTAATATCGTCGGGGTCGTTATAAAAAAGAACGAATTAATTAATTTCTTTACATTTAAATTTAAATTCGGATTTATAAATAGAGGACGTACTATAAATATCGGCCGTACCTATATAGTAATTATCCTCCGAAGGAATCGGATTATTTCTAAGGGGACCTAGGGGGTTATTTCCAAAGGGATTACCACTAAGGGAACTACTATTAGGGGGACTACTAAAGGGACTATTAAAAGGACTACTATTAGGAGGATTATTAGGGGGATTACTACTACTAGGAGGGGGGGGCGGAAAAAGGTTATTTCCGTCTTCGGAGTCTAAATTATTAAAGTTAGGATTACTATAATAACGGCGAGGGTATATAGCCTTATAACGTTTCTTACGCTTAATTTTCTTAAATTTAAACTTCTTTTTCTTATAATAATAATAATTTTTAAAATCGCTAAAATCGGATTCGCTAGAATTTAAATTATTAAACGATAGGTCGTCCCTATACTTAAATTTCTTAAATAATTTACTACTACTATTACCGTTTTTATCGTCGCTTTTAAATTAGCGAATATAAATTCTATTATTTTTCTAGACCTCTCTCTCGTTCTTATAAGTACGGTACTTAGTAATAAATTACTTTTAAAATTTAGTAATTACGTCGAAGCGTTCGGAGAAGGTCTATAGGCAGAGGTTAGAACGAAAGGTAATACGCCGAATAAAATTATAAAGCGGAGGGGTAAAGTTATATATAAACTTACGTTCTAGCGAGAAACTAAATTAGGCCGGCTTAATTAATTAGGCCGGCTCGTTATAAGAATGCGAGGGAAGGGTAGTAATTTACGAAGCGCTAAGAGCGGTCGTTATAGGAAGAGCGGTCGTAGCCCTAATAATAGAAAGGTTAAATAAGTCGGGGGGAAAATTAATAAACTTAATATAATAAAAGCACTAAAGATTAGAATTACCAATATCGTTAGCGATTATAGCGTAGAAAATATTAATCGGACGACCCGTAGCCCGAATCGCAGGGTAGCTATAACTATAAAATAAAGCGCGAAGCAGCTATTCGACCGAATAAAGTTCGATAATAAAAATAGTAGGGATTTGAATTTTAGGAAGGATAATACGTATATATATTTCGGCTAATTTAATAATAATAACCGATTCGGCGTTATTAAAAACCTAATTAATAATAGGCGAATAATAGCTAGATTTACAAATAGCTTAAATAAAAAGCAATTATTATTCGATTATTTTAATAATATCGCTTATCTTCTTAAATTAAGTATTATTAACGTCGAAAGACTTTATAATATTTTCGAAGCGTTCGTCAATTAACTTCTACTCCTTTTTAAAATCGGAATAGTAATATCTAATATCGTTATTAATCGTATTAAATTTTATACTAATCTTTTTAATATTATTATTAGCCGTATAGAAATTTCCGCCTATTTTATTTATATTTCTATTAATTTAATCGATATATTTCTAATTATATTCAATATTGCTAATAATATTATTAATTTCGCTATTAACCCGAATAAATTCGGTATCGAATCGAGTTTCGAAATTATTTATACGGATATCGACTAAATTAATATTGGCGGAGATAGTATTAAACTCATTATAAATACTATCGAACTCTTTACTAATATATTAATTGTAATACTTTATATAATTATATATAAATTAATTAGTATTCTTATTTACTAATAAGGCGGGGGGAATATTTATATACGGGTATTTAAAGTTAGGAGGGGTATTTTACCTACTCCGATCGATATCCGCGTAAATATTTAGTAATTTAAAAGATTTTGGCAATTCGAAAGATTTTAAATTAAAAAGTTAACCTAATTATTCGAAAAGTTAAGCGCGAAGTTTAAGCGAAGTAGTTAAAGTAGCGCCGAATTACGGGAATAATTATAATACCGTAATATTAAATAACTTTCGTAAGTTCGGGGCGGAAAAATAATTCGGGACGGGAATCTTACTATTTAAAGCAATAGTAGGCGGGTAATTAACTTTACCCTTACCCTTATTAATTATAGTTTTAATAAAGGAATCGAACTTCTTAAGGCTATCTGTAAAAAGGGGAACAATAGGGCCTTAGAATTTATTATAGTTATTGCCTAGGTTAGCGCTTATAATATACGATTCGCGATTGAGGCGTAGAATAATGCGCCTAGGCTAAGAGATAGGATTTTCGGACATTTCCCGGTATTAAATAGGAAGTCTAATAAAATTAGGAGGAAGAAGCGCCGGCTTAAGAATAGCGGGCGGATCCTCGTTATCGAAGGAATTAAATATTAGATTTACTATAATTAAAAAATAGAGGTTAACTATATTTTACCGAAGGATATTAATACCGCGATTATAAAATAGTATAAATAGGATATAAAGTAGGGGAGAAATTACTAGAATAAAAATACCGAAGTAAAGTCGTCGGAATAAAAGATACCCGTAATATTAAAAGATTACGCGTATATTAAAGTCCGCTTATATAATAATTTAAATTAAAGTAATATAATTAATTATATAAATACTAGCGATAATTGTAATAATAGAGAATATACGAAGATTTTATTAAAGGGCCGAAATATAATTAAATAAAAAGGAGAGAAGGGTTCCCGCTAAAGGGCCGAAGTATAATCGAGTGAGAGGGTAATTAATAAGTAATTAAGGCAACCGAAGCGGCAATAACTAATGAAGGGGGTAATCGTAGGGTCGATATTCGCCGGAGAGAATATAGGATCTAACGATTAGAAGCGTAAATTCAGCGAATTAAACTTACCTACTTGAAGCGATCAAGCAATTTCCCAATTAAGGGATCGATTAATTAAGAGATAATTTAATTAATTAAATCTTTCAATTACAACTACCAAATATTATAATTCGCTAAGTTTACTCAAAACTCCAAATATCCTTAATTATAATCAATAATATTAAAGTAAAAAAGCGAAATATAGAAGGAAAGGAAGCGGCCAAAATAGCCGCGCATACTAGGAATCCTTTATATAGGATCCCTAAGCCCGTGTAGGGTCCACCCTAGCTTACAAAGCGGGGCCCCGCTTCCCGCCAACCGCCTACCAATAGCAGCCGACCGGCCTACATTTAACTATAGTACTAGGCGTACCCTAGCCACGGCACTGGGCTAGCATGTGCCAGTCCAGCGCCCTACTCTATATAGCTAATCGTACATATCCGGTAACAGTAAATTATATTTCTTAATTTTTTATATATTTAATACGTATATTAATATTAATCTTATATAGAATAATAATAGTACTATAGACCCTTAATTATAAAAGATATTAATTTCTTTATATTAAAATGTTTTATTAGTAAATTCTAATAGTTAGTTTACTTAGTTACCGGTTTTAGTTAGTAGTAGAAAACGTTTTGATTAATTAATAAATTTAATAAAGGAAAGGTCGAAGAGGTTAAAAAAATTGTAATTTATATATATATATATATATAATTTATATAAGAGTTAAATATATATGTAAATATATTTAAATTGAATATATGTGAAAATGTATAAGAGTAGAATATATAAAAAAGGGAGAAATTAAACTTTATTAAATCTTTATTAATATAATACAAAATTAGTAGGGTATTAAATTAATTAGAATATAGTTTATATATTATAATTCTACTTAAATTTATTTAATTACCCTCCGGTCGCGTCTCCCTCCTTCCTACTAAAATAATTAAATTAATTTTACCCTTCTTCCCTTCCTCTTTTTTTTTCCTTTCTTTCTTATAGTTATTATAAAACTTCGTTATCGTCGTTACTATATTTACCTTTCTTCTAGATTCAACCCTCGCTAGCCTATTTAAATAATTATAAATTATTTTGCAATTATCTTCTATATCGCTTTTATAAATTTATATATTATTTATATAATATTTATATTAATAAAACGTTTTATAAGGTACTTTAGAGTATGGAAATATTATTTATAGAGGAGTACGAAGCGTTTATTATAAACGTTATATTTATTCCGGTTCGCCGTAGCCGCCTGCCGATTCCTTATAATTATAGCCGCCCGCTATTACGTGCAACTTTATAACGCTGCGCCCGCTATACCCGTTATTACTAAGAATATATAATTAAAAAGACGGTTTTAGTTAAAGTTAAAAACTATTTATTTACAATTATTATAAATTCTTTACCGTCTATATTATATATCTTATTTATTTTTTTCAGTTTATTTACTATATATTTAATATATAGAACGGTATAGACGATATTCCGGCTCCGGCCGTAAATATTAAATATTAACCTTATATTAAGCTTAGTATTAATTATATTCGCGCGGCTTCTAATACTATTTATAATATATACGATTATCGCCGCTATTGCCTACCCGCTCCCGATTTTTTTATTGAAGTGCGTAACGTATAAGATAGGTTGCTTCGTATTATCGATAAATAAAATAGGAAGAAGTAGCGCGCTATTAAGGCGGTTATAAAGGGCCTCCTTATTATAATTAAGGAAGGTTATATATACCCTTCCATATAAGTATTTTTCTTCTTTATTATTAATAAAAGTAAATAATATTTTAATTATATTTAATATTAATATTTTAATTTATATAGAGATTAGGGTTACCCCCAACGCTATTTATATTTTACGCTACTTAGAGGCGGAGAATAAACGTTTTTATTAGCGTATTACTTATTTTAACGCTATAGCCGCTACGGTCGTAATTATTATCGATAAAATAGAAATAGAGGACCCGTCTAAATTAGAAGATAATATTTATATTATTTAGATATATATTAACTATATATTTAAAAGATATATATTTAAATGGGTTTACGGTTTTGTATATATATATAAAATATTAGGTTTGTAGTTCTATAAATAAATATAAAAGATATGAATTAGGATGCTATAAATAAATAGAAAGTAATTTTAAAGTGAAATGAAATAGAAACGTCTATTTACGGTTTTGTAGATAGATATGAAAGATATAAGTTAGAATACTATAAATAAATGGAAAGTAATTTTAAAGTGAAATTTTAAATAGAAAGTAATTTTGAAGTAAAATAAAATAGAAATATTTATTTATATAATAGTTATTTTAGTAGAGGATTTTAAAAATAAGATTTTAGAGGAGTAATTAATACCGGGTGAGATATATATCGAATATATATTTATATTCCAAAATGTATAATAGGTATTATATTTATTTATATTAATATAATTTAGAATATTATAAATAAAGTAAATATAAGAAACGTTATTTATCTTTATATTATATATTCTTTATAGTATTATAAATAAAAAGTGATTTTGAAATTAAATATTTATATATATTTATATATTTCTATAAAATATAAGTTCGCTATATAATATAGAGATCTTATAATGTAAATACGTATATTTATAATAATTAAAATAAAAGGATAGTATATCGTTTTTATATTTATTACGTACCGATTTATTATAAATTTAATTCTTCTACCTTTTACCCTTTTAATTATTTTTTATATTCGCTTTAACCTTTTAGCGTATAGATTGTTAGGTGAAAGGTAATTTCGAAGTGGAATTCCGAATCCCTAGATAGATTTAAGTGGAAAGTAATTTTAAAATAAAGCTTTAAATGAATTTAAGTAAAAGTACTTTTTAGGTAGAATTCTAAATAGATTTGGGTAGAGGTAATTTTGAAGTAGGATTTTAAATAGAGTATTATTTATTATAAAATTCTAAATATATATTAATTATATATTTAATATGAGGTAGGTTTATATTTTTATAAATCGATATAAATTGGAATATTATAAGTTTAGTAGATATAGAAAAGGTTATTTATATTTTAAATTATAAATAGATTTAGGTGAAAAGTAATTCTAAAGTAAATCCCCGAGTAAATCCTTATATAAAAAGGTAATTTTGACGCGAATTGAAATAGAAACGCCGATTTCTATATTATATTTTTATACCCTTATATATATTATATATATACCTTTATTTATTTATATATATATTTATATATATATAAATAAGTATGTGAATCGATAGGCTCTATTAGAATTAGAATGTTATATATAAAGTAAATATAGGAAGAATATTTATTTTTAGATTGTGAATAATTCTTTAAATATTAAATAAATAGTAATATTGAAGTGAGGCGGATTAGAAACGTATATCCCTCCTATATTTAAGATGAAAGTTTATTATTTCCTTTTTATACGTTTATATATTTATACGAAATATAAGGTCGTTATATAATATAAATATATATTTTTATAATAATTGGGATAAAAGTATAATAAATCGTTAAAGTATTTACCGAATTCTATTTATAAATATATTTCTTTTACCTTCCTCTTATTTTAATTATTTCCTTCTTCCTTTTAAAATTTTCTCTTACTTTTATACTAATAATTATAGTAATATTATAGAATTATTTCCTAAATTAGCACGTAAATAATTAACTATTATTATAAGAATAAATATATTACGTTTATTAATATTATTCTTTTAATATCCTACGCTCTTTTTTTTACTATAATTTAAATTTAATTTCGATTTAAATGTAAGATAAAATAAGCGAAGGATTATATAACGCTAATTATAAACATTAAAGTACAAAATTAAATAAAGTCTTTATATATTAATAAAATTTATAAATATTAACCTTCCTTCTTATCCTTATAAATAAAATATATATTAATATTATAATAATATCCCTTAAAATATTTACTACCGTTAACCCGTACTCTACTTTTAAATATTTCTATAATTTAATCCCTTACCTTAATCCGGGCTATATTCTTCCTACGAGGGTTACTAGTAAAGTTTATTCCTTTATATATATTTAATATATATTAATAAATTTTAAGTAAGAAAAGCGATTTATAAGATAAGGACGTTTTAAACGCTCCGAATTTATACCGGTATATTATAGTAAAGTTTAATAATACCGTTTGCTTTATCGTTCTTATTAATAGTATTTAATACGGTATTTCTATTACAAATACCTTAATTTTCTAATCTATAATATATTCTACTCCAATCGGCGATTAATATATATTAAATAATTTTAATAATCTTCTTTTAATTCCGCCGGTACTTTCAGAATAAATACCTTAGGGCTATAGCCGGTATCGGTAGAACCCGTTTAATTAAGGATAAATTATTTGTAGGCCGGTAATATATATATTTTTATTTATATTTATTATATATTTATTATATATTGTTTTAGTTAATAATAAATACTTTTAGGGTTTTAATTCGATACGTTTTAACCCGGTAGTAGCGTTATAAAGAATTTTATTATAAACTTATAAACGCCTAGATTTTAAATAGGATTAATAATAAATTGGAAGAATTTATTTAATAAGACCCGTAATTCAAAATTATTTATAATAATATTTTTATTTATAAAGTAAATTCCTTCCTATATTTACTTTATATATATATAATATTAACGTTTCTTATTTATAGAAATAGTTTAGAAAGGGTTTAGGCCGGCGTGAGCGTCCCCCCGTCTTACTTAGCGCCTCGCTATTTATAACCTATCGTATATATAATTAAATTAATAATTAAAGTTTACTTATAATTGGATAATATTATCTTTATATTATTATAAATTGTTTTAGTTCGTATATATAATTAATATATATATTAATATATAATAGAACCGCCCTTAAATTAATAAAGAGGAGGAGGAGGAGGAGGAAGAGGAGGAAAAGGAGGATAAAGAGGAGGAGGAGAAGGAGGATAAGGAGGAGGATAAGGAAGAGGAGGAGAAAGAGGATAAGGAAAAGGAAGAAGAGGAGGAAGAGGAGGAGGAGGAAGAAGAGGAAGAGGAGGAAGAGGAATAGGCCGTCGTCCCGTTAAAAATATTAAAAAAAATTAAGCTCGTAAATTAGTAGACGGGTAATATAATTCTTTCGGAAAGGTTTAAAGCGAAGGCGCTAATACTTTCTATTACCCTTTAATAAATATTTAAAAAAGCCCCGGGCGCTTTAAAAACGCTTCTTTAAAATATTTTACGCAACCGAATAAATATTTGATTTCTTTAATATATATAAAATATATATTAATAGTATTTAGGTCGATTTAAAGATTTATATGTTAAAGATTATTAAATCCGCTATTAAATAGGCTACCCCTAATAACGATATAAACCCGTTACCTACTAAGAAGTAGGATTAGAAGGATATAGCCTAGGTTAAATATTAGGTATAATAGAAATTAATATTACGGAAGAGGATATAATATTAGCGTTATTTTATATTTAATATTATATTAATTTTTATAGTACTAAATATTATCTTATAATTTATATTACGTTAGTATTAATAATACTTAGTAATAAATTCGGTTCTCGGTACTATTAGGATTGAACTATCATTATATATTATATATATAATGTATAAGTACTTTAAAATACTATAAACTACGCATTACCGTTTATACATATATATAACGAGCGTACAATTGTAACTTACATTTATAAACGTGCCTATTAGATCTATATAGTCGGTACTTTCGGCTTAAGAAAAGTGGAGTCTGTACGGACCAGTCTAGTGCCCCCGATCACCATGCCCCTGATAAGATAGGGGCCAGGGGCCGGGGCGGGCGGTTATCGGTGACCGGTGTTAACGTCTACGGAAGTCGGCGGCATCATGAACATCACAGCGAGAACAAAGTACAAATAGCACCGCGCGTTGTATTGATCCGTATATACCCCTATGCTACCCAATCCGACAAGAGAACCCCGAACGCCGTCCACCAAAGTATGTACCTAATTCATTCATACAACCTCATCAACATCGTGAGAGTTGCCAGTCCTGTTGCTTTTTTCCTGGAACCCAATTCGTAATCATAACCGTCAAAATCCAAACTTTTCCTCCGCCAAATCACCATCGACATCACAACATAAACCATGGCCCATCATATAGCCTACCATCGCCTCGTAGAGTCATTACCGTGTCGTGATACGGAGACAAAAAGGCTTCGAAACGCAAGACGAAATCATCGCTCGTGGTAAGGTAGTTGCACGAAACGTACTTACTCGGGAACGATAAACTTATCAATATCGACCCGCTCAAAAACGCTCGTCATATCCCATCGGTGCCAGTGGAGGGCCAGCCGATTGTGCGAGGCCAGAAAGAGGTCGCAGTCTATCCAGCTGTCTGTTTGATCGTTAGTACTCTCCCTGCTCTTCCAGCAGATAGATGTGATGTAAGGACTCGGAAGAAACTCACCATCCCGAAAGTTATGTTCAGCCACATGTCCCTTCGCCTTCACCACCCTCGCTCCTAGAAACTCCTCCTCATCCGCAACCTTCAAAAACCCTTCCTCTCCAATATCCTTCGCAACAAAGGTATACTCCCCCCTAGGCACATTCGGGTCACCAGTGAGCTTAATCCCCGCCAACCCACCCCTATAAACCTTGGACTCTTTGTTTCTCTTCTGAAACTCCTCATCCGTCTCATCCTCCCTCCTTTCAATCTCTGCATCTCGTACTCTCGGATCATCATCAGGCTGATGCATCAGAATAAACTCGCACCCATGCGGCCCATAATGTCCCACAAAGATGCCCCTCCACGGCTTTTCAGGCGTGGGTGTATACAGCCTCTCATCAAGCGTCGAATACGTCACCAGCTCCTCGCCAATATGCGCCCTCATCACCCTTCCAAACTCCACCCACCTCCTCAAGTGGAACGCATGATCACTGATCTCCGCCCGGGTAGCAGGCGGGCTCTGCAGAATGTTGGACGTAGCCTCGGCGTTATACCCCCCGTTGACACCCACGGGCCCGACGTTGGCCACCCTATGAGGAGCCTCGATGGTGGGCGGCGGCCAGTACTTGTCGCGCAGGATGGTCATCATGCCATGGGGCACGGCGTTGCGCAGGCCGTGGCCGCCTCCGATGCCCGGAATGGCGCTCCGGATGAGGTAGTCCCGCGGGGAGAGGGAGCGGCTGAGGTCCGAGTGGAGCAGGTCGCGGACGTCGTGGGCGTCCATGAGGTCTTCGGCGTCGTGGATGGCATTGCGCAGGCGCTGGGCTTTGGCGAGGAAGAAGTTGGTGTGGAAGGAACGGCTGCGGGAGCCGGCCGAGATGGAGGAGCCGCCTTGGGCGCGGACTTCGACTTTGAAGTGCGGTTTGGGTTTGGTTGGGTCGTCTTTGTAGCGGACGGAGTCGAGGTCTTGCCAGAGACGGACGGTGGCGTTGTCACTTTCCGGAGATTGGTTTTCGGGATCGAGTTGGAAGACGGGCTGGTCCAGGTGCAGACCCACGCGGAAGTCGTGCTTGCGGATCATGGTGCCGTTGTCGAGGACGTCATCGTCCCAGAGGTCGTTGGGCACCGAGGCGACGAGCTGGTAGCCTTCGATGCAGCCGCGGCGCTGGTCAAAGCGGGCGATGATCAGACGGCCGTAGAGGCTGTCGTCGGCGAACCATATCTTGTACTTGGGGAGAAACCAGCGCGGATCGTGGGCTTTGTAGAGTTGGCGAAACGAGGTGTAAGGGTAGCAGGAGGTTACTCGGTAGCCGGGCACGTTTGCTTGGACGAGGCCTTGCCAGCGGAACTCGGACGTGGCGATGGTGCGTAGATGACGGCAGGTGGCCGAGACAGCGACCAGGTCGATGGCGGAGAGATGGTCAAAGATGCCTTCGAGGAGTTCGGGAGGGAGATGGACGAGGGGACTTGTTTGTTCGGGGACGTTATTGACTTCATCTGCGGTATCCCTCTCGTCAGTATCGACTCTACTAAGTATAGAGAGGAGGGGAGAGAAGGGATGCCAACGTTGTTGCGACGCCATGTATTCTGCCACGCGATCGGAATTGGCGTCTGTAGCTGAGTAAAAGGACTGGCTTTCGGTGGTGTAAGCGTCCAGGTCCAGCGGTTCTGCGTGTATGCGAGGCGTCTGGCGGTGATGGGGGTCTTCGTCGGCAGCGGCAGCTTTGTCCGTCTGGTGCGCAGGCGACGGCAGGATGTGGTGCCACGGCGCAGGCCACGACTGGTTTGCGGGATTGCCCTCCATGGTTCAACAGGTAGGTGTCTAGACCAGAGTCCGTATGAGGAGCAGAAGGAGTACACGAGGTTACACAATTGTCATGATTGAAACAGGCGATGAGTGTCGAGATGAAGTAGGAAACGGAAAGTTTGGTCTCGTCTTCTTTTTTGTCTTTTGAAATGGTGACGACGTGGGATTTTAGCGTCTGTTTGTTAGTGCTTAGCGCTCCGCTACCCCACCTCTGCCCCCTCCGTGTTGGTGATCAATGGGACACAGACGCATGGCGAGCAGGGATGGCAGCAGGATGTTTTCTGTTAGTGCGCTACACTAGTCCCTCGAAGCACAGCTGCCTACAGCGGTACTGTTCTAACAATAGCATGCGAGATGCCATCGTCACACCAAATGGATGGAAGGGCTCTCTCCATCACGGCGCATATGTATCACGGTGCATCACGATGCATGTGCCATCCCCAACTGGACAGCCCAGCCCGTCTTGCCGCCAACCATCCCGTCCTGCTCTCCATCCCGAATAAGAAGATCTAGACCTCATCCCCAACCTCCCTCCCTCCACTTTCCGAATCCGCTCTCCTCACCATCCATTCGCATTCGCATGGGTTTGATAGCCATCATGGCCTCCCTCCTCCCCATCATCGACGACATCCTGCCCATGATCCTGCCCTCTTCCGTTTCCGTCACCAGAAAAACCGATATAATCCCACCAATACCCCCGGTCATCGGGACCGGGGACGGAGGAACTCATCGAGTGCGCGTTTACAGTCGGGATGCAGTGGTTAATAAGTTAGACAAAATATGCTCAACAGGTATGATTTTCTTCACATGGAGCTTCAATCTCCATGGAACCGCTTTAAGCTTTTACGCAACAAAGATAGTGACTGTCCATCCCCGCCAGCAGTCCTCATCCTCTCCCCCTCCTCCTACTCCACCGTGCGCCACTACGGCGAACAAGACGCCATCATCTACGTCGCCTCCGGCAGCGGCGTGCTCTTGACAGCGCCCAAAGACGAGGTGGAAGGCGAACCGGAACGGCATGAGCTCAGTCAGGGTGACTTTGCTGCCGTTCCGGCGTGGACTGAACACCAGGCTTTGAACGAGTCGACTGAGCAGGATGCGCATTGGGTCATTATTCGCAGTGGGAGTCATCCGGTTGAGGTGCATCTTAAGGGTTGGGGAAGGGGGAAAGCTGAGTATCCGCCTTCGAGGGCGTGAGTTGATGGTTTGTTTTTGCTGTCTTTGGGTTGGGATGATATCTAGCGAGGAGTGCGGTGCGGTGGGATGAGAGTTAATATACCCTTTGTTTTTGTTCTTCCTTGCATCCAAGATCAAGACACTACTTCAACAAATCCACCCCCTCCTCCCACCCCCCAATAACATCCAACACCGGCCTCAACGTCTCCTCACTCTCAAACATCTGCGCATGATCCAACCACGGATACCAGCACATCTCCACCCCACTATCCGTTTTCTTGCGCATCATCTGTCCCTTGCCCTTCCCTCTCCACTCAACACTCTCATCCAAACCACCCTGATCATCAGCCCATCCCAAATACCCCCTCACACTCTTGGTATCGACAATCAGATCCCTTCCCGCCAGACACACCACCACCCTTTTACCCTTCTCTTTCAGAAATTTGGTTATGTCCTCCCTCCACAAAATATTCTGCCTCCAGAAAAACCCCCTCCCCAACGCCCTCGCTATCCCTATATCCGTACTAGCAAAGTACCACAGCTGCCACTCATTCGCAGTCCTGGGAGCGCGGCGGGTGAAGTTGTATGCTACCGACGGGAGGTGGAGGCAGATGGAGACGGGGTCGGTGAGGATGAGGGTATTCGTTAGGGACGCTAGACTCTTCCCTCCTGCTGCGCTGGCCTTCTCCGTTGCAGCAGAGGCTGGTGAAGATGGGGTAGTGGTGGCAATAAAAGGCGTAGTCGACCTCAACATAGGCGCCACCAGCGTTGACCCATAGGAGTGCGTCACGAGCGTGAAGCCCTTATCGAGCGGGAACCCGCCATCTCCCTCTTGGGTACTATGGTACCTCAAAACAGCCTCCAACTCCCTCAAAAACTCCCCGTGGGTAAGCACAGGCGGCAGCTCAGGTCCTGAGCCGGTTAGTCGGGAGGAAATGGGGAGGAGCTCGATGGCTAGGATGCCTATTTGCCCATCATCTTCCTCCCTTAAGCCGTGCGAGGTCTTGAGGGAGCTAAGAAGAGTGGTGTAGCTCCAAAGACCGATGCCGATACCGTGGATAAACACCACGGGCGCTTGGGTGCGTGATCGGTGCGGCCGGAGGTAGTAGGTGAGGTGCTTGGTGGGCGAAGTGTGGTGTCGGAGACTGGAGGGGATTAGGGGGATGGAGTGTTGGATGCGTGGTGGGAAGAGGGTTGTGGGTGCCTTGGCTGCTGTTGATGCCGGTGTTGATGTCGCTGATGCTGCTGCTTCTTCTGTTGACGTCGCCGGTTTTGGTGGCTGGGACTGAGCAGACCGAGACTTCGACGGCCGATAATGCGTATACCCACACCACGCCAACACAAAATGCGTAACCAGATCGAGCAGCGCAATAACCCCATACCAGACCACACTTCGGTACCGGGTATCGATCGCATCAAACGTCAGGCGGAGCGACGTAGCAGTACCGCGCCCCGGCGGCAGTTTTCGGCCGAGGAGGGCTTCGATCTTCGCCAGGTAGGACTCCAACTCTTCCTCGATGTCCTCGTTGTTTCCTTTTGCCTCCCCATCCCTGTCAAAGAAAGCCCAGAGCAGGAACTCCCGAACATTCTCCCTCTTCACTTCCTCCACGTCTGCTCCCAGGAACCATAGCTTCAGATACTCATCCCAATCTGTCGTGCTATCCAAGGCCCTGTCGAACAGCTCCTCCCGCTCCTTTCTCCCGGGTAAGGGGGGGTATACGGCTTCATGTGTGAGGCTGGACTTGTGTGGGAGGTAGAGGGTCGTGATGTAGATGAGCTCTGTTGTGAGAAGAAGGGCCAGGAGGAGGATCGTGGTGGGGGAGGTGAGGCGGGCGAGGAGCGAATGAGGGATGAAGGAGACGATTTGCTGCGCGTAGGGGATCAAAGAGGAGGGAGGGTAGCGGAGGGTGACAGCCGTAAGGAGGAGGAAGGTTTCGATAAGGGGAGCATATTGGAGGAGGAGGATGCAAATGCGGATGAAGATGAGGCGAAAGAAGGTATCGTCTACCATTATGGTGGTTGGTACTGATTGAAGCCTTGATGGTTTTGCCCCGTGAACTTCTTTGACGTTGTAGGTATAGGTGTTTGGTTACTCGGGTGCGTTCACGCGCGAGTCAGCATCTTGCGAGAACTGTTGTGGTGGGGAGATGTCGATTCGGTCAAGACCCTGAAAGTTCGTGATACCGGTGCAGAGGCAAAGGATTAACAAGACACGAGACGCGCCGGAAAGCAGAGTTTATGTTCAAAACCGTCGACAAAAATGCACCACGCGAATCCTGAATCAAGGAAATATCATTCGACTCAGGATCCTCGAAACAAAACCCGAAAAGAGATTGTTCCCAACAGAAATGTCAACTGGTGAGAATGACTAGGCTCCAAGCGAGAAAAGAGTCGGGGGCTCCGTTCAAACACTGCCGATTGGCCCAGACCCCAGGCGGCCCATATGACGTCATTGTAGCCATCCCCGTTCGTCTTGTTGTTTACTTTCACCTGGGCAGTCGGCGTTCGAGGAAAGGCACAAAAGGTATAAGTCACTCTTGGGTGAATATGAAGTTTACCGTTTCACTTGCGTTTTGCAGTGAATGTCCGGGTGTAGGTGCCAGTTGCCATCTCAAGAGATAGGCCTCAGCCCTCAGATGGGGCCTTGCTTGTATGAGACAGGATATCTGACTTACCTGAAACTCTGCTTGCAACTTCATGTTGCTTCATTTTTACGATGATTCATTGCGCGTGCTTCAGATTGCTTGAATGGGCACTCCAATTTCAGTATTCATCAGGTTGGTATTCTCTGTCCGTCTGGCGTCTCGTGCGCCATCAGGCGAGCAAACTGTTGGTTTGTTCCTTGTGTTAGCCCTAGTCAGCATTTGTCTTCATCTTTCACCGTTTATCCTGGCATCAGTCAAAACATATAAATCCATTCATAAATGTGCTTGTTCATAGGTGGCCCGGCTGACCTGATCGAACGTCAGCACTCGGCATAGCCCATATGGCGCAAACGAATTAGCAATGAGGTCGTCTATTGGTAACTAGGTGTGATATACCGGTTGTCCGGTCTACTTATGGCTCTATGGTGCGATTTGCGGCCTCCCAAGATAATGGCGTTAAATCTGGCATGGTAACTTCATAGTAGCTTCTAAACATGTTCGTAACATGGTCGGCAAACTACAGACCAGGGCCTCCGTGCATGACATTAGGGGGTAACCATGAATAGCACGGAGACTTGGAGCTGCGCATTAAAAGTTGTTCAGTTGTCGTGCACACCATACTTCGTGCTGATCGTAAAAAGGAGCCGTCCGGATGGTCCCCACGGACGTCATGGGAGTGCTCGTATGCGTATCAATGCTCGAGGCAGCTGCCGGCGGCGAGAATCCAATGTGAATATGAATTGATAGTTTATTGCTCCAGTAAAGGATGACAACAGGATCTCGTGGAGTCGTAATTTCCATTTCGGTAAGTAATGCAGGTGTCGTTACTTTTGGCCGGTCTTGGAATACTGGATGCACTCTTCCAACGTCTGACACATGTCGGCCATGTTCGCTACGACAGCCGGTGGCGGGTTCCCTCGCTCGGCCATCTTGTTTCGGTAATTCTGCATCGTAATGAGATGGTGCTGCAAGTCTTTCTCTGCAGCCTGCATGGCTTGCTTCAAGTTCTTCGGCTGAGGCTGAGTCCTATTAGAAGCATGCACCTGAGCTTGTAGACTCAAAATTTCCTTCGCCATTTTGTCCAGTTTTTGACTCTGACTCTGAATCAGAGCCTTCTGCTCTGCGAACAAGGCTTTAATGAGCTCGGCGTCGACGGGAACGGTGATGTTGGCTGATGGATCGGATGCGTCATCCATCCGAGCCCGCTCCTTCTTCAGGTCCGTCACTTCATTCCTCAGCAAGTCGACGTTGTCGCAGATTATCTTCACGAAACCCATGATATCCTTGATATCGTCGGGTTTCGCGGTAGGTGAAGGCGGAAGGTCCCGTTGCGCTTGGCCTTCCTTTCTCAGATCGGACACCTCATTGTTCAAAGCGTCGACCTTTTGCGACATGGCAGCCAGGGCGGTTATCAGAGCTTCCGAGTCTCTAGACGGAGCAGCCCTAAAGGGTGTTGCAACAACCCTCTTTTCCAGCTGCTGGTGCTGCAGCCGGAGGTCGGAGATTTCGCTTAGAACTAATGCGATGTTCTCCTTGACATCATCTAGGGAAAGCGAGAACTCCTCAATGCCACTGTGCTGCTGCTGTTTGCCTTGAACATTCTCTCGGATGCCCACAAGATCCTCTTGTACGTATGTAATCTTGTCCATCATGGTCTGGAATGAATTGAAGAGGTTATTGATGTCTTCGTGGAGAGAGCTGATGTCCGACTGGCACTTGCTGATGCTTCTTTCGAGAGGGCGGATTACGGCAGCTGCCTTAAGCTGCCCTTCAGTGTCCGCCAGCTTTTTCTCAAGGGAATTACACTTCTCCTTCCAGGCTACTGTTGCTTCGTCAAAGGAGACAACGGAAGGGGGAGGGCTCACAGAGGGCTTGGGCGAGGGGCGCGATCCAGATTGGTCAGACATAGCTGAGACCGACGGCGCTGCGGAGCCGGTGCCTGAAGAAGGAGGAAGCTTGGCGCTCGTTTTGGACAGAGTGCCACTGTCAGTGGCTGAGCTCGTGGTACTGGTTTTCCTGGAATGATGATACTGGTCGTCCTTTCCGCGAAGAGGAGGTTGCCTGCGGCTGGGACCGGTTGGTGCGGTTGGTGGGGGGCGGGCGATCGGAGGCCAAAAATCGCCCTGGAGGCCCTTTTCCGTGCGTTGTATCTGTTGGACACGTTGTTGATGTTGTTGCTCCAGCTGCCGTTTTTGCTCCTCCAGTTTATCCAGTCTCTTCTGGTCCTCGAGACGCTTCTGTTCCTCGAGACGCTTCTGTTCCTCGAGACGCTTCTGTTCCTCGAGACGCTTCTGTTCCTCGAGACGCTTCTGTTCCTCGAGTCGCTTCTGTTCCTCGAGTCGCTTTTGTTCCTCCAGTCGCTTCTGTTCCTCGAGTCGCTTCTGTTCCTCGAGTCGCTTCTGTTTCTGGAGTTTGCGTTGTTGCTCCTCTTCGGCTTTGCGTTGCTCGTCGGCTTTGCGTTTCTCCTCTTCGGCCTTACGCTGCTCTTCAAGCTTGCGCTGCTCTTCCAGCTTCTTCTGCTCTTCAAGCTTCTTGCGTTCCTCTTCAAGCTTCTTCTGCTCTTGACGCTTGCTTTCCTCTTCGGCCTTACGCTGCTCTTCAAGCTTGCGCTGCTCTTCCAGCTTCTTCTTCTCTTCAAGCTTCTTGCGTTCCTCTTCAAGCTTCTTCTGCTCTTGAAGTTTGCGTTCCTCTTCAAGCTTCTTCTGCTCCTGAAGTTTGCGTTTCTCTTCAAGCTTTTTCTGTTCTTGAAGCTTGCGTTCCTCTTCAAGCTTCTTCTGTTCTTGAAGCTTGCGTTCCTCTTCAAGCTTCTTCTGTTCTTGAAGCTTGCGTTCCTCTTCAAGCTTCTTCTGTTCTTGAATCTTGCGTTCCTCCTTAAGTTTGCGCTGCTCTTCAAGCTTCTTCTTCTCTGCAAGCTTGCGTTGTTCTTCGACCTTCTTCTGCTTTTCGAGTTGAAGTTTCTTCTGCGCTTCAACCCTCTTCTTATCTTCCTCCTCCAGCCTTTTCTTCTCGTCAAGCCTTTTCTGCTCTTCAAGCTTCTGGTTCTCAACCTTCTGGTTCTCAACCTTCTGGTTCTCAACCTTCTGGTTCTCAACCTTCTGGTTCTCAACCTTCTTCTGTTTAGGTTGTTGGGACCGATTCTGCCGCATCTCATACTCCTTGTTAGCCCGCTCGTGCTGTTGTTCCAACCACCGCTGTGTTTCATATTCTTCGACCTTTTCCAGCAGTTCAAGATTCTGCTGTTCTAGCCTTCGCATCAGCTCTTTCATTTGCAGCTGTTGGTCCAGACTTCGCCGCCGCTCCAACTCCACTTGAGACTGGGGTGCATGTGGTCCCCGCGGTGGCCAGAAATCACCGGATCGTGGCCCCAGCGGCGGCGGTCGTTCATCAAACTCATCGTAATCCGATAGCTCTTCACGCTGTCGCGAGCCAAGCCTTGGCTCTGGATGCCAGCGTGGAGGTGATTGCCGTTCGGAGTCCCATTCGGAGCTGCCATGGTGCCGTTTGTATGGAGGATTGTCGTTTGAGTCACGAGAAAACGGCGACCCTGAGCGCTTGCGCAAAGGTTCCCGCACGGCGTTCCGCTTGGGTTCCAGCAGATATTCGTAACCCGTCCCGACAGGTCGAGGCTCGTTCTTAACTTGCGGTGATGGTGGTCGAGGTGGGAGATTGCTAGTTGAATGCCCGTAATGGATAGAGGGGACAGGGCGATAAGGAGTTCTAGTGGCCGCAAGTATCCTTGGGCATGGTGGTTTTCCAATGACGCTCCAGGGAATGTTGTTACTATTAACATGTTTTCCTTTCATGCTCTGAAAAAAGGAATCTGCTTCAGCATAGAGTCGGGGGTCGGCCACAGCGCGGACCGTGCGCTTAAGGAGGGCCCTCTCCAGATCGGGACCATGGGCGTCAAGGAAAGCCATCCATTCGTCGACCGCGCGCGTAACATCGGAGTTGTGAGGACGGATATGTCTTCTGGCGCGTTGGATTTTGCGGCCTTCCATGAGCATGTAGGTCAACTCCTCAACGTGATCAGCTTTGGCGCAGAAACCGCGGGCAATGGCGCTCCAGAAGCTGTCCTGGCCCCAGTATTTGCCGCAATAAAGAAGCGCTTTGAAAAGGACGTATACGTTATTGCCATACTTAAGATCTTGCTTTGCGTGTTGGTCAGCGTCGAACGGCCTGACGTCCTCATGCCTCTCATCTGTATATGCCCTTGTCAGGAAAGCCGTTGCCCATGCGCCGTTGAACACCAGTCTCGCTTGGGTATCATGGTCGAAGCCGAAAAGGCACATATGACGGGAAAAGGGCGAGGCCACCATGGCTGATGGAGCTGACGGAGCTGATGGAGGGCGTATTGGCAATGGATGTGCATTTACCGGCCTCAGTACCTGCACTTATGCAACGCCGCAGATGTTGGATGTGCGGACCGTGCTCGCATTGGCAGGGAAGGGAAGGCCGGAATGGTGAGTGTCGAGCAGAGTTGTCCGGTGTCCCTGTTGCGCGATACTGGGGCTGCAGAGTACAGGCGGACGCGAGCTCCCACAGGATGAAGGTATCTTGGGAATGTCTTGACGGAATTCAGGTACAATGGGCGGCCATTTGAAGGGTGAGGGCCAAAAAGGATGAGAGGAAAAACAAAAGGAATTTTTCCCAAAGGAAGAGAGCAAAAATGCCAGTCCAAGTTCTGGTTCTAGAACTTGTCAGAAGTTGCGGATCGATAGAGACGGAGGGACGGCGGAGTGTCGAAGTTGAGTTGTTCTGGATCAGTTCGATTTTGAAAGCCGTAGCGACAGTCGGGTAGCTCTTACTCGAATCCGTGCGAGCAAAATCCTTATCGGAGCAGCCAACAGCAGAGGGTTAGGGGCGACTTAGAGCCATTACGGTTAGACGCATCAGAATAAGCTGTTTGCACTGTGTCCCGTCGGAATGACCTTCCATTTTGACGACAAGAACAACGGGCAAACGCCAAACTTTGACATGTCAAAATCTCTGCAGGATCACTCTGCAAGATCTTTGTACCACTCACATCTTAGATCCATGCCAATATCTGATAGTCTGCAACCACGACATGATATTTGACGGGCGTCTAGAAGCACATCTGTTGCATTCTGCTGGGTTCCCCGCACAAGCAAGACGAATGCATGTTGTTTTGGACTGTGTGGATTCCAGAAAAGGTGGAGGCTTCTTTCCAGAAGGGCAAGTGGTGATCCACAATGGCCAGCTGGCGGTCGTCCGAACTTGAACCTTTTGTTGATCGCGACTGTTTGCGCGGCTGTTGACATCTGCTTCCTGCTCTGACCAGGCAACGACGGGTGGGAAAGGGAACCTGGGTATCTCACCAGGTACGTCAGTCTTGCATTCGGTGTGAGTGTCCAAGATGACGATACAGCGCAGCAAATGATCTCAAGGCGGTCGGTGCTTCAGGCCGTCCCTTCGGCGTTTGAGCAGTGGCGGACTGGCAGAGTCAGTTGTCTGGAAGAGACATTCAGCGCGACAGAGTGTGTGTTCGAAGGAAGAAAGCCAGATTCGAATGTCGTGGTTCCCTGTCCTTATATGCCTTCACGTTTGGTATTTTTCCCGCGTCTAACGTCACTGATATCCTGGATCCCAATGTCACAAGCCCGGGGACCACGGGACGGTTGATCAGGGTCCCGTCGTCCCGGATTCTTGGTCAATCCAAACATGTGGCTTTTATCGTTACCTCGTTATCGGTTCATTGTACTTCACCTCACCTTGGGGCTTCCCTTTGCCTGAAACGTCTCCTGTCACTTGCTCAAAACAGCCGACCAATCCTGCTTCTTCATCCATTCCTCCAAGCTCGTCATGGGACACTCAATCCCCGCCTGTTCATAGCAGTCAGTACGAACTCCTCCAGCAAGGCTTCTCGTTCACGATCACTCACCTTCCTCATATCCTCTGCCGTCACCAAATTCATTCCACCTCCATACCCAGGATCACCAGAGTAGGCAAACATAATCGCCACCTCAATACCCGTGTCTCTATCCGCGGTGTCTGCTATCATGTCATCGACTGACACTTGTTCGTAGACGGTCTTTTCCGCGGGAACCCCGGCTGCCTTTGCCCATGCCTGCAGGTACTCGGGCCAGGTCGCGTGAGAGCCCATGGCGATGTAGTCTTTGCCCGGAGGCATCTGGTGAACGGCGTATACAAAGTTTCCAGTGTCGCCGTTAACATCCAGGTGGGGGATCAACGTGTTGGGAGAGCAGGGGAAGCGCATGCGGAAGGAACCATCGGCTTGCTGTTGCGCAACCGGTGAGTTCTCAAAGAAGCAACCGAAAAACAGGGGGGCAACATACCTTCTGGAAATACGAATTGGGGAGGATGACATGACTGGTCATAAAGAAGCCCGTTTGCACGCAGGACATCTTCGCGGCCAGAGCCGGGTAGTTCTCCCGGACATAGTCAGGGAAGATATCGGCCTTGGAGTCAAAGTGATACAAGTCCGTGAACTTCCCGCCACTGCACTTCCGGGCATGGCTCAGGGTCGATACCAGGAAGCCGTTGTCCTCCAACGTATCCACCACCTTGGCTGCGGCATCGGCAATGTTCTTTCCATGGCGATACTCCACGTCGTAGGCGTAACGACGGCAAGTGATGCCGAGCTCCTGCGCCTTAGCGCGACAGTCGGGACGGAAAAAGGGTTCCCAGTACTGGGTGACGCTGAAGATGATGTTTGCTCCTGCAAATGCGGCATCAAGAGTCTTTGGGTCATCGAGCTCAGCAGCCACCATCTCCGCACCTAGCGCGGCGAGGGCCTGGGAAGCTGGGGACGAGGTGTTACGGGTTAGGCCGCGGACCGCATATCGCGGGTCTTGAAGGAAGCGGCGAGCGACAGAGCCGCCTTGATTGCCCGTGGCGCCGACAACAACGATGAGTTTCTTTTCCTGCGCCTGCGCCATGGTTTCTGTGGTCAGAATGTGGAAGTTGGTGATACTTTCGGGGAGTGGACGGCGTCAGCTTACCTGGCTCGTACGACTTCTGGGAGGCTGGAAGAAGCTGAACGTCCGAGGTCGCTTGGCCAAGGACTAAACCCCTCACCCACCCACCAGAAGCCCAGGACTAGGTCTGCAAAGGGCAAAAGCGGCTTGGTCAATATCGATAACAGTAATATTATGCAGGGGTTGTTCTTACTTTGGGGTTGTATGTGGTGGCAGCTGCGGTGCTACGCCAAGACAACCCGCCACAACAGCAGTTGTTGGATTCAGGGGTACGGCATCTGCCCCCTGGAACAAAGTAAACAAAGCCGTTTGCCCGTTGGTGTTTGTTACCACATGGCAAAGAAGCATTCTGGGTACCACGCGATGCAAATAGCTCATGTTTAGAATAGCGATGAGCTGCTCGTTCACAGACCTGAATTCTCGTCACGATCAGCCAGTTTGCTTCAATTCGTCACATGGGATGTTGACCTTTGGGTCTAGGCTTGTTGGGACTGGGACCAGCTTGGGTTCTTGGCTGAGAAACGATTGTATCCGGCGTGGTACGGTGAAGGCGAAGCTGAGTTGGAAGTGGGTAGGACAACTGGATCAACAGCTTCTCTGCGGCCAATGGCTTCCATCAGCATCGCTGCGGTGCGAGTAAGCTTGCAATCGCAGTGTCGACACAACATGAAAAGACGCATGTCGCACTTGTTTACTCTTCTATTTCCATGATTGTGTCCGCTTCGTGTCAGTGCCATCCCGATGGTCAGGTCACGGTGAGAGGTGTCGGCGAAGTGGAAGGTAACGATGTCGGTAATTGGGATCCCAGGCAGTGCAGAGTGCAGAGTGCAGACTGCCCAACATTGCCACATCGGTCGGATGCGTGCTGCATAATCTGGCAGGAAGTCCCAGTGGGCGACAACTGAATGGGAAGGATGGCCGGAGACAACTTAAGTGGAAAGATGACGGGAAGCTGGACTTTCGGAGGCATGAAGGAATCAGCAAGCCCAAAAGTGAGGGAGGTCGCTGCCCGTGGGTTCTCTGAAAGGTACCTCTACGCCTTCCTCCTAGAATTTTCCTCCTCAGTTCTTCCAAACGGGCCGCACCAGTTGTCGCTCCTGACCGTGACGCACTTTCCCAGCCGCATTCCCTCTGCGAGGTACCAAGCAATGCATCACCTGCACTGCAAGAAGGGAGCCCGCAGATGAGGAAGGACTCTGCGCCTTCCCAGTTTCGAGAAGTCGACAACAAGCAGCATGTTACCCCTCCACGTTCCTTCCAGTTCTACGGGTTGCCTTCCCGTACCACCACCTGCCTCCTTCCGTGATCTCAAAGGTAACCGCTCTATCCAGTCTTAGAGCGTCTCGGCTGTGGCAGTCAACTGTTCTTTCTGTCTCCGGTCAGCCTCATGTTAGTTTGCTTCGGGCGGGAGTTATCAAGGTCCCCCACCTACTACAGTCTACTGGCAATCATCACGCCTTCTACATGGACGAATTCTTTCCTGACACTCCTGCTCAACAAACAGCTGCACCTAACCGCCAAGGATGAATGGAATTCCGAGTGGAATCTTCCCAGGAAGGCTAAACGGGAAGAACAACCTCAAGGTGGAAATAAAGACCATTCACCTACTGGGGTGTTCAGTCCACGGAGATAAAACGGGCGAGCGCTCGTCTGTCTGCGTCGGACTTTTCTCTCTGCTCTCTTCGTTCTGTTGTACAACATTAGCCTCATCTGCAACCTGCAAGCCCCTTGATTGTCTCTCCTTTTGGACTTTCCTTTGTCTCAAATACGGGTACCGCGCCCTGCATATACACTCTTTGACATAAGACCCGACCATTCAGAGGTACCTTAGGTAGGTGACTTCCATTCTCTGGGGAGATTGTTATTGACCGGTATGACGTCTTCACTAACTGTTTCATACAGACGAGATCTAGACTTTCGAGATGCATCTCGCCATCATGTTTGCTGGGGCTATCCTGGCCATTGCTTCCAGCGTTCTTTCCATCCCGGCGGCAGTCTCGGCTCCGGCCTCTCCGCAAGATAACTCTACTGCTTCCTCCACTTCGCCGCAACAGAATTCCCAAGTCGTCAAGTGTCAAGGAAGCATCTGGATGAAAAATACGACAACCCGTGAATCAGCACTCGTTGAGGATTGCCATCATCTACAACGTAACATTGCGAAGGACGGCGAGTGGAGGACTATGTCGAGCCACCACCGCAATCTTGCAACGTATGGAACTTGTGTCTTCGGAGTCCGAGGCTTCGACGGCCTCGACATCTTCAAAGTCGGCAATGACGACATCATTGACCAAATTGACGAGGCCGTCACCGAGTTCGCATTGCAAGATGCGGACGGGAACTACCACGTTGGAGCAGAGGGGGAGTTCTGGTGCGACAGCCTGATGAGCTGGCAGGATGGAGTTATCTGGGGCATCTACCACTCTGATGATGATTTCTGAGGCAGCTTCGGCCGACAGAGGCACAGGACACCGCAGTGTCTGAAGGAGAAACGAGGCCAATCTGACGGGTCTCAGCTCACATATTCCGGCACCCCTTACGTGCGGTCTCTTACCGGGTTGCTGGTAGCATCCGTACGCCTCTGTTCATGAGAATCTCTCCGCATTTGTATCACGGAATGAGGTAGTGTGAGTCATGGGGGAGATTGTTCGGAGAATTATCTCACCAGTCGATTTCTGTGCTACCTTGCGGCTAACTATCATCCGCGTCTTTGTGTTTCTGTATTTTAGTTAGCCTTTAGGCTCAGGCCGCGATACTTGGTGGGGAGGCACGGATTAATGATGGCGATAATGAGCTTGTGCGATAGTACACGGGGAAATAATCTGAGCATAACTTCTATTCCATCGAGATGGCAACGCTGTCTGCATTTCTCACGACCCAAGATGTACAGCATTCCCGGGTGTGATCACCAAGTGAAAGCAGGGTGATGGAAGCTGCATGACCGCAAATTCGCAAAGGTTCTATTTCTATCTTTGGGATTTTCCGGATAACAACAGACCCATCCCATAGTGCGCATGTCGTCCCACGACGGAGATGACACCAAAACATGGTACAGGTGGTTCGATCCTTGGTACAACCACATTCTTGCTCAAGTCCCGTTCGAGAACCGAGGCTGTCACCTCCAAGTCCCGTCCTCGGAGAAGGGCAGCCAAGCCCTATCATGTCACTCCCGATGCGGTACCAGATCGAGAAAAAGAGAATGGAAGCGGCGAGAACCTTGCTGGACGGAAAGATAAAAGGTGCAGTAAGATGAAACACAAAAGTCCCGCTAAGTCGGATGAGGGGTGGTCATTTGCCAAAGAAAAGAGCTCGTTATCGTTCGTCCGAAGTTTTGGAAATCCAGACTTGGAAGGAACGTACCACCGCTGGATGATCCTCGAGTCGAGGGCAAACAACCCATTGGGCAGGTATAAAGGAGGGGTCTTTCCTCCCACAAACTCTCTCTTCTGTTTTTCCTCCTTCATCCATCACCACTCCTCTCACAGATCTGCTCAAGCTCAAAACTTGGATCACCACTCTCTCACCTTGACCAGCAAGAAAACAACAAGCAAGCCATATCACAAGACTACCTCACTCTTCTGTTTTCTCACCGTCAAGATGCTCGTCAACACACTCATCGCCCTCATCCCGAGCTTTGCTGCTCTGGTCAGCGCTGCTCCCACCCTCGGCGCGTTCAAGCATGACCCTGACCACAACGGCACCAACATTTTCAACAGCGATGGCTTGCCCCACATGCTGTTCCACGACTGCTACGCGGATCACTACGTGACCAAGACTACTGCCGCCTCCCCGCTCGTCGATGACTGCCGCTACATCGCGGACGTCATGCTCCCCGACTTTGACCATACCCCCATCTGCTGGTCCTGGCACAGCACCATTCCCAGGGAGATTCTCAGTCACGGCACCTGCGCTGTCAACATTGCCAGCAAGCTCGACAAGTATCCGGCTGGTGATTTGATCGAGACCTGCAACAAGGACATTCAAGACTTCATCCACTACTCGATTGACAACTTCCGCTGGACCACGCCCGATGGCCGCCTCGTTGTCGGCGCCGAGGGCTACGCCATGTGCCCTAGCGATTTTGCTGACAACCACAGCCCCGCCATCTACGGTCTTTACCACACCTAAGCTGAGTTCGAGCTAAGTCCTCGCTGAGCGAGAGCTGCAGGCAGCACATCACCAACGGTTCACCACGGTACACTGGGCGTCTGCTGGCAGCACCACAGCTTGATTTCACTGGCGTCGGAGTTCATTTCTGGGGCGGCGGGATCTTGCACGGAGGACACTCTCTCACTTTTCTTTGCATGGACGGATAGTATGGGGCACATAGCATGCTTGGGTTCGGCAAACATGGGTTTCGTATGGCATATGTTGACATTTGGGAACGGGTTTTCTGGACTGGATGCATATGCTGGCTGGGTATAATGACTGGTGATTGGGGACATCAAAGTAATCTGAGATTGGTTTGAACAGGTAGTCAGTATATCTTGCGGTTGTGCATTGGTATCTGACGGGTGGTAGGAGATCGAAGTCTCATGGAGGTTATACTTCTGGCCGGGCTTTCATTCATCACACATAGTTTCAATCAACTCGTTGCCCTCCCCATAACATGCATGCATCTTTGACACAATCGTGAGTTCCGATGTGGAAATGTAGTAGCACTCGATAATCCCCATTATCATTAACTTTTTTGGTGTTCCAATCATGGTATCATGCCCTTGCCATCGACATCATCGACGTCATCAACCCTTTTACTCAGCCTTACCACGAACGCGCTCCTGGATGGTAACCAGCTCATCAAACGACTCCTTCAGCTCAGGAATCTCCAACAAACCCCTCAGATACCCCTCAACACTAGGCACGCTCTTCTTCATCTCCGCATCCAACAACAACTTGCTCGCGAAGATCAACGGGCCAGCAACCATCACATCCGCAACCGTCACCTCCTCGCCAACCAAAAACTTGCCATTACCCTTCGTCAGAGTAGTCTCCACAAGCTTAACAGCCCTCTCAAACTTGGCAGCAGAAGCATCATACCCCTCCGCAGTGTACTTCACCAAGTCCGGGCGATGCACCATCAATACACACGGGTACAAATTCGCGAGGAGCTCCTGCTCAGCGAAGCACGCCCACTGCTCAATCAAAGCACGATCGACGGCGGTGCGACCGAGGAGCTGCTCGGACTTGGGGCCGGAGTCGGCGAGGAAGCGAACGATGGCTTGCCCCTCGGTCAAGTTAAGGGAGCCGTCGGTGGTGGAGAGGGCGGGGACTTTGCCGAAGGGGAATTTAGCGAGGATGGCGGCCCATTTGGGGTCGGAGGGGTTGGCGAGTTGGAAATCGCTGTCTTCCACTACTTCGAGGCCGTTGAGCTTGGCGACGGCTTGGGCCTGGAAGGGGGTTAGTATTGGGGTGTGCGATGTGGTGGAGGGGGGTTGAGGTGGTAAATGGGTGGAGGAGAGGGAGGGAAGGGAGGGGGAGGGGAAAGGGGGTAAACGTACGCGCTGAACGCGAACGTTGTTGGGGTAAGTGTAGATGGTGGCAAAGGGAGCCATTTTGATGTTTGTTGTCTGGTGAGACTGTGGTTGTTTGGATATGTGTTGTTGGTAGAGTCGATTTGATGTTGTGATCCGAGTTATGGATGGCGTGATGAGTTTGGATAGGTCGAAAAAGTCTTGAGGAATGTCTCTTCAAAGGTTCAAAGTACGAAAACAAAGAGGAGGACTTCCTCCCAACATTATATATCTGGACGAAGGGACCCCTGTGTCTTGCTTCGTTGTCTTGCTTGTTAAGCTTGTCAAGCATTGTGTCTCCATCTCGGAAGCAACCGAGCGGATCGACATCGCCCTCGATGTTCAGGCGTCAAGCGGCGTCCAGCATAAACCAAAACTGGCCAAATCATCCACTTTCTTACACTTCTCCACAATCTTTCTCCTCTCCTCCTCACAAACCACCACTGCCAAACGATGATAGACCGTGTTCCAGACTGTAACTATCCATTGGCTTCCATTGGGGATCGTCAATCATCTAAAGAATTAGTCAGCGGTTGGTAGCCAGTCTCGCCCATGACAGAAAAGCTGAAACCTTTCCAGGCATGCGTAATGGGCGCAAGGTCTCGGCTTTTTTGCCATTGGCGAGCCAGTGTGGGTTTTTAAAACACCCATTTATAATCGTGGTTGTGCAAAGTGTTCCTTAAAAATGCCAAGAAAGCTTTCTCCTCAAGTGCCGGCGGCGGAGGTGGGCTATCCCAGGACCAGGCGGCAGATGTCTTGGACTAGAGGGCAAAACGATGTGTAGATGTGTGTGTGCTATGGAGAGAGAGCTAGAATAAAGAAGGAAAAGAAGTGTGGAGGGCTAAAATATAGGAAGGGTGTGAGGGTATGGACCTATACGATAAGAGAGGGGTGGGGATATGAGCCTACCCGACGATACGCCCCCGTAGCCCGAAATAGCTCATAGGGGTCATTATAAGTAAATAAACAATAGAACTATGGTGTTGAGAAGCTTTCAATCACCCTAAGGAATCTTCCTGGTTTCCAATCCTAGTATTGAGATAAACCTTCTATACTTATCCGCCTTCAACGGCTTCGTTAGGCCATTTGTAATTATCTCCTCTCCTTTAATATGAATAATATTAAATTCCTATACTTCGACGTTTTTAATAATCTATTTGAATTTAATATCTATATACCGGTTCCTTCCGGGTACTTTTCGATTTAGTACTTTATTTTTGGCATTCTTGCTATCCGTATATAGAACTTTTAAGGGTGGTTGTGTATAGCTAAGCTCTTTTAGTATATGCCCGATCTATTGTAGAGATTTTGCTGTAGGAATTAGATTAGTAAACTCCGCCTCTATTATACTCGTTGTTATAAACGCTTGCTTTTTCGACTTCCAGAATATTGGACCTCCAGCTACAAAGACTATATGCCTACTAGTACTATGCCTGGTAGCGGGATCGTTAGCGAAGGAGGTATTTTCGAATGCCTTTAGATCTATATCCTTAGGGGAGATTTTTCCTTTTAGTATAATGCCTATATCCGTTATCTTTATTAAATACCGGAATAAATACTTTATAACCGCTATTAAACCTATAGTCGGAATAGTATTTGCTTCGTATAATTTGTTGACTGTAAATATAATATTAAGTTTAATACTTATCGATAAGTAGTTTAGGCTCCTAATCTTCTTAATATATTTCTTCTATTATTCCGGCAACCTATCTTTAGTCTTATAATTACCGACCTTTACGTTTTAAAGCTATAGAGTATTAATATTATAGAAATTATTGTAACCGAACTTCTTTATAATAGCCCTGGTGTACCTTGCTTAATTAATGAAAACGGTCCTCTCCTCCCTACTTTTTACGATATTAAAGCTAAGGAAAGTCTTTACTTCTCTTAAGTATTTAAGTTTGAAATGTATTAGGAGTTTATTTTTAATATTAAAGATAACGGTCTCGGATAGCGCTATAATAAGAAAATTATTGATATAGAGTATTAAGAGAGCTTTTAAATTCTTATTATTGAAGAGATAGGTATTATTACTAACCGGTTCGAAGCCTAACTCTTTTAAAATAGGGTATAACGTTTGAAACTAGTAAAGAGGAGCTCGTTTGAGCCCGTATAGCGCTCTCTTTAGAAGGTATACTAGTCTCTTTCTTCGTTTTCGTAGTCCTTTTTCGAATCCGGTTAGCTATTTAACGTAGTAGTACTTATCGGAGGGAATTAAGGCGTTTAAAAATACCGTATTAAAATCGAATTAATAGTACTCTAAATTTAGAATTACTATAATAATTAGGAATATTTTTATATTCGAAGTGTTTGCTATTATAGTATATACCTCCTTTGTATTTTAGGATCCTTGTTTAAAATTATTATAGGCGACCTATCTTGCCTTAGGATCCTTAGTCTTTAATTCGAGATTTTCTTTTTCGTTATATATTTACTTTCCTAATAGGATATTTATATTGTTTGTATATAGTACGAGATTATATACTTTCTTGTCTTCTAAAGTTTATACTTGCTTCTCTATCGTTGGTTTTTAGTATTCCTCGAAATTAGCTAGTTTTTTAGTTTGTCGATAGTTCTTAGGGATACTTGGTTTCGATTGGAGATCGTATATAACTTTGATTGCTATTAGGTATAGTAGTTCTAGGTTGTTCTGAATAACTCCTTTCTCTTTTAAATTATGGTAAAAGATGGGTCCCTAGAATAGTTGAGGTACTATAGCTTTGCCGTTCTTATCCTTTAGAATATTCCCGTTACTGTCCTTTACTTTCTATTTATTCGATATATCTTCCGTAGTCGGAGCTGCCTGCCTTCAAGGCCTTCCCGAAGCTATTATTACTAGTTCTAGTTAGATAATGGTGGACGCCTGTGCTTGGGTCTCCGATTCCGAAGACGTTTCCTATTATTCCGTTATCGGAGCCTCCGGTTCCGAGTAGGCTTATTGTTATTCCGTTATCGGGAAGCCCGCCCCCGAAGATGCTTTAGGTTCTTCCGTTATTAGGATTATTATAGTCTTTATTCCAGCTAAGGGATCTAGCGATAATTATTATCGGTATTGGTTCTGTGATAGGGGAATTAGCTCTTCTTATTCGAAATCGTTTAGGTCAATGAAAGATAACTATACAAAAGTCTTATTAAAGGGGAAGGTTTTATTAGGGTCCTCTTCTCCTCCCTTTCGATTTTTAAACGGTTCTAGTAAATTATTAATTTCTTTAAACGATTAAAATATATCTTCTTTATCTTCCTATTCTATATTATTATTTCGTTCTATATTATTATTTTATTCTATTAATTATAGGATTTCTATAACCGATTTTTTTATCGAGGTAGGAGAACGAATAAATATGTCTATCGGTCTTAAGATTTAGTTATTCGGACTTAGGGAAGACGCTAACGGTCTTAGGGATAGGCTCGTCGGGCTTAGAGAATAGCTCGCCGGTCTTAGAGTTAGGCTTATAGGATTTGGAGATAGTATTATCGGGATATTAAGTAACGGAATAAAAATCGGTAAAATGGGCGCGGGTATAATATTCGGTAACGGGGTAGGTAAGGTTAGAATTGCGGGCGGAGGTGCTTTCTTAATATTTAGAATGGTCTTAACGGTCAATTTATTTTTCGTAGTAGGGGTAATTGAGGCCTTCTTAATTGTAAAGTTATTAGTAATTGTAATTTAAACGCTCTTCTTACTCTATATAACTTCTTCAACCTATTCGATAGATTAATTTGAGAAAACTGTGACGGCGCCGGTCCGGCCATGCCGCCATACCCGCCATACCCCATGGGAGGACTGGTGTCGTGAAGTACCATGAGGTGCTACGAAGGTTGGAGGAACGAGTAATATAGAAGGTTCGCGCTAAGGCTGGCCCAAACGGGCGCTAAGCCCATTGAAGGTGTTTATTCTTATTTATTATATAGGTGAAGGGCGATGCGAGTAAAAGGATTGGCTATTAGCGACCCGTATATAAGTCCCGCTATCGCTTACGCACTAGGGTATTTATTCGGGTTCGTAATATATATATTTAGTTCTCTTCCTTTTCTTTTCCTCACTTAAAATCTTCTATTATAGATAGAATTTTAGTTTTGCCTTCGACTCAACTATACTATACCCTTATATTATTTTAAGTTACCCTAATAATACCTAGGAAAGTTAAATTCTAAATAAATAGAAACCGATATAAATAATTGAATTGACCGTTGCAATTTAAGGAACTGAGATTTACGATACCGATAAAACGAAACTATAGTACCCCCGCGTTTAATTCGCAATAGTATTAGCGTTAAAGTTAAAGGCCTAGGCGATGATTATTATAAAGACGATTATACTAACCTCTTCGAAGAGGGAAGCGATAACGAGAATTTAAATTTTAAATCTAATAATAAAAGTAATAAAACCTTTAACGAAGGAGACGTTATCGATAAAGATAATTCCGAATCGTCGAAAGAGAAGGATAAGGTTATTATTGAATTTAATATTAAGAAGAATAAGAAGTCGGCCCTTAAGCGCGTTAACCTTATTATTAAGGAGAATACGAAGGTTTTTATACGTTTTAACGAGGAGTATTTTAACGGTTTCTACCTTTTCGAAGAGAGATCCCGTAGTAAATTTACCCTCCTTCGTAAAAAGACTTTACTTTATTTATATAATTAATTTAAATCCCCCTTTAAAGTATTAGTTAATACGCTAATTAAGAGTAAGGACGATAAAGAACCTAAGTTGTCGTTCGATTTATTTAATTAGTATATTAGTAATGAAATTAATAAGTATAGTACCGCTTTTAATTTGAAGGACCTTATTAAAGATTTAAAGGATAAAATAGAGGAATTTACCGAGTTCTTTATTTGTAACGCTGTCCTTTACGTCCTCTATCGCGCTTTATTATTTACTTTAAAACTCCCGTTTAATAGTTATTTGAACGAAATTAAGTTTGCCGAACTATACGTTAATTATTTAATTAATATATTCTACGAATTTAAATTCTAAATTATAATAACTATAGTTTTAAGAGAATAAGTATTTAAATTATAATAAATTACTTCGTTTTTAAATACTAAGCTTTATATTGTTTATAATTAGGTGCTTAAATTGGTAGATGCCTTATTTGACGACTTTAAATCGACCCCCGTCGCCGATTTTAAGATAGTTTAATCCCTTAAAGACTATTTGGCTAATAAAGAAAATAAGATTTAAACCCTAAAAGATACTATTATTAACCTAAGCGTTTTTAAAGGTATTTATAAATTAATTAATAAGATAAAGGTTACGATTAAAGAGATGGTCCTTCTTAATATTGAGAAGGATCTTATTGCGGCTCCCCTTCGCCAATCGATTACTTATTTCGCTATAATTCTGCTTATTAATAATAACGATAACGATGAAATTACGGTAATTCCCTTTCGTTGCGCCTACTTTTCGATTAAATAAATTAACCCTTTTAAATTTTATAATTAGGATAAGGAGGACGATGTACTTTTCGAGGCCTAGTATGATTTGATTTAGGATAAGTTGGAGATTAACGTTAATTATTATTTAACCGATTGTAATAAATTCTTTTATATTAAAAATCGTTTAGCCGGATTTATTTTTAAAAATTTAATACTATATCTCTGCGAAATTTACCCCGACCAATTTATAATTTATTTTAATTTAATAATATATTTATAGTGTAAATATAGCGATCCTAATTAAGATAAAAAGGCTTTTATTAATTTTATAAAGTTTAAAATGAAGGATATTAATAATTTTAATTATTTTAAAAATAAATTCGTTTATATAGTTAGCGAATATTAACGCTTTAAGTCCGAATAGAAACGCGAGTTATTTTAACGCCTTCTTATAGAATATAAGAAGTAGATAGGCGTTAAGTATTACGACTCTTCTATTTCTTTCGAAATTTATTATATCGATTATTCCGGTTTTAATTAAATATTTAAAACTATTGCTAACGAAGCTAAGGCTACTTCTTCTTCTTTTCGTAATAAAGGTAATAATAATAATAAGGGATTTAGTAATTCTAATAGCTCTAATTCCTTAGCGTTGAAATTTATTAGAAACGGTAGAGGTAATAATTATTCTACCGTTAAATATATTAAAAAGATTATTCGCCTATTTAACGAGGGTCGTTACTTCCTTTATAAAGAACGCGGTTATATTAAATATAATTATCTTTAAAAGGATTAGTATAATTGAGAGCGCTACGATTGCGTTATTATTATTGTAGAGCGTTATTTAGCTAACGAGAATAGCGGTATTAGAAGAGCCTAGCCTGTTATTCCGGCTATTCTAACCGCTAGAACTACTACCGCCCCCGCTATTAATAATTAGGGAAATTAAATGTTCTAAGTAAATTAAATTCCTTCCTAAAGGAGGTGTTGGTTATAGAATAAATAAAGGATAAATAAAAATAAGGAAAGGATAGATTTAATTTAATACCCTACTTAGGAAGGGATTTTATATTTATTTAATATACTATAATTAATAATAGAATATCTTTATCTATATTTAATACCTTAATTGATATAAAAGTAAACGGCTACCTGTTTATTAATATAACGTTTACTAAAAAGCTAAAAGAACGTTTATTAATAGAAGTAACGAGCGATTTTCCCGTTCGAAATATTAATAATTATTAAAGAAAGACTAATTAAGGTATTAAAGAGGTCGTTAAAGCCGCTTTAAGGGTCCGGAACCGAATAATACCCCCCGATTACTTTATAGTCGTTAATATAAATTATAATATTATTATCGGTTGTAAATAGTTCGACCTTTATAATATTTAGGTAGATTATAAGAACCGTCGGCTAATCTTCTCCCCCGACTAGAAGCTTAACCTTAAGTAGATAAGGAATTCTAGTTTCGAAGTCCGCCCGGGCGACCCTAGGGTTATAAATTTAAATTACTAGAAGGATATAATTTATTGTAATGCGTTTATAGATTAAAAAGATAAGCGATACGCTAACGGCAAGAATAGTAGCCGTATAATACTTAAATTTACGAGCGGTTATACGGCTATTCTAATACCTATCCCTACGAATTAACTTTTCCCCGACTATTATAAAAAAGAATTCGATTAAGAAGCTAACGATTAATATTAATAAAAAGTACAATAATATTAATAATAGATCGAAAAACGTATTTACAAATTCGAAATTCTATAACTATAGCCTAAGAAGATGGTTCCTATTATATTAATTAATTTTAAATATATCCAAAACTAAAATACTAACGAACTAAATTACGTCCGTCTCCGTATTCTATTCTAGAACCCTAATTCAATTCTTAAACGCTCCGACCCATTAAGTAAAATAAAGAGGAATTTGGCTAACTTTACCTACCTTATAGTATTATTTCCAAAACCTATATAGTTTATTCGAATTAAACCGACCGAACTTCGAGACGGTAAATAGGGCTCTAATAATTAAAGTATATATAAGTTTAAAAGAGATTCGATTAATTAGTATAAGGAATGATTAGTATAAATATACGTCCTTGAGGGCAATCTATTTATAAGGTTTGCCGTTAAAACCGATTGTACAATATATTCGATAAATATTTTCGAAATCGACCGGTTTATTTAATAGAAGTACGTAACGGAGGACCCTACTTAGGAACCTCTCCCCTATAATAAAAAAGAATTATACGAAGAGGTATTAAAAATAGTATTCGAATATTACTATAATTATATCAATATCTTTAGTAAATTCGATTCGAATATCCTACCCGACTACTAACTTTATAATTATAAAATCGAATTCGGAGAAGGTTATTAATTAAAGGAGTTCGGTTATAGCCCCCTCTATAAAATATTATTAAACGAATTAGAGGCCGTAAGGAAATATATTATAAAAAACCTTTTTAAGGGATTTATCGAGGTAAATTCGTCCCCTTAAGTAATACCCGTCCTATTCGTTAAAAAAGCTAATAATAATTTACGATTCTACGTAAATTACTAAAAGTTTAACGCTATTATAAAGAAAGACCAATATTTATTATTATTAATCGAAGAGATATTGGTTAAGGTTATTAAGGCTTAATAGTTTATTAAGATTGATATCCGATAAGCTTTCTATTATATTCGTATAAGGCTAGAAGACGAAGAGTTTACTACTTTCTATACCGGTATAAGAGCTTTTAAATATAAGGTCCTACTATTTAGCCTAATTAATAGCCCTGTAAACTTCTAAGCCTTTATTAATTTATTTCTAGGACTTTACCTAAGAGACTTCTATATTACGTATATTAATAATATCCTAATTTATTCTAATACCCTCGAGGAATATAAGGATTACGTCCGTAAAGTACTAGCTAAATTAAAGGACGCCGGACTATAAATAGATTTAAAGAAGTGTAAATTCTAAGTTATAAAGATAAAGTTCCTAAGGTTTATCGTAGGACGTAACGGTATTTCCGTCGACCTAAAGAAGGTAGAGGTTATTAAAGAATAGATTATACCTTTAAATTTACGAAGAGTATAATCTTTTTTAAGGTTTTGCAATTTTTACCGAAAGTTTATTAAAGATTATAATCGAATAGCCCGACCCTTTACTAACCTAACTAAGAAGGGCGAAACGTTCGTATAGACTAATAAGTGCTAGGCGGCTTTCGACGGGTTAAAATAGTTATTAATAAATACCCCTTTATTAAAGTACTTTAATTATAATATTAAAATACGAATTAAAATAAATGCTAATAATAGAATCCTTGCGGGAGTCCTATCCTAATACTAGGAAGATATAAAGGAATAGCACTTTATTATTTACTTCTTAGAAATAATATAGTAAGCCGAATATAATTACCCGATTTATAATAAGGAATTGCTCGTAGTTATTAGAGCTTTCTAGATTTGGCGACCCGAATTAGTCGGTTTAAGGCAATTAAAACCCTTTACGATTATTATCGATTATTAGGCCCTAGAATACTTCGGTACGAAGCGATTATTTAATTTGCGGTAGGCTGGGTAGGTAGAGTTCTTGTTTTAATATTATTTCGAGATTATTTATTGTTCCGGTATTAAGAATGCGGCTATTGACGCCCTATCTTGGAAATCGGAGGATTTTAAGACTTAAAAAGATAAGAAGGAGGCGTACTATACCTTTTAAATATTTAAGCCCCTAATAGCTAGCGACGGAATTGAGGTTATTATATTAATTTCGATTGCTATATTGAATGGTTTTTTAAAAGAATCGGTGCCAATCCTTATATTAAATATTAACGATTTAGAATTATGCCCTATCGAACCTAAAAGTTACGAATTAGTTGACGTAATTATAAAAGTTAATTACGAAGAGGAATCCTTGGAGGAATATTATATATACGTTTATAATTCCGACTTTAAATTTATAATAATAGTTAATAGTTTACTAGCGTATTAGGGCCGCTTCGCTATCCTTAATAAGGATAACCTTCGAATCTGTATTATCGACGAAATTTATTCGATTTTAATAATAGCCTACTTTAGCCGAAATAAAATACGAATAATTTTAATCGAACGATATTAATAGCCCGGTATAGCGGGAGATATCGACCGCTTCGTTAAAAATTATATAATTTATAAGGCTAGTAAAGTATTTAGAAATAAGACCCCCGGTAAATTGTACCCTATCCCGCCGCCCGCTAAGAAATAGACTTTAATTATAATTGATTTTAAGAAAATATTTAAAGATAAATACGGATTCGATAATACCCTAATTATAGTAGACTGCTTAATAAAATTGTTATAGGTTATACTTTATATAGAGAAAGCTATTACCTAGGATGCCGCCCGGATATATTATAAGGGGCCTTTTAGAGTCTACGGTATATTAAAAGAGATTATTTTTGATTGTAGTCCCTAATTTATATTGGCTTTTACTAACGAAATATTTAAAATAACCGGTATAAAGTAGAAATTAGCTACCGTAGGTTATAATTAAATAGCGGGGTAAGTAGAAATTATAAATATATATTTCGATTAGCGATTTTGCCCTTTCGTTAACTACTATTAAAACGATTAGTTAAAAACGATCTTAATATTGGACGTCGTATAGAATAGCCTCCCCTAAAATAATACCGGCCTTTCCTTTTATAAGGTTATATTCGGCTACCCGATACGTATACCGTTCGATTAGGAATCCTATACTTTCGACGCCGGATTTAGGGTAGAGTAGTTAATTAGGGAATAGGTTTAAAAGTTTGTTTAATATATTTATAGTTATATAAAGTACGCGAAAGAGATAATGTTAAAGGTTTAGGAAAAGTAGGTTCGTTAAATTAATAAGAAAAAGAGGGATTTTAATTTTAATATAAAAAATAGAATCGTTATTATTAAACGCTTTTAATTAATTACTATTAAACCTAATAATAAGTTCGACTTTCCGAATATTCGTAATTATTATAAGATTATCGAGAAAGTAAATTATTCCTATCGATTAGAATTCCCTAATAGTTAAAAAGGCTCCGACCTCTTTTATATTAACCGATTATATAAATATAATAATAACCCGCTACTTAATTAGTCGGTTAAATGCCCCGGCCTAATTACGGAGGAGAATGAGGACCCCGAATAAAAGGTCGAGAAGATTAATACTTTTAAAGTAATTAACGGTAAACTCTTTTATAATATAGATTGGAGAGGCTAGGACCTTAATTTAAAGTATTAGCCCGCCTCCGATTTTAAATACGCCCCGAAGCTACTTTAGGAGTTCTACGAAGCTAACCCAGAGGCCCCGGGCCCGCCTAAACGGTTAATAAATTAATTAAACGAAGTTTGGGAAGAATATAAAGATAACGAACTATTAGAATTATTAGGATTGAGGCGTTTACGAAGGATTTTATGCAAATAAAATTATTGAAGGATTATTACGTCTATTATAGAGCCTTTAGTCTAGTTTAGTAAGATTCGCGGACGAGTCTTCTATATAGGGGGGGGTAATATAACGGCGCCGGTCCGGCCATACCGCTATACCCGCTATACCCTATAAGAGGATTAGTATCGTAAAGTATTATAAAATATTACGAAGGTTAGAAGAACGAATAATATAGAAGGTTCGCGCTAAGGCTAGCCTAGACGGGCGCTAAGCCTATTAAAGGTATTTACTCTTATTTATTATATAGGTAAAGGGTAATACGAATAAAGGGATTGGCTATTAGCGACCCGTATATAGGTCCCGCTATCGCTTGCGTACTAGGGTATTTATTCGGGTTCGCAACGTATGTATCTAGTTCTCTTCCTTTTCTTCTCCTCACCTAAAATCTTCTGTTATAGATGGAATCTTAACTTTGCCTTCGACTCAACCATACTGTGCCCTTGCAAAAACTATAGCGTAGCTAAGCTTCTTTTCTTCCGGGCTTTCTTTAGGGGAGGTTTCAAGGAATTTCAACGTATTAGCCTTAATTAATTGCTTCGTAATTAGATCCTAGATTAAGAAGATCCTTCTATTTAAATTACTATACCTTATTAAATAGCCTCGTTTTATTCGTTTAATAAACTTATTTCCCTATACCCGCTTCTCCTTCTTAATGTAGTAGTAAGCCGTGCAATAGTATATACGTAAATACTTAATATTAGGCTTAGGGTTTAGAATATTAATTACCCTATTAAGAACTTTATAGGGATTAATATATTCGTTGTTCGATTTAGTTGGCAATAGGTTTATTACTTTAACGATAGAATTAATTATTAAAGGTTATAGCTCTATAGGGATATTGTATTCTAGTATCGTCGCCCTAGTCTTCTCTATTATCGCCCTACCAGCTCTCTTAGGCGCTCTATTCATTTATAGGGTATATACCGGTGTTTTAATAATTTCGATACCTTCTTGTCTTCCTTAAGTAATAATAGAGTCGTTCTGAAAGTCCTTCGAACCAAAACTAAATTCCGTACTACTATTTAAATTTAAAACCTTAACTTTCAAATTAATTTAGAGTTCTATATACCTTTTCTACTCCTTAATTGCTATTAGGCTATCCTTCTTTTCTTTAATTATTTTAATTTAGTAGAAGCTATTAATTATATATATAAAATGGACTATATATTTGTAGCTTAGGTGACTAATAACGTTGTGATTCTAAGTATCGATTCTAATAAATTCTAGCGGTCTTATTACTACCGGGTTGTTAACTTTATAAATTATATTAATCGATTTACTCTTCAAGTAGGCATTATACTTATTGTAGGATAGGACGTTGGCTAGTTTGATACCGGCGTTTTTATAGACTTTTAAAACTTAGTCCTTTCCTATATATATTAGCCGACGGTATATAATATTATAATTGATTATCGCTATTATAGCTAGTCCCGGGGCGCGATTACAATACTTCTAATTAATATTTTATAGTAGTGAAATTGGTAGGATTAGGAGGTTATTAACCTATTAATATTATATTTAGCGTCCTTAATTCTTTCCTTTCGTAAATATAATTTTATTAGTATTTATACTTTAGACTATATCGCTATTAATAAAACTAGTCGTAATTAGGAGATTGGTTAGTATTAAAGGCGAATATATTATATCGTAAATTATTATAAGGATAAAATCCCTAATAATTATTAGTAAACGTAGTTCGACTTTTCTAATGTAGTATAACTTCGAAGATTGGCTATTACCTACTTAGTAACTAATTGACTATAGTAATAGATGAAATTTTGTAAACTATTTAATATTATTAAAGATATTTAATATATAGCTACTATTAAATATAATTATATTTTTGTATAAAGAGAATGAAGTTGCCTCGGGAGTTTATTGGATTTTAACGAAATTAAATTGAACGTTAATACTACTCTATATATATTTAAAAGTAAGCGGTTCTAAATTTATTAGGAATTTTAGTGAAAATCCTCTAAAAAATCGCCGTTAAAGGATAGATTACTTAAACTAAATATAAGGTTGGAATTGACGGTAGACGAGGTAGCCGGGTTATAAATATTCGAATTATTACTAAAAATAGTAGCGGTAATATTAATAGTCTTCTCCTTCTTCTTATTTATAGCCTTCTTTTTATTCTTCTAACTATCTAGGGCCTTCTTAGGGTCGTACTATTAGTACTTTGTAGTATGAGGGGTACAATAGTAACTATAGGGGAAATACTTCTAACCTTTTACAATCCTTATAGTATATTTATTATACGGGATTCGCTCTTTATCCTAATTACTACTTCTACTACTATTACCGGTATTCTCTTACTTTACCTCTTTAGTTTCAACTTTAATAACAATTATATTACTATAAATCTTTTTAATATTAACTAGGGTTAATAATAAACTTAAGAACTTCTTGGTAGTAAGGGTATTCTTATTGAGATTAGCAACCTATAATTTAGTATCGACGGGGTAAGAATACTTAATAGTATTAAAGAGATTCGTTAATTCGATATTATTATTAATAATATAACCGATATCTTTAATACGCTTGCGTAAGGCTTAATAACGTATAAGGAAAGATTTGAGAGAAGCGAAAAATGAGTATTTGAGGGTTTGATACTTATTAAGAATATTATTCTTAGCCTCGTTAGTAACGCTAGAAATACTATTACAAATAAGGTTGAAGAGATACTTAGGATCGTCGTTATCCTTATCCTAACCGTTGATTATTAAAACGGATTGGATATTGTCGTTATTAATAGTCGAGTGAATAATGCCTATAACCTTCGCGCGGTCTATATACTACTTCGCTAGGGCTTTCTCATCCTCTTCCTTCGTCGCGGCCTTAATTTTAGGCGCGGGGATCGTTATTATAATATACGGTTTTAGGCTAAAGGAAGCTAATTAAACCTTTAAGGCGCGGGCTTAGGCGTTAAGGTTGGATTTACCCTTAAGGGGAACTAATATCGTAATTATATTATACTTTATAATAGTTGTATTATAATTGAAATTAATTAGTAGAATTACTAGATTGATAGTCGGGGTCTCGTTTTTGTTTGATGAGGTTAGCGATGTCGCCGAGGTCGTAGTTTATAGATACTATATTGTAGAGTTACCGAGAATCTTTATTCCTCGTAGTGAGTCGTAATCGTATTATATTGTGTCGTAAGCTAAAGTTGATAATCTTATCGGCGGGCGGGGTTCTAGTAGTGCGGCGTATACGTAATTGTAGTGCGACGGCGGTTTAATTAATTCTTAGATGCGCGCAACGGCAGCGATGCGATACGACGAGTCGATTGCGAGAGGGCTCATAACCTCTTGGACTAGAGGGCAAAACGATGTATAGATGTGTATGTACTATAGAGAGAGAGCTAGAATAAAGAAGGAAAAGAAGTGTGGAGGGCTAAAATACAGGAAGGGTGTGAGGGCATGGACCCACACGACAAGAGAGGGGTGGGGACATGAGCCCACCCGACGACAAGATGCGGTGACCTGGCTCGCCTGGGAACGAAGAGACTCCACCGAATGGACGGCATGCCGGGGGCAGAACGACTGAAAGAGACCCCTTGTGAAACGAGCTGAAGATATCGTGTGGAGTGTGGTATCTCAGACACCACTTCTCCCCGACTACATGTATGAACTGTTTGCTGTTGTCATCACAGCTGTCGCGATGTACAGCATTGTTGAGAGTCCGAGCAAGCTCGCATGTTGGGATTAAAGGGGGGGGGAAAAGGCAGAGAGTTCGGCGTTTCTGTTTTCATCCAGCTTGACGGGATGACAACTCCCGCGCCACTGCCAGTTGAGGTGGCATTTGGCATTTGGCAACCATATGGGATGTGTTACACGGTCGATACTCACACACTCTCTCTTCATCTGTTCTCTTCGTCCTGGTTTCGGTGGGACACTCGAGCGAATCCCAATTCTCGAAACTTCGACCCCTGAATTGGCGGTTACTGTATCTTGATTTGGATCATGATGTTGCTGGATTGGTTCAACAAGCGGGGAACAAGATCGCAACGTCGGGAGACGGAACACGGAAGCACTGTGGATCCCGCTTTGCCTTTGCTGTACTTACTAATCAGTGATGATTTGGCAGCAGCACAAAGAAAGGCGGCAGGCAGAATGTTTGCCCGGGATGAGGATATCGAGGGTAATAAATCTCAAGGAGAGATATCCTCCGGAGGGGATGGGTAACTTGAGGAATTGGACATTATATGGCATTGAAGAAGGAATTGGCAGATCAATATAAATGTCTGCCAAAAACCAAAGGCAGAACTAAAGAATGAGGTCCCGTCGAATCGATCGCGGGGTGTGCAGCGGGGATGCACTAACAATTATTTCCGGGGCACCGAATACCGGCAACCTAACCGGGTCCAGGTCACCATCGCCCGAACTTCGAGCGAACAGTCCTCCTTCCACGAGGTGACTTCCACGAGCGACGACGAGCAAAACACCGAAAGGAATGGGACGGAATGAATGACTTTCGAACGTCTCGAAAAGAACCCGGCGGATCCGCAATCATTTTCCTCTCTCGCGTCTCTCACTGCTCTCGCGTACTGTGATTCCTGAGCTGCACTATGACCACCTACCCTCCTCCAACCTTTGTTTTCGCATCTCCTTCATAAACACACCATCCGACACAACTTTCAACAACAACCAATAAGGTTCCACAGGGCGTGTGGCTCAGTTGGTAGAGCGTTCGCTTAGCATGTTTCCGAGCATGCGAAAGGTCCTGGGTTCGATTCCCAGCTCGTCCAAATCTTTTGCCATTTTTTTCTCCGCTCTGCTTTTTGACATCTCCTGGATGCTCTCGTGTTTTTCCCCTGAACCCCGGATGCATTATTGCTCTTCTTCTTACTTTTGTATATGATTGGTGTTTGGTGTTGCTCTGTGTGGTTGTTGTACGATGTCACTGCTGTGATGGATTGGTAGGAGATGTGTTGGTTGTGTGTGGTTCGTCCTGTACCTATGTTTTTTCTTCTTCTTTTTTTTTGCTCCTCGATAATGTGCCATAGATATTGGCGGACGAAGAGACCGAGAGTGTCTTCAAGGAGCAGAAAAAGGCCTCGGCTGGCTTTCAAGTTGATACTGGACGACAATCGCCCATCACACATTCTAGCTGACGACAGAGGCCGAGAGGCCACTCAGACCACAATTTCCGACCAGAATTGGCTGTCAAGTAGCCTTAATACCGTATGGATGATGTCTATGTTCGTGTGGAATAGAATATGAACCAGAGCCAAATTGAGAAACCTGCCATCATCCATCCCATCGCCATCTCTTTTCAGCCTTCCCAGGAGTCCGAGATTATGCTCCTTCTCGGCCCCTTGGACCTGACAATATGTTGCGCCAACCATAAACGCCATCGCTATGCTACCCATTTACCTTACTTGGTCCTGAACTCCGGCCCTCTAGTATGCTTTTGCCCATGGAGCTCTTCAGCAACGACAACTCGTCCAACATGCTCAACCCAAAAGCAAGCGCTAAAACTTCCCAACCAAAAACCCCTGACTCACACTCTTCCTCAACTTCCTCCCCATCTCCATCGCCGTGGCCGAGGGACTCGAAGGTGATCCCTAATACCTCCTGAACTGCGGCACCTTGGACCCCTCAGGCCTCAGATCCACCACCTCAAAGTCAACCCTGCTTGACTCAAACACGTGCCCTGGTGCATGGCGAGCACTACAGTAAATCTCATCTGAGGGAATGGCATGCTGGTGGAAGACGCCGGGGCTGTTGCAGTTGATGATGTGTGGGAGGCCGGGAGGGTCGGTGAGGCGGAAGATACCGTATCTGTTTTTTTCGGGGTATATTAGCTGCTGATACTGGAAGGGGTGAATAAAATGTGGGTAGGAAAGGGAATGGAAGAAATACGAAGGATCATATCTTGGCGCGCAGACAATGGCAATGCTCTCCTTCATCATGGTTTGGTATCCAGCGTGGGTATGCAAGTCTCTAGAGCTCATGAAGCAAGTCTGCGTCGGGTGGGTGTGGATCCAACCGAGGACTAGCAAGTCATTCTCAATGCAGTACGTGACATACGCTTCCTCGTTGATGGTCTCGCACGTATCCGAGGTGCACTCCTGCTCCGGGATGAGCAGGCAAGTGATAAACAACGCATTGTTTATTAGCGTGCCGCATAGAATGCCGCACATTTCCAGCTCCCTGATTGTGTTTTCACGGGCAAGTTCGAGGAAACGGCGGCGGAGGCCACTAGGGAGGAATACGGATCGGAGCGGTTCGCCGCTTTCAAGGTAGGCGACTGGACGGAACGTGACTTTGTTCGCTTCTTTCGGCTTCTCCTCTGGCGGCGGCGGTTCGCTGACTTTGGGCGGTCTTGCGGGCTTTTCGTCGACATCGTCCTCGTCGGTTACCAGTCGAATGGTCTGACTAGGAAGCACAACATTCCTCCTTGAATCTCTGCTTAAGGACCCCGACCCCTTCCGCGGGCGTGGCGGTGGAGGAGGAGGTCTGGTGACGGGTATTGGTCGCTCAAAGGGTATCACCTTGGGCGGAAGTGGTGGCTGTGGTCTTGGGCTTTCCGGCCGCGGCGCCGGTTTCGGGTAGTCGTAGGTATAAGTAGATGTTGGTTTGATGGCTGGGTAGTGATAGTTGACGGATCGATAGCTATCAGTGTCACTGGTGCCGTTTTCAGTTTCCGAAATCCCGTAGCCTCCTGAGCGGTCCAGTTGTCGTCTTGTGGCCTCCATTTGACGGCGAAGGTCGTCATCCTCCGAGTAGCGATTGTTCGTTGGTGGGGGAGTAGGATACTGTTGTCTCCTGTCCACATTATAGCCTCTCTCTTCCTTGTAACCAGCTGACGTCCTACGCATGCGTTCATCCTCATCAGCGTTCTCTTGTCGTCGTCGTCTCCGTCGCTTAAGCAGCGCCTCCCTGGCCAAGTCGACTGCCAACTCTTGGTTTGATCCAGCATCCAGGATCTTAGCCTGGGAAATATGGTTCCATGACAGAGCGGCGTCGTTGGCAGCGTGTCTGGCATATTGCGAAGATGTGGATCGTCGCTTCTCCCTGCTGTCTTCTACGCTGGCTGTGAGTTGCTGCCACTTCTGATAGGCCTCCTCTATTTGGGGCTTGAGTTCCTCAAGCTGTTCAACCACGGTGTTTATGCGTGCGTTCAGTTGCTTCATCAGTACTCGGTTTTCGGGGTGTTTGGCTTCGGGGTGCTTCGCCATATCATCGAGGACGAGGGTGCAGTAGCGGAGGAGAAACATGTAAGCTTGAGCTATGCTTCCTTCTTGGAGGTAGATTTGACCCTGTAACCACCCGATTCTAGTCAGCTACTGTTGTTGGTATTGCCGCCACTCCGGAATTCTAACGAACCTCATGATGGATGGTGTTGGCAGCGCGCGCCCAAAACTTGAAGCCAATCCGGGGATTCCAGTCGTATTGTTTTGCTTTCTCGGATATCTCCTTGACATTCATGGGCCGGCTCCCGGCCTCTATCGTAGCGCTTCCCATGATTGCCGTAAACCAGCAAGGCTATCGGTTTTATCTGGTGTTGGTGTTGTGTTTCCTTCTGTTTGTCGGTCGTCGCGGTGATGTTTTGATCGTCGTCGTAACCGTAATGGTTGGCTCGGCTGGGTTGGCGAACCTTGAGAGCTACTCGAAGCTATCGCAACGGACGTGGTCCTTGTAACTCGGATGGGGGATGCTTATGGGTTATCGATGTTTGGGAATCCAGTTTTCATTGTTGTTTCCTTGGAATCGGCCAGGCTTCGGATGTCGTGGGAGATGACCAAGAGACTCGGCGGCCACGGAATGGTCTCTGGCTTGCTTGTTGTTCTGGTCAAAGGAGTTGTCCATGTCATGACAGTCACAGGGTCCCGGAAGCAGTCCACATGCCGTCCAGGAACCTTTCAGTGGCTCCTTTGCTGAAAGACGACCTGGAAGCTGGAACCTTGGCGGCCTCGACCCCGCCATTGGGCCGCGCGGCGGGCAGTGCGAGGGGGCGGATGCCTGCCGCCAGGCTGCATTTTGACAGGAGCGCCGGCAGGCTTACAGGCGGGCAGTTCAGCTGAGTCAGCTTAGAGGGTGCACAGGCCACTTTAACCGTCTTCAGGACTTCAAGGTTCTTGGACAATTTCAAGTTTCAACTTTGGATGGCGAGATGGATGGATGTCATTCTTCAACTTGGACGTGTGTCCAACAAGCTGATGGTGGACCATGTTGAGGTTCGGTCGTATCACATGGCTGCATTGATTCCATGTAGTCCATCTCGAACCCCCACGGCCAAAGCCCAAAGATGCCCAAGTTTCAGAGGTTGGGAGGTTGGCTTCGATGTTTCTGATCAGATCAAACATCCAAAAGTCCAAATGTTGTCTGATTCCCATGCGAGTTACCATCATTTTCAAACCGATATCCTGCCGGTTTCCGGATTAGCGACTAACACCTCACTCGGTGACACGGCGGGACCAGCCGATGCACCAGAAGGTCCAAAGAAGCAATTTAGCGAAATGCAAGTCGAACCACTCGGGAACCATTTCCAGCCTCAAAACCGGGAGTTCACGGAATCCGCCAGGGGGTCGGGGCCAAATGGGGGGGGCGAGGATGTGCCACAAGTGAGCGAGGCCCTGTGAGAATGTGGTGGATGTGAGGGTGTGCCCCTGACAGCTGGATAGTAACCAGGACCAGGACTGACAAACTGGCTGGCTGACCGGTACGCGATGCGGTGTCCTTGTTCCTCACGATCTTGACCGCGCCATTCTGACTTCGATCGCGGTGCAACTTCGGCTGCAGGCTGATAGACGGAAATGCCTTCTTCCAAGATGGTACAGCTAATATCAAACCACGAAAATAGGTGGCGGCGAGACTTTCGGTGTATTCCGTTCCGAGTGATATCTTGTTGCTTATAATCTTGCCTTGACCCTCGAGTGCTTGTGTTGTAGTACTCTAGCATCCATTCATACCAACTTACACTTCTCATCTGCTGTTGATACCAGCCCCTCCATCTCTGTGATACCCTCACCTTTCCACGAGTTCACTATGGCGTCCACAGTCTCCTCCGTAATCCCAATGCAAGGCAGGTTCACCACAACTCCACCACCCAACCCTTTCCTCCTCCCACAGCCCTCACGCCCGTCACGCCCAAACTAACACCCCATCTCCCCCTGTAAACAGCCAGCATCGAAGCAGCAACAGACCACCTATCCTTCGACCTAGGCCGTCTCCTTGTCCCCCCTGAGACCTGCCTCTCCTCCCTGCTCAAACAAACCCTCACCCAATTCACCACCACCTACGCCCTCCCCCCCAGCCTTCAATCCCTCCTTTCCCAGCCCTCCAGCCTCGACCGCATCCTCAACGCCATCTTCGACACCTCCTGCCTCGCCTTCGTCACCGAAAAGGAATTCCGCATCGAAGCCGGGCTAGACGACCACGACAAGGTCACGCTGTTCGTCCAAGCCGTTGCGGGGATGGCGATGGTTTTTGAGCGGCTTTTGCGTGCTTGTTCTTCTTCTTCTTCCTCCGCAACTTCCAGTTCAGGAGACCTAACGACCAGTCTCTTCTCAAGGGAACTCCAACTCTTTGCCGAGAGCGAACAGCGCCGGACAATGCTGGATCGCATTGGCGAGACTTCTTTGCTGAGTCATTGCTATACCAAGAACGAGCTGGTGAGCTTTGTGGTGGCGACGGTGGAGGATCGCCTGCCGGGGCAGAGACATGCGGATGGTAGTCTGCCGCTGAATGCGGTGGGCGATGATTTGTTGAGCGATAGTGTGGCGTGGGTTAGTGATCGGAGTTGTAAGAATATGGGGCTGCCGTGGGGGTTTACGATTATGGCTTTGAACTGAACTGAGGTCGAGGGGCCGGGATGAAACCTGTGGTTTGTGGGTGAGTGAGGGGGATGTAAGTTGTTTGAGGGTTGGGTGTCATCTCCATTCTGTGATTTTAGAGCAAGGCGTCATGGGGTATCTTGGGGGTTAATTGGGAAGTATATCATGTAATAATCACCGTTCGGTAACAACTTGAGTTGCGTCCGCATTCACGAGACACTTTGCCCTGTTCGCTCTGTGATGTGTCGTTTTTGCGCCTGATCTCGATTGGGTATCGTGGACATTCTCTCCGTACTTATTCCATTACCTCTAAGCCTTGACAGCCTGAGGAGCACCACCAGCTTGAGCGCTCGTCTGGACCTGAATGATCTCTGTCCTCTTCTTCTCAATCTTGCCCTGTGTCTCCTTGATGACTTCCTCCAAACGAGTACTGTGAGTGAGAGTCAGTCAGTTTGCTTTTTTGAGTCCTTTACCTCTAGGTCGATCCCATGCCAGCTAGTGGTTCACTTACATCTCCTTGCTGATGAACTCCAGTCTGCCCTTGACCGTGTTCTCTGCGTCCATCTTGTCCTGCTTGAGCAGCACTGGGCCGACTAGCTTGTAGATCTGCTCGTCATCCTTGAGCTTCTCAAACTCCTACACGCGGCTCGGTTAGTTCCCGAAGCATTTGGCGAAAGGGGTTGGGCTGGTGAGTTCAATGCTGGACGAAAAGCTGACTTGTTGCACACCGAGGTTTTCCTGCTTCTGGGCCTCGAGCCTTTGTCTGGCGAGAACAGTCTCTTGGAGTTCTGAAGGTATGGTCAGCGGGTGAACTGTGAATGGAACATCGTCATAAAGGGGGCTCACCTTTGTTCAAGTTTTGATACTCATCAGAGAGAGCTTGGAGCTTTAGTTGGAGGGGGCTGGCCATGGTTGCTTCTTTCTGGGGGTGATATGAGGTAAAGGTTTGGGGAGAATGATTATTCGGTGGTGACGCCGAGAAATGAAAAAGAGGATCTGGGCAAAGTCAAGGAAGATGATGGATCAAAATGCAGGAACAGAAACACGGATGAGCTCCAATATGGGGAATTCGGAGGTTTCTAGGTATTCTGGGGAACTGAGCTCGCTGTGCAGTCAATCATCAGGGGTGAGCAGATCCCCAGGTCAGTGCCCGACCGATTGCTGTTAGTGCTTGAGCGTACTTGTCGACAAATCACTAACAGATGCGGACTAGCGCACTCCTCGCGCGCAAACGAGTGGCGTCAGTGGCCCCAGGAATCAGGACCCCGCGCTAGCGCTTCCAGGTCGACGACCAACGAAGTCGACCCTGTTGCTCGAAACCAAGATCTGGACAAGACCACGACGGATCTTCCCCTCTCCAATTCCACCTCAAATCAGGGCGCGATACCAACTTCTTTGCCAGACGACAATCTTGCCATTGTCAATACCAGGCGACGCCCAAAAGACACGGCCAATTCCCGACCTCTCTAGCGCCTGTCTCTGCCGTTCAGGTTGCCGTAGCCTAGGACAACAGCGTCGTCATCAACAAATCCCCTCCCTCGCATATGGCCATCTGTTGACTTGCCTTTCCAACCTCGGCGCGCGAAGATCAACAAACTCTCCTCCTCCGAGCGAACAAACAAACAAGCCGAACGATCACAAACGCTTACTGCGACGCGCCAAAAACTACGAACTTGTACACTGTTGACCAAACCACGAATTCACGCGACACCACTTACACGTTCGAACGCCAAAATGTCCAACACCGACTTTCTCGGCCGCGCCATCGAGCAAGTGCGCAAAGCCATCGAAGCCGACAACGCCGCCCAGTACGACAAAGCCTACCAGATGTACTACCAATCGCTCGAGCTGTTCATGCTCGCCTTAAAATGGGAGAAGAACCCCAAGTCCAAGGAGATGATCCGGGCCAAGACGGGCGAGTACATGGACCGGGCCGAGAAGCTCAAAGCGCACCTGGCGGACGCGGACGCAAAGAAAAAAAAGCCCGGGATGGTGGGCGCGAACGGGGGGTCGACGGGCGGGACGGGGAAGGGGAAGGAGGCTGGGGAGGACGGTGGGAATGGGAATGGAGGGGAAGCATTGGATGAGGATAGCAAGAAGCTGAGGAGCGCGCTGGCTGGTGCGATCTTGCAGGAGAGGCCGAATATCAGCTGGGATGATGTGGCTGGACTAGAGGGTGCCAAGGAGGCGCTCAAGGAGGCGGTTTTGTTGCCGATTAAGTTCCCCCATCTGTTCCAGGGGAAGAGGCAGCCGTGGAAGGGTATCTTGTTGTATGGCCCGCCGGGAACGGGAAAGAGTTATTTGGCGAAGGCGGTGGCGACGGAGGCGAAGAGCACGTTCTTTAGCGTGAGCAGCTCGGATTTGGTGAGCAAGTGGATGGGTGAGAGTGAACGGTATGTCTTCTTCCGCTGTCTCTGTTCTGGTGCGATCATCCTGGATGGCAAGCTAACACTTTACCCCCCCAAACAAGTCTAGTAAAGCAACTCTTCGCCATGGCCCGAGAAAATAAGCCCTCCATCATCTTCATCGACGAGATCGACGCGCTCTGCGGTCCCCGGGGCGAAGGCGAGTCGGAAGCCTCGCGCAGGATAAAAACCGAACTTTTGGTCCAAATGGACGGTGTCGGCAAAGACAGCAAGGGCGTGCTGATTCTCGGAGCGACCAACATCCCCTGGCAGCTGGACGCCGCCATCCGCCGCCGCTTCCAGCGCCGCGTGCACATCACTCTGCCCGATCTGGCGGCGCGCACGACCATGTTCCGGCTGGCCGTGGGCGACACCAACACCGCCCTGAAGGGGGAAGACTTTCGCGAGCTGGCGAGGGCGGCGGAGGGGTATTCGGGTTCGGATATCAGTATTGTTGTGCAGGATGCACTGATGCAGCCGGTGAGGAAGATTCAGCAGGCTACGCATTTTAAGAAGGTTCGTTTTTTATCTCTCCCCATCCTCTCCATCCTCACCCCCAACCCTCTCTATTCATGATGCAAGGTTGCTAACATCGTTGACAACAAAACAGGTGGTCCACGAAGGCAAGCAAATGCTCACCCCTTGCTCGCCAGGCGACCCGGAAGCCATCGAAATGACGTGGGAGCAGGTACCCTCGGACGAGCTGCTCGAGCCGTTTGTCGACAAGAAGGACTTTATCAAGGCCATCAAGGCCAGCAGGCCGACTGTGTCGGCGGAAGATCTGCACAGGAATGAGGAGTGGACAAAGGAGTTTGGTAGTGAGGGTGCGTAGAGAGATGTCCCCAAGTGTATGTGGAGGAAACGGTCAATTGTTCATGTGTTTCATTTTTGTTCTTTGGAGCGAAGGAGTAGTGTACAGAGGGCGGCGGGTTATATTGATGTTTACTTTGGGTTTGCCCCCTGTTTTATGTTAGCAGCACATAGCGTGCGGTTATGCACATGTTAGTTATGAGACTTGATGATGACGATATTATTGTCGGGGAGTAGATAGAATCATGATATCGTCGGGTCTTGTGAATTTCTCGTCTTCACATGTCACACTCACATCAACCACGGCAGATGAAGACGTTCGTTTAATGAGCCTTTGTTTTTACCCATATCGCCATATGATGCTGCTCCTTGGGTATGATGCTAGTACACACGCACATCCTTCGAAACTTTTTGCGCTAACCCTCTATGATCAGTCGTAGATGGCAAGAGATGTGAATGACGACAACGACGAACTATTTATGATTCTTGCAAGAAACAAGTAGACCCGTAAAACTCCTTTGTACCAGATTTGACCCATAACCCATACATTATAAGAAACTCCCGAGGTGATAACAACGACAACAGAGCGAACAAACAAGAACGACGTGCAAAAACGCGACGAGAAGCTCTAAACAAGATAGTGAAGAAAAAAGTAAAAATCGTGGGAAAAAGACACAAGTGGTGACGCTGCTTTTGTTCTTTTTCTTTCGGCTTTTTACTCAGACTTCGACTTCTTCTTCTTCTTCTTCTTCTCGGGTTCCGCAGCGTCGGGGGCGTCTACCATGTCGACGTCTTCGCTGGTCGCTTTCCTCTTCTTGTCCTTCTTGTCCTTCTTCTCCTTCTTCTCCTCCTTGTCCTTCTTCTTGTCCTTCTTCTCCTTCTTGTCCTTCTTGGAGTCGGTGGCGACGTGGGCGGCGGTGTGCGAGTCGACCATCTCGGTGTCGATGTCCATGTCACCCTCGTCGTCCATGACGAGCTTGATGGCCTTGTCCATGGCCTCGGTGTTCTTCATGGGCTTGATGCCCTTGGCGTACCACTCCAGACGCTGCTCAAGCTGCTCGCGCATAACCTCACCAAAGCGGCGAGTGGGGTTCTCGGAGAAGTTGTCGATACGGGAGGCAATGGAGCACTTGTTGGCGAGGTAGCGGGAGATGCGGCCCTTGACCTTGGGACCGGCACGGCCAATGAAGGTGCTCTGGTAGAGGAGACCGTACTTGGGGGTGGCGCCCTTGGTCTTGAGAGCGCGGAAGAGGGCCTTCTCGGCACCGAGGATCTGGAGGGTCGAGGCGGGGTACTTGGCGAGGTTGGTAAGGGAGCCGGCGTGGGAGATGAGGCGGGCGGCAACGGGGGTGCCGAGGATGACCTGCAGGTTAGGGGCGACCTCACCCATCTTCTTGTCGAGCGACTCGGCGAGGATGCGGCGGTAGTCGGCCATCTTGGAGACGTTGTCCGCGAGGTCCTTGACCATGTTGAGATCCATATCGCTGATGTCCTGACCCATGGAAACCTTGGCGGCCTGGATGATGGCCTTGGCCTTGTCCTCGTCCTGGTTGAGGACGTTGGCGAGCTCGTCGATAGACTCGTCGCTGAGAGACTTCTTGTTGCCGACAGCGATGACGACCTTGGCGTAGGTGCCGTTGTCGGAGACGATGCGGATGAGCTCGGGGAAGTGCCAGCCGTACCACTCCCTCACGCGCATAGCGCCGGAGTTGATACCCTTGTCGAGAGCATCGAGGGTAGCGATACCCTGGATGATGTGGTTATCGTTCTTGTGGACGGAGAACTTGACCTTGGCGCGGGAGTAGGCGTGACCGAGACCGAGCTGGGCGCGGTTGATGTCACCGTCCTGGAGGCCCTTGAGGAGCTTGCCGGCGTGGGTGCGGAGGCCGCGAAGGAGGGCAGCGACGACCTCGGAGGTATCGGCAGCCTCGCACTGAATACCGGGGAAGTTTCCGCTGATCTCACCAGCGAGCCTCTTGTCGACGACACCGAGGACGATCTTGCTCTTCTTTCCGCTGGTCTGGGGGAGGTTGAGTTCGAGGGTGTTCTTGAGGTGGTCGGGCATGATACCCTCGGAGATGAGGTTGATGGCCTCGAGACCATGGGCGGCAGAGCTGGAGGTTAAGGAGTGTTAGTTTCTGGTATAGCCAAGAGAAGTAATTCACAATTGTTTTTGTTCTCCCAACATCACCACAATATCACCACAACCACCAACAGCAACCCAAACCACCAACCCCAAAACAACACAAGACATTTCTTTCTGGCCACCTACTTCCAAGGGTTGAAGCTGCGGAGCTTCACCATCTTGCCGAACTTGTCGAGATCCTTCATGGCATCCTTGACCTCGGGCAGCTCCAAGCCGACAGTGTCGGCCTGGTGGACGACCTCGAAGAGGGAGAAGCCGACCGCGCTTTCGAACAAGAGATAGTTGACGTTGGCCATCTTGTTGACTGTATGTGATGACTCTGTATAAAGGGGCGACTGTGTAACCGGTGCGCTGGGATTCGTGTGTTGTGCGCAATTGGGCGTCGTTCAATGCCACCGGTGCATGAACTCAGTCTTCGGTCTCCGGGAATCAGAAGGTCGCTGTGTTTGGATATTTTTTTGCTCTGCCACTTTTGCCCTGGACAAGTTTTTTCGAAATTTTTGCGGCAAGCTCAGGACGGAGCACGGGCCATGGACATGCGGGGTGGGGATTCTACCCCAATTCACGCCGCATTGGCGACCCCATTGGCCCATTGGAGCGCTGTAAGTTGGGAAGGCTTGGCATTGATTGTGCGGAGTTGGGATTTCGGTGTCGATAAGAAGTCAGATAAGAACAATATGGCAAGGAGCACTGCCAGCTGATGGGCAGCTGTCTGCTCTTTGTCTGTCTGTCAGTCTCACGGTCCGCAACACTTTCTCGAGTTCATCCCGTCCACTCGTCGTCGTCCTCCCACACGGGACATGCTGCCCACATCTACCTACCACACCATCTTTGACACTCCCACTCTTCGCACCGCACTCAACCAGATCGCATATCGCACCCATCCTCTTATTGCCATTTGGCCAATGGTCGATTCCTCTCACTCACATCAGCCCTATCGGCTCGATCTGCATGTCTGACCTGTACAATGGGAGAGATTGAGGCTTGGACGAGGACTTACATGACCCGACCCCATCCCCAAAGCTTCCTAACCTAAGTAGATACGCCAAGACCGACCCCACACTATAAAAAATCTCTCAACTAACCCTCACCCCTTTAACAAGTCGCACATACAATGAGTTTCTCTATAGAGAAATAACGTCGCTCGCCTATTTAATTTCTCTATAGAGAAATAACGCGCTTTTAATTTTAATAAACGAAACTTACGTATAAGTACTTTAAATCCGAACGATATTAATCCGAACCCCTCTATAAACTTTCCGTAATATATCTTAATTATATACAAATACCCGCCTAATTTATTTCTAATTTATCCCTAATTTATCCAACTCGAATAAAATAGGCGCTAATACTATTACTAACGTTAATACCTTAACTATTATTACTAGGCTTAGTTTAATTGAATAAAATAATTAAATATTTAATAAACCGTCAACTATATTCGAATTATAATAATTCGATAATATAGTAGCCGAATTTAATATATTAAAGGATTTAAAGGATACGACCCCTCCTAATATCTTAATACCCAACGACTTTCTAATAAATATAAATAAAAAATTATTAATATATCCGAGATCTATCCCTCATTAATCGATAATATAATAATATTAATTATATAAAGGTTAAAATTATAAGCCCAACCCTTATCTTATCCGAAAATATTAATTACTATTCTATTTTCATTAAAATAATATACTATATCCTAACTATTCTAAAATACCCTAAATCTTCTATTCTTAACGTAGTTTATATTATAAATATTAATAGCTTATCCGCGGACTAAATTTAAATTCTATAGAACGAGGTATATAAGGGTAGTAATTCGAAATAAATTACTTCTAATAATATATAAAAGATTAATCCCTAATTAATTTATAATATCCTAAATCTAATATTATATAGCGAGGAAAATACTTCCTAAGGAGATTTTATTTAATTATTTAAATAATGCTATATACTATCGTTCTACTTATAAATATATTAGTATTAAATATTATAAATATCTAAATAAACGAATTTAATAAATATATATATATATAAGGTCTACCGCTAAATTCGACGAAGAGGTTATAGACCTTTTAATTAAAACCCGCCTCCGATAGGATAAGGTCCCTTTAATTAAGTAAGCTATTAGGTACAAATTTATCTATAATTCATCTATAAACTTTATTTTATATCGCTTTAATTTAATTAAAAATAATTATTTTTTACTAATACTATTTCTACGATTAATTAGGTATAAATAATTAGGACGCGTTAGGAAAAATAGGGTTATAAAGAATCGAAGTCCTTATATAAACTCATTTAATATATAAATAAAGTAAGTTTTTATTTAAAATATATCCTTAATAATTAATATTATATCTAAAACTTATTTCTATTTAGATAATTATTAGCTATAATCGCTATTAACTAAAATATTAAAATTCGAAGCGGAGAGAGAAAATATATTTTTTCACTAGCCTCCCTAATAACTTTAATCGATTTTAATTAAATATTAAACTAATTATTAAAGGGCATTCAAAGGACTTTACACTTAATTCATTACCTATTAAAGTATATGCTAAAACGCACCCTACGACGATAAGAAAGACCTACTATAATAAGTAAATTCTTCTTTAATTTATTTAAAACTTATTAAAAACTAATTATTAATAAACTAGAGATTAATTACCCTTAAAGATATAGTACTATCCAAACTCGAAATTACAATATTATTATTAACGTTTATATTTTAATTAATATTAAAACCATCCTATATATCGTTATAACTTCCTATAGTAAATATACCTACCCGCCCCCGCCTCCTAATAAACCTCCTTAATTAATTATTAATAATCTAATATAGGTATTAGAGAGGGTAGGAAATCCTAGTATAATTTAGAGTAAGTAAATCCGGAGTATATTAATAATATATTAAAAATAGATTAGAAATTAATCCGCGATTTAACGACTTTAACCTGTAACCCCTACTTTATTTAATTCCTCAACAAATATAGTACTAATACTATTAATTAAATTTATATAAATTTTAATAATATTAATAGGGTTTAATTAATAATTAAAAAGTATCGCGCTCTTACTTAGCCTTTAGGAACTTCGAGCCTTAAAACTATAATATATAAATATTAATTAAAATACTAAGATCTAAACACTCGTATAAATTATATATCCGGGATTTATTAGAAATAAATTACTAATATTTTTTTAATAGTATATCTAAAGGATCTTTAACGATAGTATTAATTTTATAATTATTTGTTTCTTTAAAGAGTAAGTAGAATTCTTTCGTAAAAGCTTTATTAAATCCTTCGAATTAAATATAAATTATAAGTATTTTTCTAGTATAAATAATAAGGAGGTTATTTAAGGCTTCTATTCGGAATAATTAAAACGATATAAATTATTAAAATATTCCGAATTTACCCCTAATAAATCTCTAATTCTAATAATTATCCCTCTTATCCGGATTATTACCAATATTAATTCGCCGAAGATATATACCCTTACATTCAAAATAATATTCGAAATCTTTTAAATCGATTATAAATATACAATCAAATAGCGGGAATTAAATAGAAAAGGTCTTTATAGTATTACTATAAACTAAAACTTTAAAATAATTATAAATATATTATCTTATTCTCAAATCTATTTATAATATATCTTTATTAATTCTCTAATTATTTAATATAAGGTTTACAGTATATATTTCTAAAAGAAATCTATACCGCCGTAGAATTATATACTTCGCTAACCATATAGTACAACTTTATTATATTTATTTTAAATATAGTATTTAAAGGTACGCAAAGAATAATCCTAAACTTCGCTAATAAATAGAAGGATTATTTACTTATATAACCCTTAATAAATATACGTAACTTTATTACTAATTAAAACGTAAGTTAAAAATAATTATTTTTAGATCTATCCTAAATAAATCCCAAATAGAATTCTAATTAATTATTCTATAAATAATTCGCGGAAAGAAGTTCGGAATTAAATTTAAAATAAATATATCTTAACTATTCGCACTAAATACAATTAAATTTATTCTAATATAAATTAAAATATATAGGATATACTTCGATTAAATATTAATACTATTAAAATATTATATTAATAATCCTACCATTAGAACGATCGATTTATATCGCTACTTCCTTATATTTATATATAAATTACTCAACGTATATTATAAATATATCTAAATTAACCTCTTATTAAGAATATAAAATTCGATCGCTAAATTATAATATACGAATAAGTCTTTAGTAAATATAGTATTAAATTCGGATATCGAATTAATTCGTTAACGGATCGGCTAAATTATAATATAACGAAGGCGGAGAGTAAATAAATAGATTAATAATTCATTTAATTTATTAATAATTAACCTACTATAAATAAATAGAAAAGGGAAAATATTCCGATAGCCGAAGAAGTAATTAAAAAAGTACTAATTATAATTAATCTAATAACCCCTCCTTATCCTTCCGCTCCTCCTTTTATTTTTACTCTATATAGTAAAATAAGATTAATATTTAATAATTCCCCGGTTATACTATTAATCTAGGCCTTTAACGATCGTTAACTATTTATATAAGCTTTATCCTCTAATATTACTATTTTAAAATTAATCGGGCTCCTATATATTCTAACGTTATACTATAAATAAATCTAATATTAGGAATAAACGTCGAATATTTTAAACACTTACCCCGCGGGCACAAATATCGGTTCAAAGGGTAAGAAAAATATAGGCTAAAGAGAAAAATAGAGAATTTACGCGCGCTTTTAAATTTAAAAATACTTAAATTAAATAAATTAAAATAGAGAAAAAATATAAAAAAGGATATAAAGAAGCGGCCGAAGTGGAAGCCGTAAGTATTAAAATATAAAAAGAAGCCGCCGAAATATAAATAAAATTATAAGAATTAATAAAGAGGGGGTAAGTAATAGAACGGGGGGTAATTAAATTATTAATTTACTATATAAATATTAATAATATATTTAAAATAAATTCCCTTTAAATTTAGTATAGAATTAAAATAGTATATACGTATTCCAAGATATCTTTCAAGCCAAAAATATTGAATAACTATCGAATAATTAATAGAAACGTTCTTATTTACCTAATAATAAAATTATCTATATATTAGTAAGTAGATAACTATCTAAGACTTAATAATTTATATAAAGACCCGGATTAATAACGAATAATAAAAGTTATATACTTAGGGCTACCCTTATAAAACCCCTCTATATATAATTAATCCTGCTTTTATATATTTAGGGATACTATTAGAAATATTATTATAATTATAACTAACGAATAAATATTATATATAATAATTAAAAAACGTTAAAGATAAATAAATAAAAGTAAAATAAAAATTCCTCTATTAAACCCCCTAAATCCTCTTAATAAACCTTTAACCAAATTATATTATTTCTCTATAGAGAAAGTTTAATATAGTCCGTACTTTAAAATATCTACTCTTAATATAATTTATATAAAGTATTTTATATAAACCTACTCGATCGATCCTTTTAATTCCTCTTCTTCTTCCTTTTTTTAATAATATACTTTAAGGGTAAAATTTCTTTATAGAAAAATAATATAGGCTATATAACTAATCTTCTAAATATATTTCCCTTCCCTCTTACCCCGCTTCGTATAATAATATATAATTTACATTATTTTTAATAGCGCCTCGCCTTATTATAAATATAAACTTTTACCCAACCCTAAAACATTATAATTTATTTATTTATAATAACTAATTATATACTTTAATTTAATCCAATAATTAATAATATAATTATACCTTCAAACTATTAAAGTATTTAATTTAATTAATTTTTATTATATACCCTTTAAATTAATAATTATCCCGGTCTATATAATAGAACCTCCTAATCGAATTATTCCTTATAATATTCGATTATTATATCGAAATATCCTTCAACTAAATCGAAACCAACCCCTTTTACCCTTAAATCCTCCGCTACATCCACCCCTATTTAAAATATTATATCGAAAGAACGTACCGATAAATCCTCTTTCTATATCTTTTCATTATATATTTATTCTAATAATATATTTAAAAAATAAATACTATAAATATTATTAGGAGGTTTCCATTCCTACCCTATACTCTATAGAAGGTATATATTAATTACCAAATATTAAGATCTATATCTTCCACGTCGAATAATAAGAATATAATAATATTTTATACCCTTTTAAATTATTAATCCGAATATAATTAACGTATTTATATTCGTAATAATAATAGCCCTATATAGGAGAAGCCTAAAGTACCCTATATTAGTATTTACCTTCTCCTTAACGGGCATATTCTTAAAATAACGTTTAAAAGGGATTAAAACTTTATAAAAACGGCTATAAAAACCTTAGTTAATTACGTAATTATATAATTTAATATAATTAACCTTATTTATACTTTATTAAAAGAATAAGAGAAACAAAATAGGAGGCTTAAGGGTAATTATAAGTAATTACTAAGTAAAAATTAATTAAAATATAATTAGGATAAAATTAATCGGTATTATTTCAATTACTAAAATACTATATAAATAAAATTATACGCCTAAAACTACCCTTACTCCCTTATATACGGCTAATCCCGCCCGCCCTTATATAAATTAGGATAATATTATAAATATAACTACCGACTATTTATAATTGAATTATACCCTATAAATAATATATATATTAAATAAATAACCTTTTATAAATAAATAAGGATCTTATTTAATTATCTAAACCGCTTTTAATAAATCGTTTGTTAAATATTATATTCGAATATTATTTCTCTATAGAGAAAGTTAAATATACCTAATATATTAGAATATTTATTCGTTCTAAAATAACCTTATATATATTAAATATAAAAAACCCCCGTTCTTTCCTATTTTATTCTTCTTCCTTCTTATAATTCGTACTTTCTATTTCGTTTTTTTATAGAAAAAGAACTCTCGCCCTATCGTAATACCGAACCCTCAACTACTCTACGAAAATTAAACCTTAGAAAACTAAATAATAAATTAAATCTCCGGCGTTAAATATAAAAAGCTCCGGTTCGTTCTTTCCTATCCTATTCTTCTTCCCTCTTATAATTCGTACTTCCTATTTCGTTTTTCTATAGAAAAAGAATTTTCGCCCTATTATAATACCGAACCTTCGACTACTTTACGAAAATTAAACCTTAGAAAATTAAACGATAAACTAAATCTCCGGCGTTAGATATAAAAAATTCCGGTTTATTCTTTCCTATCCTATTCTTCTTCCCTTTTATAATTCGTACTTCCTATTTCGTTTCTCTATAGAAAAAGAACTCTCGCCCTATCGCAATACCAAACCCTCGATCATACTACCGAATATAATATTAAATAATAAATCTAATTTCTTTATAAAAAAATAAATTATATTTAACTTCTAGTTTTATTATTTTAATTTATATAAATTAATTAATTTTTAATAAAATTAGAGAAGGAAAACAAATAATAAAAAGACTATAATAACGAGCGACCTTAATAATAAGGCCGATAGTACTATCGAAGGGAGGGTGGATATAGCCGCAAATCCTAACCCTAACCCCCTTAAAGTATTTTTTAATAATTAAAACTTAGGGACGCTCTCTCGCCTCTACTACTTATCTATTACGTAATATAAATTTAATATTAATAATAACGCTAAAGGTAAAATTTACTATAAGAATTACCGGGTTAATATTTTAATTATAAAAAGTTACTTACTTTATAAGGGGTATTATAATATACGAAAGTTTACCGAAGCCTTCGATATTATATTAGACCTATATTTTAAAATACTTACTTATTATATAGGATTTAACGCCTTCGCCCTATATAAAGTCGCTACTATACTAATCGACGAAACGTTTCGTAATAATAATTTAATTATATTTAAGAAGTAATTGCTTCCTAAATAAATAATCGCCTTTATATTAAAAGCGAAGGTATTATATATAGTAAATTATATTACCGGTATTTACCGTTATAAAAATATTCGTATTATCGGATAGTATATAGAGTATAAACGTAAATACCCTATATTAAAACCTAATATAACTTTCTTTATAGAAAAATAATACCTCTTATACTAATTTATTTTCCAATGTTTAATAATAGATATTTTCGGCCCATTTACCTACTTTAAAACTCTATACAATTTCGGTTCTACTTTATAAAATCTAAATACAACCTTTAATAATTAGATAAATATTATTAAAGGCCTCCTCCTTACCTTCGAAAATAGATAATATAATTATATTCTATTTATTATTACCTAGTAGGATAATCTCCCTTACGTACTATTTTATATTCATATTAATAATTTAAAGGAACTTAAATTAATATAACGCTAGCCGGTTAATTACTATAAGGTCTACGTTACTACTATATTCTACGCAATATATCTAACGTACTTTAAAACGTTACGAATAGGTATCGATTAAACTAGCGAAACTAAATACCGGCAATTCCCCCAGAACTAATAACCTACTATAAAAGGCTATTAAAGGGGGTATTCTTTTAATAATTAAATTCGAATTATACTATATTACTTATATATAATATAATACTATATTATAAAGAATTAAATTTTCGGCCGAAACGGGATCCAATTTAAAGAAGTAAAAGTATATTAAATTATTAATAACGACGATTATAATAATATTATTAATTAGGAGGGATATAAATAGTTTCGCGAAAATCTAATCGACGAAGCTTACGTAATAGTTATAGAAATTATCCTTTAAAACCGCCGCTATTTTAATAATTTATTTAACGTCGGAGCCCTTAAAAAGATCGCTAATAATCCTAATTTTACGGCTATAACTACTAATTTGGACCTATTTATACAATTAAGGAAGATTTATATAAAATTTATAAAGAAGAAGAAGCTAACCCCGAACTAGAAGAAATAATTCGTAAAATAAGGAGTATCGGCCCTTAAGGGATTTTAATTAAAAATATCGGTTCCGGTATTAGAATAGCAAATCCGTACTCTTATTAAATAATTTATATAGGTTAAAGGCGGCGGCTTTAGCGCTATTATACGGTTTAATATATAATTTACCGAACCCGTCACTTATAAACTTTAATATAATACCAATAATATTTAATTTATATTCTTCGAAAAAGGGGCTTTAGAGTAATATATATAGTACGACGGATATAGTATAATATACGAAAAATTAATATAACGCCTAAAAGAGAAAAGCCTTATTAATTAAGAGAAATAAAGTTTAAATACTATTATAATTCTAATTAATTATATTACTACGTAGGAAGAAATAATAAAGGATAAATAGAGGCGCGGCTTTATAATATCCTAAATTACTACTCGCGGATATCCGTTAAAAAAATAATATAAGGGACGTAAAGGCGATTTAATACTCAATATAATAGAGGATTAAGGCCGCCCTATAATAAAGGACCGATATTATTTAAACGAACCTAATATAGCCAACCCCGAAAATATCACTACCTTTAAAAACGAATATAATTAAATATAATAGAATTTAAGAAGCGAGAACCGATCCCTCCTACTATATTAATTAATTAATAAATCCTCTTAATTACCCTTATTATTTATATTCTTTCTCTATAGAAAAATAAATTAATACTATTATACTACTATCTACTTTCTTTATAGAGAAATAAATTAATATTATTATATTACTATTTACTTTCTCTATAGAGAAACAAATTTATATTATTATATTACTATTCACTTTCTCTATAGAGAAACAAATTAATATTATTATATTACTATTTACTTTCTCTATAGAGAAATAAATTTAAATAATAAATTAACCTTTTCCCTAAATACTTTCATTATCTAACATTTTAAACGTAATCCCCTAAAGGCGGCGATATTCGTAAACGATATTAGTATAGGAAAAACTATTATATATATAATTATTATCCGTATATATACCGATTAAATTTAAAAATCTTATTAAAATAAGGAACGCATTACAATATACTTATCCCTTATCCTTATACCAGCCTCACTTATCGTTTAAATATTCGCCAAATATATTACTATATTCGGAACTACGCTATCCTTTAAATATATTTATAAATATAAATCTATAATAAATTCCAAAAATCCTTAAACAGAAATAATACTCTCTTAAATCGAATTCGACGAATTAATAAAGGATAGCGTTGTAAAAAAGTATAATAATCCCGCTATAGTATAGATTATAATCCTAATTATAATTTCTATTTATTACCGCTGTTAAATAATTAAAAATAAATAGAAATATAAGGACGACCCGCCCGAATATTTTAAAAATATTACCCGTTTATAAAACAATATTTTTCGCCCCTCTAATTAAATAGTTAAGTCCGCCGTTACTAAGGGGAAGGGCGCCTATAAAAAAGGTAAATAAAAGGTAATAGAATTTAAAATAGAATTAGAAGAAATAATTAAATTGGCGGCCGAATTAGAAGAATACGAATAGGAAAATATTAACCCGATTCCTAATAATAATTTAAAAGGAAAAATTAGACGGTAAGTATTTCTATAGAAAAATAATACGCTATTAGAACTATTAAAACTAATATATATATTTAAATTATTACCCCCTTCCTTTAATTAAAATAAGTAAAATACCGCCTACGTTCGGTATATCCTAAAAATAATTAGGGTAAAAGACCCTATATTTACTTAGGTAATTTATAACGAAGTATAATTCCTATAGAACTAATATTCGGGGATATTCTAATAAATTTCCCTATTACCGAAATAAACCTTTATCTTCGTATCGGCTACCCTACTCTTTAATTATATTACTAATCTTTATATATATACTTCTATAATTTAAACTAATATTAAATTACTTATTATATTCCCGGCGGACTACGAAGGCAACGCCCTTATAAACCTAAATAAATTTAATTATATTAAAAGGACCGATAAGTATTAATTTAATAATAACGCCCCTAAATTAATTATTAAATACTTTAAGGATATCGAAAAGAAATAGGGGTTTAAATAATAATTTTTATCCAATTTAGCTTAAAGTACCGTCTTAAATTTTAATATTATAATATTATTAAATACTATAAATATATTAGCGGGATATAAATATATTTAATTATCTAAGGGTATAATTATATTTATTATATTCCCTAATAATATAAAGACCTACCCGTCGGCTACTATACCGCTTATAATAATTAGGCGAGTCGCCCTCGGGTATAAGGCTTTAAAAAAGGTAGTATCTACCTTTACTAATAGCTTTCTTAAAAAGATTTACATCCCCGAAAACGTAAATATACTTAGTAGGAGGGATAATAATAATAGTAAAATAAATTTAAAAATAGCCTACATTCGCGTACTCTAATATTTTATTTAAAATTTCTATTTGTAATAATTATTAGGCGTTTACAACGATATTATAAATACCCCTCGCAATACTTTAGAAGAGTTCTTAACTATTAAATTAGAATTTCCGTCTATCGAAGGTAATAATAACGATAAGGAAGATATTACCGTTAAATTAAGTATAAAAACCGTTAAAAATTTAATTAAATAGAATTATAATTATAAATTAATATATATCTTCGCTTAGTTTAATATTAACCCCGATTATATACCCCTAATTGAACCCGGTTGGGTTTTCTTCTACAATTATATTAAATTACCCCTCTTTACTTAAATTATAACCCGGTACCTCGAATAAAAATTGAAAAAGAAACGAATATTTATTATAATTAATTTATTATAAATCTAAATATAAGCCCCCTAACTTACAATTTTAACGGTATATTAAATTAACATTTTTTATTAAGGTATTAGTTACTATTATAGAAATATATAGTTTTATTATTAAATTTATCCGGTCCTAATAATTATAGGCGGACGAAACCGCTATTATTATTAATTAGAATTCGCTATATATAGATATTAACATCCTAATATTAAATTCTAACGTTAATATAATCGGCTTAAACGCCTACTGTTAATATTATATTAATATCGGTCTATTATTCGTATAAAATATTTTAATTATTTTTTAATATATTAGTCGATTATTTCGCATTAACTAAACGGATAAAGTAAAATAGTATTTCCCTACTATTTATAATAATATTAATTATTAGTAAGAAGAACGTATAATAAGAAAGGTTAATACTTCTTTCTCTATAGAGAAATAATATAATTATATATTAACGCCTTCTAATAAATATATATTAAATAGTCGGAGATTAAGATCGATTACGTTTAAAATTGCTACTTACGGACCATCCTCTTATACGAGGCCGCAAAAATTATTATATTATACAAATTCAACCGGTATTTGTAAATTATTAACCCGTTATAAAATATTAATAATTATTTTACCGTCCGTACTACGTAGATTAGTAACGTATATTTATTTATTATAATATTATATATTAAAAACCCCGAGGGGTTCGAAAATAATCCCTTCTATAAATAATTTTTTAAATAGCTCCCGATTTTCGGTTTAATAATAATCGATTATAATTTTAAAAATATACTAGATAATATCTTAACCTTAAAGGACTTCAAAGAATATTATAAAAATTTATTTAATTAATATATAATAGAAATTATAGAAGAAGCGTAAATATAAAAGTAATGTAGGCAATTTATATTTATATTTATAAATATTCCTCTTAAAAGGATAAAAGAGGACGCCTATAAACGCCTCGTCTTCTAAAAAGAATATATAGAATCTATTAAATAGGCTAACGTTAAAATCGAGAAGGATAACGATTATAATACTCTATACGAAGAATATAATAAGGATTTAACTATTCGGTATACGTCTTTCGCAATACTATATAAATTTTAAATAATTACTACTAAAATACCGATTAATTTAAAGCGTTCTAACGTATCCCCTAATCTATTATCGCCTAACTATACTTCTAAACGACGCCGCTTAAATAATAATAATATAGAGAAATTAAGCGTAACTATCTCTATAGAAAAATAAGCGGCAGCTATACTAGAGCCTAATTTCAATTTATAAGCCGTTAAAAATTCCAATTTCTAATACCGGTATATAGTTACTAAATTTAATATATCCTAAGCACTTATTCTTCTAAATAAACAGCCTACCCAATTTAATAATTAGATATTTAAAGGACCTTAAGGGTAAACTAAATTAATTATCTCTATAGAAAAATAAGCGGTAATTATATTAGAGCCTAATTTCAACCTATATACTATCAATAACTTTCTAGCCTTCTATAAAATTAATTATTAAATTAATTAATTTAATAATTAAATATCTAGAGAACTTTAAGGGTAAATTAAATTAATTATTTCTATAAAGAAATAAGCGGTAATTATATTAAAACTTAATTTCAATTTATAAGTTATTAGTAACCCTCCGTTTAACGCTAATAATAATAAAATTTTACTTAATAATAAGGATATTATAACCCTCTCTAATAAGGATAATTATAATAACGATAATAGGAATTTATTTAATAATAAGAATATTTAGACCCTCTTTAGCGAAGATAATTATAGTAGTAATAATAGGAATTTATTTAATAATAAGGGCCTTAAGGGGGACGATATTATATTTAAAGACTTTAAAGAGGAATTTAATAAAGTAAACGAATTCGAATAAGTAAATTTAGAAGGCCCCGAATAAATTCTATTAAATTATAATTAATTCCTTACCCTAGTAAAACTTATAATAATATAGCTTCGGGCTATTATTATTCGGAAGGGTAAATCTACCTTTAATAAAGGAGAAACCTTTTAGTATACTAAATAATATTTTAACGTTTAATTTAATAATAAAAACGTTTACTTAGAATATAAATAAATTAGGAGGCTTAAATATAAATTTAATAATTTTAATTATAATATAGTCAAATATTTTAATACCGAGAAGGATTGCTTTACTACGTATAACTTCTTCGGAAATAAATTTTAGCATAGTAAATTCAAATTCGACTTAGCCTAATTAGAAATATATTATCCTCTAAAGAATTTTACTAATAGTAAATTAAAGGATTTTACGAATATTAAACTTACTAGCGACATTTAAGGTAAATAATTTAGTAAAATGCAAATAACTATAGAAGGAGTTAATAATTAAGAAGATAGGATTTACTTCCTAATTATTACTAAATCTATATAAATCTACGGTATTAAATAATAATATATAAATTAGTTACTTCTAATAATTATAAAAATATTTTAGGTTATTTATTAGTATTATATTAAAGGGGTTATTAAAGGTAGAGTAATTCGGGATAAATATAAGTAGACCGGTTATTCGATATTATAAATTAGAGGATATAACGGCGGAAATAAAAGGATAGGACCTCCTCTTCGAATAATATAAAGGAGGATAAATTGCTTAGACCAAATATTACTTACTATAGAATATACTTGAATCTTACCCTAAAATTCTATTTATTCGTTAAATACTATTATTCGTCGGTTTATATATACTATTATCCGAATTTTATATAACCCGACCCGGCCGCTTATTATTATTTTCACCGGCTATACTATTATAATCTTTTAAATTTAATAATTCTTAATTTTATCTTATTCTTAATTTTATTTTATTCTTAATTTTATTTCAATCTATCTTATCTTAATTTATTTTATTTTATTCTATTTTATTTTATCCTTTCTTATTTTATTACTTTATATACGTAATCGGAATATATAAAAGTATAATTCGTCTTTTATATTATTACTATCGCCTATTTAACGCCGATATTACTAATTTACTATCCTTTAAACTTATATTTCTCCGTAGAGAAACAATAGCTTAAATAGGATAGTATAAACTAAGGTAATTCAAATATATTAAAAAGCTTTAAAAATAGGTATATTATCGGTTTTTTTCTATCGATTTAAATAAGCTCCGCCAACCGATTATAAATAACCTATATTAACCGAACTCCCCGTACTAATAATTTTATAAAATCTCGCCTAGCCTCCCCACTTCCTTCTTCTTATTTAAATTACTACTTTTATCGATTCTAATTCGTATTCTCAAATTACTAAAATCACCAAAATTAATTAAATAATACCACAATTATCGATCGCAATATAGTCTTTTATTAAAGAAGTAAGCTTTAAATCTAATAATATACTTAAGTTTAACGCTATTAAAATTCCTATTAAAGGGTAATTAATAAAAAGTCGACCGACCTTAAAGTAAATTTTATTTTAAATTTTAATTTATAATATTACTACTACTTATTACTATCCTACTTCGTTATTTATTTAACTATAACTTCCTATTTTATAACTCCCCTCCCTACCCCTCTAATTACCTAGACCTTATATTAATAAAATATTACCAAATTTATTTTACAATATTTTATTTTTATTATCTTTATCTTTCGATAATACTTCTAATTTTAATATATCTTTCCTATCTACCGTTTCTAATAATAATAAGGCTAATATAAAGTTTTAATACTATAATAGCAATCGTACTACCGTATTCTACTTAACCCGAATATTTGTAGTTCGCTAATTTACTATAGCCTATCGTTCGCAAAGTATAGCCAATTTTAATAAAAATATAAATTCTATTATTACCTAATAATAGGGTTTCGATTACTAATATAGAAGCGGCCGATTAATATTTAAAAACTTTCCTCGTTCTTATATATAATATTTTAATAGACGAAATATACTATTAACTACGAATTTACTAGAATTGTAACTCTTATTCTTTTATAAGCTAAAGAATAACCGGCTTAATATAGAGTAATTCTATGTAATTTAAACTACCGTCGGAATAATATTTTTTTAATAATTATCTCCGTTTTATAGGACTCCAAATCTACGACCTCTCCAATAGTATTTAATTATTTATAATTAATATACTATTTAGGTTTATATAATTATAAATAATAGTATAATATTCTATTTAATATCTCCGAATCGAAAAATAGATTTATAATTTTCGAAAAAGAAATTACATTTAGTAATTTAGATAACGATTTCCTCAATTCGCTATAAAGGCGTCGTAGTAAATCGGTAAATCTAGTCTCTATTAAACGGCCTAATAAAAGACCTATTAATTTTATCTCTTATTAATTTTTAGGTCTACCCTATTTTATCGTATATATAAGGGGGGCGAATAAATAATATAAAATATTAATATTTTACGATACTAACTATTTTATTTACGAGGAGGGATATTTCTACTATTTTCACTTCTTTTTTTTCGCTAATCTCGGAAATATACTATAGTTTTCGAATCTATATTCATATTTCGGCTTTATATTTTTCTAGACGGCCTATTTAAAGGAATAAGCGAAAATAAAGTAAAGGGGTCGAATAGTATAAATTTCTCTACGGAAAAACAAAGCGCGATTATAATAAAGTAAAATATAAATTTCTTAAATAATATAAACCGCGAATAATATATTGGATATAAAGCGTATAAATCCCGCCGATTCTTAATCCTAGGCTATTTACTTTAATTTTACTAAGGGAATCGATTATCCTATTTATAGACTTAATATTTAAATAGAGAGGTATTTAATAATAATAATCGCCTATATAAATTTATAAGCGGTTTATTAATTATCACAAGGCTAGCCTGTAATGTGGTTGCACTGCACTGACCGCACATATGCCATGCCAGTGCTTCGTGCCATGGCTTAGAGCTATACACTTACACTAATTATATACTTCGTTACGTACAGTCTTACGTACGCGCGTACGGACTGGCCTATTTGGGCTTTCGCCTATATAGCCAATCCTCTACGTATACTTCCCTTTCCCCTCCTTCGTACAATAACGTATATTTTACCCTACCCCTAACGGTACCTTCTCGCCCTATAATAGTTTATTATACCTAACTATTACGCTGCGCGCACTTATTATTTAATAGAGGAAGATTAATTATATTCGAATTATATTAATTAATTAATTAAGATTCGTCCTTATACGATTAAGACCTTTATTATAATCCTAACCGTCGAGTTAAATAATTACTAAACCGAATTCGCTATTAAATAGTTCGTATTCTTTCCTTCTCCTTTATATTTACCCGGCGTATTAATTTAGTAATTAATATTTAACAATATTCCTCCCCTAATAACCGATAACTTCCTAGCAATTATAGCGATCGGTACCCTTATAGCGGCTAACCTAACTAACTACGAACTCTATTTAAATATTTTATAAATATTCGAAACCCTTAATAATTAAATAATTATCGTTAATATCCTTATTAAAAACGCTTTCGGTCTCTCTAGCTTCCCTATCTTTCGCGTTATCTTTACGGCCTTTAATTGCTTAATTTATAACGATATTATTAGCGCTAAAATTTAAACGCAAGAAGTAGAAGAATTATTCGAAATTTTTAAAATTTAATTCGCAACCGCTTAGTAAGAAATTAAATAATTTAGTAATAACGTCGCTACTATCTAAATTAAGGCTTTACTTTACGTATAGGAAACTTATAAAGATTACGAAGCTAAAGTTAAAGCCTTCTAAAACGTTTATTCGGACGAAATCGGCTCCTTCCGTATTAATATCGCCGCTTTAAAAATAGAATTCTTAACTTTAAGAATTAATTTTAAGGCTTCTTATTAGAAGTAGAAGGAAAAATACTAGAAATTAATTAACGACTTTCGCTAATGTATTATTACGGCTAAGGCTTCTAGTACCCTTATCCCTAATATTAATATCCCTACGGACGGAAATAATAAATTTAAGGATAGAGAACCCGATAAGGACCCTAGTAACGACGAGCCCGAAACTATAATTACTACGGACGATAGTAGCGGCTATAGATTAATATTATATATTACTATATCGCTTATATTTAATAGTAAAGGTACCGCTATCGAACGTATTACTAAATACTATACTTAGCGCTTTCGCGTTCAATTCGCTTAATTTAATAACCCTAAATTCTTTAATATTAAACGTAAGAAATTCTTTCTCATCGTTCGCTTTATCGAAGGTATTCCCTTCGAGGCTATCGAAATAGAATTTACTAAAATCTTAAAAGACTTACCCGCTAAATAGATTAAAATAAGCGAATTGCTAATAAAGTTTATTAAAAAGTATAATAATGTTAATATTATCGTTTATTTTCGCTACGAATTCGAAGAATTAAAAATAATTAGAAGTATAAAGTAGTAAGAATTTAAAAATAATTTTACCCGCTTTATTAATTATTATAATTTTAATAATAGTATAAAGATTTATTACTTATGTTAAAAGATTTCTAAATATGTTTGTACCGCTATCGTTTATTAGAACCCTTAGCCCGCTAATAATAAATATAATAAATAATTAACGTTCGCCCGTAACTTCGCAAAGAATTTAGAGGATAAAGATTAGTATAATAAAAATACTAACCCCTATTATAAGACCGGTATTAATATTACCGCCGGTACTTCCAACGCTTCCGCCTCTATTAGCGAGGCTATTATTAATTAAGGCGGCAATACTATAGACTTTAATATTATATCCGCTTCCGACGTTTAAATCTTTCGTATTATTAATAATAATATTTTTAAATTCCGTATAAAGAACGGAATATATACCTACTATAGTAAAAAGGGTTATTATTTAGCCGAATATTATTTTAAAATTAATTTTAAGAAAGAAGTTAAACCCCGTAATAAAAAGAAGGGTAAAAATAAGAATAATAATAATAATAACGCTAATAGTAATAATAATAGTAGTAATAACGGCGGTTAGTAGTAATAGCCGGCCTAGGGTTAATACGGTTATAATTAGTAGCGCCCTAATTATAGCGGCGGCTATTAGGTCTATATTATAGGTATAATTAGTATACTAATAAGCATTCTAATTCCCGGTACCCCCGGCCCTGGCAATTACTATTACCCGGTCCCCGTTTACTAACTTAACTTTATTAGCCCGCTTATTAGTAACGAGAACGGTTCTATTTATAACTAGGGAAATATATAGCCTCTTAATTAAATTACGCTTAAAAATACTAATTTACTAGGTAAGGAGGAGGAAAATAAGGGGTCGTCCCTATATAATTAAATATTATTAAGATAAATAGATTTTTAGTAAATAACCGTTATAAATACCCTAATTTATTAAATCTCTTTATCTACTTATCCTATAGACCGCATAAATTATATTATTCTACCCTCGTTAATAATAATTATATTACTTTTAATTTTATTAACCGCCGCTTTATCTTTTAATACTAACTACCCTTCTTTAAGTTGCTAGTCCCTAAACTATTATACTTCGTTAATAGCTAAGTAAAAAATAATATTACCTACTTCTTTAAATTAACGATATAGGTAAGCATTTATTACGAAATTATTAATCTATTTATTTACGACCTTACCGAAGATAACCCTATTATTTTCGGCTACCCTTAGCTAATATATTACACCCTAAATATCGATTAACTTAACGACTCCCTTTATTTCAACCTTACTTACGAATAATACAATTATTTCCTTTACAGAGCCGCTAACCGTTACACTCTTTTAACGGCTTACTATTTCTCTATTCTTCGCCCTAACGCGTTTAATATACGCCCTACGTATAGGAAGCCTTCCTATAAGGAAATACCGAACGAAGGAAAACCGGACCTTTAATTATAAACGGAGTCCACTCGCCACTTATTTATTTCTACAATTATAAAGAAAATTACCCGTTAGAAGTTTAACCGTTTTAAAAATTACATAATTAACCATTTAAATACTACCCCATTTAATAGAATTCTTTCCGGCCCTAACTAAGTATTTATACTATTAATATTCCTAACGGGACTTCTAACTCTCTACCCGGCCCCCTATTATATCGTTAGAGGAATCCGTATTAGGGCTATAAATTATTAAATTCCAATTTATCTCTATAGTATCCCTAGCGGTCTTATTAACCCTAACGATATTAAAGAATTCTCCGTAATAAATTTCAATTAACTAGCCGAAATATATAAATTCCGTATTATCCGTACAATTAAGGCTAATATAGAGGAGGATATTAAAAAAATAATAGAGAAGGATAAAGTAAAAGAAGAAAGAGGCGTTTTAAATCCTAAGAATATAAACGATAATTTAATATTAGAAATAATTAAAAAGGTATTAATAAATAAAAGATAAAGGTATAAAAGGTTCTTCGGTAATAATTATTATCGGTAGATCGATATTTTAATAGGGGAGGGTAACGTAGCCGTTTTACGTATTATAAAAATCGCTAATTTTATATAAATTAACGGTACTAACGATAATTTCCTATATTGCGAAGAAGCTATTAATAAGTATTTCGCCGTTAATAATATTAATATTAGTAAAATTATATTTGAAGACGTTACAAAATTCTACGAGAAAATAGATAAATTTTTAAAGACCGACGTTTAAATCCAAATTAAACTCCTTAAGCAATATTAGTACTATATTAGTACTTTTAAGTAAGAGGGCGCTGAGGTTCTTCCCCCTAACTATTTATACGATTTTAAATTTGAATTCCGTCCGGGAACGTTATTACCCGCCTTTCGCGGCCGCGTTTTTAACCTAAACGAATTTAACGTTATTAAAAAATAGATCGACGATAATTTTAAAAAGAAGTTTATTCGGCCTTCCTAATTTAAAATATTAATACCCGTCTTACTTATTAAAAAATTAGGAAGTAGAGTCTATATTTACATCGACTATAGAAATATTAATAATATAACTTTTAAATTCCGTTATTTATTATTACTTATTAAGGAGACCCTAAACGTAATTTATTATACTAAGATTTTTATTAAGTTCGATATTATTACGGCTTTTAATAGGATCCGTATTAAATAAGGCTACGAATAGCTAACCGCCTTTATAATATAATTTAGTTTTTTTAAATCCTTAATCGTTCCTTTTAGTTTATAAGGCGCCCTTGGGGCTTTTTAAAATTATATTAATAATATTCTTTATAATATTTTCAACGTTTATACGACTATATATTTCGACGACATTTTTATTTATTTGGACAACGTACGAGATTACGAGCGGTACGTTAACGATATTTTCGATTAATTCGCTAGGGCGGGCTTTAATATCGATATTAATAAATACGAATTCTATACGATACGTACGAAGTATTTGGGTTTAATTATTACCCTAGGCGGTATTAAAATAGATTTAAAAAAAATTAAAATAATTATAGAATAGTAGGCCTTAGAATTAAAGAAGTCCTTATAATCCTTTTTAAACTTTATAAATTTCTATTAGCGATTTATTAAAGATTTTTCGATTATAGCGATCCTACTTTATAAATTTATAAAAAAGGATACGGTTTAGATTTAGAACGATAGTTATTAAAAGGTATTTAAGTTTCTTAAGAAAGCTTTTACCGAAGGCCCTATCCTAAAGATTTATAATTGGACTAAAAAGATTATCGTCGAAACCGATATTTCTAATTAGGCCGCCGGCGGTACCCTTTTATAATATAGTAACGACGGAATTTTCTACTTTATAACTTATTTCTCGGCTAAATATATTTCGTAGGAATATAATTATAACATTTATAATAAGGAATTACTTACTATTATTAAAGCCCTAGAGGAATAGAGGCTAAAATTCGAAGGAGCCTAATAACCGTTTAATATTTTAACCGATTATAAGAATTTATAGACCTTTACAATTAATAAATAATTTACCTAGCGGTATATACGTTAATTTTAATTTTTATTACGTTTCAATTTCTTAATTAAATATACCCCTAGCTTAAAGAACCTTCGTTTAAACGCCCTAAATTATAAATTTAACAACTATCTAAATAGTAAAGAGGATAATCGTTTAATAGCCCGTAAGAGAACTTTATTCGACCCTTCGTAGTTCGAAGAAAGTTACTTCGAGGACCCTACCGCTAACTTCTCGCTATATTTACTAGATTAGGAGGACTTTAATATTAAATTTACCGATAATTTTATCCGTATTAGTTATAAGATTGATACAGGAAACCTCTGGTTTCCCCTGGAAGGCCCTGGTGGCTTCCAGGGCCTTGTAGAGTAGTCTAGCTTAGTCTTGGAAGGACTGGCCTTTACTGCCAGGACAAAGGTCCTTTGAGACCTTTGTCGCCTAAGGAACTGCCCGCCTCATCTGCGCTGCCTTCACGGGCTGCACAGAAAACGACAGCCTCCAGATCACCACCCTCAAGTACCGTCTAGCACGAGGAACCAGAGTGGCGCTGCTGGAGCCCCCATCCATTATCACCACCTTCAGAAGTACCGTCCCTGGCTGAGTCGTAGTAGGCCAAACGTGGAACCTGTCTGTGGCGATGCTGGACATCAAGTTACTAGGATCACCAACAGCATCATTCTCAAGTACCATCTGGCCGCGGCGTTGAGCCCCTGGTCCAGATCCGAGGAACGAAGTGATTGAGGTGATGGGAAATCATCGACAACCTCCATCAGAAAATACGCGCTTCCGCCCAAGCAGTTTCGAAAACAACAACACCATCAGCATCATTCTCGAGCTTCAATTACCTTATCCGTTGAGGTGTAGGCCGACGTTGCAAGGGAATGACCGCCATGGTGAAGATGGGGAACAACATCATGCTCAAGTACGATCTGGCCGCGGCGTTGAGCCCCTGGACCAGAGAGGAACAAGTGTGACCGTCACGGTAAGACGGCAAAGTCACCAACAACAACCACCTTCCTGTTGCCAGCTGAGTCGTAGTAGGCTGGACAACGACAGTCTCTTTTATTTTCGTCGTCATCGCGAGCCCCGCGCTCCCAAACAAGATACTCAGCTCGACCGCCCTCCTCGAGCTTCCATCCCCCAGCACATTCAGGAACACTCTCAAGACGACGCGCCAAAGCGTTGAGTGAGGCACCTATCAAGAGAGTGAACAACAACAACAAAAGAACAACGATACGCTTCGCAAGCTCGCCCTCTTTGACAGCTTTGTGACCTCGCGCTCACCAGAAGCTTCGCGCTCAAGATACCTCTTCAAGTACCGTTTGGCTGAGTCGTAGTAGGCCAAACGCGGAACAGAGAAGTCTTTGTGACCCCGCGCTTCTCAAAACCACCAGAAGCTTCAGCTCTCCCCCGAGCTTCTTTCACCCGACAAGACCTCTTTGAGCTCCCTTTTACTCACCCGACAACCAAGCGCACCAAGCTCACCGTTTGACAGCTTTGTTACCGCGCTTTCAAGACCATCAGCCATCAGAAGCTTCACGATGCCCTCAAGCTTCTTCCACGACAAGACCTCTTTGAGCAGCCGTTTGCTCAGATCTGAAGCTTCCAGTGGCCGCCCCACTTTCAAGACATTCAAGCTTCTTTCACCTTTCAAGTTCTCCTTGAGCCTCTTTGCTCTCGCACGACAAGAACCTTCTCGAGCAACCGCCTTGCTTCCAGCTCACGAGCTTCAAGATTCCCAAGCAACCGTTGGCCACACGAGAAAAACTAAGCGAGATACCACCCTCCCACCCGACAAGACAAGACAAGGGAGGAATGGCGATGGAGACACCTGCTCTCTTACTCCATCGCAGGTAACGAGGACGTCACCATTTTCTTTTGTTGCCGGCATATGGGTATGCCCTCTGATACCCCGATAATACACCCGAGTATCCCCGGCATCGCCTCTGCGACTCGCCGCCGTGAGACATCGGCTTACCCCGGCATCACAACGTCCCCGCCATCAATATCCTCAAGTGCCTCATGGCCTTGCCTTGCTTTAGCAACTCGTCCCCCGTGGAAGGCTCCGAGTGCCCCCGGCTCCCATCAGCTACTCGGCCACCGTTTGACTCGGCTTGCCCCGGCTCTCTACACTTGTCACAACAACATCACCAGTATGGCATCACCACTTCCGTGGCTGACTGCTGTACTGCACAGCGACCTCGCTGTCAAACTGGCAGTGTGGGAATCTGATAGTCAAGCTGGCAGTCCACATCTGACAGGCCGTGGCAGCTCTTTGCAGCTCGTGCCAGCCCTCTGGCAGTCTTTGCCATTTATACAGGCATTAATAAAAGACTCCAGATTTCTCAGCAGTTTTGGCACTTTCAGCTGCCCCCTCTCTCAACATTTCTTTCACTCTTTCATTGCCACCTCTTTGCAGCTCGTGCCAGCTCTCTGTCAGTCTCTCCCATCTATGCATGGATTAATACCAACTCCAGATCTCTCAGCGGTTTTGGCACTTTCAGCTGCCCTCTCTTTTTCTCTCTTTTCAGCACTTTCTTGCACCATTACACTTAATCATTTCTTTTCTTTTCTTTCAACACAGCACACTCAGCACAGCATTCATCAACCACAGCACAACACATGGACCCATGCCCTCGTATCCCTGTTACGGCTTCTATCCTCGACCAGCACCTGGCTCCCCGGACTCTTACGAACCTTCACGGATCACAACCACCTTTGCCCGCCAAATAACGATGCATCCCGAGATGCCACGGATCATCCCGAAGATGGAACTTGACCTGGAGGAGGAAGAGATATGGACAGATACATCGGAGGAGACCTGGATGTTCTCGGAGGATCTCGGAGGAGACTTGGAACATGGACAGATTCATCGGAGGAAACTTGGAGGTCTAGGACCATCGAGGACGATGGCTTTTCTTTTGTTGTGCGGCACTTGATACAGGAAACCTCTGGTTTCCCCTGGAAGGCCCTGGTGGCTTCCAGGGCCTTGTAGAGTAGTCTAGCTTAGTCTTGGAAGGACTGGCCTTTACTGCCAGGACAAAGGTCCTTTGAGACCTTTGTCGCCTAAGGAACTGCCCGCCACCGCCAAACCCAGGTATATAACCTGGGCCTGGCCTGGCTTCCTAGGCTTCCTCTTCTTCTCATCATCATCATTATTATCCTACATAGAATACCACATTATTGGTCTTCTTCAGGATACCGAGCCTTCGGCTCACATCCCCGTATCAAAGATATTTATTTTCCTATAGGAATTAGTTTCTTACTTAACGGATAATTCCCGTTGGTAATAACCGTTAATTATTAAAAAGGTTTTCTATAAAGCCTTTTTAAAGTATTACGCTATTAATAATATTACGAAATAGCGAAATAAGGTTATTATCGACCCCTATAATAAGAATTTCTAGCTTTAACTAATTAATTAATAATATAATACCCTTAGTACGGGCTATCCTAGCCGTAACGCTACATACGAGTTTTTGTAACGCGATTTCTATTAGGAAGGGATGTATAATAATATAAGACTTTTTTATAAGGGCTACTTCCTATACGCGAAGATTAAATCTTTAAAGCGCGGCTTTACCGGCTACTTTAAGCCTATAGCCGTTTCTTTAATACTTTAGAAGGATATTTCTATTAATTATATTACTTTATTATTAAAAAATATTTATTTTAGCTAAACCTTTAAGTACATCGCCGTCGTTATTAACCGCTTTATAAAAATATATTATTATATTACAATTATAACTTTCGAAGCCGAAGAATTAACCGACCGGTTTATTGATTATATTTATTTAATTTACAGCCTATTAAATAGTATTTTATCCAATAGAAGTATTTAATTTATTTTATAATTCTAATTTATTTTCTATAAGAAGCTATCTATTATTCGTAAATTAACTTCCGTTTTTTATTTGTAAATTAATACCTAGACGGAACGGATTAACGTAGAAATAGAATAATTTTTAAAGCTTTATATTAATTAAGTATAAATAAATTAGGTAAAATAGTTAGTACTTACGGAATTCGCTAGTAATAATACTATTTCGTTATTAATAGGAATTTCGCCGTTCTTTATTAATTATAGCTATTACCCTCGTATAGGTATTAAACCCCGTACCCCGCTACCGCTAGACTTATTATTAATTTAATTCAAAGAATATTATAAAGTTAATGAGCTAGCGGATCGCTTTTAAAAAATTTAGGACTTCGTAGTCTAATAATTTCGGCGTATATAAATATAGTACGAGGATAACGCTAATAAGAAGCGTATTAATTCGTTTAAATATTATATTAATAATATAGTTTTATTAAATACGATTAATTTCGCTAGCGGTCGCTTTTATACTAAATTCTCCCCCTAATAGAAAGGACCCTTTAAAATTATCCGAACCGAATTTTATATAGTTTATTTCGCCCTACCTACTAATATAAAATATTTATTAATCTTCTACATTTCTATAGTATAATTATAGTCTAGCGAGGGATTACCCGGCTAAAATACTTCGATTAATATTAAAATTAACAATAAGAGGGTAATAATACGAATAGATAATTAGGAGGAGTACGAAGAATGGGCATTCGAGAAGTTTATCGATTACGTTTAGAAGGGCTCTAATTTTTATTGGAAGTACTACATTAAGTAGAAGACCGGTAACCCTACTTAAGAGCCCGTTAATAACATTATTAATTATAAGTATTACTTATAGTAATTTTATTACGAGAATCCGGATAAGCCTATCCTTTTAGAAGTTTAGAATTTCTTTTAACGTTTCGCTTCCAATTCTCTAGTCGCAGCCCCCGATTCTCTAGCCGCCCCGGCGCCCTTTCTAGTATTAGACCCCCTTCGGCGTTATTCCGCCCGCTTTTAACGAGAAACGGCTTTTGTAATCGATATAACGAGGCTATTCCTAAATACGGTTATAATATTTAAAATAGATATAACAGTTAGTAAGGAAGTAGAGGATAAGTTATATTTAGTATTTAGTAAGGTATTATAACGGTTGATAGATATATAATTAGAAAAATTACCTCCGACATAATTCGTAGATTACAATAGTTTATAAAGGAATAGGTCTATTATTATACGTATATATAGATTTTTTAGTTCTACGAGCTTTTTTTGAGGGGGGATAGTATTATAGGGCTAGCCTATAATGTGGTTGTACTATATTAACCGTATATATGCTATGCCAGTACTTCGTACTATAGCTTAGAGTTATATACTCGTATTAGTTATATACTTCGTTACGTGCAGTCTTACGTGCGTGCGCACGGATTGGCCTGTTTGGGCTCTCGCCCATATAGCCAGTCCTCTACGTACACTTCCCTTTCCCCTCCTTCGTATAATAACGCATATCTTACCCTACCCCCAACGGTGCCCTCTCGCCCCGTAATATTAATAAACCTTTACGCGCAATATCTAAGAGGTTACTACGCGTTTGTACGCCCTTATTAATACTACGTATATAAAACCCGTAACTATTTTAAAATAATTGTAATTTTATTGCAAAAAGTTATAATTATATTATTTAAAAGCCTTTAATTAACTATATATCGTAATATATAATAAAGAACTTAATAGTAATATAAAATAAGAATTTTTATTTATATTAAATTAATAAGCGGAATAAGGGATTTATTACCGAACTACTTATTATTTTCGGCTTACTTTAAATACAATTTAATAAGCGGGGTAAAAATTTATTAAAATTTATTACGTAACGTCCAGGGATTTCCACATCCAATCCTCTAATATTACTCAATATTAGCCGGGCATTTATATCTAATAAAATAATTGATATAAGTAGCGTCGAACTATAAAATCTCTATTATTTTATTAGGGTAAAGTCTTAGCCTTACTATTAAAGCGGGTCCTAACTATATCCTAACTATTTAGAAGAGACTTTTAATCTTACCAATTATTTATTTTATACTTTAATCTACTATACGGACGTAATTAGACCCGTTCCAAATAATAAACCGTAAGCAAATAATTATAGTAGTAAATATAGCCGAATTTATTCTATTTATCGGATAGACATTTATAATACCAAACGTTAAATAGAGATTTTCTTTATATTTCCAAATAAATTTATATATCGGAATAAATAAAAAAATAAGCGTTTAAATATATAAATTTATAATATTATTACGCCGTTATCTAATTTCTCATCCAACGTTCACTATAACTTCTTTTTCGCCAAATTTCTTATTTTATAAAGATACCCGCGGACCGAATACCTCATTTACCCTTATAAATAATAATAAATAAAGGTACGAATATACTCTATCTATATCGTATATAGTAAGCGATCTAATAAGGAGCGCCCTAAATTAGGATGCCTCCCTTCCTCTTATATATACGAACGCTTACTCCTATCACGGGGCAAGGCGATACGGAACGTTAGGGGTTAACTAAGACTTGTGTAATTGCACAAGGAAGAAGGGAAACTATAGAATCTGTGCGTGGCGGCTCATCCTATATACCCGTAGTTGAGCCCTATCCTTAGTATACGTAACTAACTTACTTACCGGGACGGTAAGTAGTTAGTTATAGCCTCTAGGGTAGTATAATTAATTAGAGAGCGTATATTAACCCGGCAATTATTACCGTAGTAATATTACGACTAAATAATAATTATAAACTAGCCTTATAATACTTCCCTAGGTTAAAAATACCCCCGGGGTCTAATTATATTAAAACTATAAACTATCCCTCTCTAAAAATTTAAAACCTTCTACTACAATACTCATAACCCTCTTTAATACTATTATTACTAATACTTCGCCTGCTTAATTATATTATAATAACTATTTTAGGGCTAGGGCTGGGGCCGTCCCGATTAGGCCGGGCGCCTCCTATTTAATAGCCTTTATAAATATTTTAGCGGCCCTTTACCGCTTCCTTTTATTAACCGCCTACTTTAAGGGGATTAAAACCTCTAGGTTATCGGCGTAAAATTTATAGAGGTTATTAATATAATCCTTTACATCTTTATATAATTATTAATTTAAATCGTAAAATTTACTCTAAATAACGTAATACTCTTATACGCCGTCCTTAAGGTAGTAACCATTAATATTTTCGTACGACTACTCTATTATATCCTTAGTATCGTCAATATATTTTATAACCTTCCCGTAGTTAGCCCGGATATCTTATATATTATTTTAATTAAGAATACCTTCGGCTACCTACGGTTTTATTATATTAATGTAGAAAGTATAATTATATTTTATATTAGCCGGTAATTTTAAAGTAATGCGGTAGCTATTAATTATTAAGACTTCGAAGGGGCCCTCCCAAAATAGTAATAGTTTTACTTAAGGGCGCCCGGAAACTAAATTAATAGTATTAAAAAAAATTATATTACTTAGCCGGTACTATAGCGAATCTAATTGTTTCTTATTAATATTCTCTTTATAACGTACTTAAGTCCGTTTTACTATAGTAGTAAACTTATCCAAAATTATACTAAACCGGTTCGTAATCTCCCTTACTTTAAAATATTTAATTTATTATTATATTAAAAGGCCGGGCGGGCAGGGCTATATAAGTTCGATGCCTATACGGGAATAAAAATTGTAATTAGCGAAGAACGGGGAAATTCCTATCGAATCTAATTATATATTATTACCTACGAATTTAATTAGCGGGAATTAATTAATTTAATCATCCTATAATTAATTTACGTACGCCTTTAAATAATATTCTATCTTAGCGTTTATATATTTTATTTAACTATTTATTTATTAATAAAAAGCGTTAAATAGTTTTAACGTAATATTTAACCTTATAAATAGAACGCGTTAGAATTAGGATATAAATTAGGACTTATAGTCCGATACAATAATATTAAGTAAATTATAAAGGGTATAGACCTTTTCGATAAAACGTTTAATTAATTCCTCGGTTATTAAAGTTTCAACGGGGATATAGTAGCGTATTTTAATTAAACGATCGACAATTATAATAATATATTTAAACTCCTGGCTACGTTTCTTACAGGGGGTTATAAGTATAATATAGTTAATAATAATATCCTTCTATACTACGAAAAGGACGGGGAACGGTTTTAAGAGACCTATTAATAACCGGCATAATAATTTAATCTTTATATATTAAAGGCAGGCCTTATAATACGCCCTTACAGCCTTATTTATACCGGGTTAATAAAAGGACCGGCTTAACGTCGTAAAGGTTTTATCTTTACCTTAATAATTAATTAAGGCGGACTTATAGTACCGCCAAATAAGTTAGAAGTATAGAATATAGTCCTCGGGGTCGATAATTAAGGTTACGTAGCGGTATACCTTTCTATTAATAATATAATATTTAATAAAAGCGATTTTATTTATTTACTTCCTAATAACTTTAAATTACGTCTTCCTATCGGGATTATTAATTAAGGTTATAACGTCCTAATAAAACGTTAAATTGCAATAGCTAGCCTTTACTAATTCGTCGGTAGAGAGCTCCTTGGCGTCCAATTCGTAAGTTTAAATATAATTAATGAATATAGAGGGGTTGAAGAGCGCTTTATTCTTAACTAATAACTTATTATTATTAACGTCGTTAAGTATATCTTTTAGTTTTCTACTCAAAGTATCCGGGCGGACTTATAACGTCCCCGGTCGGTATTTAATTATAAAATTGAATTATAATAAGAATTAGGATTACCGTATATACTTAAGCGAAAGCTTTTTATTTTTAATAAAGGTCTATAAGCCTTTATAGTTAATTATAATTATAAAAGGCTTTTAGGCTCCCTATAATTCCGGCGATTACTCTTTTAAAGCTTTAATAATAGCGAATAATTCCTTATTATAAATATTATAATTATATTTAACCGTAGAATATTTTTAAAAGAAGTAAGTAATTAGGTATAGGACGTCGTTATCGTTATATTAAGAGAGAATACCGCTTACGGCCCAATTAGAAATATTGATTTCGATTATTATTAGCCGGGACTAATTATAAATCCTTAGGATTAGCCTTATTATAAAAGCCGTTTTTAGGGAATCGAACGCTTATTAATAGGCTTCGGCCTACTTTTAATCTATAAACTTCTTTATAAGTTCGTATAAGGGGGCGGCTATAATAGAAAAATAATTAATAAAACGGCGGTAGAAATTAATAAACCTAAGGAATCTCTAAAGTTAGCGCCTCGATTATAGGGCCTCCTACTTAACAATTACCTTCACTTTTTTAAAGTCTATCTCGATATTACTTAATATAATAATTAAATTTAAATATTTAATATATTTTATATTAAATTCGCACTTATCGATATCTAATTATAGGCCCGTATTAATTATACGCCGGAATACTTCGTCTATATATACTATATATTCCTCTTCGTTTTCGGAATATATTAAGATATTATTAAAATAAATAGTAATATAAACGTTTAAAATATCGTATAAGATATTATTAATATAATTCTAAAAAGTATTTAAAGCGCCCTACAAACCGAAAAGGAGGATAAGGGATTCGAAAAGACCGAAACGTATAATAAAAGCAATAAACTATTTATAGCCTTCCTATACGTAGATATAATTAAATATTACAATAACGTCGAATTTAATAAAAATTTTAATATAGTAAATAATATTAAAGGTCTCTTTAATTAAAGGGAGGGGATAACGTATTTTTAAGGTAACGTTATTAATATTATGGTAATTAATGCAAATTCGGACTCCGCCGCCCGGTTTCTTTATAAGTAAAAGTAGTAAAGCTATAACTAATTAGGACGGCCGGATAAAACCTTTCTAAAACTAATTATTAACCTATTTTTTAATAATAAAAGCCTCTATAAGGGATATTATATAATATTTAATATTCGGTACTCTTAAACTAGGGGCCAATTCAATCTTATAGTTGTATATATAGGAGGGAAGCAATACGCCTACATTGTAGTCGCGAAAGGTTATAAGCCTCTTCTAGTACTTCTAGGGCAATTTCTTTATAATTTCTTCGTCGGTTTTAATCGGCTGGTCAATTTTCTTATAGAATTTTTACGCATCCTCTTCGGTAATTTTAGTGATAATAGCCTCGTAAACGCGGATATCCGCCTCTAATTCGCCCGTAAGTTCTATAACGCTAGTAAACGCCACGGCTTCCAATTCCGCCGTATTAATATAATTAATATAAATATTAATAAAACTATAGAGCCGTTAAAAAAAATAATCTTTATATTATTAACCTCTACCTACGTAAATATTTTCAACTATTTATTTAATAATATTATCGCAAGTTTCAACCTTATAAACGGTCGCTAAATACTTAAATTCGGCATAGCTAATCAAATATAATTACAAATTACTACGCTCGTATAACCAATTAAATACTATAGCGTTAAGGTTAATAATATCTTTAGGGTTAAGCGGTTCGCTCACTTCGTTAAAATTAGCGGCGATGGAATATTATAATACTAATATAATACGAGCCCCGTTTACCTTTTAATAAAATAATAAAATTACCCGAAGTAATTTAATTTTATTAATAAGAATATCCGTCAATAAAGCGGCGTTACTACTAATACCCTCTATAAGGCGGTTCGTACAATAAATAAACAACGCTTTAAAGTATAATAAAGTAAAACCTAATCTCTCGCAAGGTTCGTAATATAATATAACCTCGTAGGTCCCGTAATAGGACTAAACCTTATAGGTCCTATAATAGGACTAAATCTTATATAAATAACCGGCGCCGATTATTACATTTTCTTAATCCAATTCGCCAATTAGTACTATATTTTCTTAATCCAATTCGCGAACCATTATAAATTCTTAATTAACTTCACTAATTTTATTAGTAAGCTCCAACCTTCTAATTCTATAGAAGGTTAAACTATTAGCGGCTTCTAACCTTCTTAAAAGAGCGGTTTCTAACCTCCTTAGGGGGGTTATTTCTAACCTCCCGGTCTATTAAAGGGCTAAACTATTAACGGCCTTTAATTTCCTTAGCGAAACGGCCTCTAAACTTCGAATATAGTAATCCGATAAGGACGGTCGTTAAAGGATTAAACTATTAATATCGGCGCTATAATACAATATTAAATATTTATAATAAATTCTATTAATAATTTATAACGTAATATTAATATCGGTATTCGAAATAGCTCTTATTAGCCCGGGAGCCCCCAGTATAGCCGGAATAGAGCGGCCAAGCGGGCCTTCTCCATTTCTAAAAATACTAAAAAAAGTAGCCATCTTCTTAATATAATTAATTATCTTCATTTTAAATCCTAGCGTTATTAGGGTATTACCGTTTATTCTTTTATTTATACGACTAGCCTCTATCTAATATTATACATTTATAGGGTGTCGCTAAACGCTAGGGGCGGTCCTTATAAATAGAGAGAAGCTAATTAATAAATAACGGTCGGCATATCGGTCGGTAAATTAAACTTATCCTTCTATTTAAAATATTAAAGGCTTATATTTCTTTAACTAGGGCATCCTAAAAATAATTAGGTAAGTAAGGGAAAGGTTATAAATTAAAAATGTAACGTTCTTAAAGTAATAGCCAATATATAAATTTATTATTAAACCTTTAATAATTAAGCCTTTTATAATACTATTAACGAAGGTAAGCTTCTTTAATTTTAATAATTTAAAAGTAGCGAACCCGTTCTTTTTTATAAAGGAACAATTAATAAAAGCCAATATTAAATAACCACTATCAACGAAAGTAGTATATAAGATTTTATATAGTCTAAAGAGTAAGTAGGAGGAAAGGAGTATAGAATTTTAATTAAAACTATCTAAAAAATTAATAATAATTATTTTTAAATTCTTATTAGTCTTCCGAAACCTCCCCTATATAGACCTTTCTTACTTCTATAAGCGATTATTTATAAAGTTTAAGCATTTCCCTAATTAACGCCGCTATTAATATTATAATATTCTTTACCTTTATCTTTAGTATCCTCTATATTAGTGCCGCGGAATTTAATATTACCGTAGCCTCTCTAGCCGGCGGCGGAGCGACCGGATAAATTAGAGTTCCAACCGCTACAGCCGCTATAACCACTTCGGCCACCTCAATCGCCGCGACTATAGTAACCTCCGTAATTACTATAGGAACTACTATAACCGCTATTCTAAAGGCCCTTATTACTATAATTAATACTATTTCTATAAATACGTATAATATAGCCTTCTTAACCGTACTTTCGGTATAAGCCGTCTCTTATATATTAATTAAGGACGTCCGAATAAATAACGCGGTTAATATAAACGGCGTCTAAATTTATAATATCGCTTCCCTAATTAGTAGTATATTCTTTTAAACTACTATTCCCACTAAAATTACTACTAATATTAATATTACTACCGCCCTTACTAGCCTACGGCTAATTAAATTTAGTACAATACTCGTCGTTTTCTAAATTATATATTAAATTATAATAAAAGGATAGTTAACCTTCGAAATCGTTGTCCTTAGGGTAAATATATTAATTCGAAACGGCAATACGGAATTTATTAGAAATCTTATTCCGAAAGTAATAAATCTTTATAGCTTCGTTCAATTAATAATAATCGACCGTCTTAACGAAATTTATTTTAAAGTTAGTAAAAAAACGGTTACTTTATTTAAATTCGTTAAAGCGGCGTACGGTATCGAATTTTAAATCGATATTATTAAAATAGGAATCTATAAACGCTATAAAAGTAATATTTATCTCCTATTTCCACTTTTTAGGGTTACCGGGGTTAATTAAAACGATATTAAGGTCGTTCTAAAGGGTTACCGCTACTACGGGGCCTAAAAGGTAGTTCGTATAAAAAATTTTAATATATTTATTAGAAAAACGGAACGTATTAAGGGCCTAGACTATTATAATGCGGTTTCTCTAAATAATATAAGCTTCGTTCTACTAAATAGGGTTCTTCTAATTGGCTATAAAGGGATTAAAGTCGGAGAATAGCGCCTTAAGGTTAATCGCAATTACGAAAGGAGCCCTAAGGGAACTAACCGTAAAGGTATACCCCGGGTTATTTCCTAACGTATCTCTAATTCCTATACCCGATCCTCTACCAATATTATTACTCTCCCCACCATTATAACCAAAATTAACTATAGTATTATTATTATTAATTCGTCTAATTTAATTAAACTCTTCTAATATCTTCGAAAGGACTAACTATATTATCTCGGCAATATATTCTATTTTTCTAAAAGCTATTTTAAAAACTTCGTTCTTATTTATCCCTATCTAGAATTGAACCTTAAAATCCTCGAATTGGCTTATAAAATTAGCGGCGCTATAATTAAGTATCTAAATTACGCGCGCAATAGGGTAAATAATAGTACGGAAAGTATCGTTATTAATTAAACTAATAATGTTAATAATAGAGCTTTTAGTAACCTATAAAAATACGGACTTATCTATTATAAGGGTATTAAAAAGGGTTTCGATAGCCGGGGTTCTAAAAATATTATCTAAAACTATAAAATAGACTTCCTTATTTATTAGAGGGGGAATAAAATTCTCTAGCTCATTAGAATTCTACGGCTCGTTATTCTGAAGGGCGTCTAGGACGTCGACGTCCTCCTAAATATATACTAATAATAATTATTATTCTTCTAGTAAAATGCCTACATTAATAATAATAATATTAGTATCGAAAATTATAAACTCCACCCATTGCGGGATTTCTTCTTCAACGACTAACGGCGTTACAATAAATACACTAAATAGCATACTTCTTCCTTATAATAATATACGCTCGCAACGTAATAATAGAAGTATAATTAATTATTATAGGGTAAGGCGATATAGAACGTTAGGGGTTAATTAAAACTTATATAATTATACAAAGAAGAAGGAAAACTATAGAATCTATGCGTAGCGGCTTATCCTATATACCCGTAGTTGAGCCCTATCCTTAGCACACGTAACTAACCCACTTACCGGAACGGTAAGTGGTTAGCTGTAGCCTCTGGGGCGGTGCAGCCAATCAGAGAGCGTGCATTAACCCGGCAACCATTGCCGTAGTAATGCCGCGACCAGATGACAGTCACAGGCTAGCCCTGTGACAACTCCGCCCCTACTCCGCCCATTTATTATACTTATCCTTATCCCCCCGTTCTTCTAATATTTTATTTTCCCTAAATCTTTACCATATTTTTAACTCCTCCTTCGCATTTCCTACTTTAATAATTTATATTACTATACTTCTTCACCACTCTATAATTCCTACGTTACTATTTTAATTACCCTACTATATTTATTTCTTAATACAACCGCCGCCCAAACTCCGCCGCTTTAATAATTAGAAATTTAAATTAAATATTATATTAAGGACTTATATAGGCCTCCGTTTATTATTTAATTATCGCCGCCCAAATTCGGCCGCTTAGGCGGCCGGAACTTTAAGTTAAATAATATATTAAGGATATTCAAAGTAACTTTAGGGGATGTAATTTCGATTAATATTTAGTCGTCGGCTATTAAGAACTTAGTATTCTAGAGTATTATTATTAATATAATCCCCAACCCATAATTATAATAAAAAAAGGAAGTAATTAGAAGGGTATTATATAATCGGTTCTAATACTATAAATAAAATAGAAGTATAATACCCCTACCCTACGACCCCTATTAAATATTATTAATAATATATTTAATAATATAAATTATATAAAGAAATAATATTAATAATAGTACAACTTCTAATCACTAATCCTAACCGCTAAATAAGAAGTATAAAGAATTTAATTAGAAGGATAAACACAATACGATATAGAATAGCGAAAAATAATACCAAATAATTTATAAATATTAAATAATATTACTCCCGAATTCTATAGCGCTTAAGCCCTCTAATATACGTTCTATATTTATTATTCCTATTATAATTTATACTTTACTAATTCGTTATAGAAATAGCGGCGTTATATTATACTACTACCGTTCGAAACTTTCCCTTTCAAATTTATATCGAAATATATAAAATTATACGGGGTAATATTCTATATTCGAAATATTTAATTAGCTCAAAAGGATTATTAATCTATTTTAATAAATCCGCTCACTCTTAAACGTATTTTTAACCTATTTATATTAATTATTATAGAAGATACTTATAATAAAAATTAATCGCTTATCCTCACTACTCTACTCCCTAAATAAAAGGATATTTAAGGGAAGATTTATAAAAAAATATATATATAATTACACTTCAAAATAAATACTATCGATTTACTTACAACCAATCGATAATCCCTTATATCCAACCCTACTTTCCTAATATTAAATCTCCAAATAAAGTTCAAATTACTTTAAAATTAGAAAGGCCTTATTATTATATATAAACCTATAAGCCTATTTAAATAAGCTATTACCGCTTAAATACTATATTCGAATCTAATATTCTTTTATTATAACGTTTAATTATAATTTGAAATAACTTTAAATATTAAATAATCCGAAAATTTAAATAATTTCGATAAAATACTCAAACTAATTACTAAATATTATTACCTAATACCGATTTTAAAGACTAACCTTCTACTTAATTACCGCCGGAAGGGGAATTAACTCTTACAAACGTATTTATTAAATTTTATTAAAACTATTAAAATTAATACTAATAATATTAAATTAATAGAAGCAGGGTTATATTATAGGCTAGATAATTTATAAATTCGCTCTTACTTTAATTTACCCTACCTAACGGAAATAAATATATCGCTACCTTAAAACGCTTCGAATAATATATATTATTTCGTATATATTTTAATAATTATCTATATATTAATTATAACAATATTCTTATAAATACCTCTAGGGCCCAATCTTTACTTTAGTTCGAAAACCTAATATCGTAAATCGAAGTAATTAATTATAACATTTTCTATATTAAGTTCGAACTTACTAAATAGGCAGTACTTTACTATATTACTATATTTTCGTAATTAAAATCGGTTTTATAAGTAAATAATCGGATATAGGCAATAAAGGCTCGGATAAAGAGGATAGTAGATATAATAATTATAATATATATAATAATTTCGAATTAGGATAGGACGGCGTTAAGGGTTATATATTGAAATTAATTAGAAATAAATCGTTCTTTACGGATAAATCGCTCCTTAAAGGATATTATATTAAATTTATAAGATATTTTTAAAGAAAACGAATAAAATTATTTTCGCTCTAAAAATATATATTTAAATATTTACCAAATTATTTAAATATAATTATAATACTTTATAATCTATTCGTCCTCGAGTTTAATAATTTATACGTTAATATTAAGCGATTTTACACGTTCGTTTATTCTTTTTTTATAGAGAAACGTTAGGTACTTCTTATATCGTTTATTCTTTTTCTATAGAGAAACCTTTCGCCGGTATAAATCTTATTTTAATATCCAAAGTTTTTCCGCGTAAAAACTTTTTATATATATAATTTTATTTCGCTGTCTAACGTTTCTCTATAGAAAAAGAATAAATTTTACGAGAAGCGTCCAAAGTATTTCCTTATAGAAAAAGAATAGATTCGGCGAGAAGTAATTATATTTAATATAATATTCGATAATATCGTTTGGTCTAAATATTAGCCTAATATATCCTAGACCGGCGTTATTTAAGTTGTACATCCTTATATTAAATATCCCCGGCGAGCCGGCCGGTATAAATAATAATAATACCGGTATTATTGTATATCCTGTAAATTTCGAACGATATTTTTAAATTTTAGAGCAATATATTAATAAGCGTATAGTATTCTTACTTTAAAATTGTAATGTAATTGATAGGAAATCTATAAATAAAATATAGTACCGTTGAATTTATACGATCGGAATATAATATTATATATAAGAATAAATAAAAAAGGTTCGAATATTATAAAGAAAAGCCTAATTATATTTCGGTATATATACGCTCCCGCTACTTATAATTAATAATTTAAATACATTATTAATAAGAATAAGCGTAAATATAGGTTAAATATAATAAAAAAAATATAATTCGAATTTGTAGCCTTTTAAAAAAATAATTTATATAAATATTAATTATACTATAGTATTATATTTTATAATATAATTACTAACCGGGTCTATATAAAGTTTAAGTAATATTATTTCAAGTATACCTAGCCGGTATAATTATTTAAACGAATAAATTTAAATTTATTATAGTTTTATCCGAGATTAATTTATATTATATATAAATTTTATTCGATATTTTACCCCTTTTAATAGATATATACAATACAATATAAATAATATAATTATATATTCGTATTTACGGATTTAGCGGGAGGAATAATAATTAGCCTATTTTCTTTCGAAATTTCTTTTCCTTAATTCTTCTTCAATTATTTAAATATTTATTAATTTACCCCCCTTACCCCCGCCGCTCTTATAAGATCTGTTACGATGCACCAGCTCACGTAGTTCCGTATCGCGTAGTTGGGTACAAATATATAAAATAACTAAAGCTAAAGAAGGAAAGAGGGAGAGGTTGAGATCTGGGTCCTGGAGTTGCATCCTTATATAGGATGGCCCAGATTCTGCCAGCCTCGACCGCCTTCTTTATCTAATCTAACAATGTACGTGAATACGAACGCGGTATTAATTGAATGGTCGTATATATTAATACCGCCCGTGCTACTAATATAATTAATTAGGGTGCGCGTATTGGTAGCCTAAGTGGGTCCTATAGGTATTATTAATAAGACGAATGGGATGTGGTCTATAGTATTAAATCCTAATCGTTATATTACCTTCCCCCTTGGGTTAAAGTTTAGCCCTAGAGCCTCGAGAATAGAAAGAAAAATTTTGGTATAAATATAATTCGAATACTTCTTCTAATATCCTCCTACTTCTTCCTTACTATTATTTTCTTCTTCAAATTAATTTATAATCCTTCTACTAGTATATTATTATTGTTATAGTCTGATTTATTACCCTTTAGCTATTGATCCAGCCGTTTGGGGGGTCCTAATATTATGGGGTTCGTATTGTAATATTCCTTTAAGAGTTTTGCTAAGTTAATGAAGTTGCTTGTTGGCTAGAATTCTGGGTCGGGGTCTTAGCCTTTCTATTCCACTTGATATTCTAATTTTCCTTTAATTACTTTCGATAAAATTACTTTTAAGACTTCCTATTCTTCCTAATTACCGATTAGTTTGCTAATTAGGTTATCGTTACTTTGGCTAGGCAGTAGGTCGTCGGTATACTTCCTTAGACGATTAGTATAGTAAATAGTAGCGCCTCTCTATCCTTTAGGGACTTTTAGTTCGTACGAGTATCCTTTTATAGCCTTAATCTTATAAAGGATATGTATTTGTCGCCAATCGAATTTATCGCTAGGGCGGTCGGTAATTTATCCTCTCTTAATAATAAAGACGCAGTTTCTAACGCCGAAGTTTGGTTCTCTCCTATACTTATTCGCTTAGATAATCTATTATTATTAAGCCTTATTAATAGTATAACGGGCCGTAGCGTAGAAGGTCTTTAACCAGTTTATTAATTAATAAGCTTTTTAGCGATTAATTTCGGTCTTGGGGGGTTTTAGTTCGATACGGTCTTCCTAATCTAATATATTAGGTATAGGGAATCTTATAATAATCTCTCGAGGGGATAGGCTATTTAGATTATCGTAGGGTAAGCTTATTTAAACTATATCCAACGCTAGGATAAATTCCGACTAATCGTCTTAATTGTGGTTAATATATAGTTTTAATCGTTAATCGATATATTAGTATAGATTCTCGACCTGCCTTGCGGTCTATAAATGGCCTGATGTGGCTAGCTTCTATTTGATATTCAATAAGGAAGTTACTTCTTATATTATTTGAAATATAAATTGCGGTCCTCTATTGCTAATTATTTCGTTGGGTAGTCTAAAGAGACGATAAGGGCTACGATAATATAGGATAGCGGCTTCCTTCGCAGTAATAGTATCCTTGTAAGGAATATTCTAATTTACTTTCGTAAATCGGTCTATAATAACTATTAATATATTATAACCGTGACGATCTATAGGTATTAATTTGAAATCGACTACCAATAATTTCTATAGTCTATAATCCTCCTTCAAAAGGATCGAATATATCAGACTAGGGGTCTTATCTTTAAGAGCCTTTAATACTTTACAAGTCTAATAATTGCCGATATATTAATCTACGTTAATAGTTAATCCCGCCTACTAATACTATTTATATACTATCCGTTTAGTTTTATTCCTGCCTAGGTATATTGAAGTTACCGGGCAGTGAACTGCTTCGATAAACCGGGTATATAAGTTACTATCTTTAGGAACTACCAATTTATAGTTTTTAATTAATAAGCCGTCTTTAATAATAAAGGGCGAATTGTCCGCTTTTGCCTTTTCTCTATAGATTGATAGTAATTCTAAAGAGCGGTTAGCTTGAATAAGCTCGTTAATTAAGTCGTAGCTGACTTCTAATTCAGCGATTTCAACCGTTTTATCCTCCCCTTCCGAATTAGCTAGGGGTTCCGGGTCTATAAGTTTATTACTAGTGAAAGTAAAGAAGCTATCGTCGGTAGGTTTAAATATTTATAAAGTAAATTAGTCTTCCTTCTTATCCTTTATTGTTTTTAAATCTTCTAATTTGCGTGATAGCGTATCAACGGCTACGTTTTCCTTTCCGGGGCGGTAGGTTATTTTAAACTGGTATTCCGATAAGATTTCTAATTACTATACTTATCTTCTATTTAATACCCTCTTTTCGCTAAAGTATTCGAACGTTTAATAATTTATATATATTGTAAATAGTATAGTACTTTTAAATTTAGGACGCTATTAACTAATACTTTTTATAATTATTAAGAGTTCTTTATTGTAAACCGGGTAATTAAATTCCGTAAAGTTTATAATTTTAGAGTAGAAGGCTATTAGGTGCTACTTATTATCCTTAGGTTAGAATTGGCTTATTATTCTAGCGTAGACTCTATTACTAGCGTCTATTTCGATTCGAGTCTCCTTTTCGTAATCGAAGTATAATAATATAAGGGCGTTAAGTAGGCTCCTTTTTAAAGAATTAAATGCCTCCTTATAACGGTCGTCCTACTTAAAGGTTAAATCCTTTTTCGTTAAATTAATAAATAGTTTTACTTTCCTACTAAAGTTTCGAATAAACTTCTAGTAGAAATTATAGAAATTTAGGAAGGCCTATATACCTTTTATTGTAGTAGGGGTCTTTTAGTCCTTTACGGCCGCTACTTTCTCCGGGTCTACAGAAATGCTATCGGTATTGATAATAAATCTTAAGAATTTAGTCTTAATTATATTAAACTCGTATTTTTTAATATTGGTTTAGAGCCCCGCTTCTTCGAATCTCTATAGTATTATATCGACGTATTTATCGTAATCTTCCTAATTATCGGAATAAATTAGGATGTCGTTGATATAGGCGCTATAGAAGAAATCTAGATACCCTATTAAAACTTTGTTAATAAATCGTTAGAACGAGGAGGGGCCTCCTGTAAGTCCGAAAGGTAATACTTTATATTTATATACTCTATATCGAATTTTAAACGTCGTAAAGTCTTTATAATCCGGATATATTCGTATATAATAGAATACTTAACGAATATCTACCTTAGTAAATATCTTCGCTTAATTAATACGTATTAGAGTCTCGTTAATAAATAATAGAGGGTAACAGTCTTTTTTGGATAGGGCATTAATTTTACGGTAGTTTATGTAAAACTATAATCCTCTATTTACCTTTAGTACGAATAATACGGGTACCGCCTATAGTATTAAATTAACCTCGATAAATCCTTTTTAGAAGTTATTAATAATATATTATTTATATTCTTCCAACTCTTCTAGCGTTATTTTATATAGCGAGTTGTAACCGAGGTTTTGAAGGGATTTACCCTCTTCGAACTCAATCTTGTAATTGATTTTATCTTTTAGTTCGGGTAGGGTATTAGATTCTTTTTTACTAAATACGTTAATATAATTCCAATACTTTTTAGGGAGCTTCTCTATAATAAATTATCGGTATTCTTCGTTGTCTTCTAATAATATAGTATTAATCTTTATAAATTTAATTAATCTATTAATTTCGTATAGGTTAGTCTCCTTAATAACCTCGCCGTATTTAGCGTAGAAGTCTATCGCAATTATATTAACTACAGCATAATCGCGGGGCCTTCTCTTTATCTAACCGAATTCGTATTCTATATAGTATAGGCCTTATTCGTTATAGTATGGGTATAGGTCCTTACTTTATCGATAAATATCCTTTATTAATTACTCTATTTCTACGATTTTAACGACCGAAGCGTATTCGTATTTAATACT